>OX387974.1:13338673-14538673 GCA_947578425.1 Eugnorisma glareosa | reverse complement strand
AGCCGAAAGGCACTTGTTCTCCCCATCATTGCGAACATTTTTTTTCCTAAACCATACCTGGGAACCTTCTAGTTACGGAGATATTGTGGGTCAAAGTTCCAACTTTTTCACAAGTTTTTTTTTTAAATACGTGTTTTTAATGTATTTTTTTACTTTAAACACCTCCACAACCCCCGTACTATTCAATCCACCGATCAGCACAATGTTTTGAGTGCGTTACATTGAGTTCTACCGTAAAACGTGATTTTTCACCCCATAAAAAAAGTCGTTTCCCAGCAATAATTTTTGCGTAAAGTTACTTATTTTGATGTACACAATGCTTGATTGACGGCTTCGTGAAGGGTCCTGTTACACCCTCTATGTTGAGGTGGTCTTACAGTCGAAACCGATGCAGATTAATACTAGTGTTTTGAATGCAGCTATTGCCTATCCGATATCCCCTTAAGCGATACTAGATATACCATAGTGATACTATCCTATGTGCTATTCCAGATTATAATCTATCTCTGTGCTGAATTTAATTCAGAATCATTAAGCCGTCCTGGCGTGATTGAGTAACAAACATTCCTCCATTAATCCAAACTTTTGCATTTATATTATTAGTATAGAAGTATAAGGTTTCTAGATGCTTAGAAAGACTAGTAATACAGAATTGACATTTGAGTGAAAAGTCACGTATTTTTCTGCTAAAAAAAGACCTGCATAGCTATTCACAAACGCCTCGATTCGATTTCGGTTCGACAAGTCGTATGTCTATCTCGTTCGCCTTCGTAATGCCAAAAAAATAGACATACTACTTATAGAATCGAAATCGAATCGAAGCTTTTGTGAATAGTCATGCTGGTCTACCTACTTCACCAAACTCAACTTTACAGTATGGAGGCGTATACTAAAGATGTTTCTCAAAATTATTCAGTTTGTATGCAGCTACTACTAAATGACGCCCCGGTTTGAGCTTGATTGAGGTGCCATTTTTGACACCAAAGCGGTACCTATTGCGATAAAACTACGTAACATTAAATAACGGCAAAAGAGAAATAAGACTTATTTTGTACCATAACACAATATTGTCCTATTTAACCGAAACTTTGATTGGTAGAGAATGCCCTGTGGCATTAAAAGTTCACCTATGAACCACTATTGTACGTGAAAGGACAATGGGAAACAGATGTCTGGGGTTGGGCCCACCCCTCAATAGTAACATGTGTTATACCGTCGGATAGGGCTTTTTAAGCGGAATATTAGTTACTAATAAAACTATGGTCAAATGTTAGTACTTTCGGAGATATGACGTCCTAAAGTCGTCCCAGTCTAACATTTTCTTTATGGATATTTATCCACTGAATCGTCGCGGGTAGTAACAAGTATTTCACTTCAAACAAAAATATTTATTATTCCTCCTGGACATCAATGACGATTACATCATTTAATTTATTACAATACTAAGTTTTATTCTGCATAAAAATACCTATTCATTCATGAGGATCTTATTTCTATTGAGAGGTGGGCCCACCATTACTCAATGTCCTTTAAATAAATAATTAAATAAGAATACGGACAAAATAATTGCAGGCACTGGATTCGATTCCCAGGTCGCGGTAAAGTGTTATTGGGTTTTTCGCCAGGAATTTCTAAAGTAACATGTCGGGATATGTCCATAGGGTCGCCATTATTACATGGGACTTAAATAAATAAAAAAATCATCATCTACCTAGCTTTTTCCTATATGTTGGGGTCGGCGTCCCGTCTAACCGGATGCAGCTGAATACCAGTATTTTACATGGAGCGACTGCCTATCTGACCTCCACAACCCAGTTAGTACTGGGTAATAAGATACCCTTTACTTAAAATCTATAATAATATTATAAAGAGGTAAAGGAGGTGTTTTTTCCCCCATACAATTGTGGCCAAACAATGTACCTTAACAATAAAGGTTAGGTTAAGTTATAGGAAAAAAATCGCAGATTCTGAAAAAAAATATATTGGATTTATTCATGCATTTGTACCACCTGAAATTGTCGATCAAAGATGCTAAAACTTGCAACCCAAGAATTTTAATCTGGCAATCTCGTGATTCATTTCTCCGATGATGCGTTTCGTTGCTTCATTTTATACACGTATGAAAACCTAAAAATATGCTATTTAGAATTTAGTTTTGTATTAAAGATAGGTTATTTTTCCCCGGCACACTTTTTTGTGAAACATTATGGGATCAAGAATTTAAAAAATACATTTATTTCACATTTCAGATTATTTTTTTGCGTTTGGTTAGCTACTAGCCAAAAGACAGTGCTCCAGGGTCGATAATTTACTATTTTATTCCTTTTGTTGTTGTCGTTGTCAATATTGTCATTCAGATTATTCTAGCCCTTGTCAGACGATCGATCTCGAAAGAGTTTAATATTTTGACAGATGGAATAGTTTGACAGCCGCCAGCGCTGTTATGAACGTTTCTTTGAACGCATTTACGATTCGAGGTAGTGTTTTTTCATATTCTCTTATTTCTTAACCTATCGAATATTGAAGGATTTAAAATACTGCTAATAACACAATATATTGGAAAGAGTTTAAATAGTAATTTGTACCTCGGTACATGTTTTGGCCGAAAAAAAAACACCTCCTTTGTTTGTAAGTTTCATAATGGTAATCTCTGGATCTACTGAACCGATTTTGAAAATTCTCTCACTAATAGGAAGCTACATTATCCCCGAGTGCCATAAGCTGTATTATACAACGTGCCCGTGGGATAATTTCCAACAAAAACGCGAGCGAAGCCGCGGGCAACAGCTAGTAAAAAATTAAATTCTTTATTTCAGACCTTGATCAATTTGATATTAGTACGCTTCTGCCGTACACTTCTGAGATTACGGGTGTTATGTTGGTTTTAGGAAGCTTCCACTTTAGCTCAAATTATATAATGGGCGTAATTAAAACGTAAATGTCTTAATTTAACGGCACTTAACTTTTATGTTGATTTACGATGCTTTCATAATTAAGTAATGTGTACAACAGATTGCACTCAGAGTCATTCTTATTAATGAACCTGTATGCGAGTTTTTCTGCCTGTAATGTTATTTTTTCTCATAATCTATATATTTATAAACATTTATTTTTATAAAAAACATTTAAATAAATAAAAAATAGATGGCCCATCGGCATCAGGAACAAGGTCCAAGCTGCCGGTGGTCAGGGCTCCAGAGAGAGGAACCGTCTCACTATGCGTGCCGTGTCCAGGAGTACTGCGCACTGAATCAAACCCTTGACCCAGCCGCGCAATGAGAGCCTCCTAAGGTGTTGGTCGAGGCTCTTTGCTGTTAGTCCACTAACCGTAACGACTATCGGTACAATGATTGCACTTATTATTGTTTATTGTTATGCAAAATATGTAGTTTTAATTCCGCGAACCTAGATGCAGGATGCAGTACCGCCTGCAAAAATATGCTCATGCAGGAAAAGCAATAATAATATAATTAGCCTGCCATGCTAACCCCCCACGAGGCATCCTCAAGATTTGTGTTGACTCGTTTTCGCGCCCGAGTGGTTTTCGAGTCGTATTTTACATAACATTATTAATGTCATGGATTTCCGCAAAGTAACGATTTTATAAAAAAAAAATGTTTTAAACTGGTAGCTGAAATGTTTCGGTATATAACGCGTCAACTTTTTAAACCAGAACACAAAACGATGTCAAATTAAATTAGTTAGCGAAACTTCACTTTTTTTTTTTTTTTCGGATGGGAGGTCATCAAATAACCCCTCCTGCTCTGGGCTGAGCAGGAGGGAGTGTCAGACTTTTACTGACTAAAACCCATCCATGTTCCTTCATCGCCCTTTGTGTTCCGGGGCCACGGTATCTCTTTCGAACAGTCCCGCAGCAGCGAAACTTCACTGACGAGATAATTATGTATCAAACTAACGATATCTTAATACAAAAATCAAAATTTGTACGAGATTTGATATAATTTAAGTAAGTACACAACACTCTTTTATATTAATTTCACTATATACTAGGACATACCTGAGTCAGTCCAAGCCTGTAGCTGGTGACGTCCAGGTCGAGGGTCAGCAGCATGTCGTCCACGATCTGCCGGTCGGAGAGCGCCGGCTGCTGCACGGTGTCCGAGTCTTCGCTCTCCGATGTGGCTAGCAGGCGGTACCTGGGTATCAATATTGTGATCTTAGAGTGTGATTCTGATTACATCGGCTTGAGCCTTTCAGAATGAGCTTTATGCGCATGCACTAAGATCAATAAAGACGTCTTTGGATACAGTAATTACGGCTAACCAGTGACTATCCCATGTCTATGGGACTATATATATTTAGGTAGTAAACTTTAATTGTATAAGCCGGCTTGATCCTACCCAAGTAACACATCAAAGCACTATAACGGCCGACTTACAGCATTTCTGTATCGTTTTCGCATTTTGAGTTAGTTCTATAGTAGCATTACAAACGTTTATACGGCTACTGTAATGCTTATTTGGGCACAAATTATACGGCTTTAGATCCTAAATATGTTCACAATAGTTGTTTAGTTGCATTACAGGCGCATTATATTAGCATTATTGTGGCCAAAGAACGTACCAATGGCATTACAGAAGCATTATACTAGCAATATTATTGATAATGAAGATGTTGTTTGCATTACAAAAGCATTAGACTAGCATTTGAATGTAGTAAAAGAATGATTGGAGCTTTTTAAGTGTTCACAGTTAGAACTTAAATAAACCCTACATCATTGCAAAAACATCTCTAATACCACGGCACAAATGTCATAATACAATTAACGTGGAATATAATATGGACGAACACTGTCAAAACTGAGTGAGTGCCACCATATTTGTTTGTATCAAAACAAATTTACTGGGTAAGTTTTTGACTCTTTTGTTACTTCATGCCTTCAAATATTATTCGCAATGTAGTTTACTGTAAATGTTTATATAAGTTTCATTGAAAATTTTCACGCGCCTTCGATATTTTGTGGTTTTGATAGAAAATGTCATATTAAAATATGTGTGAAATCATCAAAACAATTGTGTATTCCTAGTATAGAACGAATTTTGCTTAATTAAAATAATAGTATTGGTTGGGCAGTATTAAATCAAGTTATATCATGATGTTAAAGATCTTTTGCTTTCATAAATAGGTCCGAATGAAAATTTTTTTGGTTATAAAATATTTACAAAATGGTGTCGGGGTATAGCAAGCCGGTGAGCCTTTAACAAGGCTAATTAATGCTGCCAGCTGTATAAATACTCACACGTGAACCATTATTAAGCCAGAGGCAAGAGAGAAGGCTTTTGATGAACCACTGTAGTGGCATTGTCTATAAAGTAGGTCTATATGGGTTCACCGGTATACCAGTAGTTTTGATGTAGACTGAAGTAGTGCCATTACTTGAACGCAATTTTGGGGATCCTTGAGCAAAACAATAAAACCCATTTCAGAATTTATACAATTTGATTCGTTTGCCAAGTTGATAAAAAGGCGTCATTAAGATATTTTTCCGTAACTATTTTATAGAAAGGACCGTTATTTATTTCATACCCGGTGTAGTGTAGTACGTAGTCAGGTACAGTAGCCATCAAATATACCTGTACACTTTAAAATGGCCAAACTTTTCAGAAAACGCAATAATATATTTTTTATGGGTGATGCTTTAAAAAAATATTGTTTTCTTATTTTCAGTGATTTTTATACCAACCATACAATGCCGTACAAAATGGAACAGACGATAGAGAGAAAGGAAAAACAATACGAGGTAGTCTTTGTGGGAAGAAAATGGTAAATTGTGGTGGCCGCCTAAAAAGA
Source organism: Eugnorisma glareosa (assembly GCA_947578425.1). Classification (NCBI taxonomy): domain Eukaryota; kingdom Metazoa; phylum Arthropoda; class Insecta; order Lepidoptera; family Noctuidae; genus Eugnorisma; species Eugnorisma glareosa. Next base: position 14,532,862 of record OX387974.1, on the reverse strand, counting down.
CACAGTACAAATTAATGAAAGATGAGCAATCCAAGCCCGATAAAAAGAATGGACACTATAGGAGTGCTATTTTAAAATGAACAATATTTGAACATATGAGCTTGCCGAAGCTGAATTATCAATCATGGAAGAACATTCAGACACAGACGTGAATGACACAGGCACGTTTGCACCCTGGACGACAATAGTTCAAAATCAAGAAGTAATGAAAATAAAAATCAACCATAAAAATTGCTGTTGTTTTATTGATCATTTAATAAGTGCTTTTCCCCAATATGTCCGACAAAAGGTTCTACGATTACAGTAAAATGAATGTATAAACAGTTTTACGCATTACAATAACCCACGTATATTTGATTAAAGAGCTGCTAGCTGTACCACACAGCTATGTTGATCTTAAAAAACGCAAGCATTACATTGATTCACGTTTATGCTGTTCAACAATACTAGGCTTTTACTTACCACTCAAAAGTGCTATTAAACAACAAAGGGCACTTAAGACAGCTCAAAGCTGTATAACGGTTTTACGGAGCATTATAACGGTAAAAGTTTAAGCTTTTAAACAGCATTAGGCATTATCTTACTACTTAAAAATGCTATTGTAGAACCTAAGGCACTAAAAACAGCTGAAAGTTGTATAGCGGATTTACGTGGCATTATAATGGTTCATATTTGTGCTGTTAAACGGCATTAAGCATTTATTTACTACTTAAAATGCTATTGTAATTCCAAATGCACTAAAAACTGCTGAAAGCCGTTCAGCTGCGTTGTGGTTTGCTGCACTAAAACTAAAGGGTTTACAAAAGCATTTTGATATGCTATTATCCAACCGTTGTACAGTGTACAGCATCATAATGGTTTTGAAATACCAATATAAAGCGTCAAGATACTCGGTGAACTTATTTATGAGTTTATATGGACCTTAAGTTCTACACCAGTTTGGTATTCGTTTGTTAGAATGCTTTCTGTGTTACTTGGGTACCCAGTTTTATATTATTTTATTATAATCAATACGATAACGTTATAATTACGTAATGCACAAAGTGGTGCATAACTTATTTTCAGTTTCGCTTGTAAGTGTTTTTCGGTCTCAATACCTGAAAAACACAGTATTTGGCAATTGGTCTTACCTGCGCGCGAACTCAGAAAGCGGCATGTGTTCTGGGAAGCCCTGCTTGTACAGTCTTGCCGCATCCAGTAGTTGGAAGCCACGGAACTGGGGTCAAGCATATATTTATTAATTTAAAATCAAAATAAAGGGTGTAACAAAACTCTTAACGAAGCCGAAAGGCACTTGCTCTCCCCGTCATTGCGATTTTATTTTTGTTCTGGGCCATACCTGGGAACCTTCTAGTTACTAAGATATGTTTTTGTGTACATGTTTTTAAGTAAGATTTTTACTTTAAACATCTCCACGACCTACTATTCAATCCATCCATCAGCACAATGTTTTGAGTGCGTTACTATGAGTACTACCGTAAAACGTGATTCTCACCCAAAAAAAATGACGTTTCCCAGCAATAATTTTTGCTTAAACTTACTTAGTTTGATTTACATAATACTTGGTTGACGGCTTCGTGAGGGTCTGTTTACACTCCGTATTTTATTACACATAGGCCTACATGGGCACTTATAAAACATCGAGATAAGATGCACGGTGTGGATTCGTCGTTTCCTATAGAGAAGAACCGGCATAAATCTCCATGGTTACCCTTTTTAACCGACTCCAAAAAGGAGGTTCTCAACTCGTCAGAACCTTTTTTTTTTGTTATACGAAAAAAGTAATTAAAAAAGTCCTCTACGATCCTAACCGTTTTCGGTAACAGCGGCCATCTCAGCGGTGACTAGCCATCGGAATTTGTGTCAGGTTGATGGATATAGGTAGTTGTACACTATAGCAGTGGGCTCTCTCGGTTACCTGTGATCGTAACAGCGGCACATTGACGTCGTCCACGACGTCAGTGGGCTGGTTGGTCAGGAGACAGCACACAAAGTGCACGCCCGCAGTGCCGCAGCGACGGAGAGTGTCCACTATGCCGTCGGCGACGAATTTAGCTTGTAGTGCTGTGGAGCGACGCTTCATGCCGGCTGTGCCTGGGGGATACACATTGATTATTACAAAGGTCGTATAGTCCGTTAATCTCAGAGACTAAACTGACATTACGTGGGTTGCCAGTTTTTTGCAATTCTAATAGTGATGTGCCACTACCGTAAATTGCCATAATGATATAATAATTATTTTTTAAATTGTAATCGTTTGTATGGTGTCAAGTTCCAATAATAGCCGTACTTTTTTTTTTTTAAAACGATAAGTACTTTTGTAATTATCGTTTTCTAAGAGAAAAGGGTATATATATCCGTTTTACTGTGTACTAACAACACTGATAGCATCTGTCATGTTTATTCTAATCGTCTAATAAATATAAAAGTTACGATTCAACAAACCGGAATCGTAGGTCTAACACTACGCAAAAGAGCTGGCAGCATTATTTCAAAGTTTGACATTTGCATGTGTCAATTTAGTCTCTTATTATAAAACAGACTTTAGTATGTTGTACACCAAAGTTTTTACAGTTTTCTTATCGTATAGATATGATAATGTAAACTGAAACTGTTCTATACTATAATAATATTCTATAACACGTACAATGGTCCACTATGGACTAAGTAGAATAATGGACTAAGTGTGGAAACCAAACCCTTAACATAGAACAATATTCTATAGAGTTAAAATTTGTTTGTACGTGTGTATGTAGGGGGAAATCTATGGATCTATTGAACCGATTTTGAAAATTCTTTCACTAATAGAAAGCTACATTATACCCGAGTGCCATAGACTATATTAACAAGGTGCCGGGGGGATAATTTCCGACCAAAACGCGAGCGAAGTCGCGGGCAACAGCTAGTAATATATAAACAAATACGTCAGGAAGGGCGAAGTGTTTTTGGACTTTTTCATCAGGAACTTCTCAGTAGCAGCCACGGAGTCTGGATTAGAGCCCGGTTGGTGGCAATAGGCTCGCCCATTAATTGGCACTTAAAGATAACTCTGATCAGTGGGTGTTCTGTATGGGTCCACCTCTGCTTTATCCTTTACAGGAATGATCTCTGATATTTAAGGATAAAGAAACATTGTACACACCTGAGGTAAGGGTGCGTCGTATGGAGCTGGCGCGTCGCAGCGTGGAGGCGTCGCCGATGGTCGCCGACCACGCGCTGACGCCGCACGCGCCGCGCGCCCACGACGACAGGCGACCTATCTCTTCACTGGGGAGGTGACGCAAACATTAGTTTACAAAAAAGCTGTCATAAAGGCTATAATTGAATGAGTTATTTGAATAATCGGGATGTAATCCGTTCGCGACCTCAGTCTATAAAACTTGAGACGAGATTTGCGCTCAAAATCAAAATATTTTTATTTCATAAAGGCCTAGATCGACACTTATAAAACGTCGACAAAAAGGTGCACGGTTCGGGTTGGTCGTTTCCTATGGAGAAGAACCGGCAAAAACTCCATGGTTACTCTTTTAAAATCATTTGGTGTTACAATATTATCATGTTACAGCATTAGTACTTAAGTATGGGGGGACAGCGTAGGCCCGACAATAAGTCGTTGAAAGACAAGCTTACGTCACTTAGATTCTTCGTGTGAGTACGCGTCGCGGTGACTCTTGGCTCTAGGCAAATTTCATTTGTTTTCTAGTCTAAGCGTGTAGCTTTTGACCAAGCCCTTTCTTATTTTCTGTCCAAACTCCATTATGTATTGCTAAAACTGGATTTGATAATATAAGGTCCCATTAAAATAGGTGGACAAATTTTAACACAGCGTTCATTACGTCTAACCAAAGATAACCAAGCAAAAAAAACACTGATCAAAGTGATTTTATTTTGACCTAAAATATTAAATTGCCGGCAGCACTCTAGAATAAACACATCCATTAGGTCAAAATAAAATCACTATAATCAGTGCTTTTTTTGCTTGGATATCTTTGGTTTGACTTACTAAACGATGTGTTAAAATTTGTCCATGTATTTTAATGGGACCTTCTAAATAGATAATGCAAACTTTAATAAAGGGTGTAACAAGACCTTCACGAAGCCGAAAGCCACTTGTGCTCCCCGTCATTGCGATATTTTTTTTGATCTAGACCATACCTGGGAACCTCCTAGTTGCGGAGATATTGTGGGCCAAAGTTCCAACTTTTTCACAGGTTTTTCTTATACGTGTTTTCAATGTAAGATTTTAATATCCAACAGCACATTGTTTTAAGTACGTTACATTGAGTCCTACCGTAAAACGCGACTTTTCCACCCCAAAAAAAATCGTTTCCCAGCAATAATTTTTGCGTAAAGTTACTAGTTTGATGTACATAATGTTTGGTTGACGGCTTCGTGAAGGGGTCTGTTACACCGTTTTTAATCGTCTAGAAGACAAGGGCACTCACTTTTGGCTTTCTTGTAGCAAAGTCAAAGACTTCTTGGTAACGGGGTTCTCTCGACTCGCCTTCACCCAGCCAGTAACATCGTATAGAACTGGGTTGGTGCCCTGGAAATAAATTCATAAACGTTAGAATTTCATACTAGTGCAAATATAAGCGAAAAAGCTACGATTAGCTTTGTCTGAAGGACAGACTTCAGTGTGGGAATGAGATAGAGCTATACAGGGTGTATACTTCCATCACTTTCCCACATTACAGTAAGGTTAAAATAATACTGTGAAGCCATTATAAATAGAACCATATTTCTGCACTTGTAGAGTTGATTTTCAAGTGTAAATCCTGCAACACTAACTCGTACCAGGAACAAGTCGTCCGAAGAGCCTCTTCGTCTAGAAGCCATATGAACAGAACCGTATGTCAGTACAGATAAAGTCTAGTCTCACCTGTAGATGCTGCAGCACGAACTGCCTGGCGTGGGGTGCCTTCTTGATGAGATAGTGCGTGTGATTGGGTGCTCCGTAGTGCGTCATCACTCGCTCTAAGAACGTGTCGTCTGAGGAGCCGGGGTACATGGACTCTTCGTCTAGAAGCCTGTGGGAAATAGTTTCATGATTACTCTAAGACGTAACAGAAGCTTTCTGAACTATTCATCGTTAAAACGTATCTCAAATTGGAGACATTTGTTAATGTGGATGAGCAAGGGTAGCCCGCGAAATTTAAATTATCTTACGTTTATTGCAATTCGCAGGTCAGTGTCAGGTTGTATGTTGATGAAAATATGAATCGCGGCAGTAACACGTATGGAGTTACAGAATTATAATCATTCAAATCATCAATACAACCCTCCAAGTTCATTTAACCCCATTGAGTGACTTTTTCATGAAATAACTATTGAATGCAATGATAAAAGGCAATGTAATGATCAAGTTCAATGAAGTGTAATGTCCGCGTGGCGCTCGAACTACTTCTACGGCTTACTAACGTTCCAATTATAAATAAAACAAAATAAAACTAAAAATGTTGACTTCAACGCCATCTAGCGAGAAAATGACTACGAGCAGACCGTATGTTCCTCCTTAAGGTGGAAGCGTAAGGGTAGCCCGCGAAATTCAAATTTTCTTAAGTTTATTGCAATTTGCAGGTCAGTATCGGGTTGTGTGTTGATGAAAATATGAATCGCGCCAGTATCACGTATGGGGTTATAGAATTATAATCATTCAAATCATCAATACAGACCTCCAACTTCATATAACCCCATTCAATAGCTATTTTTTTGAAAAAGTCACTCTTTGGGATTATATGAACTTGGAAGTTTGTATTGATGATTTGAATGATTATAATTTTGTAACTCCATACGTTTTACGGCGCGATTCATATTTTTTTTTTAGCATACAACCTGACACTGACCTGCAAATTGCAAAAAACTTAAGATAATTTAAATTTCGCGGGCTACCCTTGCGCATCCACCTTAAGGGCATTGCTCTAGATTCTAGAACCATACAGGGTGGAAGGGATATCAACCCACAAAAGGTTACCACGTGTTCACTGGATCATTCTAACCTCCCCCCCCCCCACATAGAAAATTTTCATCGGCAAAGAAAAACTGGTTATCGGCCAGAAACTCTGACAACCAGTCTTATCAAGAGGTATCGTATTACCCAGTACTAACATCGCAGTCGCTCCATCTAAAATACTGGTATTCAGCTGCATCTGGTTAGACTGAAAGCCGATCTCAATATAGTAGTGAAAAGGCTAGGCAGATAGGCAAGGAGTTATCGTGCAGATTTTGTACCTAATAATTTATGGAACCAAGTTCCTCAAGAATACCACTTAAAAACTTAGATTTAAAGTAGTACTTGTGCTTACCAAAGTAATCCTCGTCGGTCGCACTCCCGCAGATCAGCCTGCGAGCTCCGTACGATCGTGTTCTGTGGCGCTTTGTCTAGCAGCTCCACCATCGGGCCAGGGTTCACAGTCTCTGATAACCAGTCTGGAATAAGTGAAGAAAAAATTCAATCTTTTACTATACTAGGGAATGAGGTACGTTGAGATATAAGGGCACACATGTTTGCCGGGGCCGCGGGACTGTTCGAAAGAGATACCGTGGCCCCGGAACACAAAGGGCGATGAAGGAACATGGATGGGTTTTAGTCAGTAAAAGTCTGACACTCCCTCCTGCTCAGCCCAGAGCGGGAGGAGTTATTTGACGACTTCCCATCCGAAAAAAAGGGCACACATGTTGCCACTAAATGCTAACTACCTTCTTCGGCTCCATCATCCAACGTGATGCCTTCCTGTGCGTATCGTTCCCGTGGTGCCACCAACAACGCTTCATGGAACATCGCTTGCAAACGCTCCTGAAAAATAAAATATGCAAATGTATTGACTAACGACTTTTTACATTTTTCACTTTTTTTAAATTAGCGAGCGAAACTCCATAGAAGTAATAGGTATTGATAATATATAATGCTAGACAGCTACCATTCAGCTTGCCCGGAAACCACTCCGCCCACAACACCAGGGAAGCAACCTTGGTGGGGAGCGGATCTGGAACGCAAGCGCGGGAAGGTAAGGGCTGCCCTAAACAGAGCCATGAACACATGTGCTGACGAGGATTGGGACGTGTACTACGCAGCCAAATCCGCGTATAAAAAGTGCATTAGATTCAGGAGCTCCACCGGATGGCGGAAATACTGTGGCAACATCGAATCCTGCCAACAAGCAAACAGGGTAAGGAAAATATTGGCACAGCAGAACCCGGTTGGGCCCGCCGTTCTCCGAAAACCCGATAACACACTTACCACTTCACCAGAAGAGGCGACGCGCGTCCTTATTGAAACTCACTTCCCAGGTTGCGCTTTCGCACAGGCCATTGACTGGTCAGAGGTAACTCAAACACCCTCAGCAAACGACTGGCGCTACGCACGCAAAGTGATAACACTGGAGAAACTCCAGTGGGCGATCCGGTGCTTCCATCCTTACAAGGCGGCCGGTCCGGACGGAGTCTTTCCCGCCCTACTGCAGTGGGGTGGGGCCTCTGTCGCCAGCAGACTGGTACCCATAATGAGAGCGTGCCTGGCCTTTAGACACGTTCCCAAAGGATGGAGGGAAGTGAAAGTTATATTCATTCCTAAGCCAGGTAAGAGTGACTATACTAACGCCAAATCCCACCGACCGATCAGCCTGACCTCCTTTCTCCTTAAAACCATGGAGAGAATTTGCGAGAGAGAGCTGAGGGATGGCGTTTTAAAAACGATCCCACTCCATGCGAATCAGCATGCATACAGCTCGGGTAAGTCTACTGATTCCGCTCTCCATCTAGTGGTCGGTCGGATAGAAGAAGCGATACATCAGAAGGGCACCTGCCTGGGCACTTTCATAGACATCGAAGGGGCCTTCGATAAAACTAATTTCTCCAGCATCAGCACCGCCCTCTCCCGACACGGAGTAGAACAGGTACTGATAGACTGGATTACTAATATGTTAAGCAAACGAGTGGTTCGCCTTGCAGAGGATCAGCAGATGGCCATGATAGCCCGAGGATGTCCCCAAGGAGGAGTACTATCCCCTCTCCTCTGGAACCTGGTGATTAATGATCTTATTACCAAACTCAACGCGAATCATTTCTATACTATAGGGTACGCCGATGACCTCGCCATCCTCATCTCGGGGAAAGTGACGGGGACAATCTGCAATCTCACTCAACAGGCACTACGCATCGTTGAAAGGTGGTGCAGAGAGTTCGACCTCTCGGTGAATCCCATGAAAACTGAACTAGTTATGTTTACCCATAAGCGTGTACTAGGCCCCTACTGCCTACCCAAACTTTTTGATACGGAACTCCAGTTAGCTGACGAGGTTAAGTACCTAGGAGTCATCCTGGACAGTAAGTTAAACTGGAGCAGCCATCTTGACACCAAAATAAACAGGGCCTGCATCACCTTTTGGCAATGCCGGAGGATGATAGGTAAGAAGTGGGGTCTATCCCCCAAAATTATACTTTGGTTATACTGCGCGGTAATCCGACCCATGATTACCTACGGGGCAGTGGTCTGGTGGCCCCGGACCAAACTAGCTACAGCCTCCATCAAACTGCAACGCTTGCAAAGGCTTGCCTGTATGGCGATAACAGGTTGCATGAGGACTACTCCGACAGCAGCTCTCGAAGCCATGTTGGGGCTCCCACCGCTCCATCTGTTCATACAGCAGGAAGCGACGATGACGGCAGTACGCCTTAATACACTCCAACTCTGGGGTAAGAAAGAAACTCAGCATACCGCAGTACTGGAGGGATTCTACAACGAGTTCCCCCTAGCGAAAGCAGCAAACGATCGGATACCCAAACAGTTCGTATTCGATAAAAAATACAAAATCCAACTCCACGAGGACCACCGCTGCGAGGGATTGAGCCCCGCAGAACTGCGGATCTTCACGGATGGATCTAAAACAGGTACTGGCACTGGAGTTGGAGTCTTCTCGGAGGATCTCAACATCCACATAGCCACACCACTGGGGGCCCACAACACGGTATTTCAGGCAGAATGCATGGGCATTGCCCTGGCGGCTTCAGCCATCTTAGCCAGGGAGGTTGTGGACCACTCTATACGTATACTCTCAGACAGCATGGCGGTACTGCTAGCACTAAACAACCACACAGTCAACTCTGGGTTAATACACGAGTGTCATCAACGCCTGAACCAGGTTGGTAATCTCAATAATATAACCATCCAATGGATCAAAGGACACAGCGATTCTCGAGGCAATGACGCAGCGGACGAACTCGCTAGAAGGGGATCGAGCATGGCAGCAGTGGGACCCGAACCCATCGTGCCACTCCCTTTCGGGTACCTACGCACACTGGTAAGGAAACGAACCAGTGAACAAAACCACAAGCTGTGGCTAGACCATGGTGAGTGCAGGCAGGCCAAGGAAGCACTTCCTACTATCGACGGCCGCTTCACCAAACGAGCGCTTCGGCTGACCAAGCTACAGCTGCGCACAGTTACAGCCGCCATCACTGGACACGGCTCTTTTAACAAACACCTCTCTGTCATAGGAGTCACAGACAGCCCCCTGTGCCGAGCCTGCATGGAGGAGGACGAGACGGCAGCCCACGTGCTTCTGCACTGCTCGGTGGTTGCAACATACAGGGCAAAGTACTTCGGTAACCCAGGTACTCTCCGCGAGATCGTCAGCAACATCAAGGCGCTGCTGGCCTTTCTCGGGGAGCTAGGGTGGATCGAATAAATTTCCCACCCGCACGCAAAATACGCGCTTAGACGTGGAGTTGCGGACACCAGCCCGCTATACAATACAATACAATACAATAGGTATTGATATCTAAACATGGTAAAATGTAAAAAAAAAGTATTTTTTGAGAAGTAATATAAGAGTTCAAAGACATGTTTAGCTTGTCGTAAAGTTCAAATTTCAAGTAAACTGCTAGCTATTGACTTAAAGAACATGCTTACTGCTTCATTGTTTTTTATTTCACCCGTCACATCATGTTATGCTGGCTAATCTTAATTGGACCCTTGACCCTATATACTTGATTATTTTGATCATAAATTAACCAACAGTAATACGTACTTGTAAGTAATTTGAAAGTAGCTTCGAGAGTGGAGCGCCGCTCTGCTGCCCGGCACACATTGGATTGTCAGCTCCCGGCGTATCCAGCAATAAGATGGATGCAGAAGTCCTCGCTGAGGTCGACAGACTCCTGAAAGGGTACAAAAGAATATTTTATGATTATTATTGAAATTTGTTTACTTAAGAGCGGCCAACCCGTCATACTTTTCATACAAACGCTCGTAATGTACGCCCGTTCATAATGTACTCATTAACTGTAAAAGTAAAGAAAACCTCTCGATAGAAACCTTGCACATGTAATGGAGATATTTATTTCACACACTTGTAAGACTTATTCAAAAACACGTATTTCCTGGAACAAGTTTAAGAAATTTTCGAACACTATTTTTGTTCAATGTCATCGCGTTACGCGGTATGAGGTGCGCGGGAGACGGACGAGATGTGCGGGGTCGGGGCGGGGTAAGACAGGGGAATTTAAAGAAAATCGCCGCTGAGGCTCTGGATGAAACAAGCTTTTCGACCATGCTCGCGTTGAGGATAGACGAATCGGGAAGGGCCCTCTTAACGATTGACTGGCTCTTGTCAGTTTGAGTACTACAAGCGGCATACCCCATAGTCATAGAGATAGAGAATGGACTGAGCGTCCCATACTCAGGTATGAAGTAAATATGGACGGAGAAGTGCGAGAGAGACAAAGCAAATGTGTACCAGTAGTTGTCTCTTTCTAGAGTTCTGATTAGTAATAGTCAAATAGTCGTGTTCTCTATGTTTATGGTTATTACGGGTCTACAGAAAAGAGACAGGTATTGGCCGCATCATAGCTCTATCTCTTGGAGGCTAACGCTCAGTCCATTCTCTAGCCATGAGAGGACGTTCACGTCTATGGCCTACCCAAATAACATTTCATTGGAACTGTTCGGCAAGTGCTTGGGGTCCTTTTATTTCCGAGTTGAGCTATTCGATTATTGACAAATGCATGCACTGAATGGACAGGGGTATAAAAGATTTCCGGAAGAGCTCACTCAGAGGAGGGCTCTTCAATAAGTACTAAGTACTTCAACTGTACAACTCTTCAACAAGTACTTTAAGTTATGGTGGAGAACTTACCTGTTGACCAGTGCAGCGATAATATTGAATGTCTCGTTGTACAGTCCGGTGACGAATGCGTCGACGGCTTCTGTACCCGACATCTCACGCTCGTTTGAGGGGGATGGTGTTCTGAAAATAAGTATTCATTATTTATTAAATTCTGCAAGAGATGTGTCTAGCTAGCCCACTGAGCTAGGCGATCCTTTGGGCTATGTCGTTTTTTAGAGCTTATCTTCATTGATGTCGTGGGTATCGATATTTAAAGATGACAAAACAAGAGACTGATTTTCTTAAGTCATACTTTAAGTAGTAACACCACCGGTTAGGCGGTTATAGACCCAAAAAATGAATTATGAAATCTTTTCTTAATGTAGGTACTACCGTGTTCACCGACGGTCGACCAATGTTCAACATTATTACTTAGGGCGAAAGGGTAGAAAGTGACATCAGGGTGAAAAGTACATTAAGATATCGATACCTAACCATGGCGTCTACGGAGTTTCGCTGAAAAGGTTAACTTAATATTGTATAAAAGGTCAAATTTAATTACGTAGTGAAACTTTGCAGACGCGATGAGTATTCTGGTTAGCTAATTTACCTCAGGTTCGAGTTGGGTTGCGGCGAGGTGGGCACGGTGCAGAACACAGCGCGCGCCAGCTCGTCGGCGCCCACGCCCAGCAGACGCGCCGCGCGCTGGCCGCAGCCCGCGCTCACCCACTGGTACTTTATACCTGAGCCAGTGTTCGCTGGAAAGAAAAAACATGTTTTAACACGACCTGCTCGATAATGTCAAACTATTTGTCATGCTAACCTAACCTTAAGCAAATCATAATTGCTTTAAGATTAGTATCCTGAGTGCAGTGAAAGATCCAAGCTGACGAAGCATAATTGCTGAAGACGAAGACACTTTTATCCCCAAGGAGCAGACTGTACTTTTAGTGTTACGAGTACTGCGAAACTAATTCGATTTTCAAACACGTTTTGGGGTTCGAGGATAACGTGTGTTCATTTTGGTCGAAGTTGAATCCCTCACTGCACTCAGGATTCTAGTTTTAACTCCCTCGTTTCACTCAGGAGTTAACTCGGAATTTCCTCGCTACGTTCGGTAGTTAGTTCGAATCTTTCAGTTCATCCGGGGAGTTAATATAGTGCCGGCGATATAAAACTGTTTTATCGCATTTGAGAATACTTTACTATTTTACCTTAAAATTGGTCTTTATTTTTCTACCTAATACTTTCTCTGTATTGAAAACTCACCTTTAACAGCCCCCGCCCACCCCAAGTGGCAGATAGCAGCCATAATCTTCCAGATCGCCATCTGTTCGTTTTCAGTGACGGCCAGCAGCTGCAGCGCTTCCTTCAGCGCCGAGAACTCAGCGGGCGTCTCCGCTTTCTCAGCGGAACTCATGAAGGGGTTCGGAGTGTTGATCGGTGATTGGTCGAAGAGGAGCTCGCGTCGTAAACGGCCGTCGCAGCCGTGGTATAGGCTGGACATAAAATAAGGTATATATTTTTTTATTTTTGAACATGCTATTCGAAACAAATTCTTATTTCCACTTAGCCCTAACCAACCCTACGGGGTCAGATTAAATTAGTTAGCGAAACTCTTTAGATATAGGTGTTAATATCTAAACAAGACAAATCAAAAATGTGAATGATTCGATTGTTTTTTAAGGTAAATGATAAAGGATGTATTGATATCTTATCATGAAAAAATATTTTCAGGTCTCCAATAAAAACGAATTTTCTAATCTCATACATCACCGCAAGTAGCGTAGATTTACTTAAAACTACGCTACTTGCGGTGATTGACCCTTTTTGGTCACCGCAAGTAGCCATCAGGTCATCAGCTCATTACTTTTTTTGCATTTGAAGTCCGCGAAGTTTCGCTAGCAAAGTTAATTGACCTTGTATATTAAACGTGGTAAACAAAATCTAAGACGATTGCTACAGTACTCACGTATGCAGAGCCCTGAGAGGCGCCTGGCCGGGCCTCAAGTCGGGCAGCAGTATCTGCACCGACGCCGCCGCTAGGGCGCCGCCGCCGTCGAAGTCCAGCGACGTGAGGGAGACGAAGCGAGATGCGTGTGCGTTTGATCCGGTGCTGTGAACACAAAAAAAATAATGATTAGAATGAATATTCCAAATTAGCCTGCTTTTGTTTCCCTTGTCATGTACCTAGCCTTTTCGTATCATGTCAGAATCTGTCAATAGGGAATATACAAGTTAAAGTTAAGTTAATTACAAAATATTTTTCTTTCTTAAAAATGCCTTGTATTGGCCCAAAAAAAATATGTGTGGTAATCGGTTATCGTGGTATGGGCATGTGATGAGGAGAATGTATTGAGGAAAATGTTAAGTATGAATGTAGATGGCTATAAGAGTAGAGGAAGACCAAAAAACCATGGATGGACTGTGTGAAGGATGATATGGCTAGAATGGAAGTGACTGCTGAGATGACGAGTAATAGAGAAGTATGAAAGAAGAAGACATGTTGCGCCGACCCTAAATAAGTTTGGATAAGGGCAGGAGAATGATGTCATTGTTTAATTCTCTAATTCAACACTTATTATACAATTTAATATTTTATGTAGCGAGTTTTTAGTGAAACGGAACGCGAACTCAAAACGCATCGTCCTCGATAACGCCGGTTATGAAGTCAAATATTATGTGTAAAAGAAACACTTTTATTTGAAAAGCTTCAATATGATTTTATTATGATACTAGCGACCCGCCCCGGCTTCGCACGGGTCAATGTTATACATATAAACCTTCCTCTTGAATCACTCTATCTATTAAAAAAACCGTATCAAAATCCGTTGCGTAGTTTCAAAGATTTAAGCATACAAAGGGACATAGGGACAGAGAAAGCGACTTTGTTTTATACTATGTAGTGATTGTTAAAGCAATTTTTGCTTGAATAAAGCACATACAATTAGTAAAATTATTCTATTAAGGGCAAAAATTAGATGGATATTTGAACTGTCGCAGAAAATTCTTGGGTTAGTAGTATATAGTGTATTTTATTGATTTAAGTGAAGAAAAAATTACATGCATATTCCCTATTGTCTCCACAGACAATGGACCACCTTCCATTTTGCACTGTATGCCCTGGCACCGCTCTTGACTATATTTTGACTGTATCAGCGAGCGGAGTTCGCATAGCTGAATTTTTGCCCAAATATATTTCATGAATATTTGCCATCGACACGCTTTGAAGATGAAGGGTCGGCTTCCGGTCTAACTGGACGCAGCTGGGTACCAGTATTTTATATAAAGCGACTGTCTATCTGCCCTCTAGTTTATAGTTACTGGGTAATACGTTACCCCCTGGTTAGACCGGTTGTCGAGACTTTCGGGCCACTGACTGCCTGTAACCGACTTTCAAAGATCTATGTATGACAGCCGAGACCAATGGCTTAACCTTATGAACGCCAGAGCATAAATGCACGCGCTTCCTCCACGACAAGCTAAAATTTCACCTACCATTTTGTCATATATTTATGTCGTTTGGCGTACAGAGCACGCGTTTGCTTATCACGTGTACAGAGTGTAACAAAACCCTTAACGAAGCCGTCAACCAAGCATTACGTACATCAAACTAAGTAACTTTACGCAAAAATTATTGCTGAGAAACGAATTTTTTTTTTGGGGTTAAAAATCACGTTTTACAGCAAGACTCAATGTAACGGACTCAAAAACATTGTGCTGATGGATGGATTGAATTCTACGGGGGTCGTGGTGGTGTTTAAAGTAAAAACCTTACAACGAAAACATGACATGTATTAAAAAAAAAACTTGTGATAATGTTGGAACTTTGACCCCCAATATCTCCGTAACTAGAAGGTTCCCAGGTATGGTCTAGAACAAAAAAATGATCGCAACGACGGGGAGAATAAGTGCCTTTCAGCTTCGTTAAGGGTCTTGTTACACCCTGGTGACAATAGCGTTCATAAGGTCAAAGTGCTTTGCGAGGCACGGTATTGTCTGTAATGGATGGTCATCCATCCACAGAAAGACCTCGATCATTGCCTAACCTGGAAGATTGACCCGTGCGACTGTCACTAAGCCACGAGCCCCAAGCATCGTCCATGTTCATTATTATTACTTACCGTGTAGATCCAAACAGATGCAGCACATCGAAGGCGGCATCCAATCGTTCGGGAGTCAGCTTCGATCCCTGCGCAGGGTACGCACTGGCGAGGTACCAGACGCAGTGACGCATCGCCGATGTTTTGCCGGAACCGGATCTGTGGGTAAGTGAAAAAAAATATATAAATATTATATGACATAACATCACGACTGTAAGCCCCGAAGAGCTAAGTAGAGGTGTGTCTATAGTACACCAAAATTTCGCCAGTGAGGGCTATCGTTTTTGAGCTTACCAGATGGCTCCAGTGTCGCTTATGGTCATGTTAATAATTCTATTTTATACTTTAACCCTCCTATTAATAAACACAGAATAAAGTTATTCCAAGTTTAAACCTTTGAAAATGTATGGTTATTCCTGGTGTAATTTTATTCCGTGTTTATTAATAAGAGGGTAAAGTATCAATAACTTCATTAAAAGTTTATTTTATTACGTATAACAACATAGTGTAAACTTCAGATAATTTATTTACAATATTCTTCCAAAAATTAGCAGGCATGAAACATATAAAAATCATTTTACCTCCAAGTACTAACAAATAAGATCCTAAGTTGTTACTTAAAATCTTCAAGTCATAATTAATCAGGAATAGCTCAATCTAGACCACAATTGTGAATAATAGTAAAAGTACGTGATAAAAAAGCACGCAACGCGTGAACTTTATATGACATCTGAAATTTCGGTGCCCGCGCGCTACACTAGCGCCTCTAACGGTGAATTCACAGGCGATAGCCCCCATTATGTTTAAGTCTCATGTAATATGCTCCCTAGTGGGAGCTGATAGCCATCAACCGGGTACAGGAAATCAAGATACCTGACCAGATACCATGACTTCTTACAGCAGTATTAATCTTACTTCAGTGTGTGAAAGAGATGGAGCTAGACGTCCTGTTTATCTCCGTCTCTTTCCCACGCTAAAGTGACATTAATGTAATTTCTATTCCTTCCTTTAAGAGTTGGTGGTTCGAGCCCAGGAATGGTTGACTTTAAGATAAGATGCTGCATTTCAGCAACTCAAGGGTATGTTTCATTACAAACAATTCACCTAGGCATAAACTAGGCTAAGCCTAGAAAATAAAATAAAAATGGACCATATTTCGTACGAAAGTACTTGGCAGAAATACTATGGAATTACTAAATTATTATTCAAATTTAAACTTCGACCATCGATTCTAACGTATCTTCACTAAATAGTATAAAACAACGTTGCTTCCCGCTGTCTGTCCCTATGTATGCTTAGATCTTTAAAACTACGCAACGGATTTTGATGCGGTTTTATTAACAGATAGAGTGAAGCAAGAGGAAGGTTTTTATGTATAACATTGCACCCGTGCGAAGCCAGGGCGGGTCGCTAGTTTTAACAAGATCATCTCAGGAAATAATTTTTGAAAGATTTATTAAAACATTGAGCCAATCTTAATTTATAAAAATGTCTAGACCATTTGTCTTAATTTATTTCGAGTTTTTCCCACACATCTATAATTTAAAAACATGTTCAAAGTGATTAGTTTTATAATTAATTAGCCAATAAAATATAATCCAATTATTAAGCGACACTATTCGACCTTCAATATCCTTATTACGTCTTTAAATGGCAACCGTTAATTCCTATTACCATACAAATCTTGGCAAGTTGGACTCACTCACCAATGGTTCCGTACAAATTTGTAGGTATTTTGTTATACAGCGTGTAACAGAAAGGGTATAATCATATGGAATACTGTGGTACAGACCATCAAACTGAACAACTTTCTCTATGAGACCACCATCGAAATCGTAAAAAAATAATCAGCTGTCCTATACAAAATTTCAATACCTACTCGACCCAAACGTATGGGACAGTTGATTATTTTTTTTACGATTTCGATGGTGGTCCCATAGAGAAAGTTGTTCAGTTTGATGGTCCGTACCACAGTATTCCATATGACTATACCCTTTCTATTACACGCTGTATATTTGTGCTTATGTGCTGTAAGACATTGTTTCTTGCCAAAATCATGCAATTCTAGGTCAACAGTAAGTACCCTATAGGTTTTGATTGCCCTGCCTTTTTTTCACAGCTGAAAGAGATCTGGACCCGAGTATCCTACCCTAACTTCCTAACTAATATTATAAAAGCGAAAGTAAGTTTGGTTGTTACCTTTTCGCGCCTAAACCACTGAACTGATCATCCTGAAATTTTGCATATACAGCGTGTAACAGAAAGGGTATAATCATATGGAATACTGTGGTTCGGACCATCAAACTGAACAACTTTCTCTATGGGACCATCATCGAAATCGTAAAAAAATAATCAGCTGTCCCATACATTTGGGTCCATTAGGTATTGAAATTTTGTCTGGTGCACAGAAAAGTACCTAGGGAACCATTCATCCCGAAAAAGGTACTCTACCCAAAAAAAACAACAAGAACGTTCTTATGATAATAGATGGCGCTTCGTGTCTTTCGAATCATGTTTGATTTTTTTGATGGGTGGTGAATTCATTGACAAATTCTAAATTAACTCGAGCGAAGCCGCGGGAAAAGGCTAGTTTGATATAAATTTGAATTTGATACCTCTACGCGTTCCTGACAAAAAGGGTATTGACAGACAGACAGACGGACAACATAGTAATCCTAGGTTTCCTTTTCCTTTAGAAGTACGAAACCCTAAAAACGAGAAAACTAAAAATATAATCGACATTTACCGTCTGTTACGCTTATTATCTTCCATTTAAAGGCTTTAATACAATTTTACGCTATAAAACTAAATCCGAAGAAAAATCCATCTTGTTTCTAGGAAGCTAAAGTTCAAATTCCTCAGAGATGGTTAATATCTTGATATTATCTTGAAAACTAATTTCCAATTGAACTGATATAATTAACAGTCCATATTATAACAAATTGGTTGCAATAGATGGCGCCACGCGATAATTTGTCAAAGGAGGTTTTAACAAGATAAATACTTCAACGAAAACGGTTATTAATAGTCTGTTATTAGCAACATTTATTAATTGTTTGTTGATATTGTTAATTATAGGTAGGGAAGTTGGTTTTGTGGTCTGATAAAACGATATTTGTGTGAATGTATTGTGTGTCCGTAGTTGTGACCGTGACGTCACAGTGGGCCCTATCAGAATACCAGCGCTGCGGTATTTGTTTTTCATCTATCGCAGCATCATGCTGAGATAGGAGCCTTTTTGGCCTCGCACAGGTCTTTTTTTATTATTTAGTTTTAGATTCTTTTTTTTATTATTGCCTTTATTCATATATACAGCGTGTAACAGAAAGGGTATAATCATATGAAATACTGTGGTACGGACCATCAAACTGAACAACTTTCTCTATGGGACCACCATCGAAATCGTAAAAAAAATAATCAGCTGTCCCATACATTTGGGTCGAGTAGGTATTGAAATTTTTTATAGGACAGCCGATTATTTTTTTACGATTTCGATGGTGGTCCCATAGAGAAAGTTGTTCAGTTTGATGGTCCGTACCACAGTATTCCATATGATTATACCCTTTCTGTTACATGTTGTATACATATAAATTACATTTTTAAATATTTCTAAACAAATTAATATTAAAAAACATTTAAAAATATAAAAAATAGTGGTCCGCCGGTATCGGGAGCAGGGTCCAAGCTACCGGTGGTTAGGGCTCCAGAGACAGGAACCTCCTCACAATGCGAGCCGTATCGAGGAGTACTGCCTTCTGAATCAGGCCCTTGATCCAACCGCCTAAGGAGAGCCTCGAAAGGTGGTCGTCGAGGCTCTTGGCCATAAGGCCATTGGCCGTCACGACAATCGGCACAATGATAGCCGAGTTCACATTCCACATGTCGTTTTTATTATTATTATTGTTGTTCCTGTGCTTGTCCCAAATAAATATTTTTCTTTCTTTTCTTTCATACTTGTTGAAAGTAATAAAAATAACTAACGCAGCACAAAGTTTCAGTAAATTACTTTAGATAATTTTATAGGTACGCCATGTGTATTAATAACATTTCAAAAGGAAATAAATATATTATTAGGGTTCCGAGACCAAGGGGTAAAAATGGGACCTTATTTCTAAGACTCCACTGTCCGTCTGTTTGTCTGGCTGTCTGTCCGTCACCGTGACAGTTAGACAGTTTAAAGATGACCAGTTTCACAGATGATGTATTTCTCTAACAGAATAAAATAAATATTAAAAGCGGGCTCCCGTTTAATAAACGTGTTTTTTTTTATGTTATGTCAATGACAAAGTTTTTTATTGGTACTAAAATACTGTATAAGTATACTGTTATATATACATACTGTTATTTGCCTTGGTACGGAAACCTTCGTCCGCGAGTCAAACTCGTACTTGACGGTTTTTTTTTTACCCGTAAATGAATAAGTATTTTTTTTACAATTAATTAATCCACTGATAGTAAACAACCACAATACTATCATTGTAAACTGAAGCACTCATGAGGACAATACATAGTTCTAAATAAGAATTCAAATGAAATCTGTACTACTGAAATTACTTAATTCAATTAATCTGTGGCCTTGTCTGTTATTAAATTAACTCAATACCTTCGAAAACCAACTATTGTGGAAATGTCTCTACACCGTCACGCATCACGGGGGTTCCGTAGGCACAGTTTTACCAACAGTATATCTATATTTCATGTAAAAGGCCCTTGTAATAGTGGTCGCTCGCTTATTGCCACAACCGGGCATAAACTCAAACTAGAGGCTACAACTACAAAATTCCTGATGGAAAACCTAATAATCCCTTTTGCCCAGACTGGGAATCGAACCCAAAATCTTATGCTCAACATAATCACTTGCGACCACTATACCATCGAGGCAGTTACCTACTTTAAGTAGAGGTAAGAATTACTCCTGAAACTCTCACATCAAAGACCAAATATACGAACCTGCCAAGGAAGACGATGGCCCGGTCCCTTCTTGAAGCCAGCATGCAGCGGTGCGTAGACTGAGCTGCCGCGAACACGTGAGGCGGCATGTCATCAGCTCGACAGCCTCGGAACATTGCTGCCACCTGGAGATCAACCAATTGAAAGAATTTAGGGGGAAACTTGAAGTATCAACTTCAACTTTCTCCAACTTAGTCAGGATCGGCTTAAGGCTAGTCGCATGCAGTAAAAAACCAATATTGTACCATGAACCACTCTTGGTACTTGGGACTTCACAACCCACATACTGGGGTAACAGGATACAATTTGGTAGACTGGTTTTCAGAATTCCCGTCTTCTTGCCCGTAACGACTGTCAAAGATCTATGAATGAAAGCCGATCCCAACGGCTTAACGTGCTTTTCGAGGAGAAATCTCGATAAATTAAATGAATGGTCACCCATCCACGGACCGACCGCGGAAAACGTTGCTTAACCTTGAAGGTCTACCCGTTATTTAGCATTTTTTGTACATAATTTACCATTAAGTTATTAATTTGATTGAAAAAGTGTTTCAATAAATTACCTTCTCAGTATAAATAGGAGAGGTGCGCTTCGGCGGGCCATGTACCAGGAGAGCATGACCGGCACGGGCGTGGGGCAGCCCGGCGGCGTATCGCGAGCGCAGCACGTTGAGTGCGCCGCATTCGTTCAGGCAGCGCAGGGATGCTATGTCCTCGCAGCGTTCTAGTTGGGGCGGGTTTGCCTGGAAGATAAGATTGTGGAGGTAAGAGTGTGATCATATCTTAATTCTAGTCGTTCAGTACTCATCGAGTTCTGCGGACTATGGCTTTAAAGAACACTAACTTAAATTATGTTCCCAGTTGTCTGGCTATCTCAGACGACTACTACACCATTTGTACATAGTATATAAAACAAAGTCGCTCCAGCTGTTTGTACGCTTAGATCTTTTAAACTACGTAACAGATTTTAATGTAGTTTACAGCAATAAGATAGAGTGATTCAAGAGGAAGGTTTATATGTACGCCGGGGCGGGCCTCTAGTAGCAGATAAAAGTTTGCGCAGACGAAGGACTTTCTTGCCGAGCGATCACCACAAACTTTAAGGAACCCAGCGCGCTACGCGGCTCGACGCCGACTTTTGGCCACAGAAGCTTCCACTTGAGTCTGATCAGTTTTGGTCCAGATAGCGGCCAGTCATGCGAGAAGTCGTGGTCGGCCGCATAGTGCGAGGGGTCCCTAAATCTGCTGTGTGCGTGATACGCTTTTGCGCGGGCAATTTCCTGTACTTTTGAGCTGTCCGGTCTATTGATGTTCTTGGTCATCCGGGGGACGTCTTTTTACGCTGTTGGTACTTTTAGTCCCGCGTGTGCTTATTCAACGCAATTATAACCGATTTATTTTGACCAACAAAAAAGTACCCCGACAAGTCGCTTATTTGCGCAACTCTAAAATGAGGTTATCATATCGCCGGAATATTTCGCTTACCTTCTCTAAATCATCTTCATCAACGGTAAGAATCTCCCCAGTTTGCAGCACCCGGATCTTGGCCCTGCCGGCGTCTGCCTCCCCATCCCTGACCACCGCTGTGAAGCCTCCGCGGTGAGCCAGCCACATATGACCAGCTTGTAGCCATTCCTTCTCGCATGCCAGCTGCTCTTCGGATCTAGCCTGTGGAGAAGAATGGAGGTTCGTTAATTTTTTGTTGCGAATTAAAACAACATAGTGACACGCCTAACGGAGATGGCAGGATAAGCTGAACTCCTATAACAGAGGGGTCTTTGGAAGCCCTTTGTCAAGATCTAAAAAAAACGCTCTTGTTCGACAGACAGTATACCCCCTGCCCACAGCTTACAGTCTTAGCCCTGCAGCGGATTAAAACCGTAAAAGTAAGGAAAACAGCGAAAAAGAAGTCATCGTCTAGTTATGGTTTGATCAGCGCGACTCGACATCGCGTCGGACCATTCGCTTTTAATGCTAGGACATAAAGTTGTTTCTCGCTTCGGATTTTCGATTACGCGTCAATACGTGTGGTCATTCTCCAACTCTTACGGCCACGTTGGCTTACGTCACGAGTGCGCCGTAGGAACCAATCTATTACATGTAGCGGATAACAGCTTTTACGACAAACTACGCTCAAGTGCCGATGTAATCACTCACTCAACTGGTAGAGATCATAGGTGTGTCTGGTGGGTTACTATTACGTTCAAATAAAAGGAAATATTAGTTAAGCTCAGAAATGCCTTTTTTTTCGGATGGGAAATCATCAAATAACCCCTCCCGCTCTGGGCTGAGCAGGAGGGAGTGTCAGACTTTTACTGACTAAAACCCATCCATGTTCCTTCCTTTGCCCTTTGTGTTCCAGGGCCGCGGTATCTCTTTCGAACAGTCCCGCAACCCTGGCAGCTCAGAAATGCCTCAAAGGAAGAATGAACCATTGGAAATAGCAAAGCATAAGCAGCTTTGATTTTTCCAATGGCAGAGACACAGGCCATCTCTACTGAAAGAGAGCAAGCCACACAACACGCGGGTCCAGGGCGAATTGATTAGATGCACATTGCACATGTCTTTGGAATTTTGGTTCTCGAGCGAATTTCCTTAAGATATTTTTTATATTTTGAAAGCAGTGGTGATGAAATAAATTACACAAAGTAACATAGCCTCGGCAAAGAGTCGCCCCACCCATCCAAATCCGCAAATGACGAAAGATAATCATTGAAACCTCCGTAGTACATTTCCCAAGTACTTCTAAAAGGAAGTGTTGTATATCAGTTAGCAAGAAAGCTTGTAATTTTCCCCCATTAGATTGTTAACGCCGATTAGAAACTAGCTGGGGCAGTCATTCTGGGTCCCAAGTGTCAGTGATGGCCGATAATGGGCTGTGGTAGAGGGTTTTTACTGACATTTACTTTAAAGTAGGCTTGTTTACAGAGGAGTTATGGATTTAGTTATAGAATTAGTTGGAGACCTTAAAGGAGGATGTTCTTTCAAGATTGTTATGGGGTGTAACACCTAAGGAAACGAAGTTTTACAAAAAAATGTCATAAGCTCATACACAGTTAAATACAATTAATATGGACCTATACAACCGTCACCCACACTACAAAATGTACTAGGAAGTCATAAGCCCAGCCTACACTACGGCAAGTGTATTTCCGTAATTATAAGCCCAATTGATCGGCGGCTTTTACTAGGTACTATTGGGAAGGTTAAGAATATGGATTCCCATCGCAGATTACGTTGCCGGTTGCCATACGACTACGTGATTCGGGATTTGCCCGGACATGTTGACTTTTTTGCTCCCTGTCAAACTTTGTCATAAAAAAAAAAATACTGAGTAAAAAGTCAAAACGTAAAATTACCGAGTTTTTTATCAGGACTTTTCCAATTTCGAAATAGTAACCCTAATCCCAGCAATCATTTAACAAGATTGTTAAAAGACCACCCAGCGATTCATTTGACATTTCGCGCGCCTGTCATTTCGTAATTGACGATTACATCTCCATGCTCAAACATAGCATCTGATGGGAGTGGCAGCGTTCTGTCAAATGTCATGTTTGCTATACAATTATTTACTTTAAGTAGCGCGCAGAAGTTACCTGTCTTAGGCATCTCGGGAGAGATCACCCTATTATTCAATAAAAAAATAATGCTTAAAATATAACATTCTCTATTGTTTATAAATAGAATCATCATCTTCCCGCTCTTGTCCCATTTTTTTGGGGGTAGCCGCAACACCTCTTTTAAACAGAATAAATAGGACACAGAAATAAAATAACATAAACCATGAATACAAATGAAACAATGAAAGAATCCATAAAATCTCAGCAATAGCAGAATTAAAATTACGAAGAGAAAATGCTACAGATCAGGGGCCTTAGTCTGCTATTGCAATAGTGTCAGAATGGTCTATCATTGATTTAATAAGGCCCCTAGCCCACGGCGTATTGAAGCGCGTTTGAAACTCGTTTGACGTGCGTACAAAGGGTAATTCGTCTGCGCGGGGCCTTATTAAATCAATGATAGACCATTCTGACACTATTGCAATAGCAGACTAAGGCCCCTGGTATTCTACAGAGACACGAATGAAACCGTTCGATATTGACGCAAGTTCAATCCCAACCTTAAATTCCCACGATCAAATATTCGCTGTTCCAATGCTATTCCTAACTTCACAAACTAACTCAGTACAAAATCATAACTTAACAAATACCTATTACTGAACGATAAATCTGAAATTACGATACGAAAACAATTTGAATTTCATACTGCCAATAAAATAAAGGGTAACAAATTTTACAAGCTGATAAACAATATATGTTATGTAGTAGGCAACTGCCATACATTTATAATTAAACTAAAGTTACTAATTTAACATTAAACTTAAAAAATGGCGTCAAAAAACTCTTACTCAACGCTGTCAACTGGTAATGTACCCAAGAGACTGGCGGCGTTGCCACGTTGTATGGAAATGCTAAGCCTTTGGCCAAGGTAAAAGCTAGCCCTTGGGTCAAGGGAAGCGTCAACTAAGCGTTTTGAAAATTAATCTGCCACCTAACCAATAACTCGAGTCCTGCGGGCCTTCCACCACCTCCACTTATTTCAATGAGGAAAAGTAACCTTGCTGTATAACTTGCGTAACTCCATTTGTTTCCCGCAACGAACGAACGAACGCAGGGTAGCCCGCGAAATTCAATTTTTTTTACGTTTTTCTGTAATTTCCAGGTCAGTTTCAGGTTGTGTGTTGATTAAAATATGATTCGCGACCGTAATACGAACCTTAGAATTATAATTATTAAAATCATCAAAAACGGTGAAGCAAAACATCGTGAGGAAACCGGCATGTCCTAGAACCAAAAATAAGACATGTGACATCCACTTTACCCTCACTGGGCCCGCGTGGTGGATTATATTATAGCCCATTCCCTCTCATAGACAGGAGGCCGTGTGTACCAGCAGTGGGAAAATTATAGGCTGATTATACTTATTAATACAACCCTCTTAGTTCATTTAATCCTATTGAATGACTTCTTCATGAAATGGCTACCCTAGCGCTTCTACCTTAAGTTATTGCTGTAAGAGCTTTTCGTAGGAGGCTTACATAAAATAAGAGCAAAATTAAAAGTTTGTAGAACTTTCGAAAATACATTACTTAGTGCTTGATAAAGAAATCGATTTGAAAAATGGGTAGTTAGAACACTCTTGATTTAGAAGCTCAAGATTCAATTGAAATTAAATTTTGATTGAACCGTTTCAGGGACGTTGGTTCGTCCAACTCAACAAATTGTTCATGTGTCTTAATATTTTGTATTAAACACAGTCTGTCTGTCACAGTGTGTCACTGTGTCTGTCTCGCACAGGAAAAAACCTTTTTTTAACAAAAACAAAATGAACACCCTCTAAAACCAAATTATATTAATAAGTAAACCTACGAAAAATTAAACTAAAATTAAGACACACAATTTATGAAGTCTTTTTTAGTATTTTGCATATGGTAATTCCCTAACATATCTTGATATCTATTCAAAATTTTGTTTTATTTATAGAAGTCGCAAATGGCCGCGGATAATAAACGAATAATGAACGATATCAAATTTGAGGCTTCTAAGAGCTTGTCCTTCAATAAGTTTACAACAAGAAAACCCAAAATACATCCTCATCCTACATCGCAAGTTATTAAAATGTCGTAAAATCTAACAAATTCAACAAAAACTGTAGCGTGACAAGTTTTAACATATTCGTAATTAAAAAAACATGTACAAGTATATGGAAACTGCCTAATGAATAGTCAGTATTTAATATTATGTATAGGTCATTGTTTTTGTTAATTGTTTACTCTTGAAGGTTACCGAAGTCATGTCTTAGTAGCTCATCCCTTTGGTTCCGTCAACCGCACATCAGTGACGGCACTATTGAAATAGCTCTGAGGTTTGCGACACATCTATCAGTACGCAATCGCGTCCATACTACCGCGTGCGATAAGCCTTTATTTCTCGATCTAGCAAATGAGAGTTCTGTGTGAGCGACGGAAAAGATACGAGCATGGAAAAATGTAATTCCGTGCTGACAGATGAGGTTCAACACTTATAGTATGACATAATCGCCCTGTAAATAACAAATTGCTGCCATTGATGTCTTGTTGACTGTCCGTGTATCACCTGCATCTGACTTGTGTGGGCTTTGGAGACGAAATAACAGGATTTTCAAAACTAACCCAAAGATTTGAAACCAAACCAAAGAGTCCGAAGACCCATGGTACGGTCGACAATGGTTAGTACATTGATTTCAGATCCAGAGAACTTATAATATCCACTGGCACACCTTTCAAAATGTTTCCTTTTGGCTCATGCTAGAATCAAGAATATAACACATAAATGTTTGCATTCAAAAGATGTCATTTTTGTCCAAGCTCATAAAAAAAATCGATTATACTTCATTAGTAATAGAAAAACTCGTAAATTAAGCCAAATTAATAAATAAGAAATCTTAAAATATATAAATCGTAAAATAATACGAAACCAAAGTCGTATTTCATAGTAAAATTAGAAAGAAATCAAATTTGGGTCTCATAAATATAATGAAAAAACATTCGTTTTGTTTGATTTTGCATTTAATATAAGAAATGAGAACAGTTTTATTTATTATATATGTTTTACATGCGACAACTTAAGTGTGAATTCATTATAATATTTGATTACGCTTAATTTCATTTCATTAGAAAGATATAATGCTTTTACATATCTTCTGTTGTTTTATTTTAATTCAAATGCTATGTTTAAATATTTAGAAACAGATGTGTTTTCTTGCGACGAAGTTTTGCGTCTAATTCTTCTTGTATCGATGACTTATACACTGAAATCGCGAAAAAAAAAATCGACTGCCCCATACATTTCTGTGCGCATACGTCGACAAAATGTACTGAACAACTGATTTTATTTTCGCGATTTCGGTTTTGGTGCCATTGTAAAAGTTGTTCATAATGATGAGTACAATGACCCCTTAAAAGGTTGTGCGTTTATTCTGTTACACGTTGTATTTTGTCCGACAAGAGTAAAATTTAAATAACAAGTACTGCTGTTACAATTAGTGGTGGTACGCCCCCAGTACAATTCTGGACAGCTTTATCGTTTGCCACATTTCTGTGTAATGTTTGCTTGGTGTACCAATTTCGTGAAATAACAAGATGGCGTCACTAGTTCCAACTAAGTCCACGCACCAAAATAATCAAATCTTTCTTCTGTATTGCACAAAACATCAAAGAAGATGAGTGATAAACTTAAAAGTGAAATAAATAGTAAATTCAAATGGTTACAATGTAAAGTTATGGCCCAGGAGTTTTTAGATTTAATTTTAACCTCCGGAAACTTGAGCGTTCCAGTTGGCGGGTGATGCATTGCTTCACCCACGTGGTACAGGGCTGATGCTTGCTTTGTGAGAACTAATGTTGGGATGGGCATATATTTCTTGCATCCATAATGGAAATGAAAGAAGTAATGGTAGGAAAGTACAGTAGACACTACGTAGAGTGCCTTCATCTCGAGATGACGAGAAGACGGCAGGAATCAGCTTCTTAGTTGCCTTCGGGCCTGGTAACTAATTTATAGATAGAAGGAAGGCCAAAAAAAGATGAATGGATTGTGTGAGGAACTTTGGAACCCAAGTACTTAGTGTGGAACAAGGGCAGAAAGGTGATGATGATTTGGAAAGAAGTACTTAATAGCCTAAACCAGGGGTTCCCAAACTGTGCGCTGCGAGCACCCTGCTGCGCCGTAGAGAGTAGAGAGAGGGGCGCCGTGAGGCGCTTCCGTTTACTATTCTCTGGAAACTAAAATTAAGTAGGTATTCGATAAAAATCTAATGAGCTTGTTGTCCCACAAGAGTTAATGTCCATTTTCACCGAAAACCTTTCGAAGCTCACTTAATGGTTTTAATAATACTTTGCCAAAGATGATGTCGTAAAACTTTCGTCAACCCAAACAAGATCCACCGGAATTCACTTCCTAAGAAGAAGAGAGTCTCATTGAACTCTTGCGACAGCAGCCTTAAAACAAGGTTCACGTGTTCCGATTTGGTGGAGTTATTGGTCCAAAATGATTACGAAACTTTAAATTCAAAACTTCAAAGCATTCTCATTCTTCTCGCAACATCTTATTTGTCAATATAATTATAAAAACTCTGCTTTTTCGACTAGCTAGGGCGCCGAGGCAAAGTACTGAACCTGTAAGTGCGCCGCAAACTGAAAATGTTTGGGAGCCCCTGGCCTAAACAATAAAAAATCCTTTAAGACCTTCTACTACACCACCAGGACCTGTTTCCTACCCAATCATGAATCAACACCAGAAAAACTATCCTCACCGAACCACAAACATCACCAAAACTCAAATTCACAAACCCACATTCCCAATCCGTCTTCTCCAAACACTCCGTGGGCGGCCAGCCCTATGGCCTATATGGTCACAATTTAACGACCATTTTATTGCATCGCAGGTGTCTGTATAAACGCTGTTTACGTTTAAGGGTGACCTACTGAGCAGTTGAGCACATCTGTCCGTACACGGAACAATATTAGGAGTTACGACACGTTACTCGTTGTTTGACGCGGATGTGGCGGTATAGGAACCGAAATAGATTTTACTGGTGACTTCATATGGGTGGGTTTTGAAATGGGTGTAGTGAAAGATGGTAAGTTCGTATGAGTTTAAATAGCATAACATCTCGCTTGTAATCCTCGAAGGGTAAGACAGAAGTGTACCTAATAGTACACCCACATTTCGCCAGTTAGTCTCATCTAATAGGGGGCGGGCCTATAGCCATCAACCAAGCACCAATCCAGACTCCGTGGCTGCTACGGGGAAATTCCCGATGGGAAAACCTAATAACAATTTTCCCGACCCGGGAATCCAACCCAGGACCACATGCTAAGCAATCGAAATTGCGTCCACTATAGACCAACGAGGCGGTCCGAGGAGTTGTATGAGTTTAATATTAATGATATGATAAATATTGCATAACACGATGGAGCAAAGGAGCGTCTGAAGAGCTTTAAAACGACAAAAAATGCTATCACAGAATTAAATCGTTAGATTCGCCCTACCGATACAGTGCCAAAATTGACTACGTTAAGAGGAAATGCGGTAGGTATTTGAATAAACTGTCGCTGTCCCTCCACGGGCGCGATTTCGACATTGGTGCGATAAGGACAACTACATACAGATCCGACAAGTAAAAAGTCATCATTCGAGGTTTGGCTCTCGACTATTTTCTCCTCCAATATTCGACCAATTTAAAAGATATTTCATAAACTGAATTTTAAGGATATATGTATCCTGTGTCCCTATGTTTTTATTTTTTCATGAATAGTTCTGTTGTCAAATTTGTACACTAGGCCTCTGTGGACAGCGGTCCAAATTGGTATTTTTTTAGCATTTTGTAAGGGCTCTAGTGCTGATACAGATTATGTATCATCAAAAAGGAAAACATAGGGACATAGAAAAAGTTGATATTTATTTAACTGTAAAAATCATAGCTCTAAAGTCATAAACCAGAAAGAAAACAGGCGAGAGCGAAAAGAAAAGACCACCCGCTTTTCCTCTTAAGTATAAAATATCGTCTCGCTGACTTATGCAGAAAATCGTACCTACCGCTCCATGCGTGATTTGCGAGCTCATTATTCGCAGTGTAAATGCTTTTACACATTTAATAATTTCAATCTTTGCTATCAATTGAAAAGTAATGCCTCAGAAGACATGCTACAGGGTACAATTTAAAACAAGCAGACAGATTAATCTTTCATGTTTCAATACGAAAAACAAGACGAATCATTTCATCAACGCACAATTATTCTATTTAGACTCTCGGTAGCTTGGTAGACAGACAGAAGTAGGTAATAACTTTACTAGCTATTGTCACAAGCCGGATAACGGCAATGGTGAAATTAACGGCAAATAAACAGTTGAAGCTTAAACACAAGACCAACAAACAAATAAAGATGATAAACACACAATCATAAATGAGAGGACTGCTAAATACCAAGCAAGTAGCGAACATGGCATGACGTAGCTACATAACATACATGAAATCCACGAAAGGCTAGGTGAAGACGTGTCTTGTACATTACAAGTGTGTTATCTACACTGTAGATTCTACAGTACTTAAATATTTTGCCAGTTATGTACGCCAATGAAGCTATAACGTCACTAGTTGTATAATATAATAATATTAGAAATATGCACAAAACACGTCTTTATATGGCGACTCACGAGTTGCAGTCATTAGGGTCTGAGTCAGGAGTCAGGGCCGCACAACAATAGCTGTTGATTTCGACGCCAGGCATGCATTTGTCTCTACTTTGGTGCTCATTAAAAGATGCAATCGGTGTTTTTGTGTAGTTTTCGTGATGTATGAGTAGGTGTGCTTAATAAAGTAATGCTTTACGTTAGGTTTGAGTATGACTCTAAATCAGTACTTAGCGGACTTACCAGCTGGCTGAGTTTCCGACATTATTTTTGTCTTACAGAAATTAAAAGATTCATATTTATATTATACCTATGTATGTAAAATGCTTTTGCTAGCTCAGAAATATACCCAAAAACTATTTCTTGCACAATCTTAACTAAATCTGAAAATCAATTTGTAGAGGTAGGTATTAGGGCCGGCAAAATTTTACTAGCCTACTGGCGCCAAATGTGTAAATCTGCCACTGATACGACCCTCACATACTCATATTAGAATACTTTTCAGGACAAGATCGAAATAGAATATTAACCACAACAACTTTTTCGATAAGATAAAGCGATAACTTTTCATAACTTGGAATAAAAATTGTAAACGGAAAAATAATATGAAAACCTTGTTTGGCCTGCATCCAAAAACTGAAGAGTTGTTACGATAACAGGGTAAAAAGCGCAGTTATTTAACTTGAAGAGACTCAAGAAATGGGCAGAGTTCCAATACAATTATGGTGATGTCACAAGTGCTTCCATACTTTTTTGCGAGATAATGATAAACATAGAATACGTCAAATGCTTATCTAAGGGTGATTTTACCAAAAAATATCCATTTTTCCGAGTTTTAATGCCTCTGACTTGGCTTTACATGCCGTCGAGAAATATCTCTCAGGCATGCTGATTTGGTTTCCTCACGATGTTTTCCTTCACCGAAGCAAGTGATAAATTACACAATACGCACATGAAGCCGCAAAACCAGAGGTCAGATCAATTAGAGTGCATTGGTTTTGGCAGAACCAAGTCCGTCATTAGCAAAATCGTTTTCCTGCGAAAATCCTACCTATGTTTTTCCGGATATTAAAGTAATAAACAGACCAGTATAGACACTGTAGCATGGTAAGTGAAAGAGACAGAGCATAGAATGCATGATACGATGCTACCAGAGCATTTGACATTTTCCACAATCGTAAAACCAGTCATTTTATTGACTCCAAACTATTAATGGTAATAGTGGTAGAGATTCAAACCTTATTGGATGTCTTCGATTACGAATCTTATGAAACTTCTCCTAGCAGACACACCTTTAACGAACAAAATACTAATAACTAAAATACTTCATAAATCTAATTTACCGTCAAAATTCTTCAGTCACTATAGAAGACTAGCTTTTGCCCAATTATTATTAAAAAATGCTTAGTTTTGAATTGGATTTTGTTACCAATTTCAAGGGTTTTAGATCTTATAACATCAGCTATCTGCCAGTAAAAGTCCCGTCAAAATCGTCCCAGGCTTTTCGGAGATTAGCCGGAACAAACAGACAGAAAAAAGTGACGTATATATTTTCATTTCATTCAGTAAAAAGCTGTTATTTGATAGTACAAACAGACAATTTTATTTATTTGTATAGAATATAGAATTGTATAGAATTTGTATCCATTGTAACTAGTGAAAAGACCATCATCATCTTCTTAACGTTTTCCCAACTACGATGGGGTCGGCTACTAGTCTAACTGGATGCTGCTGAATGTCAGTATTTTAAATGGGCAATGTAAGCCAATAAATAAATAATAAAAAGACAAATAATATATTCAGACAGCCACCCACTAATGAGACATTTCTAAGACAAGACAGGATAACGAGACATTAAAATCAGTTGTAAATGTTTCAGTTTTGATATAGTCTATCAAACGCCTAACTAAAATCCAAAACCGACTTATCCCGCTACTGTTCACCATCCAACCCATATTTTACCTGACACGGAATTCCAAATACACAAAGTTAAACCAGCTGTCTAATTTAGTACAGTCTAAGACAAAAGGCTGACAGTATCAACTAATGTTAACACTAGTCACGCCAAACAACCGGATTCTCGGCTAAAGCGCACATTTCAGGAATTCCAAGTAATCTACTAAAATGCCCGCAGTCCAGATCGATTTATATTTGAACAATAGGAATTTGAGACAAATGTGCGAAATGTATTTAGATACCGATGCTTGAAAGAGACATTCATAAAATTTGAATTTCTCTGAAGGAAATTATTTTGTAAAAAGTAAGCATTGACTTGAACACCTTCACCTTTATTTCGTCGGTGAAAACTATAAAAAAAATTGTGTGATAAGTGGCTACAGAATGTCGCATAAGACGACTAATAAAATAAATGAAATAGATAAACTGGTGTCGACGGCAAGGACGTTTTTTGTGCCAGTTTCGAGCCAAAATAGGTGCAGATTAAACATAATTACCTAGCCTTCTTCATAAACTAACGCGTTTGTTTTTCGTACGAAAACCATAAGCCTACTTAACAAAATCATTTGGAATTATCCTAAACGTTTCTCTACATTCATTTATCCTCTTCACTTCATCCAATAGTGATTTATTATTAGTGGCGTAGACAGACTTAATGCATAATACAATTTATTCATCAGAGTATTTTTTCGTTTCTTACGTAGATATCGACTTTGTAACTTCATCAGAAGCTGTTAACCTATTTCACAATAAGGCTATTGAATATTCATGGTATGAAGTGCCGCTCACTAGGTATTTCGTTCATCGAAAGCACAACATGCCCTGAAGCTATAAAGCCAGTACTGCAAATAGATTTATTATTATTATCATCTACGCCTATTTACTATCAATCGTTATCTATGACTTTAAGAGTTAATTAATAATTACTAGTATATTTACATTTTACTGTTTCCCATAAAATTTTATTGCAAATTGAGCACAATTAAATAAATTTCAAATTAATGGGCTTTGTGTCCTTTTTTGGGCTGTTCTGAACATGGTTGATTGCACCGAACCGAATATTCATTTAAGGCAAAAAAAAAATAGTACACTTATACGTGGGGCGAG
The DNA here is from genome assembly GCA_947578425.1 of Eugnorisma glareosa. NCBI lineage: Eukaryota > Metazoa > Arthropoda > Insecta > Lepidoptera > Noctuidae > Eugnorisma > Eugnorisma glareosa. Next base: position 14,499,409 of record OX387974.1, on the reverse strand, counting down.
AAAGATGTTCGGAATCGGTGGAGGTTTTGCCCAGCAGTGGGATAGTACAGCCTAAATAAAAATCCAGACAAGAAGAACCTGATCCTGAAGTATTATAGTGTAATCAATTCTACACAACACTATGGTAGGCACAATATGTATGTAGTACAAATTAATGATCGAATACTTGTCGAGACGGCAATATTCATTTATAAAAGTAATGAAATAAGGTGATCGGCAATGTTGTACGGTGATTAGGAACTAGAAGATGAATAAGAATGAAAGAAAATTTAGGAAGGTCAACCATTGAAGCAGTATTATTAGCCAAACTGACAAAAGCACGATGTGATTGATTAATTGGCGTGAACGTGTTTACTCTAGAGCAAATAAGAAAGCATAGATAGAGATCCCCGAAATACTTCAAACAACCAGGCATCCCTTTTAAAAGAATGTTCATTGTCAAAAGCTAAATAGAAGCCGCAGCAGTAATTGACCGAGTAGAAATGACAAGACACCCTCAGTAATTGACAAGTCACGCATGTATGATACCTACTACAAATAAAGATCTTACAACCAAAGCACCGACAACTCACCACCTTCGAGAAAGTCTTCAAACTTGTCAGGGTGTTATTACTGGTAATGGCGGCGACAGTAATGACCTTGGTAATCTCAATGTGGCACAGGAAACCGATAGTTATCGATCTGTTAATGCTACTAGTGATATTGGAACGGGTGAGGCTACGGTTGGTAATTATGACGATGATTAGTAGGTTAATGCTAAGTGTTATGTAGGACGTCCTACATAACACTTAGCAGGAAAGTTGATATGTATGTGGAGTGGTGAATGAAGTTCAAGGGCAAAAGGATTATGATTAGGAAAAGTGGCCTAAAGGTGACGGACGATAAAAGTATTAAGTACGATTGCCACTTGTTTAGACCTTCCGAAAGGATGAGAAGAAAGCAACAAAAGAAGAAGAAAACAATAATGTACAAACTGGGAAACAAAACATACACACTCAAAAGAAGTGTATTGAAATTTGCTTGTGTAGTTAATAAATAATAAAAGAAAGTGGTTACAATATTGTGTGAAATCCCTGACTCCTGTGCTAGTTGATAGACCTGTGTTGCAGGAGCCAGTGCCCTCTCCCAAGAGGAGATATTACAGAATCTTATGCAATAAGATTAGTTCTCACAAAACATTTGATGTCCACAATTGAAAATAACACATGAGTAAAACTCCATTCAAATGTCAAACCTTTTCCAATAGACTTTATGACCTTGAGCACAATAAAGACACAAATTATCACATACCACGAAACTCATGATGTAACAATGAAAGCGATGGAGGTGTTACAAAAGTGCCAATGTTCACACATGGCAATACTAGCAAGACTGGCCACAGTCGTGATTCGGGAACAAATGGTGAATTAACATGGCCATGTGATAGATATGAAATGTTTGTTGATGGGGTATCAATTTCGTGTGTATCGAAGGAAAATGGAGATAAACTTGATGGGAACAGCTGGAGTAATTAGTGTGATGCAAATCATATAGATAACTAGCTGTTGCCCGTGACTTCGTTCGCCTGGAAATTTTGAAGTGAATGTGTCAGAAAAAAATGTAGCATATGTGCTATTCCAGACTACAATCAATCTCTGTACCAAATTTCATCTAGATACGTTCAGCAGTTCTGTCATGATTGAGTAACAAACATCCATCCATGCAAACTTAAGATCAATATTGACGAAATAATCATTTTCATTGTCACCCTTGTGTCGTGTTTGCCACATTTAACCAAAATACCACAAAGTTAGTATGGTCATCATCATCTTATCCCTTGTAACTTGGAGACGGAGTCGGGGCAACACGATTATGTCTTCAATTCTGCCGTGTCAGTCCTCACACGCTCTCATTTACTTCTTCTCATTTAAAGTTTTTAATGATTACCATCATTATAGATGGGAAATGTTTCAGATGCATACGCTTAAACTGTTTTAACATCGGTAACTATTTTGCTAGAAAATTTTCTCGCGTTCACTTATTATCAGTTTTCTTAGACTTACTCAAATACTTTTTTTCGCAAAATCTAGAATACATATATTACGTTATGTCCGATTGCTTGACGCTTTGATGCTATTCTATACTAATATTATAAAGAGGTAAATTTGATTGTAAGTTTGTTTGTTAGGGGTAATCTCCGGAACTAATGATTAAATTCTAAATAGAATTAGAATTCTAAATAGACAGACAGTTTATATCCTGTATTAACACATATGATACTTTTATCCCGGTAGTATGATCCTGTATGACAATTATCGAACTTCACGCGGGCGAAGCCGCGGGCATAAGCTAGTCGTTATATAAAAAGAAGAAAATTAAGAACATCAACCGTATCTACGTTTCTATCTATCTTAGCCAACAGTTGTACAATTTAACAATTTTATCCCCATTAGAAAATCGTTTACAGTCAGTTAACTGACCGTGGCTAGCTATAAATCATTGTGAGTCGACAGCCGATGGCATTTAATTCCCCCATTTAATGGTGAATTTATATAAACGTTTACATTATTATGTTATTATGTGTGTCCTTTGCGATTATTGGATTCTAGTGCATGGCTTTATTAACATAACGTATTTATTATCAAATGGTTGAATAAATAAATGGTGTTTTATTCAGATTTGTTACGTGCCTAGTAGAAAATTGACCACCATTCAAAACGGTGAATGAAAACATCGTGAGGAAACTGGCATGTCCTGGAACAAAAAATGTGAAGACATGTGACATCCCCCAACACGCACAAGGGCCGAGTGGTGGGTTATGTGGCCGATTCCCTCTCACAGAGTCCCAGGCCCTTATACAAGTAAGCTGTTCCCGCTGTTAGAGAAGACTAAAATATTACAACCATTTTCAGCAATGTGAATGAGTTATTATTTTAGCAATTGCACCATAATTCTAAAATTATTGCCTTGCCAACGTCACTAAGCCAAGCTAACTCATCAATGACGCAAATGTAATCAAGACTACTCTGTATCATGACCGTGACGTTAAGATAAAACAATAAGACATCTACTGATGATAGTAATAACCTTTATGACGACAAACGTCACTCAGGTTTGCGGATGATCACGCTAAGAAATAAATTAGAAGTGCTCAGAATTATCAAGTACAAATACTCTAAGTTACCACCTACGTAAGAATACATTGTGGAACGCAGCATCATCATTCTCTTGTCCCAATTCATTTGGAGTCTGCCCAGCATGCCTTCTGTTCCATACTTCTCTATTAATCGTCATCTCATCAGACATCTCCTTTCGTGCCATATCATCCTTCACACAGTCCATCCATCGTTTCCTTGGTCTTCCTCTACTATTATACCTAACCACAGTCAGAATCAAAACTTTCCTCACGACATTTTCCTCATTCTGATTGATGCATGCCCATACCACGACAACTGATTACCACACAACTTTTCAGTCACCGGCGCCACTTTCAGACTTCCTCTTATGTACTCATTTCTTATTTTATCCATTCGTGTAACACCACACACTACCCCCCTCTCCATTGTGGAACGCAACAAAAATGATTGAATATTATATTCGTTCTTTTATCTACTAAAACCTAGCGATTCCCAATCAAATACAATTCTTCCATTATAATTCAAGACAAAACCAAAACCATTCATTTTACCTTTATCGCTATTCAAAAACCCACTATGCATACCTGAACGCTGAGATTCTATCACGTACCATAACGTCTCCATGACACACGACGCCCAAAATGGCGCCTGTTTTGATCGATACTACATCGGATTAAAGATGATGTGCCTGACTATAATCCGCGATCGGTATTCATTAGCAACTATTTATGTTATGGCCGCCGAATATATCTAGCTCAGTTGCAGGTGCTACGGTTGGAATTTGTCAGGGCCTAGTGCAAGTCTACTGAGCCCACTCAGGTGGGTCTCCCGTAGTGAGGAGAGGTGTCCAGGTAATGGAAATAGTAGGTGATTATGCTTATGCTATTGTAAAACTACAAGTTGAAGTTTCTTGTGTCGGTATCATATTATCCTCTAAGTTGCAACCGTGGAAAAGATCTTTGCTTTCTAGAAGAATGCGTTTTGCCAGAACAGTCTTTCGTGTCTCAAGTAGAAAAATATGAATCATACCTTTAAAATTTCAGCATAATTATTTTGATATCGCTAACATGGTAAAATTCCTAAAGCCTCGGCCGATTTAGAACCGGACAATAAATCAAGCGATTTAAAAAAACATAGCAATAACTTACAATAATAAAGTATCTAATAAACTAGATGAGATCCTTCTTAATGGTAGAATATTGCGCACCATTTTTTTTACAAATAGATAAAGCCAAAAATATTAATCGAAGATTTGCTAAGCGATATTTCTTGGAGGTTACGAGAAGAAGAAAAAAGGCATTAGGTTACTTAACGAAACTGATGATTGTCGTCAATGAATGTTGATCCCTCTAAACCAGTATAAAAATCAAAAATAGCAAAAGAGAGAGGTTCAGGCCGAGATCTATAGCTAGCTCGGTTTGGCTAGACGTTATTCCTGTCACTGACGCACAAGTGTCAAACTGCTTAGACATGTTTCCGACTGTGGCTCACAGAGTTGGTAACATGTCTAAGCAAACGCACGGTAAGTACCTACTGGTTTAAGATCCCAGGGCTGCCAGACCTTACTTATTTTCTGATTAACAAAATGTATGACATCGAGTAGTGTACAACATAAGCATTTTAAAGTGTCTGGCTGAAATTTCCAACGACGGGAAATATCTGGCAGCAGTAATCATAAATTTATAATCTACTATAATCTACCGACGACGGTCAATTTTAAAATGTCAGATGCTAAAGTTGCTTAAAAATAATACAAAATTTTCTTAAAGCCTGTGGGCTGATTTATGATGATTGATGATTTTTTTTTAATGTTGAATTTCAACATTTAAAAAAATCAGCCCACAGGCTTTAAGAAAATTTTGTATTTTTTTCAATGTTGAATTTCAACATTAAAAAAAAATCAGACCACAGGCTTTAAGAAAATTTTGTATTATTTTTACGCAACTTTAGCATCTGACATTTTAAAATTGACCGTCGGTCCTCACAAGTTAGCAGGTATGCAACACTACATTACTGGATACCACAAATTTTGTTAATCAGAAAATAAGATATGTCTATCGGCTCTGGGATCTTGCTCTGTAATTTTAAAGTCTCGGCCTTAATGCTATTCCAGAGAATAGTTGTACAAAGCTTCAAAGATGTCCGATAACGAAAGAAAACGTAAACAAGTCAAGAGATCATTTGCTGAATGAAGTCAATCAATCGCCGCAGCCCATAAGCGCAGTAAGAGCATGCCATAAACGGAATAATTATAGAATTTCTCTTCAACACAAGGTCGTTGCTGCATTATGGTGGGTAACGCACTGGGGAGTTTGGCTGCAGCAGCTACCGCACCATGAAGAAATATAATTTTAAAGCCCTGCGCCCATGCCTGGGCAGATAAGGAACTTTTGTTTGAGTAGGTACATGTGGTCGTCAAAACAGACCGTAATAAAATTGAATAACTTAAGTCCCTACTAATTAGTTGTATTTTTTCGTGGATTTCCTCTACTTTTGTGCGGTCCTGATTGGTAATGTCCACGGTTTTTCGGTAGACGTTTTGTACGCGTGTTCTTTATTATTTATTTTTTGTCAGGGGTAAAATTTAAGGAGTAGAAGTGTGAGATTTCTCTATGGTCGCACCTTATGTAACAAGGTTAACACTAAGCAACTAGCAGCAGCAGTTTACCCGCCCAGTGCGTTACTTACACAAGGATTTAGAAACGCTCAGTGCATCAGAATGGAAACCCGCCGCGACAGAAAAGGCACCGTCTGACTCATTAGTTACGTCAAATTCTATCATAGTTTATTTTAGAAACTAGCTTTATTAAATAGGACTTTGTTTTGTGGCTTTTTCATTATTATCTCGTCGGTCGAGTTTCGCTAGTTAATTTCATTTGAATCTGTATGAGAAACTCTTGTGTATTTAATGCTTCTAGACCCTAGAACATGAAAACGCACACGTAAAGCTTTGGCGAGTTTAGAATTAAGCAACACTTCTGTACTATAATTACACTTCACATTAAAAAAAAAACACTGCCTAAAACGCTGACTCTAGAATCAAGACCAAGTCATTTAAGCTGTCTGTCTATGAATAAATGAAATTAGGGTTTCATTAAGGTGATTTTTGCCACCAAAATAACCGTCACCAATTCAAACATAGACCAACAAAAAAACCAGAGGCGTCAAGACACTATTATTTAATCCCACTTCTGCCTACGCGTTCAGAATACATATAAGGAAGACAGGAAGCTTGCTTGGCATTCCACGCACGTCACGGCGGCCATTTTAAGAACTTTATCCACAGAGAACGTAAAGTGCATTGCTTATAGCATATAGGTCGGACTGCATCGGAAATATTATGGTAAGTACGAAGCAGGCAAATGCGGAAATCTGACGTGCAGGTTGAATAGCTAAATAGACGTGGAATGTCTGTTTATGTTTTAATTATAGGGATTTTAATAAAGGACTTGACGCCCATGATTAGCGGGTAGTTGCGTAACACACTCGTATTCCCAATACTATATTGACAATGCAGCGATATTCATTGCGTGATTTACGATGTCGACTGGACGAAATTTTAAGACAAATGAAGCAATGGATTCCGAATTTCCTTCAAAATCATTCCGACTTTGATAGAAAAGTGTGTTACGCATATTTGAGTGTATAGTATTTCGTAACGCTCATTTTCGTTTGTTTTTCCTTTGAGAGGACACCTTTTAACAATGAATTTAAGGCCAAGCGCCAGAATAGCCGGCGAAATTTGAATTATCTTACGTTTTTTTGCAATTTGCAGGTCAGTGTCAGGTTGAATGTTGATTAATATATGATTCGCGACCGTAACAAATATGGTTTTAAAAGAGTTCTAATCATTAAAATCATCAATACAACCCTCTCAGTTTATTGAATCCCATTGAATGACTTCTTCATGAAATAGTCCATACACCCTGGCACTTTTACGTAAAACTAGATTTTACGATAAAAATCGATAAAAGTGATTCAGATGTACCTCTAACCCGTTAGGGCGGTTACTTCATAACGATAAAGTAACCACTGGTTCAAAGTTGGCTGCTCAATGGTAATAAATTAAATGAAATACAGCTTCATAAATAAAATGCACTGCCAAGCATTAAACAACTGATACAACTTTTTACAGTTGTGCAATTGTAATACCAATACTTACGTGATTAAAATACCTACATACTTATACTTACAATGCGCTTGTTATTTCATAATGTGATTAAGTGCCAACAGTTCATTCAGTGATTGATTCATGATTAAAGAAATATCTACCGTACTAAAATTTGCAATTCGGATAATGGTTATCGACATTCATTGATACTTCTGAGTGCGATTATGTGGGATGCATTGAATAGTACGGGGGTCGTAGAGGTATTTATAGTAAAGTTAAACATTAAAAACTTGTATTAAAAAAAAACACTAGTGAGTAAAGTAGGAACCCCCAACATCTCCGTAACTAGAAAGTTCCCAGGTATGGTCTAGCTAGAACAGAAAATGATTGCAATGACACCTGACGGGGAGAACAAGTTCCTTTCGAGTTCGATAAGGATACTTCTTCACCCATTATACAAATATACATAGGTAATTGCGTGACACACAGATTCATTTTGACACATCAACAACATTCATTGCGATTACGTTGTCGAACTAATGTATTAGGCATTTTTTTTTAATACTTCAGGATATTAGAATCTACTTCTCCAAATTCCTTCACACCGCACCGGTTTTAAGTCAAATTCTTACGCTATCTCTACTATAAAGCTCTGGAACGAAAACGAACGAAAGCTGAAAGCTTAATTCACTTTTAAAAGAAAAGTTCGTAACCACTATCTAAGTCAGAATAAATAACTCTCAATTTGAAGTCGAGTCACGGTAATTATTATTAGGTTTTATATTTTGGTATTTGTTATAATATTTATTAGTTTATTTTATATGTATGATGTGTATTAGTATCACTGTACTTATCAATATATATATTTTTTTTAGATTCTTATTTTGTACCCTACCACAGCGTTTCCTTATTGAACCCAAAGGTTGACTGGTAGAGAATGCCTAATGGCATTAAGTTTTCCTCTTCGTTGTAAGAGACCAGACAATGCAGAAAACTGAATATACTACAAAGAAATAAGTAGTTTCATCTGCAGACAATATGGCTCTCCTTACTTTCATTCCCAAAATATTTGAGAAGTTTCTTCTCCATACTCTAGTCTCATTTTATTAAAATTATCCAAAACAACACAAGATATTCTCCATCATTTACCATGTCACAGTTTCTCACATAAATCATGCAAAACTTCGTACACTGGCGAGCACACTGTGCACAGTTTACACTGTATTGCCATGAAACTGAATACAAATTGGCCGTCACCGTATCTTTTGCTCGTATCTCGTGTAGACTCGCACACCAGTGTATTTGTCTATCAAATGGAGGAAGTTATTGTGTCTACCAGAAAATGCAGACTGGTTAGCCGTGTAAAGGACAGGAAGGTTTTGCAGTAGACTTTTGTGTGACTACTTTTTTATTTCAATGATTATTATATTCGAAATGTCTTTAGAAACAAGAAAATCGGAAATTTCTGTTTCTATGGAAAATCTAAAATCTTCATTTTAAAAAGACATTTCAAACAGTTCGCTCTCAAATTTTTAGACATATTTTATGTATCCTGCTTATGCGTATGAAGTTTCATTAAAATCGGTTCAGTCATTTCGAAAAAAAATACTTGAAAGTTTGTCTGAAATGCCGTACGACTTTAACGCTCTTAACAATTATTGGTTTCACAATAATTGATGGGATTGCCGAGTTTGGTGGTGATGCTAATATGGCTTGAAAAGATGCCTTTGATAGAGTGAGACTAAACCCGCTGAACCAACAGAGGACCTAAATAAGTGGCAAGCACTCATCTTAAAAATGGATACGTTTTTTACAGTCTATAGAACTCATAGAGGTTAAAAGGACCTGTATAGAATGATTGACCAGTCCTGCTCAAGAAAAAATAGATAAACTAAAATAACTGACCGGTACCACCAATTAGGCAACTTGTAACAGTTATAGCTATTAAATCTTCAAAGCCTAATAAAAATACAATAATCACTATACATCAAGCACTTAAAAGAAGTACAGTCACAAGAACTAATGTGTATTCAAGCAAGAACTTTCAAGTGGTTTTCTCCAACTGTACTGATTAACGTTTAATAACGTTTTCACGAACATAGTAATTGGAAGCCATTTTATTATGAAATATGTTATCTATTTAACGAGAAAATAGCTTTTTAATTTTGCAAAGTGTGTACATATACGTGCTCGTGAGTGTACAGAGTAACACGGCGGAACAGAAGCATGCAAGTAAGTAGTTGCCTTATCGAAGCATTTATTTATAGTAAGACTGATTAATGAACGAGTTCAACAAACGGAAAGTGAATGCAGTTGAGTGAATGAATGTTTCGCGTATGATTGTAAATGTTCAGTTGTAGCTACGATAGATGTATTGATTGAAATATTGGTTTGTAAGTTTTTTGATGGCTAATGGTTGAGATGAAGTTTTTTCGAGTTTTTTTGAGCGGGAGTTGTAATTTCAATCGCTTTTATTTATACTTTACAGATGCGAAAGTTTTCGGTTTCTTCGATGAGGATGAGGAAGTCATAGGACGTGCTATTTAAATCCTCTTTATTTACACCTGCAGGCACCTTTATTTTGACGTTTCGTAACGACCAGAAACTGAGTCAATGTTAAAATATTTGACTTCAACTAATATCTTAATATTTTGTTATTTATTATTGCACCTTTTTATTTTGAAAAAAAAAAGTTTGTAAAGTCCATCCGAAGTCATGTTTCGAAGATTTTTCTATAAGTGATAACTGATAAGACCGCAATTGTACCCACAGAATTAGTAATATTGTGAAATAGCTCTGTATACATTGTTGGTGTGCAATAAAGAATATTCTATCTACCTATTTCTCTAAAAATTCAAGCGGTAAGAACCCTATCAATTTCCACTCCGCAGTCGCTTAGCAACGATAAAAATACCTCATTCATCTCCACATCACGTGCCGAAATAATAAATAAAACAAAAACACATCACATATAAACAATAGACACATTTCTTGGAACGGTCGCCGGCCGGCAGCTAGCGTCGCAGGGTGGCAGCTGATCGACAAATCCGGCGCATTCATGAGCTTGCGCAACGAGGCGGGACTGTCTAATAAAGGAGCTGCTAGAACGGTTGTAGTTACTGTGGATTCCCAATTGTTTAACTAAATGGAAAATCTCTGAATCACTGTCCTAGGACAAGATTGAGGACAAGAGTAGGCTCAACTAAGTTACCAAAGTAACCCAGGGGGTATAAGTTACCCATTTGTATAAAAGATATGGACAGCATACACCATTTCAAAAAAGCTCTTCTTAATTTACTAGGCGAAAAAGTCAGTGAGTACCTAGAAGACAAATTGTAATCTAATGACATTTTATTCAATTTTTTCATTAAATGTTTTATTTTATTTTTTCTTTTATTTGTAAATAATTTAATTGTTTTATTTAATCTAATTTAAATGTAATGTTTTGTTTTCTGGTTAAATTTATTGTTATTTTAACTAATGAATTGAACATTTTATTTTTTTGAATTATTTTAATTGAGTTTCGATAAAAATGTTTGACTGTGTTATTGTTAATATTTTAAACCAATTACTCATAATATTATTATAATTAGCATATTTGTACGCCGACATAGCGCTCATTTTTATTAATTTTGACATCTGTACTGTTGTTTACCTATTGTTCTACAAATAAAATTATTTGAATTGGAACTAATTTTAATCGCGTTGACTTACAAGTTTGTTTTTTTCATAGCTCCAAGGGGTAGCAGATTTGAGTATTTTGTATTAATTAGCTTGATACCGCCACGCATTCTTGAGAAAAAGGGTCTTGACAGACAGACGGTCAACTAAGTGATCCTGTATGGGCTCCGTTTTGCCGATTGAGGTAGGAAACCCTAAAAATGAAAATGATTTGCAGCATAAGGGAAAAGTTCCTCATAGGAGACGCTCCATGTAAAATACTGTTATTCAGCTGCATCCAGTTAGACTGAAAGCCGACTCCTATATTTGGGAAAGGCCGGTGTAAGACGACAGATCTTGTTCTATCATAAAGGGTTATTCATAGGCCAACTTTGGTTTACACCCATCCATTACTTAGGAACGTCAGCAGGCTGTCAATGCGGAGCTGTGTCGCAAACTATGTCTCACGGTCTACCCTGCCATTTATGCCCAAAGTCCATGCAGTCAAAGTGACCTCTACGCTTCCACAGACGACGCTGTGGGAGTGGCGGAGTATCGGGCCATCAAAAACACGAATAGGCTGAAGTATTACATTTGAACCCTATCTCCCTACCTACCTAACCCTATCACCACAACAATCTACATACACAACCACATTAAAACAATAGCCGAAATTTCTTGGAACGCTCGCTTAGTGGCAGGCTGGCAGCTGATCGACAAATCCGTCGCGCACTTCGTTTGCGCAACGCACGCGTGGGCGACGGTTACTTACTGTGAACCGGCCGGTGTGTCGGGGAGCCGGTGACACTGCGCAAACTGATTAGGTAGGTTTTGGCAGAAGTTTGAATAGAGAATAGAAGTTATTTAGGTTTATGCATAATTGCACACGGTGGGTATGTAAAGAAACATGAGACGTTCAGGAGCATATTAGGTTGAAGATACCGTAGAAATCGCAGGAAACGCCTGGATGAAGGACGCACAGGACTGGGAAGTATGGCCAAAGAAAGGGGAGGCCTATATATGTATACTGCGCAGTGGGTGATTCAGGACTAAAATAATGATGACACGTCATGGAATTCACCTGTGAGCGTGAAATTAGTTGCAGGCGGATACCAAGACGACAAGAATGAAGGGGATGTAGAATCTGTCAGGGTTGCGGGACTGTTCGAAAGAGATACCGCGGCCCTGGAACACAAAGGGCAAAGGAAGGAACATGGATGGGTTTTAGTCAGTAAAAGTCTGACACTCCCTCCTGCTCAGCCCAGAGCGGGAGGGGTTATTTGATGATTTCCCATCCGAAAAAAAGGGGTTGTAGTATGACGGCACAGTAGATGCAGTCGCAGTAATTAACATAAGATTTTGCTTGTAAACGCAGCTATTCTAAAAGAGCTGTGTAACAATTTTGATGTACAATAATGTGAATCTATTTAGCCATCTACAAAAATTCTTAAGGCAAAGGTCTTATTATGATTTGAAAAGGTTTTGTCTAGCTGGCGCGTTTATGACAGCGGTACTTACAATATAAAACGTGTTTCCAAAGAAACTTCTAAATAGAGCTACCAACTCCACTGTCCAATGGCATGCGGCTAGCACATTTTAGTAACTTGTAAACGTTGCAATACCAAATCTGTTATGGTTAATATAACAAGCGACTGTTACAGATTCATTGACTAATTCCTTCGACATAAATCTTGTCATTCAGCGTAGTTAATTAAACACAATAACATTTTAGTTAACTGTATGGGTTCTGACAAGATGAAGTACGTTGCTGGTCTGACAACGACGGCAGTTTGTCCTATAACAAGTGAACTATATGCTGTTGGTAAATCTGCTGTCAAATCTTAAGTTCTTATTATGCGGTTATAAATATGGCCGATGCAGTATAAGGGTGTTACCACACCAATCGATCGATCGTCTATCGATGCGATCGATCGATAGTTTTTATACACCAATCGATCGATCGTCGATCGAGGCCATAGGTTGATCAAATGTTTTTCGCTCGGTATTTTTCGCACTCAATGCCATCGATCGGCGTCGACCAATAGCATCAATCGGCGGTCGGTCAATTGTTTATCGCCCGGTATCCGTCGATCAGCCAAAGCTACCACGCTAATCGATAACGTCGACCGATGGCATCGATCGATCGATTGGTGTGGTAACACCCTAATAGAGGATTGAAAAACTGGATGTCATTTTCGTATTGATAAAACGATAAGAAACAAGTTTGACTTCAGGGTTCTTTATCATCATCATTTCAGCCCGGAATCACACTACCAGGTTTAGAGCTTCCCCATTCTTCAGTCATATTTCTGGCTTCTGTGCGTCCCTCATCCAAGTGTTTCTCGCGACTGACGATATCGTCAACCCAACGCGCCTTTGGACTTCAGGGTTATTTGAAGTTAATAAGGGATGGTTTTACCGGTCTACTGAACTGGTAGTAGTCAACCTCAACTTTTCTAAGCGACTTGTTTAATAAATCAAGTTATGAGTTATTCGTGTGTTCACCTTGGTACCATGCAAATTCTTCTTTTATGTTGACTCAAAAGAAGAATTTTAAAACTGCAGTCGAACATCAGAATATTCAAATATTCTAAACCATTAACAGACAAACAGAGCACAATACGATATACCATAAATTGATATTATGTCGATATTATATCATACATATGCGTCACTTCGTAAGGAAATCGTTGTGTAGGCGCATGCACAGCTTAGCGCCGCCAATGTCATATTTGTATGGCGATCGTGTGAAATATGTTCGATTATTGCTTCAGATTGGATATTGGTCTTTTTGTAGACATGTCTGAGATAAATTGGTTGAGTCAGTCACCTTTAGAAAACTTGTAGGAGGATGAAACAGATCCGAGACACATCTAGACCTCTAGATGATATTGGATCAGTAATGATACTGTGATACAAATTCAAACGCAATTAGGAAATGTGATACATACGAGCAAGGTGAAGCGGGTGTATATGCTAAAGCAGGATTCAGTGAAATCATTAACAAAGTAGATTTCACTTATGAAACTGAACGTGATCAGTACGGCTGGCGTTCAAGAGCTGTCAATTTTCCATTGCACGAATGACATTGACAACTCTAGCACGATATAAATGTGTTAATTATATTCAGTTTCATTGGCGAATTTCGCCCTAAGAAACATCAATATCAAAGAATTGAAATTTCCGAAGCAGAGTACCATACAAAAAAAGTTGTTGATAGTATTGGCAACAGAATTTACAATGATGATGAACCAAAATATCAATTGCTGACGTTGCTGATCTGTCAAACCTCCATATCATGACAGGATAATCATATCCTTAATCAAACTAACATTCCCGACAAAAACACCTGCACACCAGCAACTGCTACACATTCCACACTCTTCCGCAAACAGCGATGCCGTCTATCCAGTTGCACGTTAAGACATCAATACTGAACCAAGTCCTCATAGCTGTTGACATGCAATTATAACTGACGAGACCCATGTAGGGGGTCCCGTCACAGATAGCCTTACATACAAAGAAACACTACCTGTACCAAGAGCAATCGCACACACACAAGCTTATGAATCAAGTGTTTGAAATTTAACGGGGAATAGAGGGGAATCATTCGCAATGTCTTCGTAAAACTTTGAAGCAATGAGGTTCTCTATGTGTGAGTACCTCAATCGATGAAAGTAAGGGAGTATAGGTTTGCAATATCTAGTCCCGTTGAAATCTTGTGGATTCCTGTTCACTCCCTAAAAGGGGTGATACGGATCATGGTCGTGATTAAACGGATGGAATGAAGAATGGATCCTATGTTAATTAATTAATTTCTTTAATGGGAGAACGGAGTTGACTGGATTCTTGTAAGTCGATACTTTGTAAGTATCTTTGACGTTAAACTTAGACTTTGAGACAGCTTCTAGTTTTGCGCCTAAACTGATCTGGCTTCGTCCATAGGTTTTACAGACATTTTTTTATACTAGGTTAATTCTACAATCCACGGTAAGTCTTCTTAATTTTGCCACTAGCATGTCCTCACTAACAATAAAGAGGTGTACAGTTTACATGAACAGATAATCTAAATAAAAATTCTCATCCGATTTAACAAATTATATCACTGATGTAAATCTTCACCAATTCCATGTGCCATAAGATTTATGTTTCTTCGACAGAAGCTAGTTAACTATAATTAACCAGTAAGTTATTCCTGTGTTTGGGTGCAAATAGATTACCCAACAAGAGGTTCAGATACGATCTTAATTTGGACAAATTGAGTGATTAATAATAATCTCTCAGAATTGTCTAACGTAAACAGGCCTATAATTATAGACACCATGCAAACACTTTCACCAGTTCTACAGAAATGGAGGTACTTGATTGCTTTCATGTGTACCGTGTACCATTTTACGGATCAACGCTTAATCATGCACATATTTATATGGAAAAGGAAGGGGCGTAATGTTTTTTTTTAAACATTAGAATATCATATCTCACAGTTTTAATTGACTTTCAGCAGCCACTAATAAAGCACTGTTACTTCTAGTTTAATTAAACACATTGATGAATTCAACAAATAACTGTGAACCAAAATTGATGGTTGCTCCAAAGCTATTTTTGAACTAAAACTAAGCATACCTCATTCTGGATTATTTGAAACGTTGACTTGATGGAATTAAAAACAGCATGCTTACCTGTAACAAAAAGAAAAAAATAATAAGTAAAAAATTCAATATAAATGTCATAACCGCAATTTGGTAAAGTTGTACATGGATCTTTTGGGCACGTGGCCATAACCGAAACTCTTTCAATACAATACCCTCGTACATTTTTTCAAATGCTTACCAATAGCGTATTCCTAAAAATGTCATTAATGCAGCAAAAGATCCGTGTAGTATTGTACCTACGTCGAGGTGCTGAGTGTGTTGATTAGGAACATCTATCTTTCGCTGATGCACAATCACACCCAGCAACCAACAAATTCGAAGCCTTGGTTGTTTCCAACAGATCAATGAATCAATAAAATTCAAATACGCAGTAACGACTTAACTTAATATTCAAATAGACAAACATTTAAATAAATTCTCGAATTTAAGAAATGTCAATCGCTATTCTCACAAATAACACAAGTTACAAAACTTTTTAAATACATAGGAACATGTAGTAATGTCTTATTTTTTTCTAACGGATAATCGTTATTTCAAAATGGAGTCAAGGAAATCTAGTTCCATCACATATATCATGAATAATAATATTACTCTTGGTACACAAGCTCACATCTTCAAAAGTACCGACGACCTGCTCAGGCGTAGGTCAGATCACCCACTTTCGCCAAACATGTCTGTAGTTTGAGGCCTTACGTATTAGGATTGATCATTCGAATTTTATAAAATTATAATCACTCATCAATTCATATTAATTAAAATCTAGATATAATTACAAAAATGGAGAAACTGAAAATATCGGAGTAAGAAACGACCAAACCACTGACGTCCTTTGAAGAAAAGCATTACAAAATATCAAAACTAAGTCGCAAGAGTCGTAGACAGACAAGTTGCAAGAAGACTGTAAAGAGCAGACATTACTGGTAGCATTGTTTATAAACCGGTTGAAACTACTTATAACGTCAGAGAAAAACAAACCATCGTAAATAAAAGAACAAACACACGTAGAAACAAACCATAGGCAGACTAACTATCATCAACTAAAAAATATACACACAGAAGCAAAGCAACCAGCTGTTCAACAGCGCTAAAACTATCGGCAAAATATTTCGGACACGCATCACAATTACAATAATTTACATATCTTATGAGTTTCACAATAGGCCTCAGCCGTGTAGGAGACAAAATTATGCTTGACATTAGCATGCCCTTGCAAACTCCCTTCTAATTGCTAAGGAACATCAGTGCGATGAAGTTGTTTAAATATTTCGTCAATTGTCTCTAGAGATGCTTTGGGCGAGTCGTATTGGAAAATCTCATTGATTTCGTTTATTATTATTTATGGTTATAATACTTATTTATCAATGGACTCGAAGTCATGGACAGCATAATATCTACAGTGTATACTAATGTCCACAGCTTATACGTAATATTGCTATTCGGATTTTACGTACTTTATCAATGTATGCATATGCGATGCTATGGATGGATAGTTTAGATGATTTACCTAGGAAGGAAGTCATCACAGAGATGACGACGGATATCGATGTAGATATAGAAGTAGGACGACCCCAAATAAATTAAAATAAAGACAGGAATATAATGATAGAAACTATTGACGAAACACGTATTTTCTTAAAGCCAGGTGTTATTGCAATGGTCGACAAAAGGTCAGATGCAGAGGCAATGTCAGGTGTGATAATTTTCCGCACAGAAATATTAATGACAGTAATTTACATTAATTCACTATTAGATACGCGATTAAGAGAAATGATGATGAAGATAAGAATAATAACATATATTAAACAGTTTTAATATCTTTCTATTGCTAAATGTGACATTTAGATGAGGACTCGAACTTCTTGAAAGCAAGCCCGTAAAATTTAATTATCCTAACTATAAAAAAGCTCCCAAATATTTCACGGCAATCTCTTCTTTAATGTCCTAACGACCAAAACAAGATCATTAATATATTTGCATATCACGTAACATAACATCATGCCTGTATTCCTCGAAAGGTTGGACAGAGGTGTACCTAACAATACGCCATGCGCCACCCACATTTCGTCAGTTTTGTTTAAGTCTCATGTAAGTACCTAGGGAGCGAGCCTTGTGCCATTAATGGTACAAACCCAAACTCCATGGCTGCTGCTGAGAAATTCCTGATTAAAAAAACCTAATAAAACGTTGCCAGACCTGGGAATCGAAAACAGGACCGCATTTCAGACGTCGCGCTTGCGACTACTAGACCAACATGCAAGGCATACCATCATGTGTAATCATTCAAATGTATGTTGTTTGCTTCCTAAGCTTAAGCGCACACGAACGTCAAATCATTGTACGCTAAGAGTTATCGCAAATAAATTCATTTGAAGGCATCCAATCCACGTTTCGCAACTAAGTGTAGGAGACAAATTATTCAGCAGATTAACAATGAATCTAAAGACGTTGCGACATGCTATTGTTTGCTGATATAAATACCGCTGCCGCTCTAGCATTTGCATAAGACATGGTGCGCATATGCGACTTATAATGGGACATTTTATTTATTTGATTTGTAATGAGAGTGGTGCTTTCTCTGTAGATTTATCTGCAAGACATGCTGTGCGACTCCACATGTATTGAGATAAGGCCAGAGGATTGATAATGATGAAGATGATAGCATTGATTTGAAAAGCCTAACAAATAAATTAGCCAATAATAAACCGCTTTAATATAGACACAAATCATTTGTACTTAATTATTTTACTTTCACTTAAATGTCTGTTTCTACTAAGTTGTCGTAGTCTCATTTAATTAGCAATAAATCATCTAAGCAATGCAAATAATTTATAGTCTAATAAAATAAAATATAAATGTCAAAGACTCAATAAACCAAATAGTAATAAAATACAATTTGATCGTGAAGTCCTTTCTCACAGCAATGATGAATCGTCTAATGCTAATATTGTAAATATTGACCAACACAATGGTACTGACAAATCAATTCATAGAGATCGTTTATCGAGTTATATCGATACATGATTGGAAGTCAATTTCTATGACCTATTGCGATTGATGGGCTTGGCTGGAGGTTAGATAAGATTAAACTGTAGATACTGTAGAAAGGTATGAAGGGGGTAATTTTATTGAAAATGAATTAGTAAAAGGTGAAGGCAATAAAACAAAGTTAATAAACATTTTAACTCAAAGAAACTGTTGTTATTAGGTTAGATCGCATAAAGGAGGAAGAAAATTAAGAATATTTGAGAAGTAACATACAAATTGAATAAATTGGATCGTAATATGTAAATAAAAGCTACTCAAAATGGAAGTCAATGCAATTTTAGTTTCGGCGTAAAAAATCTCACGGTATGCCAAAAATATTTGCCAACAGTTAGAACACGACTGGTTTTATATTGCTTAACATTCTTTAAATAACACTAAATTAGTAAATGATACTTTGATTTTTGCACCGATATAATAAAATAATATCCGAGAGATTTGATGGGAAAATATGTTGTTTATATATCTGGTATTTATGTACGGAACTTTACAGAGTAAGCAGAATTAGGAACCTTTCAACAATCGAGACAACAGGACTGAGAAATATGGCAGACGAAAGGAGAGGCCTATACGCAGCAGTGGGTGATTGAGGGTTAAAATGATGATGATGACAATGGATTGAACTCCAAATGTTACAGCATTTATAATAATATATGTTATTACATCACTCGTTATGAACTCAGCGACCTTGAATCAATAAATTCAAAAATAACGGACGGAGGCGTGCGTAATTGCTATTTGTTTAACAACAAGGAAACCGAACTGATTTGCATTGACTTTGCATTAGCTAACGAGCTCTGTATAATCTTCAATGGTAACTTCATGTGTGCTATAGAAGTATGGATTATTGTTATAAAGGTGTTTATGAGATATTATGAAGGAGACACAGTATCCTTAGTTCTAGGTGAAGTTGCTAATTGTTATGTAGTCACGACTGAAGTTATATTAGTTGAAGGTTGCACCGGTGTTAAAGAAAATAATGGAGATACTGCTTTTGTTCTGAAGGATAAATAGAACTGAGATAAGTCAACAAAGGCAGGAAATTAAACATGAACACCTTTACGGAGATGTAAAATATAAAGTCTAAAATTCTCCTTGTTTTTTTGAACTCATAGATATGCCTCTGTCCCAGCAGTGGGACGTTTAAAGCAACATGAAAATAAACCAAATTCCTTTTCGAGCTTCCACTTTAAGACTACTTTGTTAATCTTTAGAAAAGCTATATCAGTAAGCGTCATAACAGACTCTTTGGTATATGAAACATTTACCATCAAGAGAATGCTTGCATTCTTCTGCTCTTATCAAATATATTTGGGGTCGGCGCAACATGTCTTCTCCATTAGTCGTCATCTCATGAGTCACATTCTTTCTACCCTAACGTCTTTCAAATAGCCCATCCATCGTTTCTTTCGACTTCCCCTATTAGCCATGCACATTCATACTCAAGACTTTCCTCGCGACATTTTCTACATTCCTCTTTTCTACAAGAGAATGCTTGATACTTCATATGACATAAATCAAGCAAGGACTTATCCTGGACTATTACATTGTTATGTCGCAACGCGGTACCCACGCTCCGTTTCTTACTGACAACACGATATACCGATCTGCGCTTAATTTGTATTCTCATGTCTCCCTACGTTTTATTATGTAAGCTACGTTGCAAATCAACGACATTGGTGATTTGCATTTAGTCCTTGTTGTTTTGTTTACTCGCATCCTGCTACACTTTGTGGAAACTTTGATGTAAGGTTAGCGCGGGAATAGGGAAATAACGAAACGGGACGTGATTTTTGATGAAGGTTCTAATTTCGCACGCACTTTTCATTGCCAAATATATGATGAGACTTAAGCCCTGCTTCGTATGGACATTTTCATATTTTTACTCCTCCTACTACAATTGATTTTTTTGAACACGTTTTTGGAGGAACTTCAGCGAAATTATCCAAAAGAATTCTCTTTCTTCAATTCAACACGGAAAATTATATACTGGTGGCCTACCATGACGTCTTAAAGCAGGAGTAATTCCAGTACTGTCTCTTTCCCACACTGGAATTACTGCTGCTTTAAGACGTCATAGTAACCCCCCTGCTGATCTATTCTTAAACCTAACACAGTAAAATCAATCCAATCAACCCATATGCCAGTAAATCACAGAGCGGCTCTCGCCAGCGGCGTCCAGTCCGTCACGGCATGGACGAATCCGTCCGTTACGTGTCCGGTTCGTGACCTGATCGTGATCAAATCGAAAGTGTGCGCGATATGGCGGTAATACCTGTGTGAACTCTAGAAATATGGTCAAACGTAATTGACTTATTGGATTTGACCATACTTTCGATCTTTGATGTCTGGTTTCAGGATTGAGTTGATTTGATCTAGGTGAAAGTGGATTCAAGATTGTACACGACTAGAGATAAAGAAAAGTGGGAAACGTGTTTGGACATTAAAGATTTAACACTAAAATCTATGAACCACATGGGCTGCTGATTGTTTTCCTACTGTCGAACAATTTAAATGCATTTAGAATTTGGACAATAAAAACTTGGACCTGATCGATCCGTTTTTAATCGTTAAAGAATTGTTTAGGGGTATCTTTGTGATTTTTTTCTATCGTATTAAATTTGTAGCATTATGTTTTCAACACACTATCGAACTAGCATTTTTACTTGCTTTTAGCTCCTGTAGTCCCCTTAAGCCTTGTGCAACAACACTACAACAACAAGACCCACGCGACACCAAAAAGCAACAAACAAAATTGCTTTCAGCGATAACATCGATTCTATCTCCCTTATCCACACTTCCTAAGGAACCACATTTATCTTCCATGCCTAGCAAATATTGTGGAAGACCATTTGCGCTTAACTGTGTCACCTGTGGGCAAACAGTTTGTTTGACCGAGATAAGATTAAATGCATTTATACTCTACGAATAAGATCATAGAAGTCTTAATCCGTGAAGCCCTAAAGGCTTAAGATTTTGCGCATTTCCTTAAGACTTGAGGAAACTGGTAACTGGTGTGGTAATATCTACGTAGATTTCAATGGTACCATAGAAACTAATTCTGAGTTAGGCATAACTGGCCTGAGAAAAGGAATGACCAAGAGCTACAGAAGAAGTTATAAGCTTCGATAGCCATATTCCAACAAATTTTATTTGATTGAATCATGAAGAAGTAGTACAAATGAATTCTCAAAGTGGAAAAATCAAGGACACTTTATATTAAACTGACAAAAAGTATCATAATATAAGGCTATTGTGGAAGGCTATGGGGACACCTTTGCCCAGCAGCAATACAAGCTGAATACAAAAGACTATTTAAGCTTTCATGATTTATACCTAAACTTAAGGGATATCTTCAGTGATTATCAATTATTCTGAGCTCCCGATATTGAATTATTACAAAAGAACCTAAATGTTCCATAGCTAAGTACTTAATACGTATATAGAACTAGATCCAACAATTCCTCTACCTTCGTGACCCCTTCATAATGACCCGTCGAATCATCGACAGTAACTCAACAATCTACCTGCCAAATACAAGTGAGCTATCAAAGATCAGTGGGCGCCTCAGGCTTGATGATTGACGGCTGTCTGGCTTTCGAGAGAGCTACTTAAGTTAGCTGATATGGAGTGTTTACATCATTATTGACGACTGAGAATGGCTGGGTATATGATAGTATTTTTGTAGTTATTAACAGCGGGGGCGTGAAGCTTACACGCCTGTGTGTCAGGCGACTGGATATGAATGTAGTGCAAATTTAATAAATCCTCGAGAAGAGTACGATGGTGACTGCACCATCAAAATATAATCTTAAGAATAAGAAAGTACTTACCGATAACAATGGTGGCTCCTGCTGAGTAGACAATTCACTCCAAGGTCTCAGTAAAGCCCTTTCAGCATCAGCTCCAGCCAAAGCGAAGCTTACGCCATATCTTCGCCAAAGCGAGAGCTCATACAACTTCTTCCAAGGTATGCCATCGTTCTTTGTAGTTTTCTTTCTGATGCTGCCTCTAAACGACAGAGTTCTCACGAAAGGCTCAGCTGGTATGCCTTTCTTGGTCGCTCCCCTCCATGGAGGCTTAGCACCATTTACACTTGGTTTCCCATTACTTGCAGTGCTTCCTGAAGAGCCTTTTCGTTGCAACCCTGGTTTCGGTTGCGTAGGAGTTTTTCTCTTTTCGTCAAAAAGAACAGCGTTGGCTAGCTCTTCGTCATGGTTAGAACCATCTGACTTTACTTCTTCGATGGTTACGACACCAGATTTCCTGTCCCTGTAGCTCCCACGAAGTGGAGTTCTACTGAAGGGTTGTTTAACTTTCTCTCCATCCACTTCGTCTTGGAGAGCAGATATGACGCTGTCATCAGCGTATCTCATCCGAGCTGTTTTCATCAAGGATGCTTTAGTGTTCTGTGCGAACAAGCGCTCGCACGGATCGGTCAGTTTGTTTTGATCAGAACGAGACTTGAATGTGTTCTCCGAATCAGTGTCACTGTGCCCTTCGTAGGAGCTAGTACTGTTGCTGAAGCTTTTACTATACAATCCGTCATGATTTTTAGAACCGTTATGATTATTCTTATCAGCTTCCTTGATCTCTATTATGCATTCGTTGCGGAATGATTTACGAGATTGTAGACTCGTATTAGAATCTGACTTCGTCAACGGATTATGTTTGTGGTCAGCGCATCCATTAGCATGTGCTTTGCCTGTACAATGTTTGTGGATTTTTGCCAAAGCGGCCAATGTTTTGTTGCCGTTAGGCGACACTTCGTCGCCGCAGCGGAGCGACTGCTCGAAGGATCCTTGCACGTGGAACATTCTTCACCTATTCCTTTTGCACTGTCTCAGGCGGACATAGACCCACCACGGTTGGCATTTTAAGAGGTCAGAGTTCTGTAGATCGGATCATATCGAATGTCACTGCACAATGAGAGCATTTACTTGAGTTATGGGTTTTACGGTACAGATCGGCGCGATAAAATCGATCATAAGGTATATCAGCGGCGCGTGATCATAACGAATCGTGAGCATACGCTGTGTGGCGCTAAATGTAACAAAATATTGTTACAAACGAATTAAGGGCGTTTTGACGTTTTGGCATTTACGTCGTAGCATTATTTAGGGCTGAAAGATAGATTTGACGTTGGGCAAAATTAGATTGATATCAGTATATTAGTCGGTTTTTAGAACTATCAAAGTAAACGTTAATCCTTATGACAATAAAAAACTAAATTAGAAAAAAAACTATAATTGAATAGCATTGTCTTGTCTTTAGCATTTGAAACCTTTCACCTAGCTCCACTAACATGTGGCGTGACCAGAACATAATAATATTCAAGCCCCAGCCGTTTCCATGTCTTTACCAGCGACGCGTGGCTAAGTCGCACGCACTCAACGTTCGCGCAAATTGCCGTACGATTAGTTAAACACTTAAATTACAGTACTTGGGTTTAAAGAGAAATGTCGGGTATTAAGTAGAATTGTGGGAGGTGGAAAATGAGAATGATATCGAACATACGTCTTTAGCAAAAGCATTCAATTGTTCATCTGAAAGTATGTAGTTCATTTAAACAATATGACATCACGCCTGCAATCCCCGAAGGGTAAGGCAGAGCAGTACCTAATAGTACTCTCTCAATTCGCCAGTACTGTTTTTTAAGTCCCATGTCATAGGGGGCGAGCCTATTGCCATCAACCGGGCATAAATGCAGACTCCGTGGCTGCTACTGAGAAATTCCTGATGGAAAACCGAATAACACTTTGCCCGAGCTGGGAATCGAACCCAGGACCTTATACTCACTAGTCACGCTTGCGACCACTAGACTAACGAGGCAGTCATTCATTTCTTGCCAGACCGTGCGAAAATTTCTCGGGTCAGCTTAGAGGCCTCATTTTAAGATGTTCCATAATACAAAAACGCGATAATCTTGTTAAATTAGACAAGGTATTAACCCCATCAAGAACCTTATTAGAAGATATTAATCAAACAAAATGAATAAGAAAGGATTCGTTTAGATTAAATACCCGCCGATAATATTGAGGCCAACATAATAAATTAGGTGCAGTTTATGAAATTAGGTACAAGTATACAAAATTATTGATTCAGCTGGCTGTTACGCCATTTTGGACCAGTGTACTGGGTGTGTTCCAAATTATGTATGCTATAGAACTGAGTTTTATAAACTTAATTGATAGATTCTAATCTCGAGACAGAAACACGCTTCGTTTGCGAATCAAACTTCAAATTTTAATTTGACTTCGTTCTTTTCAGTCTGGCTGATCAAATTAGAATTATTTAGGAATCTAAATGCTTTTAATTTGCTTTTGATGATATTAATGTAGCTAGATGTAGACTAGACATCTCGCCACAACATTTTTTTGCTTGATCATAAAAAAGTAAAACAGATTTAAATGCAGCATAACTTCGAAACCTGTCATCAAGTTGCAATTTCAAAGAATAACCATAAAAATTATTATATACATTCTTCTTCTAAGCGTGTCGGTGGCAAATTTTCATTAAAATATTTGGCCCATAACTCAGTTATGCGAACTACACTCGCTGATGCAGTTATAAGTAACTATCAGATAGTAACATTAATAAAAAGTAATTAACTAAAGCTCGTTAATAAGAACGAGTCAAAACACAAAATATACATTCAAAGTCGAGGGAATAAACATTGAATGAATAAAATATTATGCATAAAGTATTTGTAGAACGCAACATAAATATCTGACCCCCAAAAATATTTTATTTAATCATAATCAATTTCAAATGAGCTTTCAAAAACGCCGCACAAAAAAAGACCAGAGAATTTATCAGCCGTTTGTTAATTCTATACGTTATTAACATTCTACAAAATCACATGAATATTGGTTTAAAGTTTATACACGCACTTGACCGGCTTATCAATGCAAAATAACTTAATCAAATACCAAACATCCAGTTTTACTATATCCATATTAAATTTTAGCATTATTCTTTGAATGGTTGAACGAGAAACGGACTTTGAAGGTCGTAAACGCGGATATGCCTTTTAAAAGAAAAATAATTATATTAAAGAATCATCTGAGTAAGGTGCCAGACTCCTTATTATAGATCACCTTTATTATTTAATCTTCTATGGCGTCATGAAAGACGATTAAAGACCTCCCTCTGTTTAACAGATTGCAGCGTCTATACGTTGGCTACATCAAGTTGTTAAAAACTGAAATAATTTCCAGGTCCTATGCTGAGACAATCAACCTATAGCGTTCCCACTGCTGGGACACTGGCCTCCTCCCTGTGGAGTGGGCCATAATCCAAAACATGGGTCCAATGTGTGTTGGTGAATACCTCACTATTAGCTTGGACGAAAACTTAAAAGACGGATCATAACTAAAAAGAAGTTAAAATAGAATTAACTAAGTTACCTGACACAAGCCATCTACTTGGAACTAGACAAAATACTACACAACTGAGAAATAAAGAAGACTACAAACATCTAACACAAGATTTTGATACAACTAAAACCGAACTGAATGAAAAAAGAAACAGTTATAGCGAACCGCATACCCAAAACACATTAAATAAATTCAACTTTGCAAAAAAGGTTTGACACTTTTATACTTCTTCGAATAAAATACAACTTGCCAAAAAAAGCTCTTCAAGACATTTCGTTACCATTAATCAAGTAATGGTTTTTTTTTATTTCGAGTTAACAGTTTAGCATATGCATGTGAAACTTCAACAGTATTAAAAATAATGTCTGGTGTCTTTCAATCAGTACCAAACCGAACATAACGCCTGTAGTCTCTGAAGTTTTAGGCAAAAATGTTACTACAGTACACTCATATTGCGCCAGTTATGATGAAGTTCCATGTATTAGGAGTCGAGCCTATTGGCATCAATCTGTGGTTACTAATTAAAGCCAAAGAACTGGACTAGTAGACTATAAAACTGTGTGTGTGTGTATCTATGAAACTGATAACCTAGATCTATGGATAAACGACCTAGAACAGGCGGCAATTAAAGGTTAGATGCAGAAGGCGCTATTGGAAGAGAGGAGAGTCACCAAGCAGTAGATTACGATGATAGACATGGCCTGAGGCTGATTGATAATCTAGACCATCAAATAGACAATAATTATTCCGCAGTTACCTAACTCCAAGTCCCCCGTACGATGTATGTTATTTTATCAAGACAAATCGCCTATTAATCTTGCCGATGATAATCATATTTCTTGGCTAAATATTAAACAGGTTCGACATAATCTTTCAACACGATCTTTGGGTACTGAATCGAGAGTCACGGCTTCTTGGAAATTAATCAACGAATATGTAAGCAAATGGGTGCATTAACACTACTCCGGTCATCATATTTTTATGGTTTTATAACGACACGTGCCGAAGATTACGAAATGTTTTGAATTTTGATAATCTTAACTTAGTCTGCTCCACAAATTCCGGTAAAATAGTTAGATAATTTGGGATACAATAATCTAAAGATAGCGAAAGTTGGAAATACTACTGACATACATTTCGGTTTACTATTCATTTTACAATAGACTCATAATCGATCTACTCTCTATAAGAACGACTGAGAGGCAGTTCAAAACATTACAATGACGTTGAAAAGGAAGCAAATTCACATAAGAATGTTGGTCCTGTGATACGAAATATGGAAACCTTAAGTTTTTACGGTGTCCATTACCGTATAAGCTCTACAACCACCCTATGTATCACTGACAGCCCCCTGTGCAAAGCGTGCATGGAGGCGGAAGAAACGGTAGCGCATGTACTCCTCGAGTGCACCGGCGTCATCCAGATCCGCAAGGAAACTCTTGGAACACCAAGATCCCTTGCGGATGACCTGAAAAGATTGGGAAGGTTGTTCTGCTTCTGGAGGGACTGGGCTGGTTGGAATAACGGCCGCCATGGCTCACATACAATGGTCCATTGTCAGGACCGAAACCCTAACATAGCACATAGAAGCTTTACAACTGCAGCATAAGTCGAAATACCTACATTTTGTCATCAATGTTGTATTATGTCACAGGATTTTTGCTTTTACTAAGTTGGTAGTCGAACTTTTAACTGTCTAAAGATAATGAAGAATCATAATAAAAATCCACTAAACGACTTGAACAGTAAACAACGAAACGATATACTAAAATTAAAACACCACTTAACGATGTTTTCAGTCTCAAATCTATATAAAGATTAAGGTACTCTGAAGTTCTAAAAATACATCGTCTCAAGTCGACTCAAATTCTTATTTCCAATTTATGTTACTTCTACTTAAACGAATTTCATCTTTATTTCAGTTTAAATTAAGTTTATTTCCGAATGAGTAGTAGTATCGAAAAAGGCATGACCATGTTTATAACTACAGTACAAACTGAACTTTATAGGAAGGTTTTTAAGTAGTTTTTCCAAAAACTACATATTTGTGTATGTTTGGAAGTTAAAATGCGAATGCAGGGTGCATTAATTCTACCTAAGATAAAAGGGAAGCCGTCAAGTGGAGGTTCCTTTTGGTTATAATAATAACGTTTAAATGAGCAAACACGATTCAACTAACGAGATAGCAGAAACATCAGATGAAGATGGTATCATTTATATTATGCAGTATTAGACGGTTGGACCAATCCGGGAAAGATCTTTGAAAACTCCACTTTCTATCCTGCCCTCTTAGCCCAAAATCATGTAGCCCAAGTGACCTCTGTGCTGCCACCGACGACGCGGCGGAAGTAGCGAGGTTCTGGGCTAACAAAATATAAAAATTGTCGTACCAGCGACACGAAGAAGAAAATCATAGGATTTGAGATCAGTCAGTCTGTCTGAATGCCGGAATTGTTTAATTATCACTTGCTTCGGGTTGAAGGAAAACATCGTGAGGATACCAAACCAGCATGCACTTTTTTTTTTTGGATGGGAAATCATCAAATAACCCCTCCCGCTCTGGGCTGAGCAGGAGGGAGGCCCATGGGCGACCTTAAAACTGATGGCCGATTAGGCACTATAATCACACGAAAAAGAAGAAGACAGAAGAATGCCTAAATTAGTTCTAATCATCAGGGTGTAAATTAACAGGAATTTAGCTTTACACATGACCTTTTGACGTGCAAAATGAAAAGGTCTTGATTTGGTAGCCAACATTCACTTCATCTTAAGCCAAAAAAGTAAGACAAATTACTCTTTAATAGACTTAATGCATTAAGAGGGCCCTTCCCGGCCCGTCTATTGTCAAAGCGAGCATGGTCAAAAAGCTTGTTGTTTTATCCAGAGCCACAGCGGCGATTTTCTTTTAACTCCCCTGTCTTACCCCGCCCCGACCCCACACAACTCGTCTCCCGCGCACCTCATACCGCCTTTTATGGGAAATCATCAAATAACCCCTCCCGCTCTGGGCTGAGCAGGAGGGAGTGTCAGACTTTTACTGACTAAAACCCATCCATGTTCCTTCCTTTGCCCTTCGTGTTCCAGGGCCGCGGTACCTCTTTCGAACAGTCCCGCAACCCTGGCAGGCAGCGGTCCTTTCGGACCCCTTCCGGTTTGCTGACTCTCTTTGAGGCGCGCGTGGAACACGAACGCGCCGTCGACACGGCCTGTCGTCATAAGACGGACGGACGGCGAGCTAGCCCATAGTTCACCGTCCACAGGCCTGCGCCTACGGTGGCCCCCGACGCCCGGCGCGTCTCCCGCGGCGGCTGTGACGTGAGGTTCTCTCCCTCTCGCGTTCCGCCACCTCCTTCGCTAGCATGACTGCTTCGCAGAAGGAGGTGACGGCGTCCCATTCCGTCTCGCTCCGGACCATGGATTGAACCAAGGCCGGACGCGAGAGATCGCCGCCACCGATCACCGCTACGAGGACACGGCGGTGCTCCGCCTACGCGGGGCAGATCTCCACCGTGTGCTCCACCGTGTCCTCCGGTCGATCCTCACAATGGTAGCACTCGGGCGTTTCCTCCCGCCCGATTCGGTGCAGGAACCTCCCGAAACAACCGTGTCGGGTGAGGACCTGCGACAGGCGGAAGGTAAGGGCGCCGTGGCGCCTCTCTAGCCACTCCTCAAAGAGGGGACTTATAGCCACTATTGTGGCGTGCCCTGCACGGGGTTGCGACAGTTGCTCTCTCCATGTCGCCATGAGATCGCGCCGGAGGTCTGTCTGGTGTTAGTGGTCTGTCGATTTGCCGCGGCAGCGGAGTTACCCCCCCGACGTAGTGCCTCCACGCGCCACTCATGCAGACGCGCGAGAACTATCGCCTCCAGATCCCATGGCGGCAATC
Source organism: Eugnorisma glareosa (assembly GCA_947578425.1). Lineage (NCBI taxonomy): Eukaryota > Metazoa > Arthropoda > Insecta > Lepidoptera > Noctuidae > Eugnorisma > Eugnorisma glareosa. Next base: position 14,469,562 of record OX387974.1, on the reverse strand, counting down.
CGGCAAGGGGGCTCGCCGCCTCGCCGGATATCGTGCGGTATCCCCGGACCACCCTTACGGCTACCACCTTTTGGGGCGCGTTCAGGTAGTGGGCGGCTCAAAGAACGCGCCCACACCGGGGCCCCGTAAACCTCATACCGCCTAACGCGATGACATTGAACGAAAAATAGTGTTCGAAAATTTCTTAAACTTGTTCCAGGAAATATGTGTTTTTGAATAAGTCTTACAAGTGTGTGAAATAAATATTTGTCATTAAGAATCTCCATTACATTTGCAAGGTTTCTATCGAGATGTTTTCTTTATTTTTACAGGTTATGAGTACATTATGAACGGCCAAAGTTCAGGTAAAATTTGTGCAAAACCGCAATTTTTGGAGGCTTATACTAAATTTGTTTTTACTTTTTTTTTATTTTTTGCACCCATAGAAACCTACATATAGTGCACAACATACATAGTAGTTAAAAAAAATCAAAGATAGATGTGTAACATCGGCACAATCACGTACGAGCGTTTGTATGAAAAGTATGACGGGTTGGCCGCTCTTAAAAGCGCAAAGTTAGATTTAGAGAAAACTTGCATCAAACCGTTTTCTAGTAAAATTTGTTTTAATTAAACCTTGACTTTCACTAACAAGCTGAACAGAACTAGTAGAAACGATCGCTCCTAAGATTGCAAGAATGCAGCAACAATTAGAAATGCAAGGAATGTCGGAAACGTTCTATCGCACATACATAATCGATTCCCGTTTGTCAACTACTGTTACAGCAATCCTTCGTATTTATAAGACGGCTTTTAAGTCTTTTATTTAAGTAATTATATTTGTCAATAATTTTTTTGCTCTTAATTCGATATTCGTCACGTTTGTGTGTCAACTGAAAATAGAATCATAAATATCTGTCAGTGATAAAATGGGAAATAAAAATATTTCACTTAGAAATTTAGCAAAGCACCCAAATTGTGCATAAATGCAAAAAAAAAAATTCCATTCAATATTTTTGACAAATCCTAAAATCGTTGGACATCCATTCACTGTTTCAGACCTGCGAAAAAAGATGGCCTGACGAACTGGACCAAATTAACAACCAGGGTCCACATTACTCGTAGCACTGAATCGACGGAACTAAAAATCGTTAGATGCCACAGCCCGGCTATGGGATGATAATGCAGCAGTATCAGTACATCTATTTCAAAGTTCCATATTTAAACGAACAGTACTCGTTACGACACACGAATACATAACAGAAATACTTATGTATAACAAAGTATTTGCCACGCAATTCGTCTCGTAGTACATAATATGCTAATCTTGGCAACACCTGTGAGCATTTGCATTTGGCAATTCTGACGGTAAACAGGCGGTTAGTATGGCACATGTAGTGTTTAAGTATTGGTGCAGAGTTTATTTCATGCGACGATTTTGTTTAAGTGAAGAGCGTTTTGGCATGCGGCAGATCAGGGGCCTTGGTCTGCTATTGCAATAGTGTCAGAATGGTCTATCATTGATTTAATAAGGCCCCGCGCAGACGAATTACCCTTTGTACACACGTCAAACGAGTTTCGAACGCGCTTCAATACGCCGTGGGCTAGCCGCCTTATTAAATCAATGATAGACCATTCTGACACTATTGCAATAGGCCCCGCGCAGACGAATTACCCTTTGTACGCACGTCAAACGAGTTTCGAACGCGCTTCAATACGCCGTGGGCTAGGGGCCTTATTAAATCAATGATAGACCATTCTGACACTATTGCAATAGCAGAGTAAGGCCCCTGGCCAAATAAGGTCACAGATGATGTATTTCTGTTGCCGCTATAACAAATAAGATAAACAAATAAAATAAGGGGCCCCATACATCAAAAGTGTTTTTTTTTTTAGAAAATGGTAAGGAACCCTTCGTGCGCCAGTCCGACTCGCACTTGGCCGATATTTTTTCTAATGCATATTTGGATTTTAAGGACCAGCCATATATTGCTTTGCAGTTAGCTATACATTTAACTTACCTAAAGTAAGCTATAATTTTTTATTTATTTTTAGCTAAATTGGCCAATAATACCTTAACCCGAGGACCACACACAAAACTGATTTCCGTTCCCCATTGTGCAATACAAACTAAATAGGTACCTTCCAAATTCGACACAGCACTCAAGATTAGAGCTAGATTCTAGACTAGACTGCTTTATTAACTAACCCCGCCTCTTAATTAAAGAGCGGGCTACAATGCGAACGCCTGTTTTCACTAGCAACACCTAAGTTTAATGCCTAAATAGGTACTAATGAACCACTGGAATATAGACTCTAACTATCGAGTTTAACGTTGAACATCCAAGAAGTTTAGCTTAGGTGAATCAGGCAGTCTTTTACTGAACTCTCAAGCCCCGCACTTAAACGTAATCAAAGCTGTTTCGTTGCATAAATAATAATAGAGTACAGAAATCAATGCAAAACAATAAGTATTTGTAACCGGTTATCCTTCACATGAGTCGGAGGTGCAAATGTCAATTGTATTATTATTTAACTGCCACCATATTGGCGTGTTGGTGTATGGAAACATCCAATGCTAAAAAACTTTAAGGGAATTAAAATTCAAACATCCTAAATCTATATTTAGGATGTTTGAATTTTAATTCCCTTAAAGTTAGGCGTGCTGTTGACCAAATAACAACAGCGGATAAAATGATACGTGGTTATACCGACGCGTCGGATTTACACGCGGAGCTGTGTCAATTCTTTGTTCCAAATAATTGTAATCGCTCTAGAAAGCATAAATTGTTTAATTTTGTCGCACTGTAGCTCGATCCGAACCGCGTATGCTTACGATGCTCAACGCGCTCGTGGAGACCAACCCAGGATTGGACTCGTTTGCTGATGAATGGAAGACGATAATATTAGAATGTTTGTGGTTCTGTGAGAACACCGAGTAACAGGATTACTTAATTTAGTGTTGGCTTATGCTGTACTAAATGTAATAAATAAACGAATTTATCTTGTGAACAAGAGATTCATCTTCGGTAAATTTTTGCAAATTCATTTTCACTGTGCCCTGGAATGTAACGTGGTGTTGCCCCACAAACGATGGGACACTTGATATCGTGTCCTGCCTGCCCTGTTGCTTGCACATCACAGGAGCTGATGGACACTACTGTAAGTACCAAACTTGTAACCAAAATCAGCCCAAAAGGCGACAAGATTGAATTTAAATTGTCTTCGACGCGCTGAGAAGATCTTCAGCATCACCTGGCTAGCCTATTACAAACAAACTACGTTACGGTCGGCTTCCAGTCTAACCGGATGCAGCTGAATACCAGCATTTTACTTGAAGTGATTGCCTATCTCACTACCACAACCCAGTTACGGTACCCTTTGGTAAGACTGGTTGTCAGACAATCAGACTGCTCGTAATTAGGTAGTTACTGTCAAAGATCTACTTGCCGAGTCACGGAGGGGTATGAAATGGATGGTCACCCATCCACGGAAAAGAAAAGCGGAAAGCGTTGCAAACCTCGAAGTTATTATTCAATCATGAGCCTCAAAGAATATTTTAAACTGTCACCAGAAGCTAAAGAGTGTCCAATGTTTGACGAAAATTTGGCCAAGATGTTGGCTCCTTAATGTCCTGCCTCAAATCATTTTAGCGCTGTTGTATGAAGCACATTATACAACAAATGATTATACAAAACACCTTTTCCTTTTGAGTACTAAATGTATGGTTGTAGTACCTAAACATAATAATTATGTTTAGTCGTAAACCAAGCCGTATATTGTGACCTCGCGAGTAGTTATGTGTAAATCAATATGAGACGAAAAATACCATTTATCTTAATGCGTTTTCAATAAAATACAAAGATTGTCGCAAAGTATGACGGACATCAAGCTCATCATCGTCATCTTTGGCAGCCTTGATTCACCGCCTGCTGATACAGGCTCCCAACCATTAGTAAAAAATGTACTCAATTAAACGAAAGGACTCATCGTTATTTCACGTTGGGACCCAACGAAAAATCTGCAATTATGCGAAATACCCATCAATTGTAGGAAGAAGGAAAACTAATTTTAAAGCCAAATAACAACAATTAACAAATTCCGAAAGACTCATCATACTCTTGTCCTTATCCCAATTCATTCGGGGTCGGCGCAGCACGTCCTCTTCTTCCATACTTCTCTATTACTCTTCTTCTCATCAGACAACTTCATTCTAGCTATATCATCCTTCACACAATCCATCCATCGTCTCTTTCGCTTTCCTAAACGGTTATACCATCCACATTCATAATCAAAACATTCCTCACGACATTTTTCTCATTCCTCCGCATCACATGCTCATACCACGACAACGCCGACAACCGATTACAACACAACTTTTCAGTCACCGGCCACCTTTTACAGACTTGCCGAAAATAAAATATCAAAAAAGTGATCGCTATAAATCTGTGAGTAATCTAACATACAGATAGCGTCAACAATAAGTTTCTATTCAAGTCTCCACATACAAAAAAAATGTAGAAATAACACACAAGTACTGGCCACTGCGACATGCGACGTAGAAGCAACACAGTATAGTACATAAATAGAACCTATTTACATGAAAATAACCCGCGTAGCCGTACTGATATTGTAGTAAGTACAAGTGACCTTTATTCTCAGTCTCGTAAGGCTTATTTCAGAAATAAAATAACCTGCCACGCCATACGTTCCGTAAATGCAAGCAAACAATCTGACAGACTGTCACTTTTGTAAGGAAAAACGAGAATAATAAACAGGGAAACCTTTAGAAACCATATGTTTGCAGGTTAAGTTACAGTATTTACCTTTTTGGATTGAAAATGGTGTTACTTATAAGGAATATGTCGCCACTTTCATACGAAGATGTACTAGGAATACAGAAAAAGAAAAATCATTCTTTATTTTTTTCAGAAGATCGTGGGTAAGAACTGGTTGAGATTCGCGCAGACCAGGGAGGCATGAAGCATAAAGGATGAGGCCTATACTCAATAGTGGGTGTAGTAACAAGGCTGCTAAGGCTGCAGGTGCAGTACTAGGCAGGCAGATAATTGTAAGAGCATTCTTTGCAGGGCCCTTTCCACCAAACCGAAGGCGACAGGAGCGACGAGAGACGTAAAGTGAAATTCGACAGATGTGATTGGTCGGTTTCTGCACGTCTCCTCTCGCTCTCTTGCTTCTTATTCAGAAGCAATAACAATAAAATTGGCAATGTGAATATTATATTGCATTGTATTGTATAGCGGGCTGGTGTCCGCAACTCCACGTCCAAGCGCGTATTTTGCTATTTTGCGTGCGGAATGTGAATATATTTCAAGATACTGTTAGTGTTACGAAGAATAGATTATCTATCATCACCTATTAAATTCTACAATCAATACCTACAAAGAGTGGATTTCACCAAGAAAATTGGACTAGATCAACACATCTACGGTATTACAGAGCTATCACTGTCAATAATCCCCACTGACAGCCCTTGAACGCGGTTCCTGATCGCGGTCACCCTTAATGTCAATAAACTTTGCATTGAGATCGCCTATTTGACTCATAGTCACACCGAACATAAGAGAGATGGTTTTAAAAACCATAAAACTATTTAAGCCATAGAACCTTGGCACCATAAGTACTGAAGACTTGGTGTAAACGAGTAAGATAATAATGTAGGCTTGTTTATAGCTTATTAGATTTACACTGATCCAACACAAGATTTTAACAGATTGGGGCTTTTTGTATCCTAAATGATCATCTGCTTGAATGAAGACCACAATATTTCGATAGGTCATCAAATACATATATATTTTGAGTGCTGTAGATTTTCCATTTTTATTGGGAAATAAACTCGGATCATAGGAACAAGAAGTTGAATCATCATTTCAGCCCGTTGTTGTACACTGCTGAACATAGGCCTCCCAATCGATTTCTGCATCCAGCGACTCCCAGCAGCCTTAGCAAGGTCGTCGGTCCATCTGGCAGGGGTTGAATATATGAAATTTAATAGGAGAAGTCTATGACCAGGACTAGACTGGTCCTCCATACCGAAATTCGGCCATGGCGGTCAATCCCACTGGCCAATTAGCCATTGCTGGGGGAAATATTATAGTGCAAGTGTGTGCATCAACAAATGTGCTCTCTCTCTTCACTTACTCTCACATAGGCTGATGGAACTGCAATCCGTGCAATACATTGTGGTCGAGTAGGTATTGAAATTTTGTATAGGACAGCTGATTATTTTTTTACGATTTCGATGGTGGTCCCATAGAGAAAGGTGTTCAGTTTGATGGTCCGTACCACAGTATTCCATATGATTATACCCTTTCTGTTACACGCTGTATAAGCTCTAAATATACTAATAATATAAGCTCTAAATATCACCCACGTAAATGAATTGAAGATGATGACTTAATGATGATGATACATACTTCAAGGCTCAATTAAACGTGTATACGTGACTCCAAGCCTTTCAACAAGCTCACGACAAAATAGTGGTTAGACTAGCAAAAGCCCTTTGACAGAATTCGAATCATTTATAGTCAACCATGAACGAACGTCCTAAATGTTAAGTTTTACCTCGTAGCCATGATTATTTTAGAAATGAGTCGAAAAATAAATAAACAGTGAGAATTATGCTGGACCGTTAAAGCCACATTGCAATCTCTTAAAGACCCTAATATTCTGACTAATAAAAACCAAACATTTGCATGCATCTGACGAAAAGTAACTTAAAACTTCACCAAAAGTATAAAGTTCGTCTGAAGACTTAATTAAATCGTATACATTTACAATTCGGCACCAATAAAGTATAAATTTGAGTGTACACTCGACGTTTTACTGCTTATCACCAGATCAGCAAGATCAACTAAATGCAGCTGTAGTGCCGGATATAAAGAACAGTTAACTCAGCGGTTTTATTGACTAGTTAAATTAGGAGGTGGTCATTTTGATAGCGATTAGAAGGCAGAAGCACAAACGGTGGTATGAAATAGCTTTTGTTTTTCATTAATGATCATTGTTTTGTAGCCGGGTTTTACCCTTAGGACACTGACACTGGAAATCCATTTTTTGCACGCTAGTTTCTTCTTAAACTCGCAGGAGCTTTGATGATGCAAGAAAAATACAAAAGCTAATCATATACATAGGATTTGACTCAATACAAAAGAGATTAAATACACTAAAGAGAGGTTATCAGTAGAAATGTCATAAAAAAATGTGATCCCAAGTCTCAGTGAAGCCATTTAGAAAAAAGACATAAGTAATTGCCAAGTTTAACACGTTACAATTGCAACTTGTAGATTACGTTTATATTCTTGTTGGCCCGTCTGTCGTAAGTATATTTAAATGTCTTTGACTTTGTACAATCCGGCTTTATCTCCCTCCCTACTGAGTAGAAACAAACTTTGCCGTACTGCTATAACTTCACCAGTATGCCCGCCAACCGCGCTCAGTCGGACCGTAGCCTTACCCAGTATCAACTTTACACTAGTGAAAACAAAACCGCCCCCGCACTACCCACACTTTCGCTCGTACGGTCGACAAAAGAGATCGTTATGTTTACACGCGAGCAATAAACAAAACATATTTGCATTACGCACACAAAATATTAATTTATCGATGAAAACGCTTTATCTTCAGATGGGAAACGATGAAACACAAAATGCGCATTTATATCGATCGAAAAAGAATTCATTTCAAAATGAACTGACTCCCGACTTTCAGTCTTTGACCGTTCTAAGTATAAGAACACTGTGTTCCGTCTCTATTGTATTAAGATACAACAGGCTTCTGAGACAGACTTCGGTAGAAATCTTACGAGTATTACCTTTACAGCACTTTATAACACTTGCTAGATAACAACAGCCGCTCAGGTTAATCTTCATGTTAAGCCGCGCTTGCCTAGGTTGGCCCGTGGATGGGTGACCACCGAATGATTTACCGAGTTACCTCCGTTCCTCGGAAAGCTCGTTACGCCGTTGGTCCCGGCTGTCATCTGTAGATCTATGACAGTTGTTATATGTAGACAGTGGCCCGAAAGTCTGACAGCAAGACTTAGTAAGGGGTATCGTATTATCCAGTACTGAGTTGTGGAGGTCAGGAAAACATCGTGATGAAACCGACATGTCCTAGAACCAAAAATTCGAAGACATCTACCAACCCGCACTGGGCCCGCGTGGTGGATTATAGCACATTCCCTCTCATAGAGAGGAGGCCGTGTGTCCCAAAAGTGGGAACAATATAGGCTGATTATGCTACCAACTGGGCTTGCATGATGGATTATGACTCACACCCTCACACAGATACATGTGTCCCAGCAATGGGAACATACTGGGCTGATCATGATACTGCTGCCGACCATACATCCAATTTCACGCTACACGCTCCGTCCGTTTAGTGACAAGACTCATTCGATTTCACTAAACACCACTCGATTAGCGTGACCAACTAATTATTCTTACGTTACGTGATGAAAACAAGAATTCGAGAAGAATAATGAAGAGCGGTTAATTATTGTACAATTATGGGCAAAAAATGTGGGTATGGGTTAATTGCTCAAGGCCAGTAGAATGATAGAAAAAATATCGATTGTGTGTTAGTATTCTACTTTGGGTTTCCCCGCGCGCTCACTGAAATTACGCTCAGCCGTTGGTCCTGGACCTGGGGGCCTAAAATGGCCGCTTTAGCAGAATCATAATAGGCGTCACCAACATCTTAGGAGGCTCTCATTGCGCGGCTGGGTCAAGGGCTTGAATCAGTGCGCAGTACTCCTGGACACGGCACGCATAGTGAGACGGTTCCTCTCTCTGGAACCCTGACCACCGGCAGCCTGGACCTTGTTCCTGATGCCGATGGGCCATCTATTTTTTATATTTTTAAATGTTTTTTTTTTAAAGTTTTGTTTAAGAAATGTTTATAAGAAAAATGATAAATTAAGGAAATAATAATAGTACATTATTTATTTCAGGTAACAAAGACCCATAACATATATACCTTAAAGACATCATACATATTTATTTATAAAAACCAGAAAATATAATTATTGTACACGAAGTGACGGCACGGCGACGTGTGATAATGTTATGAATCACGTTACAATCGTTAAAATGGTTGTTTCTAGGCCCCCTGATCTCTCTCCGATTTTGTTGGATTGCCGTCCCATCGGACTATAAGACTGGAGGAAGAGTACTAGTCTATGCACACACTATCAACAAAATATTCCTGTGTCAATGGCTCGCCCTTACTAGCTAACATTTCTGAACTTTTTTCGTGAACCTGTATATAATGGAAAAACAAGATGGCGGCCTAACTTCCGATTTTGACCACGTACCAAAAGATTTATATCCATGGAAGAAAGTTATTGGTTTTATTTGAAAAAATAAGTTATCAATTAGGTTGCTAGTTTCTATTTCAAAGTAGGCAAACCTACCGGCTTGATTATAAAGTGATCAATTAATATGCAAAACGTCTATCGGGCCACCATTATATCTGGCGTTTAATTGTTATTTTAATTACCACGGGTCCCAATCAAACGTGCTTTGATTTAATTAATAATTTAGTTCAATAAAGTGTAGACCATGTAATAAACTTACTATTTCATCAGATTCATTGGCTACTGGTCTATTAACCATGTTGTTATGGGCTTGGTTAATTGCCGTCATAGGGTTTGAGATAACTTTACTCTCTTAAGAATGTATTAATTCACTTTTATTGTAGCCTACGGGTAAATGATACGTATCAATAATCAGTTTTAGGGTCAACACGATCTCTGGACAGAATGCGGGCTGCATTCTTTGTATTTATTCCGGATGGGAAATCATCAAATGGCCCTTCTCGCTCCCTCGCTCTGGGCGAAGCGGAAGGGAGTGTCAGAGTTATACTGACTAAAACCCACCCATGTTCCTTCTTAGCCCTTTGTGTTCCAGCGCCGCGGTATCTCTTTCGAACAGTCCCGCCAGTCCAGTCCTATGGACAACTTCTGGCTATGTTTAGGGTAAACAAACATTGACACGGGAATCCTAGGATCGAGCCTATAAGTTAAAGAAAAAGGTTAAGTGAGTTAGGTGGTAAGGTTTAAAGGTTCAATAAAACCGATACGAACAGATTGTGGACTTGTTGCGGACACTGACAGATACCTATTAGTTCAGTACTTTATCTGTCAGAGTCTAGTGTCTACTGTAACTTGTCCGCATCCGATTGAACCGAACCGTAGGAGAGTGTAATTCACATAAACTTGCCAAATTGTATACCAACGAAGGAAAACTCTCATTCTGAACTTGCGAGGACTAGACCAAAGAGACAGTAAAAAAGAAACTACATTCTTCTGTCAAAACACCCATCATTCAAACTCGGTAGCCCTCACCGCAGAAGGCGCATTTTGTTTACCGGTAGTCAGCGCGTGGGCAAGTCTCAAGTGCAGTGAAATTTTTGTGCAAACAACAAGTGAGCGTAACTTACACATATTAGTTTACAAGTTATTAGTTGTGTTGTTATTTGAATTGGCTGGCCGCTTTAGAGTAAATAGCAAAAGCGCTTAGTTCAACATTTCCATAAGACCGATTGCGTATTTCATTTTTGTATTGTCACTAGGGGATTGTACCGGGCAAGTGCCTGTCTAAAGACCGTGCAAAATTTTAAAAAGGAATTTGGCAACACGGACATCGCCTATGTCGCTGAGTGCCTTAACATAGAGAATTCTAATTATAAGTCAGATGAACCTTAACAATCAAGATAGGAGGCCCTTTCCTTTAAATGATGACATTAAGACTATGGTCAACGGCAAAACCAAAGCCAACCAAAATGTGGAATGCAAAATACTTATTTAGTAAGAAAAACAAGCACTCGTTTATTTCGTCACTTTGAATCTGCTTCTCCTCAACTTCAAAAGCATCTAATTCCCCGATACCCGCAATACGAAACACATTTCATATAAAAATAAAGCAAGTCACATTCATTCCACACACGGCGACTTAACGTTCATCGTACGAAAATAATCTAGCCACGCCACGAGCCACCGATGTATCCCCAATTAGGGTTGACACTTGCCGTCTGAGTATTTTATGATTGTCATCATTTAATACAATTTATGTGTCGTCACTTTGCGGACGTCCGGAGTAATTAAATGGCGTTTTGGAGTATATTACATATAAATTCGTGTATTTCATTAGTACCTTTAATACTAGTATGTAGTCGCCCGCGGCTTCACCTGCAATCAGCTCGGTGATTATCCCAAAGGAACGGATTACTGTGAAAAAAATAAATTATGTCCTACTTCTAACCCAAAGGCCGTATGCCATCGTGGCAAAAACTATTCTATGTCCTAACCCAGATCACGGTTTTTCTATTTGCCAAAAATCAAAATCCATCAGCCGCGTGAAAAGGTAACAGACAGGCCGACAAAAAAAACCTAGCTACTTTCGCATGATCTCCAACATTAATTTAATATAAGGCATCACTGTTTATAATTCCGCGCATGGTGGAAGTTCGCTGGGTAATAAAGCTATAGTGCGGCGAGCTGTCACAATATTACTACTATGCCGAGGTCTTTAGACCCATCAAGTGTCTATAGAAGTTGCCGATGCATATAAATTAGGATGATTGTGCCTTGAACTAAAATAAGTATGTCTTTTACCGGTACCTCAGCGGGTCCGTAAACTGTCCTTAACAGTTTATGTGTATGAGAACCGAGAGACTAGATCACAATTTGTGCATCAACAAGAAGTTGAAAGAATCTGTTTTTAATAAAAGTAGGAGTGTAGTTCACAATTTCACAACAGTAACTTCAACAGTGCCAAATCGCAAACACCGAGTCTGGAGGTGCCAACCCTGGATCCCGCTTCCCTTTTACAGCGAGACAGTTACATGGAGCGCATACCACGACTTCCGAAGGATCCGATGGCACATTCATTGTCTTTTTGCGAGAGCGCACCACATAAATATGTGTCAAGTTGATGGCTACATAGTGTGCAGTTAGTCTGCTAAGTACTGTTTCAGGAATTTCCGAAAATACGCTAAGGTTTGATACCAAATTGCAACAAATTTTTCAAAAGTCCCGGTCAGGTTAGAGCGAATTCCACCAATGACACTGAACTGCGTTTAAGAGCTGGCAGTGTTATTATTCCATTTCAATGATGATTCTAACAGCTCTTCAACGCGGTTTAGATATGCTGATCGCGTTCACTTTCAAGAATCATGTTTCGTTGGTGAAATTCGCCTTTATTATGTTGAAACCTTAAACACAAATGTCTCAGGTGTTAGGCTGGGAAACGCTAATGACGATTGTATCAAAACGAAGCTGATGAAATATAGACAGGATATATCTAGGAGTTAGTGTTCAACCACCTCCCCATTCTATGCAATTGCTTGTTCAAGAGTGTCCGAATAATGATACTACGAGTATATTCTATCTTTAGTAAAAATTATATCCGCTAGCCAAGTTCTTTGCCATAAGTGAGGAAGCAAGCCCTAAAACTTCACACCCAGACAGAATGCCTGAAAAGTTCAACCCGACCAAAATAATTTTAGTCTCGTACGCTTCTCTCTTTGCTTACTCCAATTTTACATCTTAAACATTCTTCGCCGTCTCCCTAAGAAGACATGTGAAGAATCTGTACATTGACATTCCGAAAAGACTTTTGATGTTTCTATATATGTAGATTCCGCCGCGCCTTACACCGGACTTAGACAGATAATGCACCGAAGTATCTGTCAGTGTCCGGTGTCATGAGGCGGTCCACCTTTTTGTCCGTAACGGTTTAACCGAACATTTAGTAAACTATCAAATACCATCTACATGAAACCATAGACACTTCATCATTTTAACTGACATAAAATTCTATCGTTTATGGCTTAATGTTCGCTAGGTATTTTTGTTCGTTTGAAGGTAGTCGGCACCGATTTCATTCATTTCTACTGTTTCTGGCAAGTCTTGTGCCTGTTTGGATTTTCCATCGGAAAACCTGATGAATGTCAATACAAACTTAAGCCATATAACTGGGTGTAACTTATTTAATACTGTCGTTAAAAAGGAACTCTTACGAAAAGAATGAAAAACATTCTACTGGATCCGTCGGGTCAGGCTTAGCTTTAGCCGATATCTGGCTGTGGAGGAATTTAAGATTTTATAAAGTAGAAGATGTACTACACTACACACTATCAGGCTCCATTTATTTTTTCATTTTTCCTCTCGAAGGCGTTCTATTTTTTGTCTTCGGATGGGAAATCATCAAATAACTCCTCCCGCTCTGGGCTGAGCAGGAGCGAATGTCAGACTTTTACTGACTAAAACCCATCCATGTTCCTTCATCGCCCTTTGTGTTCCGGGGCCACCGTATCTCTTTCGAACAGTCCCGCAACCCTGGCAGGGCCTCTCGCAGGCCTGCTGATAGAAATTTCTTGTGACATTAGCAGTACCTTGGTACTCTAAGGTATGTTATGAAGTGTCCCTAAGTTCTCTCTTGTGTGCATAATAATTAATGATAAAATAAAAAAATAAGATGGTCAATCAAATCAATCACTACAAAGGAGAAGAAAATTGACTTTGACAGAAGCTTTTCTGTCAAAGTCAATTTTCTTTTTTACTGTTTTTTTTTTCAAAATAAATCGGTATGGCTTGAAACGTCTAGCCTCCGTCTGAGGGTTAAACAATATTTATAATGTCTTGGAAATTTGACTAAGTTGAATTGAACACCTTTCCGTAAACTGAACCGAATATGGCTTTTGAATTTCATGACCATCATAGCATTATATGCCTTGATTATGAGCCTATGATTCTTATGATAAAGCCAATTATATCACTTGGATGTTTTTTCCTAAAACTAAGGGTTACGAATATGCTATCAACAAAGTAAAATACCTATTTAATACGTTACGTTAACACCTACAAACCATATAATTACTACCTAGTTACATTCAATAACAGTTATTATCTCACTAAATATCTAACACACGTCTGTCAATTACAGCATCCAGTTACAAACCGCAGTTAAACCCGTCCATTACTTAATCAATTAACCAAGACGAGAATACATTAAATTACAATGTCAAAACGACTTTGTGCAACCGCATTACAAGCGTGAAACAGTTGACAGATATGTCAAGTTGACAACTGTCAAAAAAAAATGTTCCTGTTTTACGGTTATGACATGTATTGCTTAACGAACACTTTGTAATAAAGCCGATATACACCGTTAAAACCACACTCTAAATTCAAAAATCACATCACTACACTGTAAACCATTTTCCGAAAAATAAAAAACAATGTTCAAATCAAAATCGAATCGTAAACAACAACAAACTTCACAAGAAATTACCGATTTCAAATATTTGAACGTCGAATTCTAAGTTCGATATTCGTATTCGTATCGTAACGGACAGCGACGCGTGCGCAGTGTTCGCGGCGCAGATTTTAACTGTTTAGTCGAGGAGCTTAGGTCGGCGTGTATCTCTGTATCTGTATCTATGACAAACATTGTGTATCTTGATAAGTAGAGCCTTTAGAATCTGTTGTTGTTCGCATGGTTATGGTATGGTATGTTTTATGTAATAGCTATAATTGGAAGTAATTAGGAATTTGGGGTAAAAGTGGTTCTGGATGGTGTATGCTAAGTAAATTAAATATTTAGTAGTATATCGTTAGCTTTTGCGACGCTTTGCTTATTTACTTGTATTTTTTTACAAACTTTTCTAATCATACAATAGGGAATAAGTATATTTTTTTAAGGCATTCAATGAGCTTATAAGTCAGTATACAGGCTTTCGTTTTGCATCCTGGTCTAATTCAAGGATGTACGAATGATAATAATTCTCGACCCGAATCGATTAAAAAGAGGGTATTTTTTTTATTATTTCACGGATTTCGGTAAGTGTAAATCACTCGTATTAAAACGCAGCCCGTCTGTTCGTAGCCCAATAAACGCGCTGTCATAGACACAAACGCAAACGTTTATTCCACAGTATAAATTGTGGACAGTATGGAAACTAGGGGGTGGTTTACGCTTCCAGATTTCCGTAAAAATAAAAAAAAACCTACCTTTTTATTATAGATTCGGGTCGAGAATCATTAGTACAGATACCTCCTTGAATTTGACCAGGATGCAAAGCGACAGCCTGTATTTCTGATAATTTTCAGACAAAAAAAAACTAATGCGACGAGTCTCAGTCGAGACGAAGAAAAAATGAAAACGGCATCGTTTTCATTTTTTCCTCGTCTTAAAAGCGGCTTCGATAATTTTACGATTTTCTCACTATAATATTAAGAAATCATATTATTATTTATTTTATTTTTGGCGTTGCTTGTTTGAACGACCGGTGGCCCACATTATCTGCACCTGCAAGCTACTAGATCAGGGGGCCTAAAATGGCCACTTTATCAGAATCATAATACGAATCACGTTAAAAATTTAAAACTCTTAAAATGAACTTTGTGGTCATAACCATAAAGACCATTTTAAGAATTTTCAATTTTTAACGTGATTCATATTATGATTCTGATAAAGCTTCCATTTTAGGCCCCCAGAAGAACTGAAAGTCATGGGGAAAAGCAATTGTACAGCAATGGGATGAATCAGGCGTTAGTTACCGCAGGTACTTGTATACCTACAGTCATAATATTTAACAAAAGTTCTTTTCCTATGAATAAACGATAATTAGTTAGGTACATAATTACTCGAAACACAATTTCCTGCCCAAACTCCGATTGAACTAAAACATGAAATGGTTAATTAAATAAAATATACGTCGTACAAAAATATAACTTCCATAGTACAGAAATAACTATAAAAAGGACATTAGTTGTATTATGTTAGACGGAAACACACTTCATCGGCTACCCCATGTAGGTACCTATATTACATCAGTATGTGAAGCGTGACTTTTTGATTATTTCAATTTTAGTTTTAAGAGGGAACAGGGCCGGCGAGGAATTTGAACAAGGATTCGTGTGATATCCTACTACAACTAAAAAGCCCAACTCCTACTGAAAAATCACGCTCTTAATTAAAATCGGGGTTTACAAGGTAAAATCGAGGAGCTCGTGGCCAGATAAAAACAGCTGCTCGGATCAATCTTCAGGTAAAGCCACACTTGCCTAGGTTGGTCTGTGGATGGGTGATCGCCCATTACATACCGAGTTTCCTCCGTGCCTTGGAAAGCACGCTAAGCCGTTGGTCCTGGACTCCCGGCTGTCACATCTTTGACAGTCGTTACAGGTAGTCACTGGCCCGAAAATCTGACACCAGTCTTACCAAGGGATATCGTATTACCCAGTACTAACTGGGTTGTGGAGGTCAGTTAGGCAGTCGCTCCATGTAAAATACTGGTATTCAGCTGCATCCGGTTAGACTGGAAGCCGACCCCAACATAGTTGGGAATAGGCTCGGCAGATGATGATGGTAAAATCGACTCCTCCTTTTGTTAAAGTCGGTTAAAATGTAACCTATGTTACCCGGACCATTATAATGAATCGATTGACACCTTATTAATCAAAATCGGATGAATGGTTTAAGCGCTACGGAGTTAACGGAGCCGGAGGACTACCAGCCAAATTCGAAGCAGCCGCATTCTTCAGTCATCACGCGATCATGGTGCTTACAACAGCGTCGAAATATCGGGAGCTCAAAATAATGAACAATCACGGAAGATATCCCGTAAGTGACAGAATGTTAAGTTGTAAATTACGGGAAAAGCCTAAAACAGTGTTTGAACTTTTCGAATTTTTCTGGTAGTCCTCTAATCACGGCCGTAAAAATCGGGCAATGTTTTTTTTTTTTTTTTCATTTTTGGAGGGTCATAAATTCTTTACTTATTAGTTGCTGAAAAAAGGGAAATGACAGGGACGTGTCTACAGTAGATCTTGATCATATCTGGGAACCTTCTAGTTACGGAGATATTGGTGGTCAAAGTTCCGACTTTTTCACAAGTTTGTATTTAAATAGGTACATGTTTGTAATGTAAGATGATTATATTGTGTGTTGTTGGTTGTTGTGTAGTTTGTGATGTATGATGTTTGTGTGCATGTTTTACTTTAAACACCTCCACGACCCCCGTACTATTCACACCATCCATCAGCACAATGCTTTGAGTGCGTTACAATGAGTCCTACCGTAAAACGTGATTTTTCACCCTAAATTTCCCAGCAATATAATTTTTGCGTAAAGTTACTTAGTTTGATGTACATAATGCTTGGTTGACGGCTTCGTGAAGGGTCTTGTTACACCCTGTATGTATGTATGTAACTGACTTCAATAATATTCTAAACAAAACTAGACTTTTAAAGACTAGAATTGGGTCACAAATTTCTAGAAACCCCAGTGGGAATTCCAATAACAACGCGAAGCCCCGACCACTGCATAGTTGCGGTACCTAACTCCTATAAATTGTGTTTGCACGGAATTGGGTTGAATTTCAATAATTTTGGATGGAATTGAGGGCAGATCCGGCCGTTGCTTGCAATGTCGCGAACTTATTTGGCAGTTACAAGTTCCACTTCCCTAAACTCTAGATATTATGTGTCATTATTTTAAATGCTCGAAAATCGTAGCAGCAAGAATAGAAGTAGGATAATTCTGTCATTTCTGTCAACTCATGCAGGAAAACTAAAGAATTCAGAATGTATGCATACAAGAATACAAGAGCAAGCGAAGTGGTAAGCGATAGGTATAATTTATTTATTTACTTGACAAAAACATGGCAGATTTGTTATTGTCAACTCCGCTTTTGTACTTCTTCTTATCGCGTAAATAACAAGCTAAATTCATCATCATCTGCCTAGCCTTTTCCCAACTATGTTAGGGTCGGCTTCCAGTCTAACCAGGGTTATACATGAAGCGACTGCCTATCTGACCTCTACAACCTACAACCTAGTTAGTACTGGGTAATATCTTTGGTAAGACTGGTTGTCAAGCTTTCGGGTCACTGACTACCTGTAACAAATCTCAAAGTGCTACAAATGCGGGACCAACGGCTTAACGTGGTGTCTGAGGCACGGAGGAAACTCAGTATGTAATGTGTGATCACCCATCCACGGACCAACCTAGGCAAGCACGGCTTAACCAAACTTGACAATCTAAATTGAGTTGGCCCAAAGGAGGTGTTTTTTTCCCCATACAATTGTGGCCAAACAATGTACCTTAATTATAAAGGTACGAAGTTATAGGAAAAAAATCGCAGATTCTGAAAAAAATAATATTGGATTTGTTAATGCATTTGTACCACCTGAAATTGTGCAGAAAGATGCTAAAACTTGCAACCCAAGAATTTTCATTTGACAATCTCGTGATTAATTTCTCCGATGATGCGTTTCGTTACTTCATTTTGTACACGTACGAAAACCTAAAAATATACTATTTAGAATTAAGTTTTGTATTAAAGATAGATTATTTTTCCCGGCACACTTTTTTCGTGAAACATTATGGGATCAAGAATTTACAAAAATACATTTATTTCACATTTCAGATTATTTTTTGCGTTTAGTTAGCTACTGGCCAAAAGACAGTGCCCCAGGGCCGATAATTTACTATTTTATTCTTTTTGTTGTTGTTGGTGACAATATTATCATTCTGATTATTCTAGCCCTTGTCAGACGACCGATCTCAAAAGAGTTTAATATTTTGACAGATGGAATAGTTTGATAGCCGCCAGCGCTGTTATGAACGTTTCTTTAAACGCAGTTACGATTCGAGGTAGTGTTTTTTCATATTCTTTTATTTCTTAATCTATCGAATATTGAAGGATTTAAAATACTACTAATAACACTATGTATTGGAAAGAATTTAAATAGTAATTTGTACCTCGGTACATGTTTGGGCCGAAAAAAAACACCTCCTTTAGTGACGAGTTTGGCACTTTCAGTAGCGTCCAACAGCTCCTGTGATGTGAGACAACTTTTCTAATTGTAGTAACAGTTTTGTAGTCAAGTTGCATAATTTTATAATTAATATTGCTTATTATGTCCTTACTTCCTTATTCTCGACCCAAAACCATTAAAAGAGTAATTTAAAATAAACTTACTTTCAAGCACTGCTTCACGTTAAAAAGCTCACGTATAAAAAGTTTTTTAATGCAACTGAGATAATACATCGCTATCTTATCTATGTCAGATAATACACAAACTAAACAAGGAGGAGATTATGAGATTCTTTTGAACTTTTGTGAAACTATGTAACTGATAACTTCAAGTAAGGTACACACGCCAGCACATGAATCTACTCACTAATCAACCCTGATTCTAATGCTTCATCACTACATAGTATAAAACAAAGTCGCTTCCCGCTGCCTGTCCCTATGTATGCTTAGATCTTTAAAACTACGCAACGGATTTTGATGCGGTTCTTTTTAATAGTTAAATTGATTGAAGAGGATGGTTTATGTGTATTACATTGCACCCGTGCGAAGCCGGGGTGGGTAGTGGGTAGCCGCTAGTTAGCAACAAGTTGGAAATCTATTATAGAAATTTGACAGATTCTAGTAGTTTGATGTGCAGGCATCTGTACAGAGGTAGATAAAATATATATATATTTTTTTTTTCGGATGGGAAATCATCAAATAACCCCTCCCGCTCTGGGCTGAGCAGAGGGAGTGTCAGACTTTTACTGATTAAAACCCATCCATGTTCCTTCCTTTGCCCTTTGTGTTCCAGGGCCGCGGTATCTCTTTCGAACAGTCCCGCAACCCTGGAGATTAAATATATCTTAGGGACGCTTAGAAGAAGGGATAGGATCCACGTATGTGATGCAGAGGTATGAGGAAAATGTCGTGAGATAAGTTTTGAGTATGAATGTGCATGGCTATAAGAGTAGAGAAAGACCAAAGAAACGATGGATGGATTGTGTGAAAAATGTTAATGATTAGAACATGGAATTTTTGGTTTAGAAGTCGCAGCAACGGCTGTCTAGCATGGGGCTACGCTACGGCTGTCTAGGTCTACGCTTTGGAATGTGCAACTACAGTCTTTCTCAAATTATTATGCTTTGTGATTGTGACTGTAGCTTCTTTTTTTTTTGCCTCTCTAAAGTGCCTGTAATGGCCTAATGGGGGCCGTGTATGAATTCGCCGCTAGAGGCGCTAGTGTAGCGCGAGGTCACCGAAATGTCAGATGTCATAGAGTTTTCGCGCATTGCGTGCTTTTTTAACACGAATTTTTATTATTATTCACGATTAAGGTCTAGAATCTAGACCTTCATAGTCATAATTAATCAGGAATGACTCAATCTAGACTCTAGATTGAGTCATTCCTGATTAATTATGACTTGAAGATTTGAATTAGCAACTTTAGATCTTATTTGTTAGTACTTGGAGGTAAAATGATTTTTAAATGTTTCATGCTTGCTAATTTAATGGAGAATATTTTAAATATCGACGGTTGAAAGGCTAATTGATGTAAGCGACATTTTGTAAAACTTGCAGGAGGACGGATTAAAGTTTCTTTTTTTGGAAAAAAAATCATAAAAAAACAATTATTTAATAGACGTTTATTTATTTAATACAGTCTATTCCTAATTAAGTAACGAAGTTTTTTAAGCTATTACTGTTGATAATTATGTATTATTTTAGAAAATTTATGTCGGTTATCCCAAAATGCATCAAATTTAGTTATTTTTTCAGAAAGGCAAAATGGTTTAAATGCCTTCCGTAAATAAAATAGCTGAAAGTAAACTGCTTCAAGCATCGACTTAGTATAAAATAATACGAGAAAAATGAATTTAGCGCCAAGTCAACTGACAGTTGAATATGCCCAATGAACCCTAAGCAACATGATGCTGTTGCACCAGAGTGAAGTAGTTTGATGCAAATGCCCATTACAGGAAAATGGGCATCTGCATCAGACTACCTATCTCCTACCTATCCTCGCATGCACCTCAATCCAGAACAGTTGGAAACATGGAGGGAAATTCCAGGGCCGATCTGGAGTCACAGTAGACTTCTAAAACGGCTGCAGGGTGTTTCAAAACCATCTCCGACGCCTAGGGCAGAGCCAGTAGTTCGGCCTGATAGAAGGTGCAGAAATAGTCCAGTTTAAACTTTTGGGCTTTCACCTCTGTTCCATTTTTCCAAAGGCTTAACGCTGCACCGACTATACCTTGGATTTTACTTCCGTCGGTGATTTCCATTTTCGTACGTGCGAGTCCTTGCTGGTCCATTTCTGCATCGTTCATCACGTACTTGAACTCTATACCACTTTGACTGGCAGGATGTGGTATTTCTGTATAAGGGACTGGTATTTCGATCCCTCGGCACCTGTTACTCTCCGGGAGTATCCTCTTTTCTCTTATAAAAAGAGACTGCTTCCCAAATCCTAAGATCCAGTGGAAGCAGTCCGGAGAGTTACAAGGCCGAGTTCAACGACGTTGTCCTATAAGCCTTGATAATTTTTTGCGCAAAGCCCCGCTGGACAGTGTTGAGCTGCTTTTTAATTCCTACTGTATTCGCGACCGGTGCCCAAGCACTAGCTGCGTACATAATGACCGGCTCCACGACTGCGGTGTATATGGTCCTGATAATTTCGGGCTTCAGGCTCCAGCTGATTTTGGTGCCAAGTTAACAGGACATTTTGTCTCTATAAGTCGGCATTTCATCGCTGGCGTTATCGAAAGCTGCCTCTATGTCCAATGTTATGACAACGATGACGATCTTCTTTTCTTTCAGTCTGTCTCTAATGTGATTTATCAGGTCATAGAGGAAGTCCTCGGTGCTGCGCTAGGGGACGAATCCGTACTGGTTTCTGCTCGCCTATGGAGATATATGTCATCTGATTCGGCGTACCAGCATTCTCTCCAGAATTTTATGTAGTACAGGCAGTAGCCCAATTGGCCTGTGCGTCGATTCCAAGAGCTTTCTTTGTATTTTAACTTTAGTTCCTCCGTTATTAATAGAGGGTCGAATGTCTCACCATTCTCGTTTACGTTGACTCTGTTCGCCAACTCTTTTATCCTATTGTCGTCCGCATTGTCGCCCTGTGTTTTATCCTCAGGATAAAACGTCTTTGCAAGCATCCGGGCTGACTCGTCGCTGCTGAGTACGCTGTTGTCTTGTACTAGCGGTATGTCCTCTTGTCTAGTGGTAGTGTGGCTTATTACCCCTACTGTCCCACAAAGTTTCAAGTTCCTGCCTTCCGCAAAGCTCCTTCCAGCTCGACATCAGCGTGCTCTCCATCTTCTGCTTAACTCCTCCTTAGCTGCGGTATATAAGCTCAAAACCCATGCTCGGTATCGCGGAGTGGCACTAGAGATTCTCCTCTTCCATCTCTTGACTTCCTCCTTCATTTCTGTCAGTTCCTCGGTCCAACAAGACAATCCTGTCTCGTTCCTTTTTTAACGGTCGGTATGGTCCCTTCACATGCCTTGTCTATTGATTCTGTATATATATTTGTGCTATCCTGTCCAACTCTGTTTTGTTTTGTGATTCCCAGACTTCATTAAGTTTCTCAAAAAATTGTACCTGTTTTATCTTTTTTGTATTTTTTTTTTGTAGTTCTTGTTATGTACCTTTGGATTTTTCCAGTTTTAATTCAAACTGAATTGCCTTGTGGTCCGAGGGTATGACATCCCCGGATCGTCTCCAATTTGCCACACTCCGAAGCATGTCTTCTGTGTCGGTCGTTATGTCTACACAGCTGCAATACCTCTGTCCTCCTCTGATCGGAGGTATGGTAGGTGCTGTTCTCTGGTTCAGGATCTGAAGTCCCAGTTCATCGAGGACACCTGCCAGAGCCTCCCCCCTCTGGTCTCCGCCTCCCGGCTCCCCCATCATTGAATGCAAAATGGGCCAATCGACATAGCTTATTGTTTTGGTTTAATGCAAAATAGGCCAAACGACAAAACCACAACCATGGCGAAAAAGCCAAATGCCTTAATCGACTCACGTTATAAAAGTTCGAAAAATCAAAATAGCTTAAGTCATCGAGTCCTTAAATTTGTCTAATTTTGTGTCGTGTAGATCAATGAGCTTAGAAATGGGGCCTGTTTTGCTGTGGGTCCTAAGCGCCAAAAAAGTAGTCAAAAAAATTTGAAACCTAGCTCAAGACGGAGAAAAATTTGCTGATTCCGAATATGTATGTAACTCAATATCGCAAAAAATGTCGCTTAGACCAATTAGCCTTTCAACCGTCGATATGTATCTGAAGTATACACTATGTTGTTATACGTAATAAAATGAACTTTTTATGATTTTTTTTGATACTTTAGAGAGACCATAGAGTATAAAAAAGACTATTGACATGACCTTACTCGACAGTGCCGCCATCTGGTGAGCTCAAAAACGATAGACCTCATTGAAATAAATTCTTTATGTTTGATATCGGCGGTTTGATGGTCTGGCGGAAAGATATTTTAGTAGCAACTAGCGTCTGCCCGCGTGGTGGTGGGGAAGTATCCCACGGGAAGTTACTACCGAGTTCACTGACGGCTGATCACTTTTCAACCTCAATAATAGAGCCTAAGGGTGAAAAATAGCAGACCGTCCGTGAACTCGGGAGTAAGTACGCACCTACTACCGGGACGAAAAGTATTTTATTTCCAAACCCATGATTTATTCGCACCCCAAAACAACCAAATCCATTTAACCGTGAAAAGGAGACAGGAAAACATACAGAAATAATTATGTAGTTTCGCACATACCTAAAATAAGTTTGGTTTTGGTCCTTATTACGTTCTTCATAATAGGAGGAAATTGATGTAAAACAGGGAACAATAAAAATGTTTACTATAGAGGACAAGACCATTTTCCGAGCTAAATGAAGTTTTTACAGTCAGGAAACGGGAAACGGAAGCTGTCATCCGGCGCAGACTGTGTTAAGATCAAAGAAAGAAGGTACGTAAAGACGAAATGGGTTCGATGGATAGTCGATCATCATTTTGCAATTGATGCATTTTATTATAAACTACCAATCTAAAAAAATCGAAGAATGTTATTTTACAAAAAGTCTGGTTCTGACAACAACAAAAAAAACTTGTATTCACGCCATCTAGTGTCGAATTACCGTAGCACTAAGTTCATAGTAAACTTCATAGAGGTCGCTAACTATACATACGTGATATTGCTACTCGCCCCTAGATGGCGTAACTATAGCGGTGATTAAAGCTCTACGTCACACGAACGACCAATGAGAACAACGGAATGCACAAACAAAAGAGCAACCTCGTTAGATCGTGACGTCGTGCTGCGCAGCGCGGCTATTTTCGTTCCTCTGATAGGCAGCGGACATTTTGTTTAGATCTTGTGACGCAAGCGAAAACGGAGAGTTGGAAATGCCTTTGAACGCGGTTGGCTGGACCTCGGAGGAAGACGAAAAGCTTGTGGATTTAGTGCAGCCTCATAGTTTTTTGTACAACGTGTACGATCCGTCTCGGAAAAACATATTAGCAAGAGAATCTACATGGAAGGAAATAGCGGAGCAACTGTTGAAACCAGGTAAGCGTCCATTCGTTATTTTTTGCAGTGATTCCGTGCTGCAGAGGACAACCGCAAGGCTTCACAATGAAATTTGATTTCAGAAATAGTGGAAATATGTTTGTAATTCATTGAATTTCGCTTAGATTTTCGCCTATAACCCCGTTACAGCATAGGGTGACCTATATTCGGTATCATTGACGACTTATTGTCAACGTATTGCTCAATACATTTAGTATTTTTAGACTCGTAATAAAATCAGCTGATTGATGTTGTCATCGAATATAAACAATCTTGACCTGTCGAACAGGAGTAGTAAAGTAAATGTTTGGCCTTGTGGGCTTCGGTAATCAATATTCTTTGGCTAAGGAACGACTCTTTGGTGTGTATTTCTTACATAATTAAATTATATGATCAGACAACAACCTAAATTGTATCATTTCTAATGTGGGTGTTACTATTAGTAAAATAAGTGTGGCTACTATAGCAATTGTAATAAAAACAATTTGTGATTAAAATTAAAGTCACAGGGCAGATTAGTTAGCAAGTCAATCTTAAACGGAAATGTAACCCAAAAACACGTAATAGACCAATTATTTTCATAATAATAATCTGGGATGTAACAATGATTACTAATCCCCTTGAATCAAGCATCATTAACTAGTGTGTAAGTACAGAATTTACTAGCATCAGTCCACAGTAACAAGGTGTTAGGTGTTGGAAGACAGATGGTAGTCGATCCATGTACAATACAGGTATTCAACTATATCCAGTTAATGAATGTAAAATGCTGACCTCAACTTAGCTAAGAAGCCTACACAGATGATGATATTGGAGCCACAAAAGTAACAACAAACAATTAACTCACTATTCTTACATTTTCAGTTGAGGAATGCAAGAAACGCTGGCGAGGTCTCCGAGATGGCTACTCAAGGATCAAGCGCTTAGGGACAATGCATCGCACCAAGGTGAACATATATGAGAAGCTACAGTTCCTGGATGCGACATTAGATGGTATCGAGGAGATAGTACAGAAGGACGACATATTAGAAGAACAACCAGTTCAGGATGAGACGGTTGGCACTGAGCAGCAGGTTATTACGGATAACCAGGAGTATTATGAGGTGATTATGAATATTTTATTTATTTTTAGAATACACGCTACGCCGATCCTATATAAATTGGGATACGGGCAGGAGAATGATAAAATTAATATTGTATGTAATTGAAAATATGAAGATGCCTCTGCAGCACCTTGGCCTCTGGCAAAAGTCAAAATGTTTAGCAACTTTACAGTGGCATTGTTTGTAACAAGACTGACTATATCAACCATATTTCATGCAAGCTTTTTGAAAAGAGAAAATCTTTCTTATTCAGCATATTTTTTTGTTTTTTTTTTTTGTCGTCCCTTTTGTGCATTCAGGTATATGCAAGAAATACAATACTTTTTTTATTTCTTTAAAATGCCTTGTATTGGACTATAAAAACATTGTGGTACACTTGTTTAATTCTGTAATACAACACTTATTTTACAATTTAATATTTTATTTAGCGTGTTTTGGTGAAACGGAACGCAAACACAAAACGCATCGATTCCGGTAGTGACGTCAAAATCCATGTGTCAAAGAAGCACTTTTAATTGAAAAGTACTTAAAGTTTCACTAAGATTTTATATAATATTGTTATTGCAATTTTTGCTTAAATAAAGCCCTTACATTTTAGTGAAACTAATCTACTAAGGGCAAAAAATTAGATTTAAACAAGGCAGATAGAGGTAAGTGACATCAAAGTCCTGACATGAATGGCCGCGATAGTCATGGACGTTTGAACTGTCGGTCGTAGAAAATTGCAGGAGTTTAATTTTTTTTTGTGCGACAAGCAGTAGTTGAAATTAACTTTTAATTATTTTCTTGGGTTGATAGTACTGCATATTAATGATTTAAGTGAAAAAAAAATACATGCATATTCCCTATTACTCATGGCTTGTTGCAACAGTGATCCACCGTTATTTTTATTATCAGTGCTAACTAATATAGTCGTAAGTTTTACTAACAGTTTTTGAGTCATGGATACTCAAAAAAAGAGAAATTCTGTTCTATTTTATTTCTGAATCAAATAATAGATTCAAAGTATCTAGTATTTTGAATATGGAAATATTTATATATCTAGCTGTTGCCCGCGGCTTCGCTCGCGTTTTGTCGGAAATTATCCCACGGGCATATATGTAAATATATATAACCTATGGCACTCGAGGATAATGTAGCTTCCTGTTAGTGAAACAATTTTCAAAATCGGTTCAGTAGATCCAGAGATTACCCCCTACATAGAAACTTACAAAAAAAATTACCTCTTTATAATATTAGCATAGACTAAACTGCATAAGGTTACAGTTATTTGAGTCAAAGCATTAACTACTACATTATAATTTACAGATCACCGTCGTGGATGGACCTCAAGTACCTCTAAAACCGTACATCAAAATTCTGCCAAAACAAGAGATCATGGAACCGCCAAAGAAAATATGCAGAAAGAATGCAGGCCGAAAGAAAGCAATACCTGTGCCTAAAAACATACCACCTATAAAAATACTACCTAAACCTATACTCATGAATGGACCAAAAATAGTCCAGTATATAGAAGATCCAAAGCAACCTGAACAGAGATCACAGACCATAGACAAACTTATAGAAAAGATATTGAAAGAAAATACCAATGAAATTGATGTATTTTTCCGAAGTATGGCTGCTAGTGTCAAAAAGTTACAGCCTAACCTGATACCTAAAGTTAAGATGGAAGTGTGCAATGTTATTGCTAAATATGAAATGCAAAGCTTTGATAAAACCCTTAACTTTTAATAAATAATTTTCGATGGAATGAAAATCCTGAAATATGTGTCTTAAGTCAATATTTATGTATGTCCTACATGTAAAGTTCAATAATGGCAACAGCCAATACAGAACTACACTGTTATAAGCCGGAAAATGAACTACGGAAATGCAATACTAAGATTTAGTGGTACAGATATAAGGTGGAATTTTGGCAGAACAAGATGTGCTGATCGGATTTTTCTGATAATAAACTGGTCAAACATGACCATGATCGCTAGTCACACTAAAACACCCACCTGTTATAGGCTGGATTTAAATGGAGATTGGACAAACATGCTTGTTGATACTACTATCAAACAGTTCCCAACATAAGTCCTGGGCTGCATAAAACATTTCCCAGGAATATTAAAAAAAGTGCTTTGGAATTTCGAATCTCCATTTAAACTAGCGCCATCTATGTATTAAGGCAACTTTTGTAACTAACATTTTTGTTCTCGTTTACGCAAATATAAAATGGATAAAATATTTACTTGTGATTAAAGACTTCTAGTGTAGAAATATTTCTTTGACATACTGAGTATGAAAACAATTGTTATAAAATAATGTTTTATTGAACAGATACGGTATTACGGATCTTATTGTAATAATAAAAAATACTCTCAAGTAATGCTGTTTTTTTAATAAATACCTACATAAATTCAATTCTTGATATATCACAGTAAAATTTTATTTAGATGGTTAGTTTTTGTACTTGAACTGTACCTACCGATTACGACCGATGTGCAGTTCACAGTACCGATACAGAAACCAACGTAAAATTGCAAAATAACGAGGTTAGAGCAAGAACTGTTCGGGTTAATAAAACTTCAGAAAGATTAGGTAGGTGTGTGTGTGTGTGCGCAACACTAAAACGGCATGCGTGTGTGACCAGGGACCTTAGTCTGCTATTGCAATAGTGTCAGAATGGTCTATCATTGATTTAATGAGGCCCCGCGCAGACGAATTACCCTTTGTACGCACGTCAAACGAGTTTCGAACGCGCTTCAATACGCCGTGGGCTAGGGGCCTTATTAAATCAATTACAGACCATTCTGACACTATTGCAATAGCAGACTAAGGCCCCTGATGTATGAACGTGGACGAAGCAAAAAGAACTATGTAAGGAGCATATCAGACGGCGGCGTACCGTAATTGCAAAAGGCATGAGTATAGGCTATGTAGTACTAGCTTTTGCTCGCGGCTTCGCTCCTGTTATGCACTGTAATTAACATGGGGACGTTTGAAAAGTATGTAATCGGGGATAATATAGACCCGTTCTAATAATGAAAAAAATTTCGGAATCGGATCAGTAGTTCCGCAGATTACCCCCTACATACAAACTGACCTCTTTAAAATATTCATATAGATTACCTGTGACATTACGTATGTAAAGTATTGTACTTAATTTCTCTCCATACCACATGATCACCAACACTATTTGTGAAAATGAATGTTTATTCGTTCATTCATCAAGCGAATGGATGGACAGCCGTCAGCGTTTCGCGGTTAAAATAATGGACGTATTGTGTGCCGTGCAACGCGTCCGAAACTCATGATTCTTTGACTCTGATTCTACGAATTATCTAGGTTCGAAAAGCTATCAAGAATGATTTATTTGCTCGTATATGTCTAGTAGTTTCTAGTCTAAACATAAACAAAATGCTACCTATTTAGTAAAGATAAATTTACTACGATAGTTACTAAAGTACTAATAGGCAGCCGGTGGCTATTAATGATGTTAAAATCTTGATAAGTTTTTACTGTCATGGTCACTAACATTATCTTTAACACTAGAAATGGGATATTTACCATGTTTAAAACCTTTACGTTGTCGTTGACATAAAAACGCTGTTCCAACAACTTAAGGTGGATGCGCAATTTGCAGGTCAGTGTCAGGTTGTATGTTGATGAAAATATGAATCGCGCCAGTAACACGTATGTAGTTACAGAATTATAATCATTCAAATCATCAATACAACCCTCCAGGTTCATATAATCTCAAAAAGTGATTTTTTCATGAAATAGCTATTGAATGTGCGCTTCCACCTTAACTGTCGAATTTTATAACTTGAGTTAAATTCACCTTCTCTTCAACTTTTCACTATTTCTTTTAATTTCAGTACTATTATTTTTCCAAATCCTGCATTTCCAAGCAGACGAAAGCTTAAAAAAGTAATAGAAAAAAACCTCAGTCACTTATCTGCCAAGCGACGCGGATAATTGCATTTTCTTGCTCGCATAGTCGCATTGGCTTTTCAATGACTTTACGGACTAACGAGTCTCATTCGTTAAAGGGCAGTCTATGACATCCTCATGAACCGAACTGTGTAGGTAAACTAGAATTTAGATTTACTTTTTCTGAAAATGAAAACACTAAATAGTGCAACCTGTTCAACTGGCTGGATCTGGTTTAATACATAGCAGTAGCGAAGGGTCAATTTTTGTAAGAGGTAAGCCGGAGTACATATCTTTAATGCGAGTAAATGATTTTTCTATAGAATACTAACTGCCATTTTTCAAAGGGAAGCCGGTAGGAATCGAGTTGTTGGAACCTTCGCCACTGATACATAGATTAGACAATCTTTATGCGAAGTTGCGAACGCAGCAAAAGAAGTATTTGAGGAGTAGCGGGTGGAGTTATGTAGTTACCCAAGACTTACTGGGTTGTGGAGATCAGATAGGCAGTCGCTCTATGTAAAATATTGGTATTCAGCTGTATCCGGGTACACTGGAAGCCGAACACAGTTGGAAAAGGCTAAGCAGATGATGATGAGATGGCGTTCTGTGATATCTGCCACATCATGGGGAAAGGCTAGAGTTGCGTAGGTATGTGTATATAGCTATGCCTGATTATTAATCGATTTCTTGACAAAGTACATCGTCTTTTTGAATCGTTTATGCTGTTTTCTGTTCTACAAAATTGGGTACAGGTAATCCGTGTTACAGATCTAATTCTGAATAACATATCTAGCTAGAAATGCTACGTCATTAAATTGTGTAGTCCTGTAGGACCGCGTAGTGCCTACTCTTAAAGTCGTAACTACAAGTTGTATAGGACCGTCTAGACGAGCTAGCTGTCGCGGGTAGGGTTACCATTTGCAGGTAGGGATCCATCCAAATTTGTCCAACTTTTTTTGAACCCCAGTCCGGACTTTACGACTTAAGGGGATTTAAAAAACAGTCGCAGAAGATTAATGTGTTTGTGTCGGTACTGTAAAAAGAAAGATTGAAAAGTAAAATGTCCGGACCATTATACAAATGGCCGACTATTTGTAAAGAGTTTTCAAATTTCGAAATGGTAACCCTAACGACGGGTCGCCGAGCCCTGCCTGTAAAATAAATGAACGGTTTCACTGTTACAGCTGGGGTTTAGTTTAAATTTGTATAGTTTTAGTGTTACATAGTAGGAGTGCCTGTGAACAGACAGTTGGTTTCGAATATGGGGACCTAGATTTATTGATCTGTGGATTATAAGTACGGTTTTCAGATGGTTTACAGAGTGATTGGTAATTGGGTGCATACCCTGAAATGGGTAATACTATACTAGACCTAATTTGCAACAATTTTGACCCCAATAACTTGGGGTCCAAACGAATTGTTTTGGAGAAATCGATCTTAGTTTATAGGTTTTTTTTTTTGGAAATTTTCCACCTTTCCACTATAAACTGATACTTTTCTAAAAGCTCATGAACGAATAAATACGGTACCTATAAAGGGCATCTTAAATAGCCCTGCGCCATTTCAGGAGTGAGTAAGACGGATGATCAAAATGTACAAATACGTCCATTACTATTTTCTTATTTTTGTAAGTGCAACTTGGATTAGAGTACTATGCTAAACCCGGTGTTTTTACTCTCAACCGCATTTTAGTGCTGTCCCGCACTGCACAAGGCACAAATAATTGATTAGCACAGAGTGCACGGAAATTGAATACGCATCTGTATGCGGTCAGTGCTAACAAATCCACCTTTTAAATAACAAAGAAGACCAGCAAAATTCAGGTAGGATTTGAGCTGACCTTCTTTCTCTCTGTCACTCTCGGATCTTTCACAAACGCGTTATTCATGTTTTCCACACTGCAATATCAATTACTCCATCGGAATATCAGAATATACGCCATCAACAAAATTGGAAGGCTTTCGATTCGATGGACGTAGCCCTCTACGCTAAGTGCAATCAACATACGTGCGCATACCGTATATTTTGCAGGACTTTCGAAGGTGTTTATTTAATGGGAAACTAACTGCCATGGTCTACGGATGTTCAATATTGCTTCGTCCATGTAACCAAGATTTTGTGTCAATATTTTGATTTAAAAGTGTCCATGAACTTTATTGCCACTGGGCAAAGAAGAAGAATGCTTTTCATAGAGATTACGCCTTACGATTGGAATGTTCAGTACTTTCACAGGTTATTATGCCTTGTGACTGGAACTGACGCTTCTCTTTGTGGTTTTTGACAATTCAAAAGTGCCTGTAATGGTCTTCTATACACATATAATAAAATCGTAAAAATCCAAATCGGTGTCCCGGGATGGCGCAAAAACAACTGCATAGATCCTATTCAAATTTTGCACAAATATTCCTTATAGGCTTCTTCAAATGTTAGACTATATATTATCACGCTACTTGCTAAAGGGGCTGAGTAATAGAATAGAATTCTAGAGATTGATAGAATAGAATTCTATTCTATTCTAACATTGTGTATTGTTTATTGTTGTGTATTTTCAATATTGTATTATGTCCGCATTCTTGAATTGCTTGATGTTTCAGCCATGACGTGCATAAGAGCAGTTATTTTAAAGAAACAGCCTAGTGGTTTCATGACCGCTCTGTAAACTATGGGTCGAATGTTCAAACCCCAGTACTTTTTTCACTTTTTGTGATTTTTTAAATATTTTTTATGCTGTGGGATTTCCGTTTTTCGATTTCGATTAACATCGTCTGTATTCCTATTTTTTTTCTTTCAAATATTTCTCTAAAAAGTAAAAGAAAAGTATGGAAGAAGAAGACATGCTGCCCGACCCCAAATAAATTGCGATAAGGGCAGGTGAACGATGATGACTACTTTTAAGTTCACAAGTTCTTGCTGTGCTAGAAGTCTTTTCCATCTCTATTTGCAAATTATCAATAATCCATACGTTTTGCATATTCTCACTTTTGTTTTCCATCGGCTGATAGCTCAAGCTCTCAGAGTAGAAAGATTTTTATTTTTTCAAGGATTCTCAAAATCGGGAGTCGTCATATGATAGACCATGAATGGCATCTACTTGCTTTCGTTCATAAACTTCTTGGCGAGTCGATGGCAATCTAAATTGACTCCCCCCAGAAATTGAGGACGAGTTCCTCTAATACTTAAAACAAAGATGTGCTAACAGGTTTTAGTTAAATTAACAGTAAGTCAGTTTATTAGTATATTATTTTGTACGGGATGTTAGGAATATACTACTTCGCGTTCTCACGTGAGCGAAGCCGCGGGCACAGTTAGTATTGAAATAAATGCTTTCGAGTTTGACAGTCGCGATTGACATAATTTTGACAAACGTACTGGTAAATGGTAATAAAATTGTAGACAGCTCATAGCAGCGCTGTACTGGACCAAAACTCCAATGCAGTGTAGACACGAGACAAATGAACTGCAATGCAGCTGGCAAATTGTCAGGACCATTTTCATTGTCACTTCAACTGCACAGCTATTTTAAAGTGACATTGTCCGTGCAATTCTCACTTCAATAGTGGCCTGAGGCAATCTGTATTCAGCAGAAGTTGATATGACCAACTATCTGCTCACTACTGCAAGTAGAACAGCTCCCGAAATGATTACAAGATCATTGAACACTGAACAGTGATAAAAATTAGAATGGTCCGAGTTGATACCACAGCTGCAACAATTGACATGGTATCACGAAACGCGTTATTTTAATGGAAATAACAGCTAAGCAACGCAAGATTCTTTTTGTAAACCCTCACAGCAGCTTCAAGCGTAGAAAAGTCTAGAAAAACAAATCCCTGCCTAGGTATAACGAGCCCCCTCGTAGCCAACCACATCAAAGGGACGTGGAGTCGGCTCTTGAAATACAATGAGCGCACAAACTGCGTAGAGTGGCTGTATTGAATGCACTAGTGTTATGAAATAACGGTAAGGCGGGGTGTGGATGTGTGCGTGTTGTGGGTGTATGCAGGGGTGTGAAGAATTAAAGTTGTGCTAGCGGCTATGGCCCTTATCGGTCCAATTAGTACTTAATATTTGGAAGCTTGCAGCCAGATGCCATCGCCAAGCTACAACCTGATGCATTCACAAACTTTACGAGTAGACTAGACTAGTTTTCCTATGGCAGGTGACAATTATCTTTAGGGATATGGAAGCAGACTCGTAGGTACTTTCATATTTTAGAAAATGTTTCCTACAATCGAAAACCTACGGGGATTTTACGAGGTACCAATTAACCAAGTACTCAATTTGTGTTCAAACCAACAGAATTTACATCAAAGCAAATACCAGTGTAAAGTTTCACCACAAAACTAAACATTTTTGCAACTGGTAACTCAATTCAATCCTGCAACATACATTCCGAACTTAATTTCCAACCCCAAACTACTGCAGTGTACTGCATCCCAAATGGAAAATCAATATCTCTCTCAATAACTAACCTTTGGCCGTCCACTTCCACTACATCTTAATTATCACAAATAGGTCGAAATGACCCCGATGTGCTCAATATAACCAACCCTCCGTAGTCGGGTGTCATTGTTATGTATTTATGCTTGGGGTCCCAAAATTACCGAGTAATTTTTGGAGCTATTTAGTGATTCGACACGGCTGTTAGACTAAATAAATTGTTGGACGATGTGGGACTTACTTCTTCCATTCTTAAAATTTGTTTTTTTCCGTCTCTGACTTATAATATAATACATAATTATTTACCCGACTGCAGCGGAGCCCAAATGAAGGGTTGTGTTCTTTTAGCTGTTTTATAACATAGAACACAGCTAATTTTCATGCAAAAATTATTTAATGCTTCGAAGATCGTTTCTTCGAGTTTTCGTTTTGACCTTCTTGCATTTGGCAGTCTTGAGTTTATTTGGCCAATTTATTATATCTGTGAAAATAAAGTAGCCTCTACCACATACGTTCTCTTTTGCCCTTAAAGCTATTGCCTAATCCATACCATTATTATAAATGCGAAAGCAACTTTGTCTGACTTTTGTTCTACTGAACTTTGAACTTTTGTTTGTTTGGTTGTTTGTTTGTTTGATTGGTACCAAAGTAAGCATTCCCAGATTTTGATTAGACCTGTGACATAGAACATTTTTGTCCCTAATCTATAACTATAATAATATTATAAAGAGGTAAAGTTTGTGAATTTGTGAGGTTATAGGGGGTAATCTCTGTATCTACTTAACAGATTTTGAAAATTCTTTCACTAATGGGAAGCTACATTATCTCCGAGTGCCATAGGCTATATTTACAACGTGCCCGTGGGATAATATCCGACCAAAACGCGAGCGAAGCAGCTAGTATGATGATATGACGTTTCTGTGGGATAATTTCAGACCTCCATGTGGGTAAAGCTGCGGTCTAAAGCTAGTAGTAACATTGCAACACAATTAATTGCGTACTCTGTTACCTTTTTATTATACTTACTCAGTGTTGCCATTCGTCATTTTCATTACACATTTTATTAATTCACATAAACAATTTCGAGGCGTATCCAGTTCGTGTTTGGATACAGTATATCAAGTTCAAGCATTTGTAATATTGCTTACAATATTGATTGAGTAAGACTTTGCACTCAATAAGTATCATTTACTTACATTTTAATGATGTAATGTTTCTTATTGAAACATAGTCGGTAATGAGATATACGCACGCAAAGGAGAAAAAGTTAATTACTATGGTACGCGTTCATAGATGGATTCTTTTATCGTCTTTGTACGTTAGATTGTAGATTAGATGTGGACAGGTAATAACTTCGTTCAATGATTGAGGAATCTAAAATTGACTATGGATTGGTTATTCAGAAGGTCAGGGGTAGTATTCGTGACCTGCGCGGCGTGACCAAGAACAAAGCAAAAGGAGTACCAGCATCGTAGCAAGTGGCGTTATCTATGTAGTCCCTGCTTACCCCATGGGAAACAGGCGGAGTTTTTGTATGTTAACAGCGATAGATAACCCAGCTGCTTTTAATATCCATTTATATTCTGGTTTGTCGGTCCCTGCGTATCTTATATTATAAAGATATTTTAGTATGACTCAAATGCTAGGACGATATAAATGCCATTAGACTTACATAGCGACAAATCAGTAAAAAAACAACGATTTGAACACAAACCGCAGCAACGGTTAAGTAAGATTGCGATAACCGAGTTTCAGTTACGTTTCAATGACAGCATGTCACAATGTTGCCAATCGCCCGAGATCAGGGTTGCCAGATAAAATAATTCCGAATAATATATTATTCGAAAGCGGGTGCTTTGTAGGTCAGTGAACCGTCTCTGGCTTATTCGCTGATAAGCCGCTATGTTTCGTTTGTATGCTAAACAGGTAAAGACTTTAGGCATCTTGAGACGAAACCTCCTTTTTGGAAAATATCTGTATTTATGATGATAATGACAGATACAAATTCCAAAATTAAAAACCGGCCGAGTGCCTGTCCGGGCCACGCACAATGTAGGGTTCCGTAGTTGCCCATCAAAATATGCGGATTCGCCTCCGAACGATGATTTTTATTGTAATAAAAAAACAAACTTACTTTTGCAGTTGAAAAACCTGTAAAAATACTTATCGAGATTTTATTTTACCACTTTGTATAACTAATCTGTATATTCATGCCAAATTATAGCTTTCTAGTACTAAGAGTCTTTGAGCTAAGCTGCGGACAGACATACAGACAGACATGGCGAAACTATAAGGGTTCCTTATTGACTACGGAACCCTAAACCTCAACAGTCAATTAACCTTCGCCAACTGATTAACAATTAAAAGTAAATTGGACGTACAAGACTTTATCTTACAGATTTTTTGCTTGCGAAGCAACTAACTTTCACTAATTACTCGTTAATAATTAAGTATTTAAAGATCAATGGACCGTTTAAAGTCAGATTCAAGTTTTTTATACATGTGTCCAATAAGATGTCTTAATTGAATCTGAAAACCAGACTCGATGCTCCAATTTGAAAGCAGCTTGCAAAATCAAAATGGTACACCTGCATTGAAACATATTATAAGAGATGCAAAATGGATGTTGCCGCTGTAACGGATGTACCGATTTGTTATGGCATACAGACAGGGGTACCCCTGTAAAGATACATAGAGGGTCAAAGTAAATTAGCTAGCGAAATTTGACAGACGTGATGGGTATCGTCGTTATCTAAAATAAAAAAGATGTTGTAGGGGACCGTCGTCTATGTACAGACGCCAGTACAACAAGCTACTACAATCTGTCAAATTTATTAAATAGATTTTAAACTTTACCGCTAAAGCATTTGGTTCAAAGTTGATTGCGGACATTTGACAGTTGCGGGTAGCTTGATGTGCTGGCGTCTGTACGTATAGAATTAATTAGAAACATTCTTCTTCAAAGCGTATCGACAACAATGTAAATAAATTGGACCTACGAGTTTGGCTTTTGACTTTCAATAGCGACCATCAACTTCTGTGATGTGCAAACAATAGGACAGGCAAAACACCATATCAAGTGTCCCATCGTTTGTGGAACCATACCACATTTCCACTCCAGAGCAGAGTCCATCTATGATTCTTCACCAAAATTATGTAAAATTACTGTGTATCAATTTTTCGGTGTACAAATAAAGTATACTTATTCTATGTATTTGTCTATGGCCGGATGCAGAGTAGATACTCTTTTTTTCTCTTTTTCGTGTAGACTAGTGTTAGGTTTCGGAATTTTACTAGACAATTTCCTGTTTTCAGAAAGAATTTTATTTAAATGTATTAATTTATTAGCTTTATTTGTGTGAACACATCTTAAATGCCTTATATTTTATTATGTAAACTGGTAAAATTAATTCCGTAAGAATGGCAATACTTCTATCATTTGATTGTAAAATGTATGGCGCGAAAGTGAAGCGGTTCTCTGGTTGGACCACGAGACTGACGTGGCGTGATATCGTGAGCCAATCAGGGTGCTGGATTTTCCCTCCAGAACGGCGGGATTCTTGGTCAGGAGCTGGTAGCCCGAGCGGGCATTCTGGGGCTGAACGTTGAAAACGACTGACAATTATTAAGATAGTTGCTGATCCGTTATTGCTGTAATAGTGTGTACTGTGTAAATGTAACAAAATTGTTAATAAACCTATTTAAAGTCGTTGGAGTTTTACTTCAAGTGCTGCCGCCTTTTGGTTTACTATACTAGGTATGTAATTATCCATCACGTCTGCGGAGTTTCACTAAGTAATTTCACCTTGTATAAAATACTTATTATACCATAAATGTTTTCCTGAGGATCTGAAAACCTCTTTCTAGTCTATACAGTAAGTACAAGCAAGTAAGCCTATATTTCCTTAACAAATGCTGCAATAAACTCGCAGCTTCCCTGCAAGCTGCTACTGCATTCAAAACCCAGCGGTCACAATGCGCCGCTATACATTAGAGTCCTCCCCCATTCCGGTAGCAAGCAACAATCGGGAAACAAAACTAAAGTGGGGAGGAAACTTACGAGCACAGTATAACTACTTCCAGTAGTTCAACGCACTATTCATTTGATAGGAAATGTCAAAAATTTTGACATATAATTTCAATCAATTTTAGTAATTTCTCTGTAGCAGTTCGGAGCTTAGAATTTGCTTGTATAACACCCCCACGTTAAGCCCTAGTCCTTCAATCGCTCTCCAGCCGTACCATCGGACTATACAGAAAGGGTAAATAAAGAGAGCACACACTTTGTGGCCGTGGTCGCCATGGTCGATATTCGGTCGGGGGGATCTATGTGTACATTATTAAACTTACTCGCTCATACTGTTGGGACATCTACAATAGGTATCCGTCCGTCCACACATTTATTTTGTGAAAATGGTCCCGTTGAGCCACTGTAAGTAGTTACACTGTGGAACGAACTAGGAATATGGGAGTCTGTGTGCACAGGATAGAGTGCTATTGAGTTAATTACGAAAAGTTCTTCTTATGTACATTGAGATCATGTTTTGATGTAAATAGGTACTCCTGTGCTATCTAACGGTTAAATAAATGATGTCAGTCCTCTTGATTATTATTATTTTACCTAGATGATTATTTAAGAAAAAAATATTTACATACAATACATAGGAATTGATCACAACACCAAAGCTAGCTAGTACGCAGAGATTTAAATTCGTTAGATTCGCGGTACCGCGTCAAAAAGTGATTTCTGAGTTCTGACCCTCATAGGTACTGCAAATCGGGCCTATCTATCGTTCCAAGCGAGATCTAAAACTGTTCTGGGTGCTTAGTGAAAGCTATTCAGTTTATACCTAGTTTACAAGAACCATAACAACATTAAAAAAACAGTTATATTTCCTTGCCACATGTTTTTCATTCATTCACACTTCTGCGTCAAACCAAACTCGATAGAAATCTCTTTTCACCCAAACTCTTTGAAACGAACAAGCCTGTTGTTTTTTTTCTATTTTGCCCGTCTGGCCTTTTGCTAACCCTAACCACTCAGGATTATTTCGTGCCAGTACTGCATTGCAAGATGAAATAATAAGCTAATTTTTGAAATTAGTATAATTTGAATTCTATTTATTCGTTTTGCAACCCTATTTAAGATCATTGGCGCCAATAGCTTGAACACATTGTTTTGACACGCGCAACCATGATGTAACTTTAGACTGTGCACAATGCACTCTGTTATGAATAATGATAATGTAGTACGGCATGTTTTTTGATATTGATAATCAATAAAACATTATAATAACGAAACAGGTTTATTAAAATAGCCTATTCAGGTTCTAAAACTTATTGAAAGCCATGCCCGATACATCTTAAACAGGAAGCCTCGTACTGGAATTGAATCCTATACAGTTCCGTTACGAGAGAAGAAGACCTGAAAAATTCCAGTAATGCCGCATGGAAAGACCAGATCAGAAGACGAGAAAAAGAACCTTTAAAGATCATAAAGGTGTAAGTAATGATTTATCAAGCATAAGTACCAACTTGGGCTTTAAAAACTCCTAGAATAATCTAATAGGCATAGCAAACACTTTTCACGACCAATTACCCAACCTACACGTATTATACTTGCTGTAGCTGTGTTATTGTCAAGTCTAAGTAAATAAGGTCCCTTAGAACCAATGAAAGGAACAAGCTTGTCGCTTTGTATAAGACTCAGTTGTAAAGGCCTATAACAGACTTGTAACAAGCCACGCGACTACGAATGACGCGTGCTCATTAGTCATATTTCATCTCAAGATAACGGCAAACGTTTCAAGGCACGCGCGGTGTCGGCACGGGTGTTAAAAGTGCAGCGTGTGGCAGCTAAAAGCAGATAATGCCCCGTTCACGACCTCACGAGATGCGTGTTACGATTCACCTGGCATCAAGTATCATGAGCGTGTGTCACTTGTTTCATACGCGTGAGTACTGTCGCGTCGCAAATTGCGGTGGCTCGTAGCCATTGGTTAAGTGTTTAGCGAAGTAAACAGTGGGTAAGGACAAACCGACCACCTCCCATGGCTCCACGAACCGACATCATGTCAGATGGGCCGAAACATCAAGGAGACGACTGCGGACATAGCCGGCCTAGAGGGACGTGCTATCACCGTAGCCGCTTCTTGACTCCCTTTACAACTGGGTAAGGACAGTGGTATAAAGCTATCGGGCAGTAGCGAGGCAGCAGTTACTGTCTAGCTTTGCAGTTGTAGACTTGTAATCACTACTCGACATTGTCCTTAACCAATGTAAATCGGGCCTTAGTAATTTCTTTCATTTATTTTACCCGTGGTCGCTTGCGCTTTAGCGTGTAGCTTGTGGCCAAGCTACAAGATGGGGTTCTAAGCTTCAGTGCTTGTCGTATTAGTGCTGACAGGCTGCAGACTGCAGATTAGCACCTAACTTCCGTAGAAGCCGAGACAGACAGATGGTGCTTAAGACTAAAGTAAATGGTTTAAAGATAAGCTTGAGGAATGCCGGTTAACTTATCGATCTAAATAAAGAGTCAGTCCGGATTCAAATAGAAGTTCTAAAACCAAAGCTGTATTCGCAAGAGTGATTTTAAGATCGATAATGTATATCCAATCAAAATTAAAGCTAAAATACATCATACAGAAAGGATGATGTTGCTGTCCAATCTAAAGAAAATACAAAATATATAAAATCAAACCATTTATTTCAAGTAGGCCAGTTACGGGCACTTTTAAATTGTCATCCCATATTCACCTTTAACGACACTGATCTTATACTCCTATCTCAATATTTCTGCATAACAATAACAGCATTATTATGACACCTTACTAAAGAAATAGATCACCTAACAGCTATTACGATGTAACATCCATACTTTGCAAACACGCGAATTAGTGATACAGTATACAACACACAACATCGCATGACAACACGAAACTAATGAATAAAGTTGTTGGCGTTTTACTACAAGTAATTAGTGCAGATACAAACGCTTGTCGACAGCTTATTTTAATGATAGTTATTGTGTATTAGTTTGTAGACAAATAATTAGCTGTCAATCAAGTTGGTTGTGTAAATATTGAAGAAACAGAAAATGGATTTGAAGGTGAATGTAAAGTAGGTGTTTGAAAGATCGTTGGGCCTTTGATTTAAATAACGAATGATTTTAATACACGAAAACAAGCCCTTGACTTTATTAAATCAACAAATAGTAGTAATTATTTTAAAGATTAAGATTAGTCTAGAAATTTTCAATGACTCTAATTGAGA
This sequence comes from Eugnorisma glareosa, assembly GCA_947578425.1. Lineage (NCBI taxonomy): Eukaryota > Metazoa > Arthropoda > Insecta > Lepidoptera > Noctuidae > Eugnorisma > Eugnorisma glareosa. The sequence continues at coordinate 14,428,436 of OX387974.1, read as the reverse complement.
TACCACAGAAGATAACAACGCAAGAAATCAAATAATTATTAATTAATCTAATCTGATAATAAGCGGCATGAAAAAGCAGAAATCAATATTGTAAATGCAAATCATCTACGCAAGACATATAGCACCAAACGATTAGACATGAAGATTACCTAATACAAACATGACATTCATCAGATAGAATGAAACACAAATACCATTCGAAACACTAATATTCTAGACACAGTCTTTACTTGTTTACCAAACGCAAATCATTTGTTAGTCAGATTTGCTTGCATTGCTGCACTCGATCGTAAAATTAAACATATATCCAATTAGCATTCTCGATTGTTTACAAATACAATTTTGGGGAAAACAAAAGGCCTTTAAGATTTATTGATCGTATAGATTTGTAAGTTCTTATGAAGGATAGCTATTGTTTTTCTTGAAGATCGTTGGAATACTTGGAATACTTCATCTTAAAGTCATATAGTTGATCATAATCAACGTAAGTATGGAATCTATTACTGTCCGCTGACATAACAATCACATACAATCTAGGTTAATGAAAGATTTAAAATTAGAGTTGTTTAGAATCCTCAACGAAATGCATGAAATATTAAAGGACTTACGATGAGTCTTTACGAAGTCAAGTAGACAGCTGGCACAACTTGAGAAAACCCCTTCAAACAAGCGAAGAAAGTAGACACTTAAGAAAGATAAAAGTACAAAAACAATTAAGACAAAGTCGTCTTTGCCCCTTTATTTTGTTCTTGCAAAGATTATTATCGAATTCTTACAGGCTTTCGATAGCATCAGCAATATGAAATGTTTTTTATTAGATCTAAAAATTGTCGTTTCGAATCATAATCTGATGAGGAGAAGACGATTTCAGAAATGTTCAGTTTGATAAAGAATATAAATGATTACGATACGACAAATAATGAAAACATGTCGCACCTCCGCTCAAATAATGTCATAACTCAAAAAAAAAGAAAAACTTTTTTATTGCACCATTTGTTTCAGAAAACTTCAAAATCTTATCTCAAATAGTGTCGTGCTTATGGTTTAAATATTTATCCCTAGATGGCACTTGTGTCATTATAATGTTATGTGAAAGTTATGTCATACCAAACAAAAACAGTGTCTTGTCTCGGCTTGCACCAGGTGGTCGTTTAACTAAATATCGTATATAGTGTTGTTTGTCGAGTTATTACAGTGTATGTAATTAAGGCTATGGAAACATCTAATTTTTTTTCGCAATGAAACTGTCACATTTCATAAAAATTTGCTGGCTTTTATAACAATTTGAGAGTTATTTTGAAGTTAATTCTAATTAGAAGATTCTAAAGATGTTCTCCTCTAAGATATGAGACTTAGGTACTTTCCTGTTTAATTTTGTACTGTTGATTATTGTTAATTCGTTATAATTAAACAATATTTCGTAAATTATTCGTTTTTTTATCCATATAGTGTCACAACTCATTTTTTTTTCCTTCTTTCAGGATATCTAATACACTATTTTATAGAGCTTTAAAAACCATTGTAACTTTCCAAAAAACTTATAGCGCTAATTTTGTTATTTTTCGATTTAACACCCGAAAAGTGAAAAAAAAAATGTAGGAATAAATTTCAAACGCCTTTTTCTCGAAAGTTTGCTTTTTTGACTTATGACACTATTTGAGCGGAGGTGCGATGTGTGCATTGTATTCGGCGTTCCCCAAGGAATCATTTTAGGTCAACGTCACATTATAAATAAAGAATTCCGTTCGAAACGGCGTTTCGTATCAAAACTAATATAAAAACCGCTCCTAAATACCATTTACACGAAGAAATTCCAGCGCAAAATTGCAGGATTTCTTATGCCGATTGACAAATTCTCAAATGCAGGAATTCTCTAACTTTAATTCACTTTTTAGGGCAAGCTTCACAGAAGGCACTTTGACATTACAATGCATCTTACGAATATGGCCATTACTATTATACAAATAATATTCACATTCATATGCCGCCAAGCTTATGAATCTTGCGATTAGTGTCATGCTGTCTCATGACTCTGCATTAGCAACATATATGCGTCTTGAATTCAAGTGTCGTTTAGGAATGTGTAGGTCAGTATTTAAAATCAAAGGTCATTTATTCAAATTAGGCCGGATCGGCACTTAGCACTAAAAGATTACTGGTACTTAAGCCACTATTTTAGCTAGAAAGAAGAACTGGCAGAACAAACTGCCCAGCAATACATCCGTCTGTTAGGTTTATCTAAGTCCCACATACCTGTGAATTAGTGAACCGCCGACTGCCGGACCTGCTCAGCGTGCCGCCTCTGACGTTACTGTCAGACAGGTCCACATCTCCGCCGCCATCTGCCGCCTTCCGACGAGACAGCTCGCACAGTTCCGCTATCGGTTGCACCTGTTCATAAACATTTGCATTTGAAGTAAGAAAGTTTCGAAAGTAAAATTCAATCAGGGATAATAGAAGGGCCGATACTTTAGTTTATAACATGTAAACATCTGCAGGGTAATTAAACATGAAAGGGTCCAGGGTTCCGTCAATGGGGGCTATCGCGTAAGAATTCGCCGCTAGAGGCGCTAGTGTAGCGCGGGGGCACCGAAAAGTCAAATGTCATAGATTTTTCGCGCGTTGCGTGCTGTTTTAACACGTATTTTTACAAATATTGACGATTGTGGTCTAGATTGAGCCATTCCTGGTTAATTAAGACTTACTACTTGGAGGTAAAATGATTTTTAAATGTTTCATGCTTATTAAAGGGAGAATATTGTAAATAATTTTAAGAACCTGAAGTTTACACTATGTTGTTATACGTAATAAAATAAAAAAAATATGAAGTTATTGGTACTCTAGAGTATAAAATAGAATTATTGACAGGACCTTAATCAACAGTGGCGCCATCTGGTGAGCTCAAAAACGATAGCCCTCATTACGTGGTAGATGTGGATGTGCGTGTTTCGTGGTAAGCAATATTGGTTTCTATGAGCTAAACAATGAACAAACGAGAGCCTATTCATCAATTCTTAGTTTAATTTGTAACATGTTTTCAATCCAAGTGTACCTACCTAAAAAAATTAAAAATCCAAAACCATTTTCTCAATTCAAATTAACACTATCTTCACAAACACTATAAGTACAATTAAGCTTCCAAATTAACAAAAGAAAAACAGACGCATTTAAAAAGAGAACCTTTACTTTTACTCTGTTACTGAGTCATTACAAGGCACAAGAAATGTCGATCATTCAGTCAATGAAGACATTTACGGTATCGAAACCTAAATAAATAGTGGTGTACCACTGTATACAAATTGAACTGGAAAGTGGTTTTTCTTGTAAACACCGGTGCGCGGGAGAAAGTAATGATGGGTATGTGTTGTATGATGAGATGCAGGGTTAAAGGGAGTTATGATTTGAATACCTGGGCTCAAATACATTTGAATATTCTTACGATAGACAAAACGACCAATATCGTTTTTTTATTTTAAACTAAATGGCTTGCTTTTGGCCGCAACTCGCCTGATGTGAAGCCATGATGCGCTCTAGGGTGGAGCACGCTTGCCTTGAAGAAACCGATTCACTCGAACTTTGAAGAGATCCAGATTATAATGATCGGGGATGGGGTTGGCGTATACGTATGGATAAATACCCCCTTTTTGTTAACAAAGAATAAAAAATAAAAATAAATATCGGGGACCAGACAAGCCGGCAGTAAATTCCATAGACTACGCTCTTTCTGTTTATCCACTTGCAACAATATTGGTCAAAGTGTAACGTATCAAACTTGGCAATATGTCATTTTGCTATATTACCCTAGCCAACCCGTCATACTTTTCATACAAACGCTCGTACGTGATTATGCAGTTGTTATACATCTACCTTTGATTTTTTTGAACTAATAGGAATTTTGTGCACTATGTCTAGGTTTCGATGGGAGAAAAAAAAAAATTGTAGAAACAAATTCACTATAAGCCTCCAAAAATGGCTGTTTTGCACAAATTTAACCTGAATTTTGGCCGTTCATAATGTACTCATAAACTGTAAAAGTAAAGAAATCATCACGATAGAAACCTTGCACATGTAATGTAGATTCTTAATGACAGTTTTTTATTTCACACACTTGTAAGACTTATTCAAAAAAACGTATTTCCTGGAAGAAGTTTAAGAAATTTTCGAACACTATTTTTCGTTCAATGTCATCGCGTTAGGCGGTATGAAGTGCGCGGGAGACGAGTTGTGCGGGGTCGGGGCGGGGTAAGACAGGGGAGTTGAAAGAAAATCGCCGCTGTGGCTCTGGATGAAACAACAAGCTTTTCGATCATGCTCGCATTGACGATAGACGCGCCGGGAAGGGCCCTCTTAAATCTCTTTGCCTTGGCTGTAAGTGAATTGTTTCATCAAAAAAATGTAACGATCGTTTCTTATTCCCAATTATTTGGGGTCGGCGCAGTCGTTCGGCCATATGCCTCAGATAAATAATGAATAAAGCCTAGGTATAGTTATTTTATTCGTTAAATCTAATCTGTGATATTTCCCAGTATTTTCCCAACTGCATAGTTTCATGGTGCAATTCTACTCTAATAAAGCTACACTGCTGACATTCCGAAACAAAAACACTAATATATCAAAACTGTAACGCCTCTTGCGTGTGCGAAGTACGTTAAGAATCGGTGCAGTAGTTTCTGAGTTATTAGGTAACAGACCGACACACATTTGCTTTGTGTTGATTAACATATCTGTTTTATTTTCCGGAGCATTACTATTTCAATTTTAAAGTATTAGGATTGCCTTTTATCTATACTACTACTAATATTATAAAGAGGTAAAGTTTATGGGGTCGTAGGGGGTAATCTCTGGATCTACTGAACCGATTTTGAAAATTCTCTCACTAGTAGGAAGCTACATTATCCCTGAGGCGACCATAGGCTATATCAGGACTTGGAACCGCTTTTGAAATACCGGTTAATATTGTTCATAAAACCGTTATAATATTGTTCTTCGATTAACCGGTTAATTACAAAAACGGTTTAGACTAAACCTAAATCATTTTGGATACCGGTTTTTACAGGAAATATTATTTTAATACTCGCACTAACCTAAATAAACCGGTATTACACAGACTCGATTCAAGTATTTTGTTGCACACACGACAATTAGAAGGAAACTACGAGTGTGGTCGAACACAATCTGTTTGTGAGTGCGATTCAGTGTGTGTGTGATTCGTTGGCGTAGAGTGACTAGAGCGAGAGCTTTGTTATTGTAGATGTAAGAGAGATGGCGCAGTAGGTAGTTTATTTCGCTCAACAGAATCGAAATTTGTAAAAAACGGGTTTTGCCATTAACCGGTTAAAACACCGGTAACCGAAACCTAAACCGCAATCGTTTCTGGTTTGGGGTCAATGACCGAATCCGGTTTGGAAAATTAACCGGTTTCCGGGCCCTGGGCTATATTTACAACGTGCCCGTGGGATAATTTAAAACCAAAACGCGAGCGAAGCCGCGGGCAACAGCTAGTTGTAGTTAAAGTGACTAGGACCACTCTCTCTCTGGTCTAGTGGTCGCATGCGCTACTGTTGAGCTCGAGGTGCTATCCGGAAAAGTGTTTTTGGGTTATTCCATCAAAAATTTGTCAGTATTAGCCCGGAGCCAAGACTTGTAACTAATTGAAGGCACTTAAACATAAGTGGCGAAATGTTGGTGTACTTATAGGTAAGTACACCTCTGCCTAATCTTTCGAAGTTTATCAGCGTGATGATATTTTAGTTATAGGGTCTACTGGCCTAGTGTCAGTGCACAGTCGTTACTTTACAAACTAGTTATCATATCTGCACATAACCTAATACTAGGGTTAGATCTTAGAACAGGTTATGAAAACTAAACAAACACCACAATACCTTCCAGTTGCATCCACTTTCTCTTGGACTTAATGACAAAATTATGATTTAATATAGCTATTAACACCATAGAGTTAACGTTTTATAGGCCAGTTTAGAATGCCATTTAACGTCAACTTTGTAACACTACATTTATTTATAAATTAATTTATATGGATTTCCAATTCACTTTTGACATTAGCAGAATGGTCGACATCGACTTTATTTATTTATTTATGTACACACAAAATACTTAACAGGACATTACATCAAGATAGAAGAGCACAAAGGACTAAGGACTAAGGACTTTGTTTGCCATAAGAAAAAATAGAATTTATATGGTGTACCGTCAGAAAAAGTAATTGTTGAGCAAGTTGACTGAACATTACTTCAATTTGCCGTATGTATAGAGCCGTTTTGAAAATACTGTCAATGTTTGACAGTTGTGTTAGTAGTTATTTTTGCTTGACATTAATATCCTTATTTTATGATCAGCCATTTGTGTCCCACTTCAGGGCTAAGGCCTTCCCTCCCTCATTCCACTTATCCCTATCCAGTGCTGTTGTTTGCCAATCTTTGTGAAAGGAGTCGAGTTCGTCCCGCCATCTCCTTCTGTTGCCTCTTTCCGTTGCCGTTTGCTGCTGTTTGGGACCCATTGTGTGGTTACTTTAGCCCATAGCTCCTCCGGCATGCGACAGACGTGACCAGCCCAGTTCCATTTAAGCTTGGCAGCTTGTGATCTACATCGGCAATTTGAGTTTTGGAACGCAGTATCGAGTTCCTTATACGATCGAGTTTTGCGAGTTTAACTGCAGCGCGCTGCATTGCTCGCTGGCACACCATGACCAGGTGACTATGTCTGCGCTCCATAGGTGAGGGTAGGAAGAATGCGCATGTCCATGAGTTTTCTCTTCAGTGAGAGAGGGAGTGGCCCCTTCATTGTTTACCTCATCGACCAATAGCTCTTCCAGGCGTTCTCGATGCGTCGAGCAACTTCTTTATATTTTCTTGCCTGGAAGGAGACTATTTGGCCGAAGTAAATGTACTCATGGACATATTCAATACTCACACTCCCATCCTCGACTTTACATAATAAAGAGTATACTCTTTTCTATTTAAGAAGTCGAATGTTTTAGAAGTCTACCTGATTATTAAAGTAATTATTCAAATTACTGCCAAGGTCGAACAAAAAGAATGCTTACCTAACTAATTATAATTTTTCAAGCAACATACATTTTATGTAGGTACCATCACCCCAAAATGAATCTACCCACTTTTAAAACAATAGATAATGTCAGAAATTCTCAGGCTCTGTTAATGATCACAGATGTTTGAGCGCCATTTTTTGACTAATAGAAATAACACAAAAAAAGGACCAAGGAGGAGAAAGTTTTTAACGAAGCGCTTCTATAGCAGCCGGATACTGCAAGCAAAAATAGTCCATAAGGTGATCAGATTCATCTTGGGCCGATTGTACGTCTACCTACAAATGTAAACAAAGATTCTTCTAATTTGAATGGATGAAAGAATACGAAATATCAGGAGAATGGGTAATGGAAATCAGAAACGAAAAACTAAACTCTATTTTGAATCCTAAGGGCCTTGACAAGCGGAAATCGCTTTCAAAGAGTTTCAGGTTGGCTGTAGCAAAGAAAACCTGCTCAGACGAAGATACTTTGATAACACTGCCCTGGAGTGTAAATGTGGTGGCTGTTCCTCAAACTATGGGACACTTAATATCGTGTCCTGCGTGCGTTTGTTCATTATGCCAGCCATACACCATGACCATGTCTAACCGGATGCAGCTGAATACCAGTATTTTACATGGAGCGACTGCCTATCTGACTTCCACAACCCAGTTAGTACTGGGTAATACGATACCACTTGGTAAGACTGGTTGTCAGACATTCTGGGCCACTGACTAACTGTAACGACTGTCAAAGATTTACAGTTGACAGCCGGGAACAACGGCGGCTATGTTGAGGCTAGCTAATCATAATAAAATCAACAAGTGGTCACAAGTAATTCGCTAGTCACGAAAGTCTCTATAAGCAAAAATAACAATTTACTGTTTGTAGGTAACGGTCTGAAAGCCGTTTCGAAAGCATTATCGCATTTCCTAGTTTTTTGTCTAATTAACCAGCATTAACAGGGAAATACCTTGAAAATATCCTGTTGTTACAAACAACGTGGATAAAAAACTGTCCAAGTACTCGCGCACGGAGGGTTCCGTAACATTACCAAAAAAAAAAAAACTTATATTACCCTTTAATTTAAATCTTTTTTTATTTTTTGGAATTTTTCCTTTGTGTTTTAAGGCCTTGCATTTTGCTAAATTTCGTGATTATAGGTCAACGGGAACTACCAAATAGGTTTTCGACCCAAAACCTATAGGGTACTTCCAGTTGACCTAGAATCGTCAATTTTGGTTGAAAGCAAGGTTTTACAACCCAAGTAAAGGGAAAATTCCGAAAAATAAAGAAGTTGAAATTTAAGGTAATGGTAGTTACAAGTTTTCGCGAAAATCTAAATTTGCCCATATCTTTTTATCGTGTTGACTCAGGACCTTGATTTTTATACACCTAATAGGGACTATAGAGAATTAGAGATAGACCCGTTTCGTAGAAAATCGATGGTGACACACGGACTGACAGACGGACAGACGGACAAGAGAGTGATCTTATAAGGGTTCCTTTTCTACCTTTTGAGGTACGGGACCGTAAAAAGGAATACAAAAGTTATGATGCGGCAAATATTTTAAACCGAAAAGTATTTAAAATGTAATCCATGGACTAATAGGATTTCGAACCAACCTTATTAGATGGAACTCCTTTTTTAATTTATCAACTCTATCTACAAATAAAAATATGGTAGACTACCGTTAAAAATTAAGTTGCGTACCCAATGCAGTATTTTAAACTTCATTCTACGTGCATCGACCCACGAATCATATTAATGCAAGCTATATTTTATCACTTCTTTAAAATTAATTTATCTTTATGCAAAACGATAAACTGATCGCAAATCGTTTTATCAATTTGATATCTTATTTTATCATTAAACATGATCGTACAATCAAGTGAAATGTGACTCCTAATTAATTCCTCAAAATATTTACAAACACAGAACATTGACATAATGTTAATGAATTCAAACTCACCTTAATAGTAACCGAGTCGTTACTTCCTTTGATGAGGTCGATAACCTCCTCTCGGCTCTTCTCTTCAACGTTCACACCATTTACTTCTAAGAGTCTATCACCAGGTAACAATCCAGTCTCACTAGCTCCAGGATAAGATCCAGGTTCAGCCAAAATGACAGCTTTGAACGTCAATTTGCTGACCATTCCGATATTACTACACTTGTTATCACCGTTTAGGAGGGCATTATCATGTCCATTGATATCTCCAATGAAGATTCGTTCCTGAACCATCGCTCTGCGAAGACTGAAGCCAAAGTCATTTCTAGGAGCCTTCTGCCGTTGGATAGTAAGGTATCTAGGCTTCGACAACCGCACAGGAGATAATGAAGGCAACGGTAAGTAGACATCATCGAAATTGCTAGTCCTGGACCATCGATGGAACCCTTGAGACTCGCCAACAGGTGAGGTAGAAAACGGTGGAGTAGCGAAAGAAGAGTTTGTTGTCGTATCAGTAAGAGAATCAGCGCTCGGAGACGTGGACGTCACTCCAAGGTAGCTGTTCCCATTCGTCTTTGGTGCCTCGTCAACATCCTGAGTAGTTATCGACGGGTTCGAATTATTTTTGTAGTTTTTGTACTGCGTCTCCACAGGGCTATGAATTACTTTTTTGGTAAAGTTCTGTACATGCTGCATATCATCGCTGGATGAGGTGCTTTTGGAAGGCGGTATACTGCCGTATACCATCAGCTCATTCTGCTGAGTATTTCTTGCCAGTAAGTTGGTGTCCTGACCATTGATATTATCAACTGCATCGGTGCTTTGGACATTGTTTTCTACAGAATTTGAACTAGTGTTGCTGAGTCGTGGACCTTTTAGGATCCCACGTTTTGGAGGACGCGGAGGTATAGGAGGTAGATTTGGCGGTTGTCTAGGGCTGGTATTGGCATTATTCGGATTATTTAATGAATTTAGTGATGTCTCCGAGCTGTCGGATTGCAAGACCCCTTCCTTCTTGCTCCAAGTATGAGTAGTGGGGTATCCAGGCGACAGGTGGTTATTTTCGTCGCTCAGATTGGAGTTGGATCCCGAGGTCGGTATGAGCGGGTAATTGGAATAATTTGAATCTTGTTCCAGGTGGGCGAACAGCGATGCGGTGTAGTCAGCTGTTATGCCCGACGGCAGTTTCTCCTTTTCCTTGCGTCTGCCCCGCAATTTCAGCGATCGGCGGACCTGTGAACAACGATGAAGGTAATTTTAGTGGATTGTTGGTAAAATCTGTTCGATACGGCTCAGTGGGCATGAAGGTTAAATGTAACGGATAATAGAATGACTAAATGTAATCGAGAGAACATGACAGGATATTAGAATAGAATAGTAAATAGTAACACTCAGCATAATCTGATCGTTTTAAACGAGCAAGTCACTCGCAAATGGGAAACTGATGAAGTGGAAAAAACAGTGGCCGAAGTAATTTGTCAAACAGCTGACGCTTCGGGAAATAATGTTAATATCGGCTAAGGAGAGGTCGCAGACGAAATTGATCTCTAAGATGTAGCGATAGGGATAATTGTCGTTAGGTTTAAGACTAAAGACTTTGCAATTGGTCTGATGACTCTCAGTTTCGCGATGACAGGAGTCTTATATCAGTAATGTATACGGATAAAAAGCTTGACGAGTTCTTGCAATTTGGGAGCGACATTCTTCACAATAAAGACTCATGAATATTTATTTATTTATTTATTTATTTAGGGAAAACAAACAATTGTACAATATATGTTACAGTGAATATTACAATTATGTAGGCTAATGTACAATCCACGACGTTTCCACATATTACTTTTGTTGGAGATACAGTGTAGACAGTATTTTAAATAACAATAACGTAAATAATAAGACAAAAAAGTAATAATTAAATAAGACAGGCATAAAGCAAATGTACATTATCTTATGACTAAAAAAGTAAAAATAATAATAAAAATAAAGACTAAAATTACTAATTACACAATTGCAGACTATTGACTAACAGTTTCTTAAATTTTTGGCGGTTTAGAGCAAATATATCTAAATTAACAAAATGTTCGTTATAGGTTTTCACTATTCTATGGAGCGGCGCCCGTTCACCCGCATTTGTACGACAAGGTGACGTAGCGAAGAGCGGGTAGACGCGTGCCTCTCGCCGAATAACTGTTCTTGGCACTACATAAAATAAATTATTAACAATCTCGGAGCAATCAATTTTATTGTGCAACAGGTCATGAAGCATCATGGTTTGTAGCAAGAGTCGTCTTGATTCCAATGTAATAAGATTAAACCAACAACCAACCAACAACTAATATCGCCAACGAAAGTGTATCAGAAAACCTGTTCTTCCGAATTGATTTAACTCAAGATTGTGTTCGACATATCTTTATATTTAATTTAATATTGTATATCAGTAGGTTAACGATACCAAGATGCTGTTAAGCAAATAAGATTATTATCTTGATAGTAATATAACAAGAAAGTTCAGAGAAGTAATTTAATAAGATGACTTGAATAAAACTGTGAAAGATCTGAGAGTATGTTTGTTTAATGCAAATCATAATGAAATGATGTAAAATAGAAAATTAGTTTATCAATTAAACCGTAACGAGAAGATAATTAGCGTTTCACTACATAGTATAAAACAAAGTCGCTTCCCGCTGTCTGTCTGTCCCTATGTATGCTTAGATCTTTAAAACTTTTCAACGGATTTTGATGCGGTTTTTTTTAATAGATAGAGTGATTTAAGAGGAAGGTTTATGTATAACATTGCACCCTAGCGAAGCCGGGGCGGATCGCTAATATTCAATATATCATGCTTTTTTATTTAATTTATGTGCGGTTTACCACAATTTAGTAGTAACAGTCCAATATGAATTAACGAATCTTTATTTTACAAGAAAGTGGATACAATATTTTGTAAAGTCCCTGTGCCAGTGCCCTTTCCCAGCACGCGTAGCATGACCACCGCAGAAATGGGGTTTGTCGACAGAAGAATCGACAAAATGACAGATCAACAAAAGAAATCTGTCATTTGTTCGATTCTTCCGTCGACAGGATGAGGCGATTCCGTCGATCGACGAGATATTACAGAATCTTATGCAATAGGACTAACAAAAATAAAAAGACTATGGTATGCTGCCCTGGTAATCGAGAGGGCAGTAAGTCGAAGGCCATTTTTATTTATTATCGATTTGGAATGTACGTCAAACGAGCTTTCTTCCTATCTAGGTTTTATATTTCTACGTAAATTAGAAATGCATTTTCTTATTTGATAAAGAGCAGTAAAAAGGGTACGATAAATCTAGTTACTACGTAAAAGAGCAGTATTTATAGACTTACTGCCCTCTCGATTACCAGGGCAGTATGGTAACAACACAAAAAAAAATTAGAAGCGGTTAAAAGAAGCCTGTATTGAGTTCGAGAGTATTTGCGTGGGTGTTTTTGAAGTGTGATAAGTACGCATGGCAAACATTTGCATTAACGCTGAGTGCGTCATTGCGTCATTGGACTCGTCCCTTATTTTATTTTATGGAACGTTGGCAATATTGGTCACATAGCATTTTATTACGTTATGTTATGTTTATCATCTTAATCATTTAATCTTAAGGGTACACTAGTCTAGCTGCCGTCACCTCCTTCTGCGAAGCAGTCATGCTAGCGAAGGAGGTGGCGGAACATGAGAGGGAGACGTCCCAGCCGCCGCGGGAAACGCACCGGGCGTCGGGGGCCACCGTAGGCGCGTGCCTGTGCACGGTGAGCTATGGGCTAGCTTGCCGTCCGTCCGTCTTATGACGACAGGCCGCGTCGACGGCACGTTCGTGTTCCACGCGCGCCTCAAAGAGCGTCAGCAAACCGGAAGGGGTCCGAAAGGACCGATGCCTGCCAGGGTTGCGGGACTGTTCGAAAGAGATACCGCGGCCCTGGAAAACAAAGGGTAAAGGAAGGAACATGGATGGGTTTTAGTCAGTAAAATTCTGACACTCCCTCCTGCTCAGCCCAGAGCGGGAGGGGTTATTTGACGACTTCCCATCCAAAAAAAAAAAAAAGGGTACACTAGCTGGTCATACTTGCATACAACGTAGTATGGCGATTACTCAACTGAATGATGGTGTACGTTCAAAATAAAAAAATATATCAATTTGTCTCATCATTATCTAGTCCTCCACGGAAACAAAAAGTAAAAAACCAGCCTAGTGCGAGTCGGACTCACGCACAGAGGGTTCCGTACCAATATTAAAAAAAAACACATTTGTTGTATGGGACCCCGCCTTAAATATTTTTATTTTATTCTGTTTTTAGTATGTGAGATGAAATTATTGGGGTTTTGGTTTATTAAATAACTGTAATACGATGGTATGCGACGGACGTAGCAAGCCTTTATTTTAAAAGCATAGACACACAGTATTGCTAGAGCAAAAACCATAGAGTATAAGATAACTTCTTAAAATAATTGTTGCCAGTTTTTCAACAATGTGTTGTTAAAGCGGCAAGAGAAATACATCATCTGTGAATTTCAACTGTCTACCTATCACGGTTTAAGACAGACAGACAGGCGGACAGTGGGGTCTTAGCTTAGTAAAAAACATTTTTTTTTTGACAACTTTCAAATATATGTACACTTATTTTTACTTTTTTTCGCGATACTACTTTTGAATGGAAGTATGACCGGCGAGTGTACCCTTAACATGAGCAGCTACTGTAATTCAGCAATTCTATTAATCTTCTAACATAAAATCAAGACTTTATATGACTACGAATTTACCCGAGCACCAAGATGATGCGATACCAAATAATACTTTGTAATCAAACTGTAGGAAATATTGTGCTCTTAATACTTGATATGACTAGAAAGGAGTTACCTCCTTTCTTCTTGCTGAGATGACGAGCAAAAGAGAAAATATGGAAGAAGAAGACGTAGGGGGGGGGTATGGGATTGACGATGATGATCATCTTGATCACTTAAATTATGTTCACCCGTGAACCTTATTACTGTGCCTATTACACATAACATTACTACTGTTATCGTCGAAAGGTTATGCAGAGGTGTACCTAATAGTACACCCACATTTCGCAAGTAATGTTTAAGTCCCATATAGGGGGCGAGCCTATTGCCATCAACTGGACACAAATTCAATCTCCGTGGCTGCTACTGAGAAAATCCTGATGGAAAAACACGATGGAACTTTGCCCGACTCACGAATAGAATCCAGGACCTCATGCTTAGCAGTTGTATGACCACAAAACCAAAGAGACAGTCAATATTATATTACCTGGGGGTTACTATGACGTCTTAAAGCAGTAGTAATTCCAGTGTGGGAAAGAGACAGAGCTATACATGACGTCTAGCGCCATCTCTTTCCCACACTGAAATTACTCCTGCTTTAAGACGTCATGGTAGGACACCTGGCCAATAAACCAGCTACTATTTCTAATTAACAAACACACTCCAACAAATCAAATATCACAATAAACAATTCAATAGCCACCTCACACAGCGGAACACCAGTCTAGTCTTCCCTACCATAATTGGATGAAATCGTACAACCTATCAAGGCTGGAGTATTGATTAGAATCTAACTAACAACGCCGTAATTGTGGCAGACCTGACGGGTCCATCAGACCATCTGATGCGGTCTGATAGACCCGAACAACTAAGTATCGTAGAGAAAGGCCAACTGTTTACGTTTAATTAAAAAACTATTAAAGCTTTTGAAGATGGAGGAAGGTGAATGTGTTTTGTTGCTTTACAATATTGTATAGATATAAATTCATTTTCTTTAGTTACTAAGTATAGTTTAGTGTACAGGGTGTATAGGACAGTTCTCCACAAACTGATGGGCTGAATTCAGAAAATCATACTAAGATGACCGGTACAAGAAATTATTTCAGGAATGTTATGGGAATCCAATAAATTTGATTTGTTTTATTGCCATACGCAATCTATCGTTACCGTTTCAAAACGAACGTAGCAAACGGCAAGCGTGATGACGAGTTCGATGAACTCTGTGGCTAGGCAGGAAGTGAACAGCTGATTTCACGCGTCGTTCATTAGAGAATGTCAGCATCCATTATTGGATTTTTGATTTTAGCCGAATTATTTACATTAACGGAACAGCAAGTGAAAAAAAAATCCGGACAAAAAGTCCGGTGGAATATGATTAAAAATAAGGAGCTGGATGCACCCTGTCAGTTTGTGGAGGGCTGTCCCATATAACCTGTAGCTTAGGTAGGTACGCTTTCAGAAGAAATATCTCAGAGAAAACGAGATCCATGTCTCAGTGATGCCTTGAAGCAATATTACATTGTCCGTTTGGCTCTTGTTAGCAACTTACAATGTTGTCCACATTGTTAAACTCGTCATCTACCTAGCCTTTTTCAGCTATGTTCCACATACATTAAAAGCCCAGTAAGTACTGGGTATTACGATACCCTTGGTAAGTCTGGTTGTCAGACTTTCGTGCCACTGACTACTAGCAACGACTGTCAAAGATTTACAAATGACAGCCGGGACCAACGGCTTAACGTACTTTCCGAGGCACGGAGGAAACTCGGTAAGTAATGGGTGGTCACCCATATGAGCACCTGTTGATATTCCACGAGCTTCATCCATAGGTCTTAGCCTTTTAAAGAATTAATTGATCATGCATTTCACCATTTAAAATTGGCATCCAAAAATAATATCATTGGCAACATTCACAACACCAAAGCAGAAACAAATTATAATAGGGAATCCTCTCGTGAATCATCACTGGGACATTCAATTAATCTTTGACTCAGAAATATGGTCCACTTCAATGTGGTACTCAGGTTTTTCCAAGCAATTATAACCGGGCAAGTACGAGTCGGATTCGCGCACGAAGGGTTCCGTACAACCTAAAAAAAAACAACAAAGGTTGTTTGTATTGGAGCCCCCCTTAAATATTTATTTTATTCTGTTTTTAGTATTTGTTGTTATGGCGGCAACAGAAATGCATCATCTGTGAAAATTTCAACTGTGTAGCTATTACGGTTCATGATGAGATACAGCCTGGTGACAGACAGCCAGACATACAGACAGATAAACAGACGGACAGTGGAGTCTTAGTAATGGGGTCCTGTTATTGCCCTTTGGGTAGGAAGGCCCTAAAAACGACAAAATATGTCGTATGACTGATAGTACATAAGAAAACCGGCCAAGAGCGAGTCGTACTCACACGCACAAAGGGTTCCGTAGCACCAAACAATATATTAAAAATATTTTGAAGGCATTCGTTCATATGTTGTATTGTTTTACATTCATCAACAAAACTAAATTTGTTTTTCATAGTATATTAATGAACAGCAAAGTTGTTGCTGCAGTTTAATGAAAAACTCCCATATCGCAAAAAAATAACATCAAATCTTATTCAAACCAATTTTGTTTGAAAGTTTTTTTACGTTCTATAATCCTATATTTTTTTCAGAATTTTTCTCTCTTACTTTAGAAATTAGAGGGGGGACACACACATTTTACCACTTTGGAAGTGTTTATCTTTCAAACGATTGACTTTGAGAGAAAATGTTTTTAGGAACCTCAATGTCATTTTTAAAGACCTATCTATAGACACCCCGCTCGTATAGGTTTGATGAAAAAAATATTTTTTAGTTTCAGTTCCATATATGGGGCGACCCCCTTATTCTTATATATTTTTTAAATTTTGTATAAAAACCTTATAGCGGTTCATAGAATACATCTACCTACTAAGTTTCAACTGTTTCGGAGTAAAGTGGCTGTGACATACACGGACAGACAGACAGAGTTGGCGAATCTATAAGGGTTCCGTTGTTTGCCATTCGCCTACGAAACCTTAAAAAAATTTCGGGTGTGAAAAATCACGGTCTACCGTAGTAGGACTCAAAGTAAAGCAATCAAAACATTGTGATGATGGGTGCATTGAATAGTACTTACACAGATTTGTTTTCTGTAACTTTGACTCCAATAGCTCCATAACTAGAAGGTACGGTCCAGAATAAATAAATGATCCCAGAGACGGAGAGAACGAAGTTCCTTTCGGCTTCGTCAAGGGTCTTTTTACACCCATTATAATCGTTAAAACCTCTTGCGAGAGGGCGGATTCTAGACAATCGCTTGACGGGATTGTTAAATTCACTTTTTGTTCCACCGGTATCTTATGAAAAAAGTATGTAAAGAAAAGTGCTATTAATTGATTGAAATCGACACTCCATTGTTTTAGTAAAGATCTCCGCGATAAAATTTACTACGCTCTTAAAAATATCGCACGATGTATTTTTTCACAATGCCTCTTTCTTATATAAGAAAAAGATACCATCATTTATGCACACTGTGTTTACTATAAAAATATATTCAAAGTCCAATTTTAGAAGAACAGCGGACGAAATACTGTATCACTTAGCAATATAATTATGTTAGTTGACAATAATTTTATTTTAACTACCCATTTTAGTTATAAATCGGTACCCAAAATTTTAATGCAAAACTTCACACTAATGAAAATCAAGAAACATTTGGTACTAAGAAGTCAGTTAAAGAAGCAGTTAACACTGAAAAAGATCTACAGTCCCTTCACAGCTATTTTAGCGGTAGCATTTAAGTCGGTTCACCGAAGGCTTGTGTAAAAAAAATGTACCGGGTTATCATTCAAATTTCAGATTAGTCAACTGAGGCTAGACAAGAGCTACTTAATATATAGGTTATAACATAGTAAACGAAAGGACTATCGTGTAGTGTCTCAGACCATAAAACTGAACAACTTTTGTTCTATGACTTTTGGAAATTCATAACTTTTTTTTAGTTTTATTCATACATGTCGATCAGCTTATCGCGTCAGTTCCTATTTTTTTTTGCGATTTTCATACCTCGGAGAACAAATTTTGTTCAGTTTCATGGTCAGAGAGACCACACGGGGAGCTCTTGCGTATAAAGGGTGTAACAAGACCCTTAACGAAGCCGAATGCCACTTGTTCTCCCCGTCATTGCGATCATTTTTTTGTTCTAGACCATACCTGGGAACCTTCTAGTTACTGAGATATTGGGGGCCAAAGCTCCAACTTTGTCACAAGTTTTTTTTTAGATACACGTTTTTAATGCAAGATTTTTACTTTAAACACCACCACGACCCCCGTACTATACAATCCATCTACCAGCACAATGTTTTGAGTGCGTAACATTGAGTCCTACCGTGAAAAGTGATTTTTCACCCCAAAAAAGTCGTTCCCCAGCAATATTTTTTGCGTAAAGTTACTTAGTTTGATGTACATAATGCTTGGTGACGGCTTCGTGAAGGGTCCTGTTACACCCTGTTTTTTTTACACCTTGTAAACACTCACGCACTCGTCCTGCCTCAAAGTGTCACGGCGAGGGAATACCACAATGAAAAGACAGTAGTTAGAGCTTCATTTACAACTACAGAATAAAACAAAAGAAGACACGCACTTACACTAAACAAAATAACTAATACCAGAGCTGTCAAAGCAAATCCCATCATCTTCAATCCAGTAGCGTCCATACTAAATCTCGCGTCCATTTCACTAGATCACTACTAAACGAATGGTCAACAAAACGAAGCCTAAATGAGAACAATAGCTCAATGTTGACGCTGTTGACAAAACCTTTGATAAACATATTTGGGTAGGATAAATATGTGACGAATTTTGCTGTGCAATTTACAATCTATCATCATTATCTGCCTAGCCGTTTACAAACTACTTTGCTGGCTTAAAGCCTAGCCGGATGCAGCTGAATACCAGTATTTTACAAGGAGCGACTGCCTATCTGACCTCCACAACTCAGTTAATACTGGGTAATACGATACCCCTGGTAAGACTGGCTGTCAGACTTTCGGACCACTGACTACCCGTAACGACTGTTACAATCCTTCTAGCCATACCACCATGTAGGATTAAAATATAAACAACGAATGAGAATATTGTAATATTGTATTTTCTTCCGTCCCATTGTTGTCTGAAATAAATTGCTGTCAGCAATACGATCGGTCGTACCAAGCTAATTTATATTGCGTGATGTGTTCGTCTTTTCAGTGTGCAGTCAGAGAAATTAGTTGTTTGTCAAATTGGCACACTACGCTAATTTGCCGTGTTATAGCCAGTTTAAAAATCTGTGTGACAGTTGTGATTTGAGGTTTTGGACAGTTGAAGTTGGTGGTCAACCAGTCTTACCAAGAGGTACAGTGTTACCCAGTAACTGGGCTGTGGAGTTCAGATATGCAGTCGTTCCATGTAAAATACTGATAATTCAGCTGCATCCGGTTAGACTAGAAGCCGACCCCAACGGGGATGGGAAAAGGCTAGGCCGATGATACATGCGGAAATTCATTTACTCAACAATTAATATCTCCGACTATCAAATGAAGAATATCGTATCTATCCATCGATTAGAGGTTGGCTATCTTTTGTTTTTTTTTCTACATCAGCTATGGGAGTTTCGGTTTTCTTTTTTTAAAGCGTGTCTAGCCAGTGTCTGTAAGCCGGAGAATTTGGGCCCCGTCCAAATGCGCGACTAACGAATGGCTGGCTAGTGGCACTTTCGGTAGAGAACCGTCGGAACGTGCTAAGCCACACGCATAGGTGAAGAGTTGTTACATTGTTATTGATCATTTAAATTGTTTGTTTGTATTTTAAGTGACAATGCATGGTTTGGAAATGTATTCAATGTTTTAAGATGATGTACTACCACTACTGTACATGAAGTTTTAAATAATAATCTTGGAGCACTGGTGGCCCACTGGAGCCTAATAGGCCGAACTGCGAGATGCCATATCCACAAAAAAAGACTTACGGCTTATGTTCCTAAGTTTTTTTTTTTTGGATTGGAGCCACATTACTGCTCTCAAAACTTTGTAAGAAAAAAACGTGAGGAAACCAGCCTGTCCTAGAACCATAAATTCTAAGACTTGTGGCATCCACCAACCCGGACTGGTCCATAGAGATTACGGCCCACTTCCTCCCACATGGAGGAGGCCTTTGTCCCAGCAGTTGGGAGCATTAAAGGCGATTACTCTATGCATATCAAGAAAGTAAGTAAGTTGCAAGTTCCCAAGAACGCTACAGAAACACAAATTAATTCGAGATTGATTGGGAACAGATTGGATAGACATTTGGTACCGAGTTGGCTGTTTCCTTGCTAAGTCGCATACTCGCATTTAGGTAAATACATATTTCAGTAACTTTAAAGCAGTAAAGCATTATAGTCCATCATATTCCTCAATTTACTCCCATCCTAATGAAATTCTCGTTCCGCAGGTAAGTACACAAGTGCGGCAACCGTAACGTCCATATAATGTGGAAACTTGAAGATGAATCTCTTAGAACCGTTAGATGTGAAGTGACCGTCTTATGTACTTTAAGTAAACAACGGAGACTTGAGTTAAATAATTATTGTGAGGCTAACGAAGTTGAAGTATTTTGTGATACGTGGACGGACTTTTGAAATCATGTTCTTCTGATTTCTAAATCAGGCTAGATTTTTTCTTTGTTTTTGCATGTACATATTTACAAGTCGTATGCTCCAATGGGATTTATTATAGGCAAAGAAAGGCGAACTTCCATCTTCTATTAAACCCTTTTGCATGATGAATGTGTGTGAAAGTACTAGAAAAGCGAGTGTGTTGCGCATTCATCCCGCAGGTTACATCATCTAAATTGGGCGAATTTCAAATGACTACTAAGACTCATAAGACTCATTAATGTGCTGTCATAATGCACGAAGCCTATTCTTTGTAAAGGCACATACGTTCTACAACAAACATTACACATTCCGATGACACCTCTCATAGTATCTCCGCCATTTTGTTTTTGAAATACAATTTCACAAATGTTTACCAACAGCGCCCTCCCGTCAATGTTATTCAAGTGCCAAAAAAACCATAGAGTACTGTTCCTCTATAGAAATGTGTGTTTAAAAGATTACGAATCAAATTCAAATCGATCCAAGGAATGACCACATAAGAGGAAGACTGAAAGTAGCGCCACCGCGCCGGTAACTGAAACTGTGTGGTAATCGGTTATCGTGGTATGGACATGTGATGCGGAGGAATGAAGAAAATGTAGTGAGGAAAACTTTGAGTATGAATGTGGATGGCTATAAGAGTTGGGGAAGATCAAAGAAATGATGGATGGACTGTGTGAAGGATGATATGACCAGAAACTAGAAAGGAGGTAAGTGCTGAGATGACGAGTAATAGAGAAGTAAGGAAGAAGAAGACATACTGGCCCAAATAAACTGGGATAAGAGCAGGAGCATGATGATGATTCTAATCGATCCTCAGGGGGCCTAAAATGGCCGCTTTATCAGAATCATAATATGAATTACGTTAAAAATTTAAAACAAATGGACTTTGTGGTCAAAACCCTAAAGACCATTTTAAGAATCTTAAATTTTTAACGTGATTCATATTATGATTCTGATAAAGCAGCCATTTTAGGCCCCCAGATATTCACAGAAACCATCATAAATAGCATCGAACACACAAACGGAACTTCGGGCAAAGATCTTATTCGTCCGCCCTTCCCATTGTGTTCCGTATTTGATTTATATTCCGCTAGCAAGGAAAGGTCCCCTCTATGATTAGACAGTGGATTTCCGAAGCATATTACTTAATTCAATGAATTACATCAAGATGTTTGTTCCGTATTTCTGATCAGATAGTTTCCGAGTTCTGTCGTTGATGTTTATTCATTAGTTCTTTATTTTTACAGTTTGTTATTTAGCCAAGGCACTGTCGAAAACTCGAAACATTTACAAAAACATGTTAAAAACTAAAGTTGTTCCTTCTCTCTCTCTATGTTTTCATAGTTGAAATCTTTTATATAATTAGACAAAGTGTTTTTATGTGGCTGACTCGCTAATAAGAACGCTGAGTAAAGCCCACTTGCCCACACCTCATAAATATCCTTCTGTTTGTCTCAATCGTCAGAAGACGACAGAGTGTAGAATACGTTTAGCACAGAAAGCATTAAACTAGCAGGAGGGAGTGTCAGACTTTTACTGACTAAAACCCATCCATGTTCCTTTCTTTGCCCTTTCTGTTCCAGGGCCGCGGTATCTCTTTCGAACAGTCCCGCAACCCTGGCAGGCATCGGTCCTTACGGACCCCTTCCTGTTTGCTGACTCTCTTTGAGGCGCGCGTGGAACACGAACGCGCCGTCGACACGGCCTGTCGTCATAAGACGGACGAACGGCGAGCTAGCCCATAGCTCGCCGTCCACAGGCCCGCGACAACTATAGAGGCGATGCAGTGCCAACACAGAGAACTTGGCCATGTGTTTGGGAGATGCATTCGGTGTAGTGCACTGTTTCAGCTCTGTATTAGCACTGTTTCGCGTCGTGTTTTGTTTACTCGATGCGTTTAATCTAGGCATAATATTGCCCCCTGCCGGGCTACTTAACACCCCCCTTTTATTGCATAATTCATTTCGGACTCCTCGTACTTCAGTTCAAAAGCGAAAATGTTATGCTACTAGTTGGAACCCCATCCCAGCGGAACTTCGTACTTGGGGGATAAAGCAGTGTCGCTTTCTCTATGCAAACTTACATAACCCTCTCGAGAATAATTGAATAATAGACTTTCCAGTTATAAAACGAACCTCCAAGCTGGCGGTGCAAGGAGATGGAAATTAAAGATTTAATATGCGGTCGAGTTAAACAGTTTATAATGTTTTTAGAGCCTCGCCTTCTTCTTTTTCTAGACGGCAATCTTGGTCTAGTGGTCACCACACCACTCACCAGCACTATTGCTAAAGCTGAGGTCTAGGGTCCAATTTCCAGGACGGGTAGGGTGTTTTTGGGTTTTCTCAGTATCAACCCCTGGATGTAAAAGGCTCGCTCCCTATTACATGTGAGATGGAATGTGGGTGTACTATAATGTTGATTCGGGGATTACAAGCGTGTCTTGAAACTGTTTTTTTTTTTAATATTAAACTAAAATGTACTGTATTGTTATTTTACCTGAAACACATGTAACAGGCGTGGTAGTTTCATGCGATTATCGGCTGAATATTTGCTCAAGATAACATCTGGTACGAGGAAAATGACGAAGTCCTGCAAAAGGTGGCCACGAAACTGCGGAGTAACACTAGGCTTACGAATTTCTATCCATTCTTGTTTGGTCCTTTGATCCAATAATGAATTTAAATTGATTTTAAAAAAAACATGGATGGAGACGGAGACCAGAGAAAAGATGGATGGATTGCGTAAAGAATGATATTATCCAAGAAAAAGGTTGATGAATAGATTGGTGGACAATGATAGCGCGACGATTGATAGGAATGGAAGAAAAAATAGTGTTGTGCCAATCCCTAGTAACATGAGACAAGGCTCGGTGATGAAGTGTGTGATGATCATTACCCCAGTTTTTTATTTAAAATACAATTCTGTTCTAGCTTTCACAATCGCAAAACGTGTTTCTGGAGAACGCACTATTTACTAGTGAGTAGTGCGTATAGATAGATAGACCATCTACTGAACACTACTTGAAGGTCTATACAAAGTGTACCAGAAAGTTGTGGTCATATTTCAGGGTGTGATTCAGACCATCACACAGAACACTTTTTCCATGGGACAACCATTGAAATCGCGAAAAAAATAATCAGCCGTCCAGTACAAAACTTTGATACCTACTCGACTCAAATGTATAGGACACTCGATTAAAGGTACACAGCTTAATAGCACGTCCAAAGAAGTTAGGAAGTAACGGGGCCTAGTAAATACTCGACCCTATTGCTTTCTTAAAACATATTTCTAGGATCATTCCCCACTTTGTATACAAAGCAGTTGATGTTAGACGTCATGCATACAAACATACACAAAAGCAAACAACAGAACACCAGCTGCTATGATCCCCATACTCCGTTCGCCTCGTTGTTAGACGTAATTCATTGGAATTTCACCGTGTTGTTGCGCAGACGCACCCAGAACAAACGGACTAATCCTGTACAAACCAAGTTAACAAATAAAGACGCTTTTAAGTGTTTGTTCGAACGATAAAACTGTACTTGTACTGATTGGAGAGTACATTGTTTATACTGAGCCGTATTTTAACGCCTCATTGGTTAGATCCATAGATTGCTGTTTAATTTACTATAGAGAAGCTATCTGCTAAATAAATGTGTTCCCATGGTTTAGTGGCGACTTAAACCAACATGACTTAATAGGGTAGATGACAAAAAAAAATAAAAAAATCCGTCAGATAATTTCCAAAAAATATTACTATTATAACTATTTACTTTTTTCTCGTAAAAAAAAAATGAAGACGGTACATTGCGTCAAAAACTCGTGTGACGTCACCTGTATGTACACTTTTTACGTACTAATGACGTCACAAGCCCCCACTTCGATTATTTGATGCGTTATAAGTTATAACTTCGTCATTTTTTATTGATTTGATTAAACAAAAACTACGTATTTAATATTTTTCAATAATCTAACTAACGGATTAAATACTCGTAGAATCATATTTTTTTACTCAGGAATCATACCGACGATGAAGTGACAAGAACTCCTTACTGACATTTTGAGTTTTTTTTTTTTTACGTAGATAGACTTTATATAATCGTTTACGTGAGCTTGCAAAAGCAGCTAGCTGTATATCTCATTTTTAACGAGTTACTGATATCTGACATTATCTTTTAAGCAATTGTGAGTTACATTTGCTGGCAATATCACCTTATAAACTAATAACAATAACAACTAAATGACGTTAGCGTAATTATTTCTGTCAAGACCTCCTATCTTCACTCCTAGGTACGTCTAGAAGGAGTAGACGTACTTAGGAAGGTGAAGAGTATCTAGGCTACTCTAATCCAAGAGATAGGAAGTTTCAACAAGATACTATAAGAAAGGCAAGACAGCTGGGACCAACATGCGTCTCCGATTTTTGTAAGAAAAGTAAGGTAAGAGGCTGTGATAGATTTACCGAGGATTGCCGAAAAAACATACATAGCAGTTTTTGGAAGAAAATGACTTAGGATCAACGAAAAGTTTATGTTACGGGATTGGTGATACGATCCAGTACATCTCGGAAGACTAAATCAGCTAGTGAAATATGTAGGCGGGAAGGAACTCTATCATATTCTTTGCCAATTGAGAAACACTGTTCGAATAAAGTACAGGTATGTAAACAAATGTTTTTAAACACTTTGTCACTGAGATCGTTCACTGGGCAAGCATGGGTCAAAAAAAGTGAGTTTGGTATGACATCAAACCATGATGCAATATATGATTCAAAAACCAAGACTCCAAGAGCAGAAGTAGAAACGAAAGTTTCAATTTTAAACAACTTTTTTACTAATTTGCCAAAATTACCATCTCATTACGCAAGAAAAGACACAAATGTAAACTCTTCATAGAACCAGTCTATCGATCACTTACCGATTTATACAAAGCTTATCTGAAATATTGCACTGAAACTAGTCAACCACATGTTAGTAGATTTACATTTGAAAAGAATTTTCGTGAAAAAAAATTGTCACTACGCTTAAAAAGGACATGTGCGACACGTGTTCCAGTTACAATTCGGGTAATTTAAATGAATCAGATTACCAAATGCACATAATTAAGAAAGAAAGAGCCAGACAAGAAAAAGAAGATGCCAAGAAAAAAGCAGCTGCTGGAGAATTTATACTTTTGACTATGGATTTAGAGGCTGTGAAGGTTTGCCCTTACCTTACTGCTAGTGCTTTGTATTTTAAGACAAAATTAACTTGCCATAATTTTACCGTTTTTAATTTAGTTACCAAGCACTGCACTTGCTATTGGTTCGACGAAACTGCTGCTGATTTAACGTCTAGCACTTTTGCAACATTTTTAATTGATTATTTAGAAAGACATTGCATTCCACATCAGTTACCAATTGTAATTTACTCCGATGGGTGCACATACCAGAATCGTAATTCTGTGCTGGCAAATGCGCCGCTCCTTTTGAGCAAAAAATATAACGTAATCATTACGCAAAAATTTTTAGAACCAGGTCGCACTCAGATGGAGTGTGACTCGGTTCATAGCGCTATTGAGCGAGAGCTCAAAAATCGGGAAATTTATTTGCCCAGTGATTATGTCACGATTATTAAAGAGGCACGATGCACTAACCCCTATGAAGCAGTTAATGTTGATTATGAGTTTGTTAAAGATTATGCCCGACCTGAAAATATGCTTTATAAAAGCATTCAACCAGGCCGCAAAGCTGGCGATCCACAAGTTGTAGATATCAGAGCAATAAAGTACAATACGATGACAATCGAAGTTAAATTGGGTTTTGACAAAGAGTGGATTCCTCTACCGCACATACGTAGGTTACTAGCTTCGGAAGTGACCTATCCTCAACTGCATCCCAACAAGATTCCAATTAATGTAACGAAGTACAACCACCTGCAACAACTAAAAGCAGTATTACCTAAAGACGGCCATAATTTTTTTGATACTTTGCCATTTGTTTAAAATCTTTCTTCTTTTTCAAAATAAAATCTAATTTGTGAAATAACATTGTTGTCCCAATAATATTAATAATTAATATTATAAAATGATTATTCTCTTGTTCTTTTAATTACATCTCGAAAGCAATGTAGCCATTTTTATGTTCAAGCATGTACCTACTTTATTGAATTTAATACGTCAATATAATTTTATAAACATTTGAAATATTGTTAAAGTTCATTAAAAGTTAATCTATAAAAATCACGCCTTTTTTTTTAAATATTATAGCATTTCCTTACTAGAAACATCTTCTATCTTGACTATTATAATGTATATTTTTAAAGCCTAGGTTGCAATATCACCTATGTACACCTAAATCAAAAAGTTGATTGTATTTATACTAGTCTCATACATCACCGAATACCCGCTTCTTATATAATATATAACCAATAATAGTTTGTTTCATACCTTTTGTTTAAAAAAAAAAAAAAAAAAAAAATTCCTGTAAAATTATGTTTTGGTAGATAGATAATGGTTCTTGTCACTTCATCGTCGATACCTATTTTGTTCGCATTGCCTCGTCTAAGGTTTATTTTTCATTCAGGGTTGAAGGTATATTGTCACACAAAAGTTTCTATGTGGCCCACATAGAAACTTTTCATTGGCAATTTGAAAAAAAAATCTGCTGTTTCATTCAAAACTGCAAAATGTATGGAATAGCAGTTCTTTTTTTAAATTACTCTTGAAAACTTTTCATGAGGTCGGGTTTGGAATGATATACTGAATACGTGGTAACCATTTGTGCATTGATGTCCCTTGCACCCTGTATATTATACAGGGTGTAACAGGACCCTTCACGAAGCCGTCAACCAAACATTCTGTACATCAAACTAAGTAACTTTACGCAAAAAATATTGCTGGGAAACGACTTTTTTTTTTAGATGAAAAATCACGTTTTCCGGTAGAACTCAAAGTAACGCACTCAAAAAATTCTACTGATGGATCTATTGAATAGTACGGGGATCGTGGAGGTGTTTAAAGTAAAAATCTTACATTAAAACATGTATTTAAAAAAAAACTTGTGAAAAAGTTGGAACTTTGACCCCCAATATCTCCGTAACTAGAAGGTTCCCAGGTATGGTCTAGAACAAAAAAATATCGCAATGACGGGGAGAACAAGTGCCTTTCGGCTTCGTGAAGGGTCTTGTTACACCCTTTATTTCAATGTGTTAAATCACTTGCGTGTCAGCGTAATGTTAAGTAACTTGCTAGTCTAGTGGAAATTCACTGTCAAGGATCTCATTAATTGTAAAATCATCATCACCCTTATGCCAATTTATTTGGGATCCCAAATCTTTAGTACAATATTCAAATGAATTATCTTTTTTTTTTCGGATTGGAAATCATCAAATAAATAAATAAATAAATAAATATCGCTGGACATTACACACAGCGCCATCTAGGTGCCACACTAAGCAACGAGGCTTGTGTCGTGGACACCAGATAGTTGATAATACTACATAGATACTTTTTGTTTGTAAATACATACTTATTATACATATAAACATCCATGACTCGGAAACAAATGTCCATGTTCATCACACAAACATTTGCTCCTACCGGGATTCGAACCCGGGACCCTAAGAACGTAAGGCAGCCTCACTACCGCTGCGCCATTCGGGTCGTCAAATGACCCCTCCCACTCTGGGCGGACTGGAAGGGAGTGTCAGACTTGTACTGACTAAAACCCATTCATGCTCCTTACTTTGCCCTTTGTGTTCCAGGGCCGCGATATCTCTTTCGTACAGACCCGCAACCCTGGCAGGAATGGACTGTTTACTTTAACTGTTTTGTCGAAATCTTTAGGACATGAAGATTTATAGTTGTTGTTTATTTGATATTTGCTTTGACCTTTACAAAGAGCCTTAATTAAGATATCAAATAAAACCAATCGCAACTATAACATTGTCTTTTCTAACAATTACAACTTCGAGTGGGGCCATACCTACGCACAATACTTTCAAATAAATTGCTCGTCACATCACTATCAAAAGGTCTCGATAACGATAAACCCACTCGATGAAAGCAAATCTGTGATATCATCTATAACGCGAACAATCGATTCTCATTAAATTGATTGACGTATATTGTCTGTTCGATGCGTGTATTGATCTGGGCCTAAGCAGCGTGCTAATTTAGGTCAATATGAATGAGATGTCTGTCATTTTGTTCCAGTTGTGTTAACTCTGTATTGTAAAGAGCTGGTGTGAAAAATCCGTTGATAGTTTAGAAGTGGTTGTGTCATGTCAGTATTCTGTCCCCGAATTGAGTAGCATACGTTATTTTTCTCCGAACAATTTTTAAAGAGATACCAAATCCATCGATCAGGGGCCTTAGTCTGCTATTGCAATAGTGTCAGAATGGTCTATCATTGATTTAATAAGGCCCCGCGCAGACGAATTACCCTTTGTACGCACGTCAAACGAGTTTCGAACGCGCTTCAATACGCCGTGGGCTAGCCGCCTTATTAAATCAATGATAGACCATTCTGACACCATTGCAATAGCAGACTAAGGCCCCTGGTGTATGGAAAATTCGTCTGCTTGACAATCGACAACGATTCTCTCTCTCAAACAAAACTCAAAGCATTTATTTAAATTAGACCATAACAGGCACTTTTGAATGTCAAAAAAACAAAGGCGAAGCTACAGTCACAGACACAAGGCATAACAACTTGTGAAAGTACTAAAGTAGTTGCCCATTCTAAAGCGCAATCTCTATGGAGAAGAATGGGCAAGAAACTCCATGGACACTATTTTCAATCAAAATTTTGTTACAAGATCTTGGTTACTTCTACTTCTACTTGGTTATTCATGTTGAGATTATACATACATGTGAGCACGATGTAGAAAGACGTGCACATTAATAGCATCCATAGAAAAGATTATAATTATCAATAATTTAAAAACCAAGTAGTTAAAATAAACCGTGGCAGCTAAGAGATGACCAAGTAACGCAATGAACGTGATTGGTTGAATTGTGTTGTCAAAATGAAAGGCATTGTCATCGTATTTCACGTCACAATCAAGAAAGCTGATTGGTGGAATCCCTGAATTGTAAGAAGAGACAGTAATTTGGATAAAGCTTTTACAATTTAGTTTAAAAAAAACGCTATTGATCTGCCTAGCCTTTACCCGTCTATTATACATGGTGTAACAGGATCCTTCACGAAGCCCTCAACCAAGCATTATGTACATCAAACTAAGTAACTTTACGCAAAAATTATTGCTAGGAAACGACTTTTTTTTTTAGATGAAAAATCACGTTTTCCGGTAGAACTCAATGTAACGCACTCAAACATTTGTACTGAGCGATGGATTGATTAATACGGGGATCGTGGAGGTGTTTAAAGTAAAAATCTTACATTAAAAACATGTATTTAAAAAAAAAAACTTGTCTTGACCCCCATTATCTCCGTAACTAGAAGGTTCCCAGGTATGGTCTAGAACAAAAAAATGATCGCAATGACGGGGAGAACAAGTACCTTTCGGCTTCGTTAAGGGTCTTGATACACCCTTTATGTTGGGATCGGCTTCCAGTCTAACCGGATGAAGCTGTATAGTTACACTATCAACGTGGAGCAACTGCCCACAATCGCGGCAGTTCAACAGATCAGAGAAGAAATGAGCTAGATGACGCATAATAGTATGACGATTCCATTGATGGACGATTTAGTACATTTACAGAGACTATTTCTAAGTCGGAAATATGGCACCAAAGAACAAGACATCACTTGTGTCAAACTGAAATATCACCGAGAGCTTTACTCAATTGCTTGTTCGTGTAAATTGTGGCAACTAAACAGATGTGAGGCATAAAGCATTGCAGTACATTAAAGATCTATCGCTCCATTCACTGCACTGAACGGGAACACGTTACTCAATTCATTCAACAATTTAAACATCACTACAATATCTGCAACTCTGCATCCACATTTAACGCTCATCAACATCAGCCTGGGTTTTGTCCCAACTAAGTTGGTGTCAGCTTCCAGTTTAACTGGATGTAGCTGGATACATAAAGGGACTGCTTTAAATCTGTCCTCCACAATCCAGTTTCTAGGTTACTCGATACCCCTTGGTAAGACTGGTTTATCAGACTTTTGGGTCACTGACTACCTGTCACGACTGTCAAAAATTACAAATGAGACCCGGTATTAACAAGCTTTACTTATATTGCGCCACAAATCCACATTACACTATCGCTCATCATCAAAAAACAAATAATGCATACTAATAGGAATCTTACATTTTATGAGTCTAAATACCATTCATTTGAAGTACAAAGCAAAGAACAAGTGAATGCAGGCAACCTCGCACTTTTGACCTATTGCGACACACCGTCACTGAGGATTTGGAAAGATCACAACTATGGTAAGGCTGGGTCTGTATTGCCAATCTGCTACTTCATTTGCGTTATTGGATAGTATGGTAGTGTTCATTTTGGGACCAAAGAACGGTTGCAGAATGTAAATAAAAGTTAACGGAACAATATTATTGTGGAAATTCATAAAGGAATTTGGATCAAATTACCTATACGACCCAAAAGAGCAAGCATCATCGTCGTTGACTACTGACAACTAAAACGTACTTATACGTATGTATACGTTACGTACGAACAATTTAGTTCCTCGAAGAGAATTTAGTGCCCGAGCATCACCAAAGGAGTTTGGTGCCCAGAGGCGGGTTGAGCTGAGCAGCTGGATGGGTCGCGCAAGTCATCCGTAGCCGTTTTCCATTTCCGCGACAGGCGACAGATAACTCACGGCGGTGTTTTGTAGTGGGTGCATGCTCCACATTACCAAGCCGTCTTCCCGATTTTGCGGAGCTTAGAAGAGGTTTTTTTCCAGCAATGAACTGGGATAGACCGACTGACTGACTTCAGTAACATCTAATACGTTATATTCGTTGTTGTTACGTATTGAACAAAATGCATAAGACAGTCTCCCAAAACAGTTGAAAGAATCCGCCTTTCATCACTTCCTAGAGTTTTTTTTGCTGGGAAGAAAAAGTGGGGTAACAAACTCACCAGCTATGGTCATTCCTTCCTCGAACTCCCGAACCTGGGTCTTCCGATCTCAATATCAGTGCAAACAATCCTAAAGCGAATTAAAAGCTTGAGGCCAGCTTTAGATAAAGCGTTGGAAATCTCTGACATTTCACAGTTGTGAAGTTGAACAATCCTACAAATGCCACTATTTGTTTATTTTGATCAATAAATCTTGATCAAGCAAAATGTGGTCATGCGCAAGAATTTGATGCGTAACTAACTGCTGGCGTTTCTATTTCATTATAATGAATTATGTAAGTAGGACAGCTCTGGGTGGTGTTGACTAGTACTTACTTAATTCCTAATAGGAATTGGGGATAGGAAATTCCTATAAGCCTACATTCTGTTAAGCTAAAAAGTACTAGTATTCTGATATCTTGTTTGAAACCATCGAGCTAGGACAAATGTAGTTTGTGTTATAACTTTAGTTTCTTAATTACAGTGCAGTAAGCAGTGAAACTATTGTTTAGACCATTTTTTTTTTTCGGATTGGATTTCATCAAATAACCCCTCCCGCTCTGGGCTGAGCAGGAGGATAAAACCCATCCATGTTCCTTCCTTTGTGTTCCAGGGCCGCGGTATCTCTTTCGAACAGTCCCGCAACCCTGGCAGGCAACGGTCCTTTTGGACCCCTTCCTGTTTGCTGTCTCTCTTTGAGGCGCGCGTGGAACACGAACGCGCCGTCGACACGGCCTGTCGTCATAAGACGGACGGACGGCGAGCTAGCCCATAGTTCACCGTCCACAGGCCCGCGCCTACGGTGGCCCTCGACGCCCGGTGCGTCTCCCGCGGCGGCTGTGACGTGAGGTTCTCTCCCTCTCACGTTCCGCCACCTCCTTCGCTAGCATGACTGCTTCGCAGAAGGAGCTGACGGCGTCCCATTCCGTCTCGCTCCGGACCATGGATTGAACCAAGGCCGGACGCGAGAGGTCGCCGCCGCCGATCGCCGTTGTTTTTAGACCCTAAGTAATTGATAAGAACTTGACTTGGTTTTGGTTACAGAACGTGCAGCACTATTCATGACTATTGTCCGTTTTTTACTTACACTAGGGGACTACGGAGTACCCAATGAACACCTAAATAAGAGCGTACCTGTTGTTGAATTTTCGACTCTCAATTTGTTTCACAGAACTCCAGATGCTCTGGCATGATAGATCGTAGGACCATGAAAACAACAATAAAATGTTTATTTCATCCACATAAGTAAAGAGCACTATTAAGTTTGTAATCACCTTTCTAGCAGTAGTCAGGCTTGATTTAACCAGCCAAAATGACAAAGCAAACGAATGATACTAACCGAAAATAATTGAAGATGTCTCGACAAACAAAGATGTCGTGACTATAGTTGTAAATAAACCGTTTTAAACCAAAATCAGTGGTTTAAAACCTGTTTTAAATTTGTTTAAAACGGTTTAAAACCACGACCACGTGGGCCGTACATTGATTACGAATTACTTAAAAAAATAGTTTAAAAGGCTAATTGAAATCATTTACCATTTTTATTAATATATGTGAAGTCATATATCATATTTATACTACTATTTAGGATTAGACACTGAAAACAATCATGTTTTGAGTATTTATTAAAATAAAACGGCAATGCCGCATTTTTATTTTTCACTTTGCTACCAAAATCGCAACGGGGAGAGATGGGGCAGGTAGGGATCGATTTTATGTTTGTCTGTCATGTTAATGAAGGTTATTTTAAAACATTTTTATTTTATTTTCCTTTTATATATTCTAAATCAGGATGGAGGTGTGGTCTAAATAACTTCGTGTAAAGCCTCAGTGCATTCCAAAAAAAAACATTCTAAACCATATTAAACCGCTAAGTGTGGTTTTAAATCGTTTTAAACCAAAAAGACGGTTTAAAACAAAATGGTTTAAAACGTTTAAAATTCGTTTTGCATCTCTAGTCGTGACTGTAAGAAAAAGTACAAGTAAAGAAAACCTAGAAAAAGTACAAGTAAAGAAAACCTAGAAAAAGCTCAAGCACGGTCTAGATTGCTAGCTAACAGTTTTTAGTGTATTTTCTAGAAACACGTTTGCCGTTATTATTTTTGACGTAGACAGATGATGCATACCGTACTTTTGGGGATCATAAAAACTAATAGACTTGGCTTTGGCTGGGTGTATCCGCTAAATTATTTTGACACTTTTTTGTTATCATTAGTAGCCATCGGAAGCCTCACTAAGTTAAAAAATCTGGGAACTAAATTGTTTTTTGACTTAAACGGTGAATGAACTTTCAATTAACACCATATCAGTTTACTGTCTAATAGGATTAACTAAATACTCCTCGCCTTTTCATTACCCTACCCCAATTTTAAACTGACGGCTTTTTTTCGGATTGACTCCAGAATGTCTTCCAATTTTTGATTCTGCAGTTTAAGTATATGTAGAAAGACATTGTTTTAAATCTAGGCCATATTCTTAACGTTGAAGCTTCCGCCAAGAACTTACTCTTACGAAATCCACAGGAAGATACGAACGCAAATCTATTATTAGGCCAAGACCACACAGTTCTAATTGCAAACGGAAACAAAAGAATGAACCCATCAAAGTCGGACAAACGAGGCGAATTAATAAGTACCGCTGTCCCAATTAATTACACAAAACAAACCTTGACACGTCACCCGAGTCTCAATTTAAAAAGATACCGTTGTATAGGCAGCCTAAGAACCGGAAGATCTTGTTTACGAATTGAAAGACGAAACGACCATAACCACAGCCAACAGATTTATTCAATACTAGCTGTTGGCCGCGGCTTCGCTCGCGCTTTTGTCGGAAATTATCCCACGGGCACCGTTTAAATATAGCCTATGACACTCGGGGATAATGTAGCTTCCTATTAGTGAAAGAATTTTCCAAATCAGTTCAGTAGATCCAGAGATTACCCCCTACCAGAAACTTACAAACAAATCTTACGTCTTTATAATATTAGTATAGAAGTATAGATTAGTATAGAAATGTATCTTTTTTTCTACCCAGCCTCTTCCCTACTTTATTACGGTTGATTTCCAGAGGCTTGAAGAGTAGGGGAAGGCCAAAGAAATGATGGATGGACTTTGTGAAAGACAATTTGGTTGAAAAGCGGGTGACGTTTGCGATGGCGACTAATAGAGGAATATGGAAGAAGAAAGCTACCACCCAAATAAATTGGGATAAAAGCAGGAGGATGCTGATGATGTTAGGGTCCTTTCAGTCTAGTATGCAGCAAAATGCCAGTATCTTACATGAAGCGACTGCCTATCTTACAACCACTGCCCAATTACTGGGTAACGCGATACTTAAGAGCGGCCAACCCGTCATACTTTTCATACAAACGCTCGTACGTGATTATGCAGTTGTTAGAAATATAACTTTGTTTTTTTTTTAACTAATAGGTATTTTGTGCACTACGAGTATAACTAGGTTTCTATGGCAGCAAAAAATAAAAAATTGTAGAAACAAATTCAGTATAAGCCTCAAAAATTGGTGTTTTGCACAAATTTGAACTTTGGCCGTTCATAATGTACTGTACAAATGGAAACCTTACACATAAAATGGAAATTTTTAATGACAAATATTTATTTCACACACTTGTAAGACTTATTCAAAAACACGTATTTCCTGGAACAACGTTAAGAAATTTTCGAACACTATTTTTCGTTCTATGTCATCGCGTTAGGCGGTATGAAGTGCGCAGGAGACGAGATGTGCGGGGTCCGGGCGGGGTATGACGGGAGAATTTAAAGAAAATCACCGCTGTGGCTCTGGATGAAACAACAAGCTTTTCGACCATGCTCGCGTTGACGATAGACGGGCCGGGAAGGGCCCTCTTAAGCAGCCAATGTAGCTGCGCCTTTACTATAGAATTTTTATTACCATCATCAGAGATTTCGACTTTTGCTCATCTTTCAACAGTTTTAGAAATTGAAGCTTGATTAAATAAGTAGGCAGTTTTATGGATTAAAGTTTCTGAATTTGCATAATATTGGTGTCCAGTTATTTTGAATTTATTATGGGCGTGTGTTAGTTTTCTCCAAGCCGAGTCGGGCTCGTATATTAGTTTATAATTGCGTATATTATGATATCGTGTCAGCTTACATTTATAACAATGATGTGAAACTGTTTATTTTACATCGAAGTGATGTGATCTTTGTGGACGGTCGCCATTTTCGGAAGTAATTTTATCATGGAAACAATGTTGTTGGCCTTACAATCATTTGGCTTATTGTTTCGATTCCACGACATTTCCTAACATATAATCAAGTCTTATTTAAATATTAGTTTTAGTTTTGTCTAGCCCGTACCCATAACATTAGTTAATTTAAATGAATAATCTCGATACATTTACACCTCAAATACCTGTTCCAAACACCAAATCAGCAATATGAGCTATTAACGTTCCTCTCTCAAACTTACCTCCTCTAGCCTCAGCGGCTCCTCCAGCCCGGCCGCTATCCTCTCCCGTTTCTCCCTCTCTTTCCGTTCCTTCTTCTCTCGTTTCCGCCTCTCTTTCTCTCCGTCCCGCTCCTCACCGCCCCCCACATCCCCGCCGCCAGTCAACACCGCGGTCTTTTTCATGAAGTTGAACATGGCGGTTTGGCTCTGAAACAAAATTGAATTTAATTAGTTATTAATTGAATTTAATTATATATTTAATTAGTTGTTGATAAATAAAATATCTGTGTAGCCTATTGAAGTTGCCTTCTAGTCATATCAGTTGCAGCTTAAATATGATTTTTTTATGTTAATGAAGTGAATTCTATAAAAGTCAGAACCTCCAACCACCCAGACTCACACATTTTTTTTTCGTTGATGTTTAGTTGAAAAGTGGTAATGCTGAGCTGATGGTTGCTAGGGACATATGAAAGAGGATTTACAGGGTGGATACGTTCAACGGGGCAGTAAGGGGAACGTACACGAAAATGGTCTTTTGCAATTTCTGACTTTTTTAGTACTCCAAACTGGCTTGGTCCCATGGAAGTTTTTGATCAGTATTAGAAACAGGC
Organism: Eugnorisma glareosa; assembly: GCA_947578425.1. Classification (NCBI taxonomy): domain Eukaryota; kingdom Metazoa; phylum Arthropoda; class Insecta; order Lepidoptera; family Noctuidae; genus Eugnorisma; species Eugnorisma glareosa. The sequence goes on along the minus strand of OX387974.1, from coordinate 14,391,878 downwards.
TCGATTGGCATCAAAAAAAGTTTTGTGTAAAATCGAAAGCCATTTTCTTGCTACCTGTACATTTTTTTGAAAATCTGCGAATGGTAATCAAAATATCACGAAAAATTATGGATAGTTTCCTAAGACCATTTTCGTGTAGCTGCATCGGTTAAGGTAGTTCTCCTTACTGCCCCGTGGAACATGTCCATCCTGTATACCACGCTGACGTCCATATTATCGATAAGATATCCAGGATAAGAGAGAATACAAAAAGATATTATCATGTCCGTTCTTATTTTAACTGAAGTTTGTGTCTACTATGACTTGGAATTGAAACTAAATAATTATTTTTATCAATAGTTTAATTATCGTTTTCCTGGCAAAAGTTCCCAGCAGTGCCCTAATTGTGCAATATTTGTAACCGCACGCAATAGCTATCATTTTTGGTAGTTCCTCAAAGTTCGTTGCACTAGCATGTGTTTTAAAATCATTTGTACGCAGTTGTGTATTATTATGGGAACATATTTTAAACTAGAACATATTTTAAACTGTTCTTGTTACAAAAAATCGATAACGTATTTTCTCAAAATAAAATGACAGTTTTAATGAACACAATAACGAACCTATAAGCCAATGAATAACAAAAGTAAGATGCCAAAAAAAACCTTTCTAATTTTCGACAATTCGAAACGTAGCGATAGCGAATCAATTAATGACACTGACAATAATGCTTTTGATAAAAAAACTGCGATAGTCATGCCTAGATTGGCGCATGCACAGTTAGTTTAGTCATACCTGAAGAATACAAATACATCCGTTATCTCAGAAAAGGATAAATCACTGCTAGACTCATAGCATTTGCATTAACACTAAGTGACACTAGCGTATTGTTGGGTTTTCAACGCAGGCTCTGCGCCGAGAATTGAAGTACCAGCAATACCGACATTGATCCTTAGGTACAATGAATTACGGTAACTCTTCCTTTGAATAAGAAAAGATAATCAAAATATCAAGCTGCTAATTTTTTTTTGCCTCTTAGCAATTGTTACGGCATTTCAAAGAAGTAACATTTATCGAAATGTTCTTCAAGTAGGTACATTAGACAACAGGACAGAAGTTTTAAACCAAAATTATCAAAATTTCTCTCAGCAGCAGAGTAAGACCCTAAAAGACCAAAAGACTACACACGCACGCAATAACACCTATACCGTACCACTTAGTTTAACAGAACTGTCGGAACCATACAATAATACATCATACAGCCCATATGTCCAAGAGTAGATATGCATCAGAGACGAAGCTTCATGCAGTTGTGCTCGGAATGGATATAATTGTGACGATCTTAGCGGATTAGGAGTGGACGAGGGGTCGTGCGTAATGACGTGCAAAAAGAGAGGCCTATGTCCAGCTATACACAGCTATTGGCTATTGGCTAATGACCTTTTGGTTGAAGTCCGTGGGCGATGAGACCGCAAACTGTACACTAGTCGTGAATACGTTTGTCCATTTTGTTCAATCTAGAAAATGTGCATAAAAAAGTGTATAAATAGGTAGAGTAACATTGTCTGACAACGTTGCGTCACGCAATGCACGCACATATTTGTATAACCTTTTTCACTAGATTACTTTTGTACGAAGCTAGCACTCTGAGGCATACATATTCCATGTCACAGCCCCACATCTCTTCCCTTTGATTTTGTTAAAGTGCGCTGGATATCCGAGCAACACAATCTTTGACTGCGCGGCAGCCGACCCATAAAATTGATTGACGCAAGCGCAGTCGCATTTATTTAAAGCTCAGATGTTTTCATACTTTGTTGCGCTTTTGAAGACGAGAAAGGTTAAGGTGAATGAGCGTGGTGTTAATAAATGTGATGGGTGGGTTTTAAGCAGCTAGACTTGAGATGGGAATATTTTCAAATTGGACTTAAGATTAATGATTTTGAATCATTACAAAGCCTTCTGAATGCTATCGTGTTAAAATTAGCATTTAGTTAGCAGTATTTGGGTTGCGGAAGTCAGATAGGCATTCGTTTTATACTGGCATTCAGCTGCGTCCGTTTAGACTGGAAGTAGACCTCAACTTGGGAAAATGTTAGGCAGGTGATCACAAAAGAGGCCCCAAAACGTCGTCTACTCTTCAAGACTGTACACATAAAATACCAAACCATATACGTAGTGTAAAATAAGTAACTAAGAATACCGTATATAGGTAATAAATTCTTGTGGATAAGACAGGGGTAATACGATCGCATGTGAGACAACCGCAAGACAAACAGACTATACTCACAAGATTATTTGACTGAATACTATGCGCTGAGCGCAAATCATAGAGGTAAAACTTAGTCTGAGATTGGATGGAAGTTGCTTCGCTTGTGCACTGGCTTAACAGTAGTCCTGTCACTGTCGCACAGCTGACTACTATAAGAGTATGATAGAGACGGGATCATATCTAAGCCCTGCATGAAGCCCAGCCCAGCCCAGCCTTGTATAAAGTTCCAACTGTTACGGCACAGGCCTCCTTTCCATGAGAGGAAGATAGTCGCAATCCACCAAGTGGATCCAGTGCAGGTTGGTAGATGTCACAGTCTTCGAATTGTTGGTTATAGGACATCTCGGTTTCCCCACGATGTTTTCTTTCACCGTTTTAGTAGTAATGGTAATGCAATACATTAACACGAAGCAACGGGCCTAACCATTGGGTCAAAAGTTCTCCTATCTAAGATCTAAACCAAAGTACGTACTAATCTCGGCGCTATACTGAAAAACATATAAAGAAGCAATTTCATTAATTTATATCAAACACGTAGACCAAAGATCTCTAATGATGTGACAGTTAATTTGTAGCCAACACTACATGGAGATTACCTTAGGACACGCGTAGTTAGGAATTATAAGAACTAAGAAAGTGGAGAAAATCCTTATCAAATATGTAGCTTTAGTCACTAGAGTCTATTTGGTATTCTCTTAGCAAATTACTGACTAAGGGAAGACTGTAGCATAATTAGTCTATTTCCTAAAAGTGACTAATATTGTCTATGAGGTTAATGCTGTCGCTTCCCTAGACAGCGTTCTCAATGGCTTTAAAAGATGTCTCTTTAGGCGGAATCATGCCGATTTCCTGCTCATCGCCAATCCTTAACATTAAACCCTTCGAGTTAGGGGTTCTTCCAGACGACTAGTGGATCTTATTTCCACCTCTACAATCGTCAGGACAAGTGCGCTAACCGTACCCACAACGCGCTAACATCTGGGGCAGGCCTGCCTATCCACACCACTCTGTTCGCCGTAACGGAGCCTTGGCGAGTGTTGCGAGGGCAACTGCGCACCAGACTCCAACCTGCGGCCCTGGGGAGTACCTATTTGCCAACCAAACTACCAGTGAAAGACCTATAGACTCTTAAAACCTACCCCCTAAGATTCTGTGCTCAGTCGTCTCTAAAAAATGTGTTTTTAAGTATGGTATCTTATTTCAATCCAGTCTACCTGAATTTCCCTTTGCCCTACTACCGCACGACGCCACAAGACAGAGATGAAATTTGTGTAAACTTACAGCGAAAGCGTTGAAGCTGTCTTGTTGGTCTCGGTGTGCTGAAGCTAGAGCACATTCAAGGATTCTTGAAGGAACTGGACTGTAGGTAGCTTATTTTTCACAATGCAAAAGTGCCTGTCACGGGCCTATTTGAAATAAATGCTTTGAGTTTGAGATCCTGGAAGGATCCACTCCTAGGTGCCCTTCCCAGGACAGCCAGTGATTTTGGCTTTTAGAAATAGGAATTTTTCAATCTCTTTAGAAACTTGGATTCGTGTCGCGTCCGTTTGATGGCAAATGGCGAAAAGTGGATGGTCCGCATACAGGCGTGTATTATATTATGGGACTCATCATGCCTGTACTTTTATTGCATGGGACACGCTCTTTTTCAAAGTCAAAGTATTTTATTTGTTAAACATAGTTAACATGGTACATGGTATAAAATTTGTGTTGTATCACTATGTTTTGCCTTGCAAGGCGTACAAATTAGGCGTATAAAAAACTACAAACTAGATAAAACTGTTTCAAACAAGTAACGTCGTAAACAAGTGGATCGGACATTTTTTATTTTATTTTATGCTTTTATCATCTAAAAACTCATTGACAGAGTAGTCATTTTAGTTTTCGATCTGCTCAAACCGATTCCGCCTCGACAAAGTGTTCATTTAATATATTACCAGACGAGTCAGTGCATTCTAGGGCGTTTGAACTTTCGTGCCATTAGAAACAACAAAACATCATTATCTTATCGTAGTATGCAATTATGTCTTAAACAAATAGTTGGTTGTAAACAGGAGTAATTAGGTTTCATCCTTATGTATGTATGGCAGGTGCTGTGGTAAACATTTGTTCGTTTTTAGGCCAAAAACTGACCGTTTTTTGCGGCATGAAGTTTCTGTGAGCTGAGAAACAATTTGTTACGGGATGAAACTCACGTTTAAAACTTACAAAACAATATCAGCCTGTTATTGTCCCACTGCTGGGCAAAGGTCACTTTTCGTAAAGAGAAGGCACGAGCATCCCACTTGCTCAATTCCGGTTGAACGATTTCAGGAAAGTTAATAAAATATAAGGACTTTTCGAAGCAATCTAATTCAGGTGCGATAATCGCTTTTTGCAACGCTTTCTAACACTAAGTTATTGTTGATGAATAATAAACTGTACGACATCCATATCAAAAACACTGTTCATAGATACATATTATACATACCCGTTAAAATGTACCATAATAACATAACCTACTTTCTACACAATACTGTTATCAATAGTCATTCAATAAATTATTGTTTGCTTATCCAGTACCAACGACATTTATTACTTCTAATTACCATTAATTGCTAGTAGGCGAATAGGTTAACTGCCCGTCTCATCTAATTTATTATTGTAATCGTTGATACCTTAGGGCGTCGAGACGCTGGACGAGTGTCGATGGCTTTCAAAGCGATTCGTATTTCTACTATGGGGATATGAAGACATGGGTGTAAAGTTCTTCATTCCCCATAGAAAAGCGAGGATCTTCCAACCAGACGGGGGTTGTGTCTGGAGGGCTACTGCTTGACTGTTGTCGTCGGGTGTTTCTATCTAGGTAGTCTTGTCGCTGCAGAATTATGAATGAATGAATGAATTTATTTTATTTCGGATACAAAAAGATCCATAGAGTGTTAGTAACCTAATATTAAATAACTTATTATCTAGTGTTAGTACCAATTAATTTCTGCACAAGAAAAATTACAATTGGAGAGCTGTATTTATTGTATTTTTGTTATTAATTGTATAATTATGATGATAGTTTTTTTTTGCATAGATGGCGCTGTAGTGCTTTTTGTACTATGTTGCTGTAGTACTCTTTGTATTGCCACTACAGACATACGATTTAAGTAGTTGAATCGTTATCACTGACACATTCACATTGACTAGGCTCTCTGTTATTACAAAGAAAATATCGACGGTCTTTGTTACCAGAAATCTTCATTGTTTTTCTAGGAGAATAAAACGCGAATGCTAATCAGTGTTTAAGAAATTACTCCCTTTCATTTTTAATCCTTGCACTCTTACATCTAGCCTTTCTAACCTTTGCGCAACTACACATGTTGGAGTCATCCTCCAGTTGCCAGATGCGCTGCCAGTGGTCCCTTGAAAAACAAAAAAAAACCAGTTGCCAGATGTAATCATGCAAAACAGTATAAGTTTTGCATGATTGCATCTGGCAACTGGTTTTTGTGACTTACGGGATACCTTCCGTGATCCTGCAGTCATGCAGCTGAGCACTCGTATTTTATTTGGAGTGACTGCCTATTTGATCTTTACTACCCAGTTACTCCAGCTACCGCAGCAAGCTCCCTTGCTTTCTATATGAGGTTTAAGGGAAGCGCCAAGGCAGCTCGCAAAATTCAAATGTCCTATGTTTCGGTGATCTAGCAGGATACCGTGGCACTTCCCTTTAAAAATAAAACCGGCGAAATATGGTGGACCTGATAAACATCTCTACGAACCTCTTTATGGAATGCATTTGCAGTGTCAAGGACTCAAGTTTGGCTAAGAGCGTGTGCAATACAAATTACAATAAAACTTTTTAGCAGTCTATAATCCCCGAAATGTCGTAAGCATCAGTAGCTATACATAGAATTCCTGACAGAATAATGCGATTAAGCTATAAGGCCGATTATAGTATCGTTTCTAAAATATTCAAGTTAGGCAACAGTGCTGTCCACCTGCTGCATCTTTAAGACGTTAAGCTGGAGACTCACTAGTATCTACGGCCCCAGCATATTCTGGACACCCAACTTAACCACCAGATTTATTAAAAATGGATTTTGCTAACGCACCAGCTGTTCTTGTAGAATGCGCAGTAATTAAAACGTTATACCCACTTCTATTTCCCGAAGGGGTCCTTTCGGGGGTTATTTCGTCAGTAAAGTTCAAGTCCCAAGTAATATTACACACCAGCTGTTGCCCGCGGCTTCGCTCGCGTTTTGGTCGGTAATTATACCACGGGCACGTTGTGAATAGTCTATGGAACTCGGGGATAATGTAGCTTCTTAATAGTGAAAGAATTTTCAAAATCGGTTCAGTAGATCCAGAGATTACCCCCTACAATCTCAAAAACTCAAAAACTTTACCTCTTTGTAATATTAGTGTAGATTGTTTATATTGTACACTATTTGAATTTTGAACCCTCCCTGGAACTAGGTCACACAAACGTAACAAACTTCCTATACACTGCCAAACATGATTGATTATAGAAAAAAAAACTACATAACAAATACTACATACATACTACATACTAAATACTAAGCATAACAAATATTTAGAATACAAAAGGACGGAACAAAAACCCCGCCCAAGTGCGAGTCGGACTCGCGCACGAAGGGTTCCGCGCCATTATCTAAAGAACAAAAATATCTTAATTGGCGTCAACTATGTATGTATGGGGGACATTCTTTAATATTCCCTTTTTTATTTTTTGGAATTTTTCCATTATTTGTGCTGAAGGGAAATAACCTATAAGGTTTTGATTCCCTTGTGAAATCGTATAATATGCGAAATAAACAGTCATAGCTTTTGATAGCTTTGACTTACAAGTTTGATTTTTTCATTGCTCCAAGGGGTCGCAGACACCACGCATTCCTGAGAAAAAGGGTCTTGACAGACAGACAGACGGACAACAAAGTGATCCCATATGGGTTCCCCATGGGAACCCTAAAAACAACACTACCAAGTATAAATAAAAACACAACACGCAGGTTACAATTACATAGTATGTGTGAACCTGACGTCATTAAAAATAACAACAATAGTAACACGTACGATACCGTTACAACCACGATGGTATCTCTAAATAACTGTCAACGCATTCTGTAAGTTATGTGTTGGGTAAGAAGAGCATACAAATTGAGGTGGCAGTGTGGGGTTAGCGTATTCTGAAGTGAAGAGATCTCAATACCGAAAGTACGTATAGTTGGAAGTGTCATTGTTGTGGTTAGTATGGCTATTCGTGCATTGAACCTTCCTACAATTATTGACAAACTTCTATAAAAAAAAAAATCTTTTAAGGTCCTAAATCGACATAGGTATATCTTGATCCTCAATATTTTTTACGAATAAAAAATATATTATACTTACATAATTTATTTTGTGTGCATAGATATTAGAGAAAGGGCAATGAGCACTATGTCATCCTTAAACACAACATCTAAAGGGTGTAACAAGACCCTTAACGAAGCCGAAAAGCACTTGTTCTCCCCGTCATTGCGATCTTTTTTTTTTGTCCTAGGACCACTCATGGGAACCTTCTAGTTACACAGATATTGGGGGTCCAAAGTTCCAACTTTTTCACAAGCTTTTTTATTTAAATATGTTTTTATTGCAAGAAACTCCACGACCCCTGTACTATTCAATCCATCCATCAGCACAATGTTTTGACATGCAACAGCATTTAGCTAATCGATTTATACATAGTTGGTAGGTAGGTATATGTATAATGTACATTAGTTCCACGGCTTTTTTTTTTCGAATGGGAAATCATCAAATATCCCCTCCCGCTCTGAGCAGGAGGGAGTGTCAGACTTTTACTGACTAAAACCCATCCATGTTCCTTCCTTTGCCCTTTGTGTTCCAGGGCCGCGGTATCTCTTTCGAACAGTCCCGCAACCCTGGCAGGCATCGGTCCTTTCGGACCCCTTCCTGTTTGCTGACTCTCTTTGAGGCGCGCGTGGAACACGAACGCGCCGTTACATTGAGTCCTACCGTAAAATGTGATTTTTCACCCAAAAAAAAAATTCGTATCCCAGCAATATTTTTGCTGTTGCTTAGTTTGATGTACACAATGCTTAGCTGACGGCTTCGTGAAGTGTCGGTACACCCTGTATACTGTGACCAAGTTTCATTTAACAATAAACGCAAGAGTCAAGAATATCACGTGAATCAATTTATCATTATGGGCTATGCTTATACGAACATGAACGAACATGGATAACCTAAAAGACTAGACAAAACGATTCCATCAACAATAGCAATAATAGAATTCAGAGTCAAAATTGTATTGGATTGACATTGTCAATCGCGGTTCATGTTGAAAGGCGTTGTAGAAAAACGAAACGCTGAAAGCTATTACCTCGTGTCTGGATCCTTCTGTTGAAGAAAACAATGCGAATGGAGAAAAGTTTCCACAAAATTAATGCCTGTAGCCCATCTAACCCGCTACCAACCGTGCTGACCTATACATATATTTTAGAATACTCATTATTATGTACACCACATCAAGGTGTCATTTATTAATAGTTAAATAATACTTCAAGCACACAAATGTACAGCGGCGGAATGCCTCAAGCATTTTTTAGTAACCTAACCAATGGTTAACCTTAGCGTGATGCAGAACCAAACAGTAGTTAATTGAAAACTCACTTGTTTTTGGCCCATCCTTGTTATTTTGGGTTAGTCACCAACTGGACACGAGAGACTGGACACACGTGTGTCCAGTTGGTGAAACTTAAAATTAGTTTCACTTATTATTTCGTTAAGCTTATCCAGAATCACTATAGGTACCTAAACACATATTTTTATTATTTTAGCCATCACTCACAACACCGCACTGAATTCCAATCCGGTCTAATGACAAAATGCGAACACACTGAGGTAAAATTTCTACCAACCGTTCGTTGTATAACAAAAATAACTAATGAGGTGACCAGCAATCCCTAAATAAAGCAGTTAATCTACTCTTATCTAACCACAATGATGCTGTTTATAAATATCTATATTTGTATTTAAAACATCTAAAAATCTTTAAGGAAAATCGGACTGGATATATATAAATATATATATATATATATATCCTGGCAACTGGCAACATAAGCGAATTGGGTTGATAATATCATCAATGGCAGGAAACACCTGGATGTGGGAAGCTCGGGACCTGGAAGTGAGGTAAAAGAAAGAGGAGGTCTACAACCAGCAGTGGGTGATTCCAGGCTGACATTACTGCTGACCAACTTACACCTGTTAGCTTAACCACTAGTCCGGTAAGACTCAGACAACCCATTTATCAACAGAAGATCAGCAGAAGCAGAGAATGGTCCCAAACCAATATGATATCAATCGAAGAATTCCCAACACCAAAAGGCTTTCATTTTTTTAAACTATTATTTGAAATCGTATCAGTTGCAAAGCTTCTTTGACTTGTCTTCTGGTGGCCTACCATGATGTCTTAAAGCAGGAGTAATTCCAGTGTGGGAACGACCTGTATACCTCTGTCTCTTTCCCACACTGGAATTACTCCTGCTTTAAGAAGTCATGGTAGGCCACCCTTACAAGACTCAGATTTAACCAGTCTAATCTTCTATGTATAGTAGTTATTCTAGGTAAATGCCTGCATCAGCCAAATCTTTGCATATAATTTGCCATTATTTTGTCATAACTAGCTTCTGAGGGCTCATACTAGCACATACCTCGACGACACAAAGGATATTGGCAATCATTCAAATGTTCAACTTTCAACATTCGATATTCACCATTGGAATGACGCATCAACGAATTTCTTTACTGTTGAAAAATTGATATTTTATGGTCGAATGGCATGTGACTAAAAGAGTGATGAATATTTAAATGTTGATGGATGGAGATGGAGAGGAAGACCAAAGAAACGATGGATGGATTGTGTGAGGAACGATATGAAAGATAAAGGAGTAAATAATAGCATGACGGTTGACAGAGGAGAATGGAAGAATAAAACGTGTTCTACCGACCCAATTAGCATGGGACAAGGAGCTCGTGGCAAAATAATAACAGCCGCTTGCCTAGGTTGGTCTGTGGATGGGTGACCGCCCGCTACATACCGAGTTTCCTCCGTGCCTCGGAAAGCACATTAAGCCGTTGTTTTTTATATTTCTATGGGACAACCAGAGAGAAACAAGAGGTATCGTTTTACCCATTACTAACTGGGTTGTGGAGGTCAGATAGGCAGTCGCTCCATGTAAAATACTGGTATTACCCCAACATAGATTGGAAAAGGCTGTGCACATGATAAAGGGCTTATGATGATATTTTCTGGTGTGTTCAAGGGACACTTGGCCGGCATTGCAGTCACCGGGCTAATTTAACATCATACGGAAGGGTTAGGTAGTACATTACGGAAAGGAACAGGGATTGACAATTTAAAAAAAAACGCAGGCAAATCATGTAAGATATGGAAGAAAATTTCAACTATCAAATAGAGTAGAATCTAGACTTTAAAAGATGTTTTAGGCGACATTTTAGGAATAAGAATCAATATGCCGTTTAAAAACAGCCCGATGAATTCCAACAATGTCTCGTTCTTGCTTAGCCTGTTCTAAAAAGAGCAATATTTACCGTAGTACCCTGCAAAACATTTATTATGAAGCAAGTGTTTGCTCCCAAACAAAAGGATGAATGATTCTTCAATTTGTGAATGTTTCGAACAGTCCCCACAATTGTTGTTGATAACTGTAGATTTCTTATTCATTCACATATCTGAACGGAGTAACCATGTTACAGACTTAACAGTTGAATGAAAATAAAATAGGAATGGTGGAATAATTCTTTTTTTTTTCAATTCAATTTATTTAATTCAGAAGTTGTCCATATAAAGGGTGTAACAAGACCCTTAACGAAGCTGAAAGGCACGTCTTCTCCCCATCGTTGCGATCATTTTTTTGTTCTACACCATACCTGAGAACCTTCTAGTTACGGAGATATTGGGGGTCAAAGTTACAAGTTTTCACAACAATTATTTTTAAATACATGTTTTTAATGAAATATTTTTACTTTAAACACCTCCACGACCCCCGTACTATTTAATCCATCCATCAGCACAATGTTTTGAGTGCGTAACATTGAGTCCTACCGTAAAAAGTGATTTTTCAGACCAAAAATAAAGTTGTTTCCCTAAAATATTTTTTGCGTAAAGTTACTTAGTTTGATGTACAGAATACTTGGTTGACGGCTTCGTGAAGGGCCTTGTTACACCCTGTATAGTTAGTAAAGTACATAAAAAACTTACAAACTATGTTAGTAATACATGAGGAACTATTTCATATGGATTTGTATCTATTTCCTTCATAGAGAACTTTTTATTTTTTAGTTACCTGAAGGTAATTTTTGGACCTTAATTAATTATGAAGATATGTCAGGATTTTGATCGATTAACTTCTCTTGTCTATGTGATGTCATGGTGAGCGGCAAGATGATACATCCGAATCATCTTTGACCTTTACTCCAAGGACCAAGTAAGAAAGAATGTCAAGAAAATGCTAAGATGGTGACTGCATAATGCATCGCATCATCAATAACAATATAACACTAAAGTGCAGGCCACACCACCAGCTAGCGAGTGAGCGAGCGAGCCGGGCGAGTCTCTTTTTAACCGACTTCATAAGGAAGGTTTCAGTTCGTCGCAATCTTTTTTTATGTATGTTCACCAATTATTCGAAGACGCCTGAACCGATTTGGTAAATTCTTTTTTGGTTTTAAAAGGTATTATCATACTTCGTTTCGGCTTTTTCGGTAGTTCGCGGTGTGAAAGTATGAAAAGCGCCCAGCTCGCTTGCTAGCTGGCGGTGTGACACGCGCTTTATCCTTCTAAAAGATTGTATAATTATTCACACATTATGCCAACGAATATAATAAATTAGATTTTAATAAAACATGGTGTCTAACATGAAACATAAAAAATCTAGACAACTGGTCTTTTGATACGAGTTTTTGCAAGCTCGTAAAGTAACGTTATAATGGACTAGGATTAGGTATAAATAATAAAAAAATAATTAACATAATGCCAAGACCCCGTGTATAATAACGGGTCAATATGAGTCATAGGGCAAGCAAGCAAGGTTGTCTGAAAATACTTACCTACTTTAAATTGTGGTCAAATAGAAAATGTTTTGACAAAAAAATATTTTTTTGCAAAAAATAAAACCGACCGAAAAGTTGGTGACCTTTGTTTGATTGATTTTGTGTTTTTGTCACCGACTTCTGAAGCTTGACCTTTGTTTGATTGATTTGATGTTTTTGTCACCGGCTTCTGAAGCTAAAGTTATTTGCCACTTTTTTGTGTTTTGGTTTGTTCCTTTTTTTTGTTTTTTTTTTTAAGTCGGTTTTTTTTTGCAACAAGTTTTTATTTACTTTTCCATTTTTAGTTGTTCCCATGTCGCCATGAATTTATTTTACATGATTAAATACGCCTCTACATGACAGCAACAGTTCTTTTCTTAAAGTCGGTTAAAATTATTCATATTTCTAGTTTCTAGCACTCACTCTATTGTGTCTAGAGAAATCAACTATCGATATCGACAAGTCGCATTATCTATACATTATTCTAGAACAAGAAATCACCTAACTCCTAACCTACCTAACCTACTTAGGTTCATTCGGTTCTTTCACTCTTCTGTAAATTTGCTATTTTTGACTTACGTGGTGTTACAACTTCAGCGACATTCTCTTGTAAAGCTTCGTTTAAAAATATTTGGTCCAAATACCCATTTTAATTTGAATACTACAGAGTTCCTCAAACACACACTCCCAATGTGTCATTGTCCCATAGACCGAGCCAATCCACTCGATCCAAATCAAGAATACCAAGCATTCCTGTTTAAAATCGAGAGAAAGGACATGACATCCTGCGCGTGGTATAACAAACATCATATTACGGTCAGTGGGCGTTGACCCCATTGGTCCAGAGTGCTAGAGTGCCAGACTACGAGACGCCGCGTCACGGACGAGCCTGATTATGATGCGTACACTTTTATATTCGAATCAATTGGTGTAAGTACCTACTTGAAGAAATGTAGGAGTGTTTGATGGGTTATGAATGCTTTGATGGGGGAGCAAATCTATCAAAGAGTTGAGCTTTAGAACGTAATGTTTGTAGGTCAAATGCGGATGTTCATTCTTCTTTACGATCGTATTTTAAACTTAGTTGGACCAACATTTCTATGGCGACGTCAGCGGCGCAGAGGTCACTTGTAACTGCGTATTTTAGACCTCAAAGGGCAGGATAAGCGTTACGATTTTTTTCGAAAAAATGCAAAGCATTCTGTTGTGAGTCGAGTAGCTGATCTTTCTAATGCAAAAGTGTCTCAAAATACCAAAAAGGCTGAGCCTCAAAGTTATCAACAATAACGAACGGTATATTATCGAGTACCAGTTAATGTCGTGCCTACAATCGCTAGGCAAACAGTAGCAATGCGGGCATTAAGATAGTAGGTAGTGTTAGTGTAATAGAAACCTAATAACTGACTTTGAATTAGACCAATTGAGTAGCTATTTATAATTGCAATACGATAGCCGTCTTATGAACTTATTTTTATCCGGACGCGAAAACAGCTGGTTAACACTAGACTGAATGTGTTCTCATGCTGAACTATATAATCTATATCTGTATAATCTTTGCTGTAGGAAAGATTTAGCGACGGTTTATAAAGGGTCTTTGGTAAAACGAGTTTTAATTTACGGGCAATACACAAAGTCCCAGTTTGGTTAACTGTCAATGGATGCATTAGCACAAACTTTCTAAAGATATGTACAATTGTTCAGGGGCAGCCGATCTAACCATAATTAGGAAGAACCAAGCCCTTTAAAACTCACCACAGGCTTATAAAATGTTTGAATAAATAAATGAAAAATTGGTACAAAAGGCATCCCAAATATGGTCAACGGGCAATGACCCGTATCGTTTTCAACTCAATTAGGCATCAAAGGACCAGAAAGGGATGATTCTTACATATTATTAAGCGTCAGTCAACGCTTTATTATAAGCAATTAACTACTAGACTGGAAGACTGTTAGACATCCCGATTTTGATTAGCTATTAAATCGATTTAAATAGAAGATAGTCTTCTAGAAATCTGCCGCTGCTTCGTAGGGGTGCAATGTACTGATGTGGTGATATGTCAAAACGACGAAATAATTTGTGTTACACTGTGTACAGATTAGAAGACATAGTATAGATAAAGATGTGAGACAGGTAAAAGACACCGAATTTGAAAAAATATCACGACAGAAAGCAATGATTTAAAATACCAGTACAAGGTGACTCAAACTAAATAACTTACAGTTACGTGAATGGGAGACTAATACTACGTGAAAGAATTTAGGTTACAGGTAAAATTCTCGAACACTGACTAACTCGCAACGTGGAAATAATACTTAAACGGACAGTATAAGATCCACTATTTGAAGACAAAAGTTAGAAAACATTGGTTTAATAAACCAAACCTAATTGAGAACGTTTCAAAATATTGACAGACTATCTGAATGAAAAGATGAAAAGGAACAGCTAGAGGAAAAGGAGGTCGAGTATTGTAAGAAGTACAAAAGTACATCCATCATTCGATGATGACAGGAAAAGTACAAGACAATAACGACTCTGTTACGAGTTACAATAGAGTGCATTCAAAATGATGAGTTCAGTCATAACAGACTTTCATCAAGCTATATTTTAATTGACTACTCCTAACTTAATCCAATCAAAATCTAAGTTCTCGCCAATTCAATTACCACAAAAGACCAATAAAAAAACAATAACACTAGAAATGGAAACTAAAACAAATCGTAAACGAGCAAGCCGATAATACGACAATTCAATTAGACAGTAGAAATGTGACAGAACTTAATGGTCACCCCTAATGGTATTAGCCGACATAAAAGGAGTTTACCTCAGCTGTAAATCATAGTAATTGACGTGGTTTATGGGAGGGTCTACAACTAAAGACCACGAAGGGAAAGGGAGATGAGACTGATGACTTCAGCGGGATACGTTTCGAAATAGATAGAAAAAGTTCAAATTCGGGTCGAAGGACCACACATTTTTGTTGGTACTTTGAACTAGCTGATAAGTTTTGTACGCTTTCGTACGAATGGCAGGACAAGTCTGCGGGGTGATTAAGATACACACTCATGATTCCAATGCTATTTTGAATTTCGACAATAAGATTCATTGCATATTTGCGTTGCTCACGTTGTCTAGCGGACGAATTTTTGAAACATGAATTTCCTTTCAATTCCTTCGTATTGTGATATGTGTGCATACAGTAGTATTACTTAATTGGGGTGCTGATAATTTTGTTAGTTGAAAATTTCTTACTAACGTCGTTCCACTAATATTAGTAATATCCGTAATGATCAATGGTTAAAATAATTATGAACACTTTGGTATAGATAATACCTCGCCATAGAACTTCATTTTAAATACAAACACATTAACGCTAGCATGTGCTTTTGTTTTAAACATTTTAGTTTATTCCACACACGTTACCAACCACGGCATAGCGGTAACTCACGTCACCATCGGCATAAATATTTGTTGGACACACATAGTAAAAAATGGTGCCAATCGGTTTAATGCTTTTACGATTTCACGTACTATGGGAAATGTGTGGGGGTTACGTTTTAGCTTTAATGGCTCGTAAAATTATAATGCAATGGCTTATGTTTTGATGAATATAAATCTAAGAATCTTGACATTCCATAAATCAATGTTTCTCCTCTGACTTTACCGTTGACTCCGAATGAAATCAATTATAGGGTTGTTCAAACATACATATTAGCATAGACATTATTAAATACTAAGTACTAAGTTATTAAGAGTAAGTACTTGCATGCACGATGGAAGCACCGGATTTTAATCTTCTAATAACGATCTTGATCAAAAGAATGACAATAAAATTGAATGTAGAAGAAACCTTTTTAGTATAAGTGAAAACAATTCTTTTAATTATCAATAAATAGAAAACCCCACATTACACTTTCATAATAGGAAGATGAGAATAAACGTAGTCATCCAACTCAGCAATAAAAAACAATCTTGGCACGGGATACAAAAAAAATCTAGCATCAAAGAAAGAATACTTAGTTTTTATTGTAATCGATGGACTATAAATAGATACAGAGATGAATCATTCAACATTCAACTGCTCATTCAATTAGATGAATCTTTTTTATTGAGATCAGTAATGAGCGATCATTGTGCAGGAAAGTATAACACAAGAATGAATGTAATGCGTGGTGGATCGAAAAAATTGTTTGCTTCTAAAATTGCGCATTCACGCTCACTCGGATATCAGAACTTGGAGAGCAAACTGTGGCCAGAATTCCACATCTATAATAGGGCACAAGTTCTGTGGCTGAATTTAATTTTGGTAATGACATTAGGCATATAGTGGTAGATGGCAGGATTGAAGACCGACTAGAGGCTTAGGAAGCGTAGTAAGACTTAATGACAATAAGAGGTCTATGGGCGTACGTTACTCGTATTTATTTTGTCGGGAAGACAGGAATAAGTTTGGCGTGTGTATAAGGAGGATCGTTAAAGCGTACACGTTAGATGAAAAGTGCTAGGGATACTGTTGGAAATAGGCAGCAGTATGGCGAACATTCTAGAGATTATGATGATGAAAACCAAGGTAAGTAATACTAATACAACAACAAGCGTACAAGATAGAAGCTCTGGACACGAAGGGAAAACGTTCAGACTCACAGGCTCTATCTACAAGTGGTATTTAAGATTACTTGTACCATTATACATGTACCCTAGATTACTAAGTACTTGAAAGATTACAATAGTACTTATGGTTGTTACTTTATTTTTTATTTTGTTTGAGATTAACTATGGCGTGTACACTTTACAAAACCATTTTTTCTAAATCTTACTCAAGAAGATACCTGCCTATATTTATTTATTCAGCCATTAAGAATGAGTCATAGTTTTATTAATACAGTAAGTATTTCTGTGACTTGAAAATCAAGAATGTAAACGAGAATCATCATTTTTGCTAAAGGTCCTTGAGGCTTTAATATTGTTTCACGCCGTTACTTTGGTTTTTTATAGACCACTTTCCAACTAATAACGACAAGAATATGATAAGATTAGCTAAAAAAAAATCCTTATTTATAATTCATACTAACCCACTTAGAAAGCCAATAGAACCGTTGAACGTGTTTAGTATTGTGGTCCATTTTTAACATCACTGACTTATCATCACTCATCGTTACATTGAACTACATACAATACTGCACAGTTTTCACTTACTTTACTTAGACGACTCACAATATAAACTTACACTGTAGTTCAGTATTGAACGTTAACCTTGGTCTTTTCATATGCAATCCATACTACGGTATGCACTACAAATTACACAGCTTCATCAACATTCACAATTCGAACACCAAAAACATCTCTTGTTTATATTTTTTCTTCAAATATTTAAGATTTCGAACAAGTTTCGTCCACTCGATTCTCCAAGTGCATAAAACCACTTTTTTCTTCAGTGTGAACATGTACACAGGACACAAAGCCACATTGATCGAGGTACAGTGACTTGAAATGACGCGTGCGCAGGCCGCAACAATACCTTGGAATGCGACGCAACCCGCTGTGTATTAATTACTGCAGTTATATCATTGTTACCGGTAAGTGAATGTAGAGTGTTGGTGTAGGTAGGTAGGTCAATTTGTAAGACTGAATGAGGGTACCTAGATTAATTCCTTATGTTCTAAATTGGGTGTTTGTCTCTACTTTAATAATGCTATAGCGTACACAACTGTCTTAGCTTAGATACTATCATAGTTCTACCACAAAAACCAAATCTTTCATTAGAGTGTGATGGCATAGGTTATTGTGTAAAATCCGGCTCGAAGGACCACAAACTATTTTGAATAAAACTATGCCTGTACTTGATGGCAAATTCGATTTATTCCGTCCTACAAACGTGATAGAAAATGGAACAATAAAGTAGAAGGAAGTTCATTAGCAGTTAAAACAGACACTATTGTTGTAAGTACTTATAACACAATACCTACTCTTTAATATTACACAATTTACACGCGTACACGCGACGTTATTGTATGACATTAAAACAATAAAAAGAGTGGAGAATGTATTAACTATCAACCATATATGACCATCAGAACAGGTGTAAAATGAGTCAACATAGGACAATATGCTTGAACTTGAAAATATGGTTGAAACAGGTTGTCACACGTTCATACATAACACTGGTGAGTAGGATACACAAGGTGTAAGAGGCATCTATGTTTACGGTTGTATAATCAAACAATCAAACGTATGCTTGGCTGATTGATTGGGTGACTATGGTGATACCTAAAGTGCTGATGTTATAATCTCGAAATTCTGACAACTGGTTTAAACAAGGGGTATTGTGTTCGCACCTTTATTAGGTCTTTGGGAAAATGTAGGTCACTTCCCAATCAACGCTTTTCGGACATGCATGAGCCAACTACATCGCATTTGGGCAAAACCTTCAACAAAGAAGCAACAATCCCGAACAGTTTCAATTCAAGGAACCCAGCAAGGCTTTCCATTAACTTAACTGGTAAGGTTTAAAGACCTGTGTGAACTTGGCACCCGACTTTGGACATTAGTAAAGTTCACACAGGTGGTTTAAAGACCTTAAAACCTCACCAGCAAGAGCCAATCACATGGGAAAGCCATTGATGGGCAAGGAAGCTTCAATCTCGAAGAACATTTAGGACCTCTACAAGAGGCGCGGGCCTGTGGACGACGAGCTATGGGCTAGCTCACCGTCCGTCCGTCTTGACGACTGGCCGTGTCGACGGCGCGTTCGTGTTCCACGCGCGCCTCAAAGAGATGTCAGCAAACAGGAAAGGTAGGCCGGCAGTCCGAAAGGACCGATGCCTGCCAGGGTTGCGGGACTGTTCGAAAGTGATACCGCGGCCCTGGAGCACAAAGGGCAAAAGAAGGAACATGGGTGGGTTTTAGTCAGTAAAAGTCTGATACTCCCTCCTGCTCAGCCCAGAGCGGGAGGATTTATTTGATGATTTCCCATCAAAGAAAAAAAAAAAAAAAAAGGTCCTGTACAAGGCCTTCCATTTCCATTACCACTACCTAACCAAAGTTTCTTTTTCTGTCTTTAAAGACCTGACAACCTAGCTAATGGACATGACAGCATCAACCAATCATATCGTATTATAGCAAAGCCGTCATCAATGAAGCTACCATTCAGAACCATTTCAACTTAGGGTTCCTGCAAGGCTTACTATTAAACTAAAGTTTGTTAGAGTTAAATACTTCAAAACCTTGCCAATGGACATGTCAGCATGATCCAACCACATGGCAGAGGCTCCAACACTGTCGGTACAATCACACACAATTTGATTCGCACGCACGCCAGAGTTCAACCACCTCGTTACGCAATCAGAGCCACGGTAATGCTTTTTCATCTGTTTCTCTATTCGTTTACTTTTAGGGCTGCCACTCCGCCGGTATTTGAAATGGAGAGATTTTTTTTTGTTGGAAAATATATTTTTTACTGACAAGTACATGGAATTTTTAGTGACAGGCATAGTTCTGGAACAGAACTTATAAATTCTACGTTTCGATACACACTGAAGAATTCAGTCATTATTCACCATTTAGCGAATTCTTTTGTTCGTAGCAAGGTTTAAAAATATCGAAGAAAAAGATACTAGACCATTTAAATGATTAAGTTTTGTAGAAGAAAATGGAAAATGTCAACCATGGATTTTTTACTTGGTCTTGGATTAGGTGATAGTTCGATCGATTTTCATCAACAGGTTACCTACCATCCATATCAGCGATACCCAATTTTCATACCATTATAGATAGTATATTAATACGTTATGATAGTAAATTGGTAGCCCTATTAATCGCGTTACGAGCCAGAGTGTTGATCCACAACAGCTGAGTCAGACGAAACAAGTGTGCGTCACTAAAACAACGAATTTAATTAGCCAATTATCATAATTTCACGCTTAGCACCACGACATGCTAGCTTACAATTAGTATTAAAACAACATTGGGAATAAATGTATAGAAAGAGATAAAATTCTGTCAACAAACGAATACGAACTATAGAATTTGTCGCCTTGCAAGTCATCGACTTCAACGTCTTCGCGTTTAATAGCTGGTAACTCAATTTTATATTGTAGTAACTGTTGTAAGCGACCTTCGACCGCGTGAAATGATTATAAATATATTACTTGCCTATTTGAATTAGATTTTGTTAACAATTTCAAGGGTTTTAATATTTTTGCACGGAGCCCTAACTATTTTTCTAAAATAAAAGTAGCGTAAGAAAGTTTAAATCAACATATATTTTTTAATTGGGCTGAAAATCAGCACTTTTTGAACGTCAAACATTACAAAGACAGTCCCCCAAAGCTTCTTCACCACTTTAATAATGTTTTAGCCGCATGCCTGAGATATAATTCTCGACGGCATGTAAAGTCAAGTCAGAGACCCATGGATGGCATAAAAACTCTGACACCAGGTTAGGCACAGACCACACGAAAGAAAAAGAAGAAGCTGGGAGAAGAAGTAGCGGATCAAACACATCAGCAAGCAGTGGATAAAGCACTAAAGTAACTAATCTAGACTAATATACTAATAATATAAAGAGGTATAACTTTGTGAGGTTGTAGGGGGTAATCTCTGGGTCTTCTGAACAGATTTTGAAAATTCTTTCACTAATAGGAAGCTACATTATCCCCGAGAGCAATAGCCTATATTTCCAAAGTGCCCCTGGGATAATTTCCGACCAAAACGCGAGCGAAGCCGCAGACAACAGCTAGTAATACATGATTTCAGTTTGTCTGCCAACCCTTACGCATGCATACACTACGGGATGATGAGAATAACAACGTAAACGGACGAGAACGCACACAAATAACTTGAGAGTAAAACAAACAGTTTGGTAGTGTAAACTTTTATCTCTTCATTGTGGTTTGTGTATCATTTGAAAATGTTACATCTGTATTATTGCGGAGAATGCAATCTTCGTAAGGTAGGTATGTTATGAAAAAAACGAAAACGGAAAAAGATAATTTATGCTATGCCTATGCTTCTGGTTCTAGAGACGAAGAAAACCTTTAATGTATTGAAAAAATCAACTTCAGTCGATACTTGCGAGGATCTGACTGATGCTGTAAGCTAATGGCGGCCGATTACTGGCCCAAATAATTTTAAAAGCACCATTGTCACTTTTGAGTGACAATGTTACTTTTAACGATTTTAGTCAAAAAACGAGAACACATCGTCCTAACATCATCATCATAACGGTATTACCAATATCGAAGACCTTCGTACGTCTCCAGTCTACTAAGCCAAGAACACAACCATTACAAAATTCTAAAAGAAACCTTACCAATCCGTCCTCCATTACACGGGTCGGCTGTCGCGACAGTACCTACCTACCCTACTCAGTGAGACTCTCCACCAGGAAGTATCCGACTGCCGCATACCTTAGCGCCATTGAGCGAAAACGTAGGGCTCGAGAATTAATCGGATAGATAAGGGAATAAGTAATTAATCGTCTGAAGACACGTTGTGGGACGTACGAGTAAGAATGAGTTTTGTTGAAAGGGATTTGTATATTAGTACTGTTATTAAAGCATCATTGTGTGGACACTAATAACAAAACAGTGCAAATACCAGACCGAAGAAAACTGGTGAGATGATCAGCTACCAGTATTAGATTGGCTTTCTACCAGCCTCAAGTCTATTTTAATGAAAGAAAAGATATTGCGAAAGTAAAACGATGAGCAGACGACCTACAAGGAGTATAACGTAAAGAAAGATATTAAAATAAAACAATAGAGGACAATCAACAGCGATGGACTGTTCTGGCGCTGCAATGAAGCGAGTGGAACAATGCAAATACGAAATGAAAATTCTGCCAGCAAAGTTTGCATTTTTAATATCCTTTTCTATTCAAGAAGACAGTCACTATTGAAACTTACGCCTGAACCGCGTTCAAGTTCAAGGGCTGTCAGTGTCATTATTGTAACCGAATAATGACACTGCTGATCGTGTCCAGTTTCAATAGCGAAATTTCCCTTTGATATAGTCTTAGATGTCTTTCAAGGTGCTTTCATATGGAAACTCTTTGATACAAACGACATACGGTGTGCGTTCGACTTGGATGAAACAAGGAAGTATCAGTGTATCGAAGCGGTTAGCGACGCTACCGCATGCCAGGCAGTCAGGCAGCGAGAACAGATATGTTGTGAAGAATTATGACTTTAGATAAGGAGTTAAAGATTGAAAATAGGAACAGGAAATATCGTGAGGGACACGACATGTCCTAGAACCAAAAATTCAAAGACGTGTGTTCCTTTCAAGAGGACGGTGATGTTTCTGAGTCTTGAATGATGTTTTAGAAAAGTAACAGAATTAATCTAACGTATATGTATAACATAACAAACGAACGTATATAACGTGTATAACGTATATATATAAATATAACATATATATAATGAATATTTATATATATATTTACTTTGCCTGTCTTTCATAAAGGTAAATAATAACGTCCCTGATCAATTCGTAAGAGGAAAATTACATGACATTGAGGTCATATATGTATTATTATATCTCAGCCATTGAATATTGTTTTGTTAATAGGTTACTGGGCTAAATCAATGATTTATCCTCCGTATAATAAATATTCATTGGCTTCCTCGTGGATAATAATTGGTATTTTGAATAAAAGTTAAGTAAACAGGAATTATTTGCTGGGATTTCATCCGTTTCTGACTAAATGGGAGACAGAACAAAATATTGAAGATATTCTCGAGAGGCTATCATGAAAAAAAAACATCGAAAAAACTAGACACCATATCCTCCTTCCATATAATATCAGGAAGAACTGTTCTTCCTGATATTATATGGAAGGAGGATATTTTTGGAAGATACGCCGTGCTAACTTGTTACTGCGAAGTCACCTTAAGTCATTAATTATCATCTGCCTAGCCTTTTCCCAACTATGCTGGGGTCGGCTTCCAGTCTAACCGGATGCACCTGAATACCAGTATTTGACATAGAGCGACTGCCTATCTGACCTCCAAAATCCAGTTAGTACTGGGTAATACGGTACCCCTTGGTAAGACAGGGTTATCAGTCTTTTTGGGCCACTGACTACCTGTAACGACTGTCAAAGATCTACAGATGACAGCCGAGACCAACTGCTTAACGTGCTTTCCGAGGCATGGAGGAAAATCGATATGTAATGGGTGGTCACCCATCCACAGACCAACCTAGGCAAGCGCGGCTTAACCTAAAGATCGACCCGACCGGCTGTTATTATTTAGCTACGAGCTCCTCTTCTCCATACCATAAGTATTATAAACCAATAATTACTATCTAAATACTGTAGGATTTGCCATTATTACAAAACAAAACGTGGAAACCTATTAATTTCCCCGTCATTTAGTTCCTGAACGTAATAATGAACCGTTTACAGCAGTAGTGAATGAATGAGTGAGAGAGTGATTACAGACACCCTATTGTGGTATTGCCTCTATAGTCTATGATCATGGGAAAACTGTGGCTGTTTCCATTTGTATGGAAACAACACTAGCAGTTATACAGTACCTACCTACAATACCTGTGTGATTCGATTTACACAAAGTGTGAAGAAAAAAATTTTTTTCCCTCTTCAAATGGTAATACTGTCAAGCATATCTCAATTGCGGTTTTTAGCTACCTGCTAACTACTTAGGTAATACCTACTTAATCCATCTTCAAAACAATTTTGGTAAAATCTTACCAAAAAATGTATTTTGTTTTTTCCGATCGCAAGGTAAACTAAGCAATACATGGTCCACTGCGCAAACGGGCATTGATCTTTGCGTACAGAAATGTCAATTTGAATCAAACTTGATGCCAGCAGTAGTATCAACGTTGTAGATGAAAAAACCTAAATTACTATTACGAAAAGAAAAGTGAACTTTACGTATAAACGTGCTGGTAATATAACTTTTATGGTTTGTAAAAGTATATATTACACGCACGCACCCACGAAGTGTTAGCAAGAGGCGCACCCACTTTTCGCCATTTCAAGTCACAAATGCAAAAAGTAAAAGAAAAATTATAATTCAAGAATAAAACCAAACAAACTCATCATAATAATTCTTTTAGCACACAATTTTCAACACCGCATTCCTCAACAGTCAAGGACATCAAACACAAACAGTTCATTTCTCACAGAATTCGACGAAAAAAAGCCGTTTTACGCATCAAACTCTCGTCAAATCACTACTGGGGGGCCCGTTAGGTATCTGTCGTACAATTTACATCCGATAGTCCGTCCATCCGGTCGTACGTCTCGGTCAACGGACCCGATTGTCACGGAACGGAACACAGGAAGTATAGACGATAATATTTAGGAGAGAGGGGAGTACGTTGTTTTTTTTGACAGTGACATTAAAGGCTGAATAAAATCATATCATTGCCTTTCATTATACTTTTAGGCCTTATAAAGTTTTTAAAAGACGTTCCTTTGCCTTTTAAAAGTAGTAGTCCATGTATGGTACAGTTAGATGGATTTCATATGCTAAGCAGCACTGTTTTAGTAGAGTCGTGTCGATTACGTTGAGTGATGTGTTTTTAATGGAATGTCTGCTTCCGACATTCCAGCCACCGAGGAAGTATTGACCATATTTACTTTCAACTGCTGTATTCAATTTAAAAGTTACTCATTGTTTTAGTGAGGTGTTTTTGCCAACCCGTAAAGTAATTTAGTTGCGAGGGCAGCAAGACTTATAGATATTATATTTCATAAAGAGTATGAATGGAAAACATAAAAGTGCCTAAAGTCTTCAAAAAACAGATACCCTTGGATATCCGAGTATCGTCACAATGAATGACCTGTAGTATAAGATAAATAAACAGATGTAAAATAAGCCATCCGCACTTTTCCAAGAGTGTAGGGTAGGTATTACTTGTAAAAGCGCTTTAACGTTGGCTATTAGGTCATCCTAGAACTGGGTCTGGACTCGGGATGCTGCGAAGAGGTTCCAAATTCTCTTAACAACGCCATTATTTGCCCAAATATATATTTCTAGTAAGTGGCCATTATTTTTAGAATACAAGCATATTTGATTGAAGCCAGAGTACGACACTTTTTGGTAATACCCAAAATCTTGGAAAATTTTGTAGTTATCGTAATTTATTTAGGTATTGTACCAAGTATTTCTAAGCTCCCAGATTATGGGCCTCGATATCAGTCAGCAATAATAACAAGAAGAATTACAAGAAGAAGGCAGAGGTGAACCTAATAGTACACCCACATTTCGCCATCAACAGGACAGCAATCCAGACTCCGGGTTCCCGCTGTGAATTTCTTTATAGAAAAGCTCAATTACAAGATTCATTCATGAAATTGGGCTACGACGCCGACGCTCGAAGGTGGTCATAAACCATATCTTTGCTAACTTGTTGCTTTGCTACTTGATAGAGTACTGTTATCCATAAAGAAGGTTTTATTACTGAAATTTACGTCTCTCATCGTATCTTTATAATTGACTATTCAAATGAACAGTTTGTACGTATTTGCCTACTTTTTTGTAAGTAAGGAACCACCAGCTGCAGTTTCGTTAAATTAATATTATTCTATTTTATTATTAGATTTTTCATAAGTTTTCAGACGCTGTTAAACGTTTTCCAAGGAAGCGTTTGGGGAGTATTGATCCTTCCGACTACAGCGCCAGCCTGCCGGTAATTTAATGCAGTTTTCCTTGAATATATTACGTGGTGTGCTTTCACACCACCGAGTAAGTAATACTGTTAGAGTATACTCTTACAAAAGAAAAATGATTCATATTATTATCTCTCTTATTGGCACACAGGTTTCCGTGTTTCCTGATCTGATATGTTTTGCTATTGAATTTGGAATTCCTGCCTTTTCAAACTTGAAAATGAATTATTTTTACGCTCAGATGTGTCATTCCCTCGAAAACTTCAGTAACGAAAAAAAGCCATAAAAAATATAAATAAAAAGATTTTTCTCTGAATCATCGCACATTCCAAAGTCAAATAATAAACAAATGCCAGTCAAAATCAAAGTGACCGGGTGACCCAAGTCGGATATGGTCGGATATTTCCGTACTATGACGGTTATGTTTCTCAACGCACATTGGATAGTAGAGAACGCTATTTCAAGACTAGAAGGTCAATGTCTGCGGATTACGACCACATTTATGTAAAGAATAAATGTGAATGGGGACATAGAGGCGGCGGGCATGTGGATATTGGAGTTACTGATAAAAATATAAATACGGACATATTGATACTTTATTCTTAAGTGCAATACATTCAAAACCCATTTAGGTATAGCTCCTCACTTGTTCATTGGCGCTAAACGAAGACAAACTAATTAGGAGGTAGGTATACCGTGGTTCCTAAAGTTCAAGTGTTAACGGACTAGGAAAAACCAAAAGTTTGAAAGAGTCAATTATGGCAGATAAACTATAGCCTAGTTTTGCTGTAATTTACTCTTAAACTTATACACTTTTGAGCAACGCCGGAATTTTACTTCATAAAAGCAATCGTCAATGTAAGAAAAGAGAATCAACCTTGTTGAAGAAAACCGCATTTCCGACCGACATGGTGCTTCAAGTGAACAATTTGCCGAATTACAACGTGCAAGAGGGGAGAATTTACGAAATATCGTATAGGGGTGTAAATAATTCAAGTGCTCTCCAAGAAAACCCCAAGTTTGGATTACTCAGAACCCTTTTGAAGGGAGGCTTCTACACCTTAAATGAATCAAGAGTTGCAAAACAGAGGGTGTACAAAAATCTTGGTCAGCTTTCTGTTGCAATCTTTGTACAGACACTACACTGTTGGTTGAATTTTCGTCATTTGTGCCGCATAATCAGCCTATAATTTTCCTACTGCTGGGACACACGGCCTCCTCTCTATGAGAGGGAATGGGCTATAATCTACCATGCGGGCCCAGTGCAGGTTGGTAGATGTCACATGTCTTCGAATTTATGGTTCTAGAACATTTGGTTCATCACGATATTTTCCTTCACCGTTTTTGAAAGCAGTGGTGATGAAATAAAATTACACAAAGTAATGCGCCTGCCTCGGTTCGAACCCACGACTGTTCATAAGTCGGGGCCGCTAACACTGGGCCACCGCTGCTCTCATTTCTCTGCATTTGTACCGGAATTGTCTTTATTTCATTGTTAAGTACTTCATCTTAAAAAAACATACTTTTTGTCTTCATTCTAGAGATTTTGTTTTGTATTGCCAAGTCGGTTTCATTGTTTTATACTACTAACCAAACAGGAATTCTTTTGTGTACAAAGAATAAATAAATTAAGTGTCGTGTCTCCAGCTGTTTTCATGGCCCGAAGTCAGCACAACGCTATACCTACACCCAATTTAGCACCATGATTCACAAATGTTATAATAACTACCCACGTTAATGCGGAAACTGTATTTAGAACGTGCTATTTAGAAAGTGGCTTCATTCACGAATATTAGATTTGTTTATTGCGAAAATAATTTTTTAGCGGATATTAGCGTTATTTTTACAGTGGTGCAAAGATCTTTTGACGCTTCAATGAAATTGTTAGAAAGGAGAGCGCTGTTGATTCGTGAAATTGTCTGTGGAAATTGTATACTTTTTCTTAGCGTGTCGATGGGAAAAAAATCAAATGTTTGCCCCAAAATTCAGCTACTCAAATCCCGCTCACTGATGTAGCCATAAGGTCTTAGGTCATCACCAGTAATCGGAATAGTTAGAGCTAATGTGCCTAAAGATCAAGAAACAGAAACGAAAATGGAGACTTCCTCACGACATTTTTTTTTTCGGAATATTTGTTCCGACTGTCGGAACATTACATTTTTACTTTAATTTATAAAGTAAAACAACTATCGAATTCAACTACAGTTTCTGTTTTAAAAAAAAGTGCACGATTATTATTGTTTAAAAAATAAAGGTATTCTCCATATCTTCGTTTGAACGCCGTAAGTGCGGAAGTTAATTTAATTTTCATAGCAGCTTTAATAATTAGAACTAACAAGGTAAAAAAAACAATTTATAGGTTACCATACCATTTATTCATTTTAATTACCATTATTGGAACTAAACGTAAACAACTAACTAACGTAACTTTTTGAGAACGTTCTCCTTGTCAAAGTCAGTTAAAAAGAAAAAATAATGAATTCAATTAGTCTATACTGTTTAATAAATTATTGAATGTACTTAACTGATTCCGAGACATTTCCTAGTTTCAGAAAAAAAAAAATCGGAAAAAAAAAATTGTCGTAAGGAACACTTTTCGTTTCTGTTCCTTGCTTGAACTTTAGGTACATTAGCTCTACCTATTCCGATCACTGGTCATCACATTAAAATTGTATTGAAAAATAAGATGACAGTGTTAGTTCAGATTAAATCCACGATCTAAAATATCATTGTATATTTGTACAACTATAGTGAAGAATTCTTGTTGTGATTGTTTAAACAATGGAACGTTAAACTTACTCATGTACAAACGATTTAATTCCAAACATCAGTCAGTTCAATACATAGACGAAAAACGCGACTTCAATAGCTTGTCTAATTTCTAAGATAAAAATAATTTATCGTCTAAACAGATTTCATAAACAAAGATTATGATTATTAGATAGGTAAGTCATACAGTGATGATGGAAGTTTAAAAAATGAATGTTTACAATATCAGACATGTCGACAGATCATAGAGTCGAGCGTCTATGAGGAAGTCTAGTCGTTTAATATCCGGAATGCTATGGAATTCACTGAAGTCAATTTCCTTTTCGAATTAGTATCATAAAAAGGCGTTAATCAATTTCATATCGGCCGGGTCGTTATAGTATTTTGCGTAATATTAATTCAAATGATAGTATAATATCTTCGACATAGCAGTAAATCCATAACTGTTGACGAAATGTTGGTAGCAAGCAATATTATTCTGTCCAAGCGTAATCTTTCCAGCAATATCCGTGGAACAAAAGCGAACATTTCCATAAGAAAAATCCGCTCATATTCGCAGAGAAAAATCTGTAATCTCCAAGAAATTTCAAAGATTGCACCAGACGGAATAAACTCAAAGAAAAAATGCAATATCGAAGACATGAACGGACTTTAATATCGGAAGAGAGAGAACGGACTTTATTACTAGGCCATCTTAGTTCATACTACTAGCTACGTAGACTACGGTAGTACAGAATGAATAGTAGTCTACGACAAGACATCAATTGATGCCAATAATAGTTTCGACGATCATTCACGGATCAATTGTGACATCAAATTGTGTGTCACGCGATTCTCATCTATCAATTTTGTCATAGCAAAGAAAATATGACTAATGGAGCTCGACGAAGTGGACACATCGATGATAGTCTTGGCCTTTGGTCCTTAAAATAGGTACCCACAGTGATCTGTGGGTACCTATTTCACGCAGAACGTGAATTAACTAGATTATCTGATGTGAAGGAGGCTTGGACATCTGGGTAGACTTGGAGATAGCCGAAAGAATAAGACTGACTGATTGGTGGTCAAGAAAACTTAAGAAGTCCGAAAATGGGTTGCGTTAGATAGAAGATTCCATCAAGGTGGTTCCTCTAAAGTGGTGGGAAACACCTAGATGAGGAATAGAACCGTAGACAATGGCAGGCGAAAAAGCAGTTCATAACCAACTTCGAGTGTTTATGGGCTAAAATATTGATAATTAGACCAATAATCTTCAAGAAATTGAAGATTACAGTAGGTCTTAAGGAATTAGAAGATTCTTTTACGCAAATATACGCCTGATTCCATAACTAATCTTAAAATGGAAGGTTTACCTGGGCATGCAAAACTGCAAGTTAACGTAGTCAAATCCTATTATTAAGACTTTAAGACTGAAATTCCTATTCGAAAGTTGTTTCATCGATGCTTCCACTATGCTATAATTTCTGTTTTACTCTCATCTACCTATAAACTAAAGCTTATAATGCATATCGTAAGAAGTTATAGGTATATTTGCATTCAAACGAGTACACGTCAGATGATCGATTGCCGCAAATTGCTTACAGATGCGCATAACTAACGTTAGATAGCAATTTGCTATTAGAAATCGTTTTATTAAATGGATCTTAAAGAGCTTTTCAAAATAAACGACGTCTCACGTTCTTGACTGAAGAGGTTTTACTTTAGGAGACTAGATATTGGCATTTCAAAAATCAAGATCCAAAAGTTATTTAGCCACAGAAGTCTGAGAAACAGAAATTTTTGAAAATCAATATTTGCGTGAGGCAGTCCCTCAAAACGGTTACTTTGCCACTTCTTGTTGATTAAGCTGGTGAGAAGAAATGGCAGAACGAACTCCCCAGCAAAACACAGTTGTAATATTCGAATATAAGGACTTATACCTACTACCAGAGAAAACGAGAAACACTCCAATTTTCATTACAATTTCTCGCATATTCCCTTCATTCAGTTCTCCCAGAGTCCCAGTTATCTCAGTGTTATTAAAAATAGCCCATCTAATAGACTCGTTATAAACGCAGCCCGGGATAGCGGCAGGTTAGTAGAACAACGAACGTTTACACGAAACGGTAGCAGCGAATGTAGTGGTAATTAACATCATCCTGTGTTATTAGCCAAATGAAGCCGTAGCTGTTCAATTTTGAACAAAGCTATTGTCCTACTTCGTTTGAGAGTAGATAATGGATATTTTTGAGATCAGCTACCAAGTACCAATTACTTTACAATTTTATTAAAGGTACTGTAAAGTCAGGGAAACCATTGTTCTTGTTTCGTTCCCTTAGTACAGACTTAAACAGTCCTTATATTAAAATTACAAATGCCTTTCTTGTTGATGTATGAAATGGGTATCAGTTTGTCAATAAGCCTTAAAAAAAATCCACAGAAGTTCAGATGGTACACTGCAAATTGCCGGAAAACTCCAGTCTTACTTTTTTACTCAGTACAGTAGCCTTATTATGCCAAACTAACCAACCTAGAATACCTGATGAGAAAGCTCGTCAACCGACAAAACGAGCAAAGGGAACACAGACGATTCTGAATGCCTTGTCGTTTCAAAGCGACGTAACTACACGTAATGAAAGGTATGCAAAGTGACGCAAACGCAATGCCAGTCCTGTAAATATTACCAAATGTATTGGCAACACTCAAAGTCACGTAGCACTTAGCAGTAACCAGTCTCCGTGGGTTAAAGATCACAGTTTTGTTTTGTAAGGCACAGGTGGCAACCAGATAATACCCCGATTTTCACGAGAACAAGGGTTAGGGTAGTGGATGTTGCAGGACATCGGGACACATTGCCACAGGATTGGACACAGGCCCTTTCACTTATTTGGATTTCAGGAAAGAAATGCAGAGGACTTTTTGACCCAGATTTAACGCACACGAAAAAGTACACAAAATATTATATATCATATTATGACGGCAGTGTCTCACGGCTGTGCCAAAAAGGCCTAGTTGTGCATAAATGCCTGACAACTGGTGCCTGATGCTGGTTTTCAAATTAGCCTTAAGAAGCCGAACTGTGATTTTGCAAGAAGACATAAACGCTCCACTAAGAAACTAGAATCAGTAGAGGAAACTTCCCATAGTGATTTTTAAATAACTTTTTTATAGCTCAAGAACTCCTCTAAACTATAAATTTTAAAGTATTTTCAGTGCTGCTTATTTAACTTACAATAAACCGAGTTTTATTACAGCAAGTAATTCTGCAAAACAGGGCAATAAACTTTATTTTAGACTTTCCTGCCGGTTGCTGTAGTAATTATGCCTTTTCGACTGGTATAGTTTTCATGATTGCCTGTGCCTGAAGTATTTTATCTCGCAATCATAACTGTTCCAACTCGTATAGTACTGGAATGTCTTACATTACAACCGACTTTCTATTTACCACGATAAGCATTATATAGTACAATAATTACATTATTTTAATATTAGAGCGGATTTTTAAGCTGGGGTGGTAAGGGCCTTCATCGTTGTAGCTACAGAAAAACGTTTAATATTTATATACAAAACACATAGGTATACAGGAACAATTATGGAAACGCATGTGAATAAAAGAGTGATTGACATGAATGTTGATGGAAGGAGAAGGAGAAGAAGGCCAAAGAAAAGATGGATGGATTGTGTGAAGACTGATATAAAAGAGAAAGGAGCATATGATGCCATGACGTCTGACAAGGGAGAATTGAAGAAGAAAACGTGTTGCGCCGAACAAAAATAGAATGGGACAAGGGCAGAAAGATGATGATATGACAGAAAAATATATACCTACAGACAAAAGAGTACAAAGGTACCGCTTACTTCATTTAGAAATCTCTTCCAGCTACCGACCTGCATTCTTAGAAGACTGTCTTTGACTTTTTAAGAAATTCTGCCAGCCAGATAAACGTCAATCACGTAGTATTTTTCAAGCCAATCGATGCAGTTTCGTAAAAGGATTAAAATACTCTTCTGAACCAACTAAGGTTCTATCTACTAGAAAAGTCACAAATCTACCACAAAACAGACTAGAATTCACTAGAACAACAAAGTATAACTGTCCAAATGCTTTAAAGCCCTCAAAAATCACGATCAACGGTCTCACAAAAGGAACAACTGCAGCTAACAAGCTTACAAGCCTCGGAAAAGCCGGAAAAGAAAGCAGTGAACAGAACAAACCTTTTAGTACCCTCGCACAAAAGGAGTAAAGCACACAGTTGACACAGTGTAACAAAGAGCTTTACTGGAAGTGGGTCAATGAATCCGCTGAACAACGCTTCTACGAGCTAATGCAACTCACCCATGTATGTTTTAGAGCGTGCTAGACCTAACGTGTGTTTTGCAAGCTCTGTGATATTCGATGTCACCGGTATTACATTGTCGACTTCGGCATGCAATGGGTGGGGTTATAATCTGAATTACGGATGTGAATAACCAGGGGCCTTAGTCTGCTATTGCAATAGTGTCAGAATGGTCTATCATTGATTTAATAAGACCCCGCGCAGGCGAATTACCCTTTGTACGCACGTCAAACGAGTTTCGAACGCGCTTCAATACGCCGTGGGCTAGGGGCCTTATTAAATCAATTATAGACCGAATGGTCTATGACACTATTGCAATAGCAGACTAAGGCCCCTGAGCATTGACAATTATAATGATACGCTAGAAATAAAAAACTGACATTGCAGTTAATAACCACATGAATTAAGAAAACAGCAAAAGATGAAGAGAATTCGTCTAGAGTTTTGTCAGAAGCAAGATGGGAGATGATAGCAAGGTGTTCTGATCCAATCTTTTCCGATCTTGGAATAAGAACCTTTTCTTCAAACCATTAAGTTGATACTTCCGATGAATAGCCGATAATACTCTCAATAATATATCAAATCATGGTATACGGCTGCATTATGTAAGACTGAAAGCTGACCCCAAAGCTATTGAGAATAAATAAAAGGCTAGCTAGATAGACCAAGAATATGATCCTATGTCATTAGATTGTCAGTGGGTCGTCTTAGGGGCGGATTTACAGGAGTACCTGAGTTGACTCAATTTCGGCAATTACAAACAGTAGTTACATAGTTTCATTTGCAGACCTCGTATAATTCCCCAAATGCACCAAAAGCAATTTCGGTTCAATTTACGTAGACTACACGCTTTAATAATACGGTTGAACTTTTTGCAGATCGTAATCAGATGTTTTAAGCGTCTAGACCGAAAGGCAGACTCATTTACATAAAATTGGGGTTCGTGGCAACGGTACCAAGTATTTGTCTTTAGTTATGTCTACCTGAATGAATGTACTTTGAAGCATGCTGGTGAATATAAAATACGGCCTCCTTTTAACACTGTGATATCATGTGCATAATTTCAGATTACTGGATTAGTAATCGGAACATGAAACAATGCACATCTTCCTAGAACTTGATTCAAATCTTTTTTGTCGTCTCTTTGGAATTGTGTCACGCGTTTGATACGATTTAGCAGCAAAATATTTCTTGTACTTAATGATGAAATGTTCCGTGTGCTCTTTAGACAAAATTGAAATGATTGACAGATCGAATAGTCTAGAATTTTCTTTTTTTTTTTTTCTTTCAGACAAATTCATTTAAATATACTTCCGATAGAAGGGACAGCGCAAACTCTACTTGAAAGAGCAAACTGGGTGCTGTCGACACAAACTTGGCAATATCTGATTAAATGCTTTAAAGATACTTCTTCTGATATACATACAGCATCTTAAATCTGCCTTCCGAAAAAGATACCCGATCTTTCTCGCAAACAAACAGACAAAACTTATCCAGCTTCGCTTCTCACAATGAACACGAATCGCGAGTACATTCACAAAGCGCTGTGATCCCAATGTCAACCGGTACATGTGCATTGCACATTGCGGACTAAATGACGTCATTATGCGCCAGTGTCATGTAATGCACCAACTACAAGTACCTAAGCTAAGTGGAGCAGTATTGTGGGATAGCGCGAAGTGGGTTAGGGTTTGCACTTCCGTAAGTGGTCATTTGTAATGGGACTGGCCATGTATGTTGAATGGCAGATGATTGTTGGGCAAAATTGACATCTGAATGAACATAATAATGTTCACGAATGTTATCGCCGAAGGGTTATGCAAAAGGTGTACCATAAATGATAGTAATACCCACCTTTCGCCAGTTAGGATTAAGTCCCATATAATAGGGGGCGAGGAGGGCGAATGGTTGGCAAATAACAAAAAACAGGCCAAGTGCGAGTCGGACTCGCGCACGAGGGTTCCTTAATAAAATAATTAATACCAAGTAAAAAAGGCGGCAAAAAATCACGATAGCATTATTTTATTCTGTTTTTAGTATTTGTTGTTAAAGCGGCAACAGAAATACATCTGTGAAAATTTCAGCTGTCTAGCTATCACGGTTCGTGAAATACAGCCTGGGGACAGACAGCCAGACTGACAGACGGACAGCGGAGTCTTGGTAATAGAGTCCCGTCTTTACCCTTTGATACGGGACCCTCAAAAATGATAACTTGGCAGACCCAGGGTCTGCCAAGTTATCATTTTCAAAATGGAGAAACGAACTGGACGCATTTATGAGAGATTAGTCTACAGCAGCCAGGAGCTGTAAGAAATAGAAAGAGCGGAGCCTTTGCCCAGCAGTGTGACAGTATGGGCTGATACAATAATAAAATGTAAAATAGAATTTTCGTAAATTTAGTGATTAATGCAAAGATAGGAATTTTGTATTCTTTGCAAACGTCGTAACATTCATGCTCGAACTGTTACAACAGTCTTGGAACCCGCAAAGAAGGCAAACGGAAACAAAATTGTATTTAAAATATATTATGTAGCATACCTACCAATTTAATTACCTTTTGTTATAACTACTTAGTTACGATAGGCCCATAAGTAAAATAATAATTGACAATCATGCTTCTGAAATCGTGACTTTGTATTTATTTATTCGCTATTCAAGGTTGGTTTTATTTTACTGCACGTGTAGAAAAAAGAAAGGTGTTGTCGGTCCAAAGTTCCCCTTTTTACCCTTATAAGGCAAAAATCTAGTTACGTTTGACAATATTCATAAATCTTCACTTTATAGGGGCATAAGGTAGAAGAGGGCGAAATGGAATAGTAGAGACAGCCATAATACAGCGGTGAAAACAAAAATGGTAAACATAGTTATTTATGGGTAAACATGGAGCAGAGAACCACGAAACTTTGAGCAAAAGAGGGGAATTTTTTCTGAATTGATTAGAATCAGACAGGACTGCATATTTTGACGTTTATTTAATGAGCTAAAGGTGCGGTACCTACTGGAAACATTAAGAACACAAGTGCAAAAGCATTTTGATTTTTTTTTCACCGTTTAAGCACTTAATTTTTTTTTAATTAATAATAAAAATATAATAGCTTAGTGCAAGAAAGTTACCCGTCTATCAAAACCATTATTCAATAACCAATTACTGTGTCGCTTTCTATTTCAGACGGCAAAATAATTATTTCATAACACCTAAGTGGAGGTTAAGAAAGATTGTGTCGTTGATAAAATGTTTCTTTCACATTGAGTTCAAGGACGACGACCTAAGTGGCATTCAAGTATATGTATTACGATGAAAGGCTTAGGTATTAATAAGGTAATAGTATTATAGCTGCTGTGGTAGGTATTTGAGTTTGTTTCTACGTCTACTTGAACTTTGGGAGTGTTTCATAAAATACATTAGGGAGTTAATTGCACCCAAAATACACTAAGAGACGAATCCATTCATGGTCACCCTACCTAGCTGATGGACAGTCAAAAATGCAGTGGAATCAGAGGAAAAAGAACGTGCACGGTTTCTTTTTTTATCTGTCACAACTTTATTTCGTTCATGTCTTGAAGCACCAAAGAGTTTCGATTACACAAAATTGAACTGAAAAAAAAAGACTTATTGCAACTATGCCTCGTATTTCAGATCTAGTACAAGTAAAGTGTCTATTGCCTAGTCAAATATGTACTGTAATCTATTTAGACTAGGTCAACACAGCGAAACTGCCACAGTTACAATGCGCAACTCATGGTGTATCGTGTTTAACATCTAATAACTCAGTTCCAATATTGAGTAGGTATTCGGTAACTAGAACATGGTCTGTATTTTGCAAGCCACGATGACAACGACGAAAGAAAAGAGATATTATTACTATGATGACATTATTTCTATGACTATCAATTTCCCATTATGAACACTTAGCTAACAGTTAAGAATGTATTTTGCCTAAACATGTATGTATGAATTAAAATCTAAGTTTGGTCATCATTTGTTTGCAAACATACGCCTACATTTTTTAGACTGAACTCACGATTTCGGCAAGATGATTTTATTTTTAGTAAATTTTATATAAACAAACCCAGTCTATATACATAAAAATTATATTGACGATATCTTGGCTCATAATAAAATAAACAAAACACCTATAATAAATAACTGATATTGCATATTCGTCAATATTGGTACTTTATTTCATTAATATATGTAGTCAAACGAGCCTCTACGAATTGGCTTAGTATGGCTGTTCGCACGTGTACCAAAGGCCCAGGATCAAAGGATCTAGAAATATGTCAGACATTTTAAAACTATAACTGTCTGTGCCATATCTTCTCTACCTATCATCAAAACTGTGGTGCGACGTAGGTAGGTATTATTACTTCACGTTCCCGTGTAATGTCTCTCCGCCAATGCCGAAAGAAAACGCGGTCACGTGAGCGAAGCCGCGGGCACAGCTAGTCATCAAAATAAAATTATAGAATAATACAGTAGCGATAAAAAAAAATGACGTGTTTTAATTCTTCATCAAAGTTAGAAGTGTTCAAGCGTGACAAGATCTTTTAATCTTTTAATGAAGCGCTTAAACACGTCTCAGTCAATGACGTCCGAGCCAGACTGTGTCAACAGCCAGGGCATAAGGAGTCACAGCTCAGGTGACAGGCGGCCGAGCGAGGTATCGATTCGCCCCTCTCACCCCCCGCCCTTGCCCGGCGCGTCCCCCGAAATTACGTTCACTCCTCCGAAATTCTTAAAAGAATTTAGAGGGTAAAGGTATAATTTATTATTTGAGCTTTACTAGAGCTCTGGTAGTGTTATTGGAATAATGATTGGCGAAAGAAAAAAAGAAAGAAAAAAATAATATCACCGCTCAAAAATATTTGTACACGTGGTTTTTGTTTTATAAAATAATTAATTACTTACTTCTGATTACAAGTTATCATAGAATCGAAGTAAAACTATAGGAAGTTGGTTTACTATTATATACTTCTCGAAGGGATAAGGAGAGATGTGATGATAATGATGTATTAGCACAAGCTCATTACCAGTGTCATATCCCCAACCTACCCTTTGCTTCACAATTTTATTATAGATGTTTGTTTCTGCCACAGCATGTAGTAATTTAATCCACATACATCATTATGTTGCCTTCAATATTAATAGTTGCGACATATTGCTAATTAATTGCCCTGACCACCACATAAAAAACTAGTTTTTCCATACCTTGATTTATTTCAGTGACTCATTCATCCATTAAATATTTTAAAAGGTGTAATATGAAGTATAATAGCAGTAGCCCACTTCCATCTCAAAGCGTAAAACACATTATATGTTAAAAATATTTAATTTAATAACAGATCATCATACCTTAATCCCGGGAAGGTTAGGCATACAGAGTTGTACTGAATATTGAACTCACATTTCGCCAGTTACGTTTAAATCCTAAATAATAGTGGGAGAGTCTATTTACATCAACCAGTACAATTCTAGACTAACTGCTGCTATTGAGAAATTATTGATGGGAAAGCCCATATCACTAATTTTCCCAAACAGGGAATTTTAGCTGAACTCACCACCACTTGTGACTAAAAGACCAACGAAGCAGTCAAAATAATTAGGCAATGGTTATCCATTCAACTTACCATATTAAAAATAAGAAACAATACTAACAATAAATCATAAAATTATTATTATTTTGAAATTGTTTATTGAAATAATTGAATTGTAAATATTTTTATAATTCAATTATTTCAATAAACACTTTCATTTCATTTCATTAAAACTAAGTACTGAACCATAATTGTTAGAATAATGTATAGTTTGCAGAAAATAAATGGCTTTTTTTATTTTATTTTGTAATCCATTCAACAATAATAAAGATAGAGTATACAGGGCAGAAGAGCACCAACACTAAAAATGTTTACCACATATTCAGTACATCATCCTGAACCACCCCACAAAGAAATTTTTCCTCAATTATTTTAAAAAAGACAGATGTTTTCTCCCAAACTGCAGTACCTACAAGTTCAAATGTACGGAACAACAGATTGTTAGGGTTCCATACCCAAGGCGTAAAAACGAATCCCTATTTCTAAGACTCCACTGTCCATCTGTCTGTCACCAGGCTGTATCTCATGAACTGTGATAGCTAGACAGTTGAAATTTTCACAGATTATATATATTACTGTTGCCGCTATAACAACAAATGCTCCCATACAACAAACATGTTTTTTTTTTTTGATAATGACAGGGAACCCTACGTGCGCGAGTGCGACTCGCACTTGGCCGGTTTTAAGAAAAAAAATAACACTGAAAAATTCCCATGGAGGGGGTTTAAGAATGATATACATAATATGTGGTTCCCGTTTTAGCGTCAGTGTCTTTCTACTCTGTATAATACTTTTTTTCATAATTAAGGGTTGATTGGCTTCCAAGTAATCCTCAAACAGCTAGGTTCTTTGAACTTCAAGTCAACGAGTGTATGTACGTCAAAAATAATATAATTTCTAGGACAGTAAGTGAGGTGTGCTAAATGGCAAGGGTGGGCAAGACTTACAAAATCAAGCCTTCAGGGGTGGGTTAGAGGAGTTCACACTGGGCATTCCGAAAGTTCAGTCAGACCTTGATATCAAGGTCAATGACCTTTACAGATACCTATTAGCTGTTAAAAGTAAATTCACATCACTATGTATTTATTTTGTTGTAAGATCATAAACAAAATCTTCTTCATTTGTAAACTCCTTGAGGCGTCATAGTGCATTTTTTAATATTTCTTGTTTGTAAAATCTCAGTGATAGAATATGTTTGTTATTAATTAAAAATTAACAAATGTTCTCAGCAATTGAGCATGGAGGTAACTACTAGGCGTAAGGTATAATCCAAGTTTTACCATAACTTCAGAACATGATTCTGGACCTTCCTAGGCATAGATTTTTTTTGTCATATTTTTTTTTTAAATCTTTTCTTTCACACATTATGATAGAGTAGGCAAAACATTCTTGTATGGTTTCAGCAATTAAAAAAAAATACCATGGGTAAAATTCCAACACTGAGGAATCTGGAATTATTTACTGAATCCTTAGTAAAAGTTTGTTAATGTTTTCTACTTTACTTTATAAGCAAAGGTAAGCAAAACTCTAGTTAGTTAATTGTGATTGGTGGGTATATCACTTTTCTTGGAGGTACCAGGTACCAGTTTTTTACATTTTATTAAACAAAATAATATTAATATTTTGTTTTAATAAAATGTAATTAACAGCAGATTTATTGTGAAAGATTTAAATATGCAGGCAAGTAGTAAATAAATATACAATAATTAGTAGTGTATAATTTTATGCCATCCTTGAGTTATCAATTTTGTAAGATTAATGATTTGAAGTTAATGTTATCAGATAATTTATTTGTTTGTTAATATAGTTAGGGACATATTTTTGGTAATTGCTATGGTGATTACATTTTTTATAAATTCATGTGAATTCTGGTAAGAATATAATATGTAAATTAGAAGAATATACTTTTATTAAAGTATTTGTTATATTGATTACATTTATGACACAATCTATTTAATCCGTTACAAAACCTACATACTTACTTATTATGTACAGTTTTAATTTCAATACACAGAACTACAATTATAATTTATTTGAAGGGTATGGTAAAAGTACCTACGATTTTTTTTTTTACTACTAACTACTTTTTGTTTTAAATTATTGATCTCTTCGTAATTTAAGTATTTGGTCCTCAACGAACGAAAGACGCTTCAGCCTACATTTAAGCTCAATAAATATATATTTTTTGTTCGAAAAAAGTAAGCATGACTGTTACTTAGCAGTTAGACAATAGCATAACGTAATATTTCGTAAGCAGTTAGTGTAAATATTTACTCACTTATGCGTATTTTTAATCCAAATAAGCAACTGTGTAATCCTCACACACCAAACTGTGGTTACACACAATACACATCACAAATTCCACGCATTATATCCACATACATCAAACAATACACGAAAAAGGACACTTTATCACACCGGCATTATAATTTTGTTGTTTTAGGATAAAAATATTACACGAAACTCATCGTTTACACAGAATTCCGGAATAGTTTACTTTGACAGATGTCGTATAATTATCGATAATTGTTAAAATCGCGTTCCGTACACCGCAAAATGCGAACGTATCCACTTTTATCACGGTACGGATAAACTAAACACGATCTACACGCAGCGGGACGCGTCGAGCAACGCCCGCAAAACCTCTATAACCCGAATAAAATGAAAAGCTACAGTAACCGTCCGATCTTCAAGTGGTGTCGGTGACTATAGAATTTTGTAGTCTAAAACCTGTCATACAAGAATAGTGATTGTGCGCTGTTGTCAAAGTGAGAAAAATGTGGATATTACTTTGACACAGGAGGATGGTAAATAAAAATACTACAATGTATTAATTTCCTACAGATATTTAATTACAGATTTCTGATCTTGTGATATGGAACCCCAAATGTCGGACATGACAAATTGTACGAAGAAATATAAATCTCGCAGGATTGCTGATATACCGTCAAATTTGAAATAATTTTATTGGTTGCAGTAATCGGTTAAATTCGTAAGTCTTATTACTATATTTTAAGTATAATCAATAAAAATAAAAAATATCTTTATATAGAAATGGAGTACCATCTACCGTCGAGTAGTTTAATAATTTAGATAACTAGTTTACAAAATGATTTACAAGATTTTGACTAGATGTCACTATTTTCAAAAATCGAAAGTAATTACACTACTCGCCGTTAGATGTCTCTATTCGAAAAACCAAATAATTTAAAGTTCATTAATTTTGTTGTAGGCCATGTTGTACTGTTGTACAGCCATCCTCAGCAATCGTAAAAGTTCTTTCGAACTTCCTGCCCGTGTGTATATGTCACAGATGATCACTTGGATCGTATTTATTTTATTTCTGTGTGTTTCCATTAGATAGTTTACATCTTGCATTGTATATGATCCCGCTGGAGTAAACGGTTTTTATTTTCTATAAAAACCGTTTCTAAGAATCTTATTACTAAAACATTGGCGTAGACAGACATCTGTCTACCGAATAGGTTGCATAATGAACCTCTTGACCCATTTTGCTTGACAACCTTTCACTATAACTACTGTTATTTTTGGTAATCAAAAAAAAAACGCAAATTACCTATGACAATTCAGAAACGTTGTTGAAAGTTTAAACCTCTCTTCCCTAGATGGCGTTAGGATCAAATTAGATCTCGCTATGGTTTCGTTCACTGAGAGTGTATGTATTGTAGTACTCGTACCAAGCGGACCAGCATCACCTCAAGCATGATTAGCCTTCTCCTAAATGTATTCGGATGCGTTACTATTTTTGAACAGTCAGATCCAATCAAATTGGCCACCTGACTTTACAATCTAAAATGAACTAGCTTAGGCCCGCGTGGTGGTCGGTACTGTCCCACGGCCCCACGGGATCGTAGTATCGGAATAAAAAGTACCTTATATTTTAATCCAGGCTTTAAACGTGTGTGCTAAATTTCATACAAATCCTTTCAGTAACATCCATCTATCCTACAATCCTCACAAACTTTCGCATTTATAGCTATTATTATTGTTAGAGGTTCCCTGTTACTTGAGGTTTCTCTAACAACTGTAGATCGTAATTATCAAAACATAATGAAACGGTTAAAATAAAATACATTGAAAAAAATCATTGACAACCAAAAAACCATTTTATTCAGAAGTGACATATCTCAGACAACAATATTAAAAACTTAAAATTATAACCTGCCTGAGATTATTTCAGCAAAACCTCTTTGCTTCAACAATTATGACATCGTTTTAAAAATACCTCGATTAGATTAGAATGTTTATCCATTCAATTCATATGTATTTTCTAAATCAACCTAGGGTAACTTTATGTACCTTTTCACACCACCTGCTCGAAAATGTCAAATTATATGTCAAGCAACCTTAACCTAAAGTGAGTCATTAGTGGCCGGGGGCACAGCCGGTCAATAATGTTGTACTTACTGGATTTCATTATGACCCGCTGGTCAATAATGTGATTTGAATTTGGAATCTCACATGCTCAGCTAAATTGGCAGTATAGTACTAACAAACACCCTTTGGTGCCAGAAAGAGGAAAGCTATTCTCGATACCCTTACTACGCGTGGATGATATTCTCGAT
Source organism: Eugnorisma glareosa (assembly GCA_947578425.1). Lineage (NCBI taxonomy): Eukaryota > Metazoa > Arthropoda > Insecta > Lepidoptera > Noctuidae > Eugnorisma > Eugnorisma glareosa. Next base: position 14,348,614 of record OX387974.1, on the reverse strand, counting down.
TTCCTACAAAATCATAACGACTGCTTCTTCATATCGTTGCCATGTTTTCGAAGACATAATATTGTAAGAATAATTAGATAACTACGAACCATTTTTTAAAAGGAATGGAATAACATTAAAACTGGCATTAATAATAGCAAATATCGTACCGCGCCGCTGTAACATTAGTTAATTTATTTTAGGTAAACTGCGCTAAGATTTCTGTGGATTTTGTGAATAAATAAATAAAACCTATGTATACTACAGTCGATTTATCACATTTTATCAAAAATACTCTATTTTCACGATCGTCTCCAATGACGTTCTATATTCAAAATGCATACAGCCAATCATCCAAAACCATTCTACCAGCCCTGTATAAAGCTTAGTTTACACAAACGCCACTTCCATGAGAGTGATACCAATAGACACACACGACAAAACCGTAGAAGAGACTTTTTTTTTTGAAAATCGAATTGATCGAGTCTTGGCTACTTATTGGTAGACGCAACAAAGGCGCAAATATGGTATTCTTACTGTTTGTTTATTTAATAAATACTTTGTTTTTCGTACTATGGCTATTATTTTCTCACAGTAGGTGTAAAAAGTAGAGTATCCTCCTCTGGGCTAAACTTGTGTCTTTGCCTTGGGCTAGCTTGAATCCCTCGCTGCATTCAGGATTCTTGTATTAACTCCCTCGCTTCGCTCGTGAGTTAAACTCTTAACTCCCTCGCTGCGCTCGGGAGTTAAATCCCGAATCCTTCATTGCGCTCGAGATTCAATATGACGCCCGTGACATAAGACACAACTTTAGCCCCTCGGTGCATAATCTACTATTGTTGTTATTGTTGGGTTTTTATAAATAAAAAAGTATCTACCTATTCCAGGTAGAGAGGTACTTTTCTTCATTATACTAGGTATATACTGTAATACCTTCGTTCGCCTGAATTAATACGCCTGTAATCCACGAAGGGTGATTACAGGCGCCACCTTTGCCCCGAAGGGCAAAGGAGGCAGAGGTGTACGTATTAAAGTACTAGACACCCACATTTCGCTAGTTGTGTTTAATTCCCATGTGATACAACTCTTGACTCCGTGGCTGCTCCTGATGAAATATTGATGGGAAAACCCATTAATTTCCCATTTACATTAGGTCCTTTTGATCGATTCGGCTGCAGCTAGAATTCGGTCACTGACTAGTGTAAACAGGTTTTCGGCTAGCCGTATTCGGCCGCAGCCGTTTTGTGCACAGTTCGCTGTATGCGGTCGCCGAATTCGGTAAACTGGGTGGCCGTATTCGGTGACCGACTTAATGTAAGCGTCCCAATTCGATGTATCAATTCGGTTAAACCGAATGCGGTCGCCGCATTCGGTGACCGACTGAATGTAAACGCGCCATTACATTACACATACATTACATTATGCTTCGCAGTCGTCCACTAAATCAACGATAACTTACCTTTGCTGATAACAACAATACCATTACCATATTCCATGTAAAGCTAATGTCTACCATCGCCTCCTTTATATACAGCGTGTAACAGAAAGGGTATAATCATATGGAATACTGTGGTACAGACCATCAAACTGAACAACTTTCTCTTTCTTTCGATGGTGGTCCCATAGAAGTAGAAGTTAGTTGTAATGTAAACTGATTATCTACTTATCACTACATAGTATAAAACAAAGTCGCTTCCCGCTGACTGTCCCTATGTATGCTTCATCATCCACAACCCGACTTCACCCACTGCTGGGTATAGGCCGCTCTTTACTTGTGCCAAGCTCCACGTTCCTGTGTGTGTGTTATTCCTGCATTTCCTGCAATACGTCGTCTGCCCATCTCGCCGCCGGACGACCAACATTTCTCTTTCCATTCCTTGGACGCCACTCGGTCGCAGCTTTACTGCACCTGCCATCACCGCGCCTTGCTAGGTGTCCTGCCCAACTCCACTTGAGTTCCATAACACGATTTCCAATATCGAAGACCTTCGTACCTCGACCTTCGACCTTCTCCGGATTTCAACGTTTGGAACCCGGTCGATTAGTTTTATGCCGAGCATGGAACGCTCCATGGCTCTCTGTGCTACTCTGAGCCTGTACATAGCCTCCTGTGAGAGCGTCCACGTCTCAGCACCGTACGTCATGGTGGGCAGAACACACTGATTTTAGAGACGGGCCTTCAGGCAGTGTGGAATTTGCTGATTTCAGAATGTCATCCAATTTGCTGAATGCGGGCTGCATTCAGCAAATTGCCCAACCCAAGCTGGATTCTTCTCGATACCTCCGCTGATTGATGCTCTTTGCCAAAGGAAAGAATATGGCCAAGATAGACATAACGGTCAACCTTCTCCAACCTTTCATTTCCGACCTTGACAAAAGGATTCGAATTGCAGAAGAAATTTGCCATAATCTTCGTCTTGGCCATATTCATAAGTCCTACTTTGAAAGAGGCATTATAAAGATTCTGAAGCATCTTCTGGAGGTCCTCGAAGTATTCAGCAAAAAGCACGAGATCATCTGTAAATCTTAAGTGAGAGGTGAGCACCATTGATGTTAACACCGCAATAATTCCAATCTAAGGTATTAATGATGTCTTCAAGGACTGCTGTAAAGAGTTTCGGTGAAATGGTGTTGCCCTGTCTCACTCTCCGATTGATCGGTACGGGTTTGGATAGGGTGTGCATGCGAACCTGCAGAGTGGCCATGGTATATAGTTCCCGCAGCACATCCACGTAACGGGAATCGATGTGGCAGCGATGAAAAGCGTGGAATACAGCCCAATGCTCGACACTGTCGAAAGCCTTTTCGTAATCGACGAAAGCCATGCACAGAGGTTGGTTGTATTCTTGGCACTTCTCTATTAGCTGCTTTACCGTGTGGATATGGTCGATGTTCGAATATCCGCTGCGGAAACCGGCTTGGTCGATGGACTGGGCTTCGTCAAGCTCCCAGGTAAGCCGAGATATAAGGATTTTAGTGAAAAGATTGTAAATCTGGGAAAGGAGAAATGGAACGATAGTTTGTTAGTTTTGAAATGTCTTCCTTTTTGTGGAGTGCTGACATCATATATAACCCTATTAAAAAGTTCCACGAGGACCTTTTGAACTGGTTCACCACCCACTTGTAGCAGTTCGACAGTAATTCCGTCTTCGCCAGGAGACCTATCTGTTTTCATGTCATATAGGGCTTTTATGACCTCAAAATGTAAAATTGGTGGTAGGAATTCTGTATTTCGATGTTGAATAGGTGGTGCCCTAATATCGTCCCCGGGAAGAAGCGAAGTCAGCGTTTTACACAGCATATTATTTATGTGGTCTATCTACATCCAGATTTTCCTCTTCGAGTCCTTCAATTTTGTTTTTGAGTTCTCGTAAGTCGTCTTGTAAGAAAGCGATTTCCTGCTTCTCATACCTTCTTGTTGATGTTATCATCTTAGCCCGTTCACTCTTCAAGTCAAACCTAAATGTAGCTCTCAACAGTCTGTGGTCGCTTCCGGCATTGAAACGTGATAGGACAGAGACATCGGTGACTACGTATTTATGAGAGCTAAGTACTTAGTCTATCTCGCTCTTTGTGTTACCATCTGGACTTACCCAAGTCCACTTTCTCGGCGCTCTTTTCTGGAAAAAAATGTTCATCGAACAGTTGGTTGTGTTCTAAAAAGTTGACTTTGGTTTGTCCTCTCATGTTACGCAAGCCAAGACCAGAATTTCCTACGGATTTTTCGTTACTTAACGATTTTCCAATTATGGTGGAGTAGTGGCATGGTGTGTCCTTGAGGGCCGTCAATGTCGTCATAGAAAGACTCCACTTCTTCGTCGAGGTGGTCAGATGTTGGGGCGTATACTTGAATGATCTTCATGGAGCATCGTTGGTTAAGTTTGATTATCATAAAACAAACGCGTGTCGATATACTTTTGATATTTGTCATTGTCGAAGCAATAGTTTAAACAATCAAAAAACCAACCCCTCCGTAACTAGAATCATCGTGGAAATAAAATAAAACAAATAAGTCACCTGAATTTAATTTAATAAGATCTTCACCCTTTGTTCTCACCTCAGATAAGCCTATTATATCCCATTTGATGTTTTGTAATTCATTCTGTAATTCAAATAATCGATCGTTCGTTCGCAGCGTTGTAACACGCCAGGGTCAGTGTCGTTGAGTTGTGACAGCTGAGCGAGATCCAGAGATTCTAAGCACCTTCTGCCCCGCCGTTATCAGAGCTGCTGTCAGAACCCGGAATAGCGAGGCTGCTGGGAACTGAGGGCCGTGGTTTACTGGCAATATTCATAAAGAGGGGTTTAGCCTTAAAACGCCACGCTGGCCAGTGCGTCTTGGCGAGTGTTTCGTCACAACCTGCAGCAGGGGCACCGCGTGCAGGAGAGGTTGACTTGAGTGGCTAGATGTGATGCCACCCCCTTAACCCCTATGTATGCTTAGATCTTTGAAGCTACGCAACGGATTTTGATGCGGTTTTTTAATAGATAAAGTGATTCAAGAGGAAGGTTTATATGTATAACATTGTACCCGTGCGAAGCTGGGGCGGGTCGCTAGTGGAAAAATAAAACAGCAACATGTACAAAAAACCGTTTTTATTTAAATATGCACTGAAAAACTTATACAACAGTTGAAAACATGAAGACGATACGCGACCGCGTAAGAAAACTTTGGCAAATACAATGAAAATACAAAAATAACTTTAATTCATGATGTTTACGAACCGAATTCGAACGTACACGATGACACTAGTAGCCTAAAGACATAATTTATAGAATAACGATAGTTGTGCAGTATAGACACAGGTAGGGCCCTGCCCCGCAGTCTTGAGAAGCAGATTATTGGACCTTGTAGACCCTGGTGCAGGTCACGTCCTTAGCGGTCATCACCTGGAAACGAGAGATATAATTTTAATATATTTGTCGGAGACGGTCATCGGTACGGGCTTAAAATGAATCACAAGTACGCGGTGGTGTCATCACGCGATCTACTTGCAAATCTACCCACACCACAGCTTGCTTGTTACAGCGTCTAGATGGTAAACTATGAGCCAGGACGACAGTCAGTCAGTGTCTGATCGCGGCCGAGTTAAGACCTCTTGGAACTGTACCCGATTCATTGTGCCCCGTGTCATTTTGCTAAGTTGTAATCTCAAGTAATTCGTTAGTTTTGCTAGAAACAGTGTATCGCTCAGTGTCTTTTCACAGCACGAAACCCTTTGTCTGCCCACATGATGTAGAAGCCTAGTGGAGTAAATCCTGACACCCCGGTATTTCACAATATCATAACTTCTGTATATCTCTTATATCAGAAATACACCAGTAATTAGTCAGCTATCTTGAGGGACTGAACTGAGCCTTATTGTCACAGGTACTGTACCCAGTTGATGGCAATAGGTCTAGCCCATTGCTCGTATAAATCCACAATCCAGGCTGCTGAACTTTGTCCAACTCGGGATTTGAACCCCTAATCCCTGCTTAGACAAATATGGGAAACTGGATCAGGAATTCAAGTCTGGGGACAGTTAGTTGTGCAATCCATAACAATGAACAGGGAAGCACCTGGCGAACGCAATAACATACAATCAAGGGCTTAAATAAGTGATAAACATTTGATTAATGTGTTTATAGGCTTGTGTCCTATTCTCTACTATAATAGGATGAGCATAGATGGTGCACCGTTGCATTTTAATATCATCAAAGTGCACTTGACATTAATACGTGGTCACACTTAGTAATGGCATATCCCTTGAATGCCCTGATAGTGCTTTACGGCTTACTTTGTAACTACTAATATTATAAAGAGGTTAAGTTTGTGAGGTTGTTTATAAGGGGTAATCTCTGGATGTACTGAACCGATTTTGAAAATTCTTTCACCAATAGGAAGCTTTATTATCAACGTTTACAACGTGCCCATGGGATTATTTCCGACCAAAACGCGAGAGAAGCCGCGGGCAACAGTTAGTCTATACTAATATTATAAAGAGGTAAAATTTGTAAGTTTGTATATGTAGGGGGTAATCTCTGGATCTCCTGAACCGATTTTGAAAATTCATTCATTAATAGGAAGCTACATTATCCCCGAATGCCCTAAGCTATATTTACAACGTGCCCGTGAGGTAATTTTCGACCAAAACGCGAGCGAAGCCACGGGCAACAGCTAGTGTAAGATAAGCGCCATCGCGCCTACCTACCCAAAGGGCAAGGCAGAGGTGTGGGTATTTATGCTAGGTATACCGACATTTTGCCAGTTATTTTTTAAGTTAGTAAGTAATGATAGGGTGACTGGTAATTAGTGACCGATACTTATACACGTGGTTGTACTCATGATAACAAACAACTTTCTCAGTTTTTTTTTTTCTAACAGCTGGTAGGTGACAGGCGCGCGCGCGAGTGTTTCATACGGCTGTTGTGTTATTTGGTAAAAGTGACCGAGTACTGATACTGACACTGTAAGCCTGCGTCATTCCACAGCTGGGAAAAGGCCTCTCGTCATAACTTCCAGTTGTCAGGGCTAATGTAGGCCACAGTTAGCCTATAAAATAGGGGGCGGGTCTGCGAACATTAGGTATTGCTATCAACCGGCACAAACCCAGGCTTCAGGGCTGCTATAGAAGTCTTAAATAATTATAATAACACGCCTGTAATCCCCGAAGGGCTAGGCAGGGGCGTACCCACATTTCGCCAGTAACAGGGGGCGAGCCTATTGCCATCAACCGAGCACAAATCCAGACTCCGTGGCTGCTACTGACAAATTCTGGATGGAAAAACCCAACAACACTTTACCCGACCTAGAAATCGAACCCAGGACCTCATGCTCAGCAGTCGCACTTGCGACCACTACACTAACGATTCACTCAGTTTAAACAAGTATTTCTGACGTAACAACCCAATAACACTTACACTTGGGACTACAGCGATACGATAATTTCGTTAAACTAAAGGAATAATAATTACAATAACATCAAAATAAACATTCCCAAGAACCCGAGAAATCGATTTGATATCAAGCTTATCCAATTTCATAACAACTTTATAATTTACGAGTTTATGGTACAATTAGATGATAACGATGCCGATGGTTTATAGACAGTAAAATTAATTCGTTGTTTATTTCTAGATTTTTCTGTTAAAAACGTTGCCCCACACTAGGAATTTTTTCATGTATCGTGGGTGCGTTTACAAACATTTAAATTCACATACCCAAATAGCCTTAAAATGTGTATATTTTTCTATCTATACAGCATGTAACAGAAAGGGTATAATCATATGGAATATTGTGGTACGGACCATGAAACTGAACAACTTTCTCTATGGGACCACCATCGAAATCATAAAAAAAATAATCAGCTGTCCCATACATTTGGGTCGAGTAGGTATTGAAATTTTGTATTGGATAGCTGATTATTTTTTTACGATTTCGGCGGTGGTCCCATAGAGAAAGTTGTTCAGTTTGATGGTCCGTACCACAGTATTCCATATGATTATACCCTTTCTGTTACACGCTGTATAGGGTGTAACAAGACCCTTAACGAAGCCGAAATATTTTTTTTAACGTAGTTAAGATTTATACTGTTACCACTTCCACAACCCCCGTACTATTCGATCCGTCCAGCATCATCAGCGCAATGTTTTAAGCGGGTTACATTGAGTCCTACCGAAAAATGAGATTATTCACCCCAAAAAAAAGTAGTTTCCCATTCCCAGCAATAATTTTTGCATAAAGTTACTTAGTTTGATGTACATAATGCTTGATTGATGGCTTCGTTAATGGTCTTTTTACACCCTGTATATTAATTGGGATGCTGTTCTACCAGATACAATGTATTTCACGGTCGTGGATAGTCTAGGATGGTACTTACAGCCTTCATTTCCTCGGGTCCGAACTCTCTGATGTAGCTGATCTCCACGCCGTCAGCAGACTTCTGGATCTGCTTCAGTGTGTTGCCCTCGAACGTGCACACCGACTTGACCTGTAAGTTTAAATGAGACGAGTTTAAGCTTCACTGCTATGGATAGTTCGCTCTTCTTTTGTTTAAGTATTTAGAAATCATAACCAGCCTATAATGTACCCACTGCTGAGACACACGGCGAGTGAGACTATACGAGAAGGAATGGTATGTAATCCACAACGCCTAGTAGATGGGTTGGTAGATGTCACATATCTTTAAACTTTTGGTTATAGGAAATGTCGGTTACTTCACGGTGTTGTACTTTACCGTTTTAAGACCAGTGGTGATGAAATAAGTTATACTAAGGCTCAATTTACACCGCCGCGGAATGGAAGCGTCCATTTCGCCCGCGAATTCGCGGGAATGCTCGAGAATTCTCGCGCATTCCAGCGAATTAGCCTAAACCCTGTTTAGTAGACGCCTGGCACCGCACTACTGCGACTGACCCGACCGACTCCCCGTTCGCCCCACTTCCTGCGGATTCCACAGACGGAACCGACAGTAGCAAGAGGAATTCTCAAGAATGGGCGAGGATTTCCTTCTATTCTATTCCGCGGCGGTGTAAATTGACCCTAAGTATGTACGGTCAAACAAGCTATTTGGTATACTCGCAGAAATATTCACAATCAAACAGTTCACAACAAATAGTACACTGACAATATTGTTTGCAATCACTACATAGTATAAAACAAAGTCGCTTTCTCTGTCCCTATGTCCCTTTGTATGCTTAAATCTTTGAAACTACGCAACGGATTTTGATGCGGTTTTTTTTAATAGATAGAGTGATTCAAGAGGAACGTTTATATGTATAACATTGCACCCGTGCGAAGCCGGGGCGGGTCGCTAGTTATTTTATAAACCTTATGTTTAGAGTTTAAATTTGGAAAAGTATTCGGCATTGGATTGTGAAAATTTCCGCGTGTACACCAAATAGCTTGTTCGATCGTACGCCTACTTGGGTTCCAACCAACAGACAAGAAACAACTCCGTTCCCACTAAGCCGTCACTGCTTCCACCACACACTGGATTTTCAGTATTCTAGGTTAGAATAAATGCGACTTTTAACGTTAGAAGGGAAGAAATCTATCTTACCTTGGCGCCATCAGCCCTCTCCTCATCGAACTCTTCACCGGGCTTGAACTTGCACTCAGTGGTCTTGAAGGTGGAAGACGTGACCAGGTTGAAGGTGTCTCCGTCCTTGCGGAGCTCCACCGTCGGGGTCACGGCGTTGGCGGCCTTGCGGGTGATCAGACCCACACCTGGGAAAGATGAACAGAAAGGTTTAGAAATTTTGAAAAATCAAATTTCAATCAAATCAATTTTTTCGTTTCGAAGGCACGGTTGGTGCAGTGGCTCTGCGATTGGCTGCTGCGCTGCGTGTCGCGGGTTCGATCCCCGCACGGAACAAATATTTGTATGATCTGCAGGTACTTGTTCCGGGTCTGGCTGTTTGTGTATGTGAGTTTAAATGTTAGTAAACGCACCCACGATACAGGAGAAATTTCTAGAGTGGGGCAATGTTTTTAAAAAAAAATTGTATCAATGACAAAGTTTGTACGTGGAATTGGTAGCAATAATCCTTGATAGAAAAAGGAGGACCTTCCGACCAGACGCGTCGGGATTCGTCCGCGTTTTTCTGGCGGTCTTCTGCCTAACGGATGAACCGTTCGGTCGGGGTTCCTGTATTTTTTCATTGTGCGGTTTATTTTGAATGCAGGATGTGTCAGTTCAGTTCGAGTGTTGCGGACGTCGCTGCTAATTTCTCCTTCTCCTACATTCGCACGAAACCAAAGCTGATGAAGCAGAATTCCTAACTAATGCTATGCAGCTATAGTCAACATACACAGCCGTTCAGGTCCCTATGTTATGGTTAGACAAAATAAATGAGATTAACTGACACTCGAAGAAGGAGAATCACTATTTGGCTGGTAACGAAATGAGGAACTAGACCGAATGTGCTGGATTTGATTTAATGTTGACATTTGCCTTGGAAAGCCGCCATTGAGTGCCACGTTACACTGGATAATAATAACCTAGATACAGGTGTTATTTCCACATGTAATAAAGTGGTTTCATGGCTGTTTACAGACGGTAGATGTCAACGAATTAAGCTGAGAATAAGCACTTTTTGTACACAGACACACCCTTCTTCATCCTTCTTCTTCCTCATCACTTCCGCTTCGACCGTCAAGGAAACCGGGGTTTCCTAACTGGTTTCCATGAAGGCTTTTTTATACGTCTACGTAACTGGTTTCCATGAAGGCTTTTTTTATACGTCTACGTAACTGGTTTCCATGAAGGCTTTATTTATACGTCTACGTAACTGGTTTCCATGAAGGCTTTTTTTATACGTCTACGTAACTGGTTTCCATGACGGCTTTATTTATACGTCTACGTAACTGGTTTCCATGAATACTTTTTTTATACGTCTACGTAACTGGTTTCCATGAAGGCTTTTTTATACGTCTACGTAACTGGTTTCCATGAAGGCTTTTTTTATACGTCTACGTAACTGGTTTCCATGAAGGCTTTATTTATGCTATTATGTAACTGGTTCTTAGTTTTTTAGCTGGAGAAGATAAACTCTCGATCAACGCATTAGTTGCTAAATTGGTATTACCGCCAAAAGTTGGATGAGGGGTTTGCGAGTCTAATAACCCTGCGAGACCACTTGTACCTAGTTGGAACCTTGTTCTTAGACAAACAACCATTTTTTATGATTCTGTAGCCAAATGGCAAACACAGAATCCTTATAATTTCGGCCTGCGCGTCTGACCGCGTATGTTCCCGTAATTTCATCAATAATGTGCTTAAAAAATATCCATTCTGATAACGGAACTTACAGAACCCTGCTTTTTGTGATAGAACACGCACTTGACTGGTTTTGATATGTTACGATTGTTTTTTACTTAGATTTGATTGGTTGAACACGATCTTTCAATGACTACCAAAACCTGGACTTTATACTTAGGAAACAAAACAAAGTTTTGGACTTTGGATTGAGGGCACTTAAACATCATATTGTAATTTGTAGCACATGAGTTCACGCGATGTACAAGGTCAGTTATTTTGCAAGTTAGGTAGGTATCTATATAATCATTTGGATATGTAAATAGACGAGTCTATTAGTATAGGTAGGTTTATGTACTTATACCAAGAATAGAGAAAGAGTTTAAAAAAAAATACGAACGGATATGTTGGGTGGTCATAGAAAAATGTAGATGATTGCATTACTGGACAGTCAGGCACAATTAGATACCTAGTGTTAATGTCTCTACAAGCATTTAGATTATGACGTAAGCAGACTTCAGGGGGGTTACTATGTCGTCTTAAAGCAGGAGTCATTCCAGTGTGGGAAAGAGGCAGAGCTATACAGTTCGTGTAGCGCCGTCTCTTTCCCAGACTGGAATTACTCCTCGAGCTAGAGCTCCCAAGTAGAAATTAGGGATCTTTCTTTTCAGTTTATTTAAATTCTGCATTTTAAAGAAACGGAATGAATGAACCTCCCTTTAGGTTCATTCATTCGTTTCTTTAAAATGCACTACCTAGAGACGAAAGCTCAGCTAAGCTAAAATATTATTTGAAAATAAAACCGTACACACAAAAGACAGTCGTGCTCTAAAACTTTAAGTAGGTAAATTTTAATAAAATATGAATAAAATTGTAGCTAAATAATATGATTTTATTCAACAGAACACTAAATTTATCGATCTCGGAATCGCGGGTTTTTTAAATCAAAAGCAAAATTTATGTTGAAAATCCCGGGATCCAGAATAAGGACGCCGCGGAATAAGGCCACGCGCTGCCGATAAAGTCAGTTGGGCCGTAGTGGGCGGAGCTACGCGCCACTTCCCCTGCTTCACCTCCGCAGTTACCTAAAGATTTGCTGCTTACAGCGTCTTAACTTAACAAGGCATTTGATTAATTGAAAGTAATCAAGTCAGAGTACAATCGGAATTTTGGCACGTGAATCGCAATTGAAAGAAAATCCTTATTTCTAAATAGGTACCTGCCCGTTGCAATAACACGAGCGAAACAAATACTTTAATTGGTTTTAGTCATTCATGCATTGATATCAGCTGATCAGACTTGTGAAACGAAAACAATGCCATCTGTACACGGTTGTGGAGAAAGTCATTGGCCACCACGCTTGGAAAACTTATTGGTCATAGAATGGTGGCACAGGGTGGCGATAAAGTACTGAGTACTAAAAAAAAACTAAAAAAACACGCTTAATCACTATAAAGCGTGTGTTTTTTTCACAAAAAAAAAAAGTCACTATAGCGGGCGTACACATGACGCTGTCCGGCACGACATTTCACAGTTTAAAGTTTGATCACACGTCAATAGCCATGTGTTCTTAAAATTATGCTGCAAAATATCGTACAGATCAACGCTGTGTGAAGGGGGTCTTAGTGAGTTATTTCTCGTATTCATCTCAACATCGCCATCTTTGGGAGTCCGCCATATTGGATTTAGAAAAACGCCACTTAGCTAACCATGCATTGTCATCCAAACTAAACATGTACCTATGCAAAGTTTCAGCTCAATCGGAAACCGGAAAGTGGGAAATTTCTATGTTCAGTTCAGAATGATGTAGGTACTGAATCCGTGGTAAACTTTTGTGCGTCGGTGTCGGATTCCACCTTCTATTTTATCTAATCGATAGAATATGTAGTTACAAAAACACTCGATAGCTGAGTCTATCGAACAATACTTAATTCAGTCACAATTAAGTTTTGTAATTTTGTTGTATGGCGAGCCTTAGATCTATCAATTATTAATAGATGAACCAGTATCTACTTTTTGTCTTAAAGCAAAAACTGTCCATTCACAGAATTATGTAATTAACGGCTTATCCATATAGAGGCTACATTTCTTTGCCCGTCAGTAATGAACTTGCATTAGTATGGAAGACATGCGAGGCGCACACCGCTATACTGATCGGAAATCGTTAGCCATAGAAGGTAGTACTGATCCATTTAGGCATTGTTTACAGGATTTTGAGCCTTTGCAGTACGAGATAAAGGCTTTTTTTCTTTCTTTAGTGTACAATTACAAAAATTGTTGAGGTAATTTCATATTTTTGTGGTAAATATGTGCGTTTTGTGATCGAAGAGTGGAAAATATTTTAATTAAATCGACAGATTATGTATCATTTGACCGGTTTTTATATAGCGACAAAATACTTGTTTGAATTTCCCTTGGGGTATTTAAAAATCGAATAAGATCATTATAAGTTTTTTGAACTTCGACTTTGACAGTACTTACAGGGTCAAATGGAATTAGTGAAACTTGAAAGATGGGATTCGATGTTTTTTTTTTTAAATATTGATGAAAACATCATAGAACACACCTTTAGTCTCCCAAGCGTTAGAAAGAGGCAAAGACTATTATTCTCTATGGGCAGAGGTGTAATCCCACATTACGCCAGTTATGTTTAAGTCCCAAGTAATAGCGGGCGAGCCTATTGCCATCAACCGGGCACAAATCCAGACTCCGTGACTGCTTCTGAGAAAGTTCCTGATGGAGAAACCCAATAACACTTTGCCCGACCCGGGAACCGAACCCAGGACCTCATGCTCAGCAGTCGACCAACGAAAACCGATGAAAATTGATTTATTAAGACATTTATGTACATAAGACAACTTAGTCGTGAGCCATTCATAACTTTAAAGTAGGTTTTAATGCCCGTTTTCACCTAACTGACACCTAAATGAATACCGATTAGAGACTTATCACAGTTATTATGGCAATGAGCAACGACCTGCAGAAACTGCAGAGTTTATCACATCCCCTCATATTGTGTGAGTCACAGAGGGAGGCCGGAGGGTCAGCGTTTTATTGATAACCTATTGCTTGCGAAGGAAACTAGGTACTATAACAAACTTAATTTTCTTACGAACTGCCAAGAAATACATTGTTACGGTTTCTCAAAAACACGCATACATGTTCAAAGTATAAGTTTTTTCGTTAAAGTACTTCTTATGTTAGTAAAAACAATAACCACTAACTCCAAAATAACCCTACTTATCGTTTAGAACTCAACCAACAAATCATTTCAACAACACCCACCTATAAAGTGTTGAAACCTTTATAGCCACTTCAGTTCCTAACTTCCTATTATAGCTCCGTTCAAACTTTATGGCGGCTCGAAAGTTAGCTGCGAGTGACGCTCTGCGCATACAGTCAAGACGTTGAGTCCTCTGCGCCCCGCTGATACCTGAAATTGTGTTCTGCGCAGCTTTACGTTAGATGTTCCGAGCCACCATAAAGTTTGAATTTGAAGTAACTGCAAGCTGCGCAGACAGTCACTCGCTGCTAACTTCCGAGCCGCCGTGAGTTTGAACAGAACTATACTGATGATCGTTTTGTGCTTGCGGCATATGTTAGTGGATACCCTGTGTCTACATAGCCTTTAAACACTATGTCGACGGTTACAGTGACGACTTATGCTACATAAGGATAGCATAATCAGCCTATAATGTGCCCTCTGAGACACAGGCCTCCTCTCTATGATCTAGCTGTAATCTACCGTTCACGCGGGCCCAGTGCGGTTACTAGGATATGCCGGTTTCGTCATGATGTTTTCCTTCAGTTTTGAGAGCAGAGGTGTGATAAAATTTATAATACAAAGTAGAATGCCTGCTTGGGTTCGATCCCACGACCGTACGTCTCGTAAGTCAGCGCCGAAGCCACTGGACCATCACTGTCGACGGTGCTTCGTGACTAATTTACTTTTTAATTGTCTGATTATGTATGTTAATCTCACACGCCATGTAACGGTAGTCGGCGGGAAATGGTCAAAGCAGAATGTTCGTTGTTTTTCTACCATAAGAATTCTTGTAGGAGAAGCGACTTATGGAATTAAGTTGGAGACTGCCGACTGAGAATCTGTCAAAATGGGCACTGCCTCAGCCAGCAGTCCAGCACCCTATCAATAGTCTTAAGTCTGGTCAGTAAATTCTAGGCAGTTTCAATATAAAACTAGGTAGCTAGTTTGCCCGTAGCTTAACACTCATGGGTTCCGTACCGTCGTAGTAGAGCCGCCTTGAATTTTTTGTTTGTTATTATAGCGGCAACAGAACTACAAATTTTGCGAAAATTTCGACTGTCTACCTATTACGGATCATTAGATACAGCCCGCTGACAGACAGACGGACGGTCAGCGGAAGTTTAGTAATAGGTACCCGTTGGTTACCCTTCGGGTACGGAACCCTTAAAGGGCCTTAATTCGCAATGACTCATAAGTCATAATGGATCGTCGATTCATAGTTTCCTTCTAATCCAAGAATCCAACGCAATTACTTGAAGAGAAGGATGTTTTCACACCATGGCGGCCCCGGCCCGTAGACGACCATTGTTGGAGACAGATAAACATCCTCCTTGCAATCACAATATTGATGTACCTACCTACTTCCTTATACTTTGGCTCTTTACTTTATATTTAACGATCTGCAGGGCTATTGCGTATCTCTGTTGACAGTTCTTAGTGATCATCACTTGGCGAGTTTTGATATACAATGACCGTCCTTTTTGGTTTCAACTGACGCTACCCGTGCATAACTGTCGTTGTATATCAAAACTCGCCAAGTGATGATCACTGTGAACCGTCAACAGAGATACGCAATATCCCTGCTGGACTAGATACTGAAATTAAAAACTAAGGGCGATTTATCAGCAATGAAACCGAACACGATCCTCATATCTAAGCCGCATTCAGAATCATCCATCATCTGCATACTTTTTCTTATCTATGTTGGGGTTAGTCTTACTGGATTCAGCTGAATAGGTACCAGTATTTTACATGGAGCGACTGCCAATCTGACCTCCACAATCCAGTTAGTACTGAGTATTACTGAGTATTACGATATCGTCGCTTCCGTAATCTGTCTAAGATATTTGATATGGCTGCGGTAATGAAATCGTTAGTGTTGGAAACCGTGCCTGGCTTCTTCCGATCCCAAGACATTGTCGTAGGGCTAACCTAACCTAAACCTAAACTCAAACCTAAAAACTAAACGTACATAACTCATAATATAACGCAATTGCACTCACACACACACACACACACACACACACATACACAAACCCACTCGCATACATCACTCAACTGCGCTCCTGTTTAATTTTTATAACTTTAGTCTTGTAAGTTTTATTGTGTTCAATTGCATACACTATAATGTTAAGTGGAAGAGCGGAGTCACCTATCACAAGCATCTTCTTGCTTAAAAGGTGATCTCCAAATCATGTTTGTTAAGCCTTATGTAATTGAAATAAACATTTTTATTATTTTTATTACGGTACCCCTTGGTAAGACGCATTGTCAAACTTTCGGGCCACTGACCACTAACACTAACGACTGTCAAAGATCTACTATGACATTAGTCAGGCATTTAGTTGCATTGGTGAAAATCGCTCTTAGATATTCATGCTTTAAGTTGAGCTTTCAACTAGGTACTTATCTAAGTTGTTGCATGGCAATACCTACTTGCTGGCAAATTGCCCACGAGTCAAAGTAACCTGTTGCACTTCAATAGCAACAGGTGGTAACAATCATTTTATAAATAAAAAGTCAAAATTCGTGTTTATTTTGTTGTGACTCTTGACTATGTTAACTGAGCGTTTGTTATGATCATTGTTTTTCACTACCCATTGTTTAAATTCAGAAGAAAAGCTTATTTTTATTTAGATTAATTAATAAAAAATAATTTCAATTCTTACCACAAATGTGAGATAACTTGAAAAAGCCTTCCAGGTTCCTATCGAAACATCTGCCTCACCCTTCAGGAATATACCATCAGTTTTGTTCATAAGATTCATTCCTTACTACTAAAGACTAACCCCGGTTGTGTTAATAATAACATCTATTTACCAAGGAGATAAGTAGTTATTATGTATGTAAAGGATTTAACTAAACACTAAATCCTATTGTCTGTGCGCTCAGGATAGTATACCTACTGATAAGAATAATACATTTCAAGTTCACATGATTCATCTCACGAGGTCACCCCTGGCTGTCTGTTGTTATTAAAATGTTTTATCTTCATAACAATTTTTATCTCGCGTCTGGCAGGTTGGACAAAAAAGGTAATCCTGTCTGAACCATCTATAAAATCGGGTCTATATATTTAACATAACATTACGCCGAAGGATTCCGCGAAGGGTTATGCAGAACTGCACATAATAGAGACCCACATTTCGCCAGTTGCGAGCCTATAGCCATCAACCGGGGACTCTGTGGCTGCTCAGAAATTACTGAAGAAAAAAATTTCGAAGTCTTGACGAAAACGGAACGAACATTTCGCAAAAATGAATGCTTAATTTTTTGGTAATTTTACTATTTTCAATAACAAAAAAGAAAAAACATAAAAATGACGCTAGTTCATTTAATGAGACAGTTCACACCTGCTATACTTGGGCAAAGTCTACTTTGTCTAGCTGTTCGGTCTATTATGGATAAACTTCAGGAAAATAATGGAAGTAATTATTAATCAAGATATTTACATTATTTACAAACTACAAATCTATAATAGTAATAAAAATATGTACAAGTATCAAAAGGGTTACAGGGCGCCAAAAAATTCGTCCACATCGCTGTCAACAGGAAAAGTGCCCAGAAGGCTGGCAGCATTGCCACGTTGTATGGCAATGCTGATTCTTTGGCCAAAAAATAGGCCCGCCCTCTGGTCACGTGAAGAGTCGACCAACCGCTTGGCGATTTCCCGAAATACTAAGTGGGCACTCGGACCCCATGGGCCTAGTGTTTCAACCCCAAACGGCTCGAACACGTAACTACCAATTAAATTATTGTATTTGCGCCGTTTGAGGTTTTCAGCACCTGCAGCAGCCGCCCCAGCGCAGCTCACTGTGCTAGGAAGATGGGATGGCGCAAGGGTGTCGACGCAAGTTGCATCCCACACCAAAGGCCTACCCAACTTCCAAGGCATTATGGTCATACCATCTGGTCTCTTCCCATCGACGCGTGCCAAGCCAGTCGGTTCTAAGACAGCTGGCACCCCGGCGGTGGCAAGAGCACGACGGATGAGATCATTAATGCTAGCGTGCCGCGCAAGCCGAAATTAAATTAATAAATAATACATTAAAATTAGGCAGCTAGTCAAATTATTTAGATTATCTGACGTGCTAGGTTTCCTACCTACCAACATATTTTTGCTCCTAACCTTTAGCTAATTAAATAACACCGCATTAGCTTAATAATCATGCTGTTAATTTACTTAACATCAACGATGCATTGTTTTACGTTTCCAAGATGATGGTTTTCTGTTACAACGTGCAGTCTAAAGTCTGAGTACCACATCTACAATGCTGAACAGTTATTTTGGCGCTGGAATGACATACAAGGCGCGCTATTGGTAGTCATTTGCGAAATTTGTCTATAGAAAAGATGGCGATCTGCGTTAGTTCCGAATAAAACCACGCGCCAAAACATCAATGTGCATCTATATGAACTAAAGTACCGATATGAACCTACGTACTTATAAGGCAAGTCCCGGTGGACCAACGCAATGCCTCAGCACAAGAATGCACACGCAAGAATGCGGCTCCTCGAGTGCATTCTACAGTTAGACACTCTAGTCCAGTCTATCCAACCACCCACGTAGCTTAGATGACTAACTTCCCGCCAATTCTGGCTCCTATTAGGTACGAATTCCGAAGATTCGTGTTACAAATTTCAGTCAAATGAGCATCCGTATGTACGAAATAGGGGAGAGACAAAACAAAACGCACATTTCCATAGATATGAATCAGATTTCGGTATAACAAAACATTTTATTATAGTGAAAATCGTTCACTGTAAAAATCTGTCGCAAGTTCTCTCATCTCATGCCTCCAATTATTATCAACACGCACAGATGAATCGATAAACAATTCTGAGCTCCCATTGGCTGAATAGTGGGCGCGGCGCGTCTCCATTGGTCGGTGCCGCTGTAGTGTCGCATGGCGTGCCGTCAAGGCCGATGACCTTTAAATTGGCGCAATTTTTCAATTTAGAACGCGTAGAGGAGGAAAGTTTTTGTCAATCAAATAACAATTTGTTTGAATTATAGAGCGGCACTTATCGATCATAGATATAAAATACTGAACTGGAATGAATAAATATGATTCCTTTGCCCTTGATTTTTCTGGAGTAACGAAGCGCGCTGGTTGATAAATTTTAAGTCTTGGAGTCTTTCAATGGGGTATGCGCCGCCTCTTGAAAGGAAAAATATTCGCTACTGGTAGTAATTTTACTGCCAAATGTAGGTAACCTGCCTGCTTCAATTATTCTATCGCAATTTATAACCTAATAAAATGCCATAAAAATTGCAAAATCGAATAAAATTCCGTTTCTAACTTAGGTTTTTATCTTTTAGGAAATGTCACTTTTATCAGATATTAGTTATCTTGTCAAATATTAATATTTATTTAAATGATCACATTAACAAGTCGGCTTCTTTGAAATTTTATCTTTATCGCCAGCCGATAGTTCTGAAAAATGTTTCCATTATTATTTTTGGTGTCTCATAGACAAGTAGAAGTAGGTAGGTAAATAAAAGAGGTGTGACCAAAAAAACTTGATTAGATTGTACAGGTTATCTCTATACCCAGTAAAATTTTGATAACTTTAGTAGGGTACAGTTAGGATTGAAAATCATATAGGCAGTCGCTACATGTAAAATACTGGTATTCAGCTGCATCAGTTTACACTGGAATCCGACACCAATAAAGTTAGAGTTAAGTTAGTAAGTTGGCTTTGGCAGATGACGATGATTCAGCAGCAAAAGCCGAATTATCTGTTTAAATAAACAAACGGAACAGCTTCAGTTGAAATACTTCCTTCAAATCAGTGTATCATTGGAGTTTTAGATGATTTTAAATAAAAACTGTAGGTACCTACAATCAATGATGAATCATGTTAGGTTCGGATTTTCAGAAGAGCAGAAAATTACAAGTAGTCTATTTGAGATCTGTCTGGGTTTATAAAAATGGCTCGCACTAGTAACAGCAAGAAAAAACTTTTTATGAATTCTTGCTACGGCCATTATGTATTACGTTTACACAAAGCAAGTAAGCAACATTAGTCTTTGCCTAAATTAAAAGTAAATGTTCCCTATTACTGGAACCACAATATATTTAGTTATTCATAAGAAATGTAGAAGGAAAATCCGCAACAAATCATAATTTTTCAACCAAACTATGTTGCTAACTACTAAGTATACCTACCTACCTATTTAAATAAGTAAGCGTGATGTTTACTTGACAATATAAGATGCTCTGTGTTGATACCTCTGATCTCTAATAAATATTTGATTAACGCCGTCTGTCGCTTATCAAGACATGACAAATTGATGTTGATGCAACTTGGCTGACTCAAAGTCAGAAAATCGTACTGTTTCAAAATATTTATTTTGCAAAAGGAAAACAGCTACGAATCCGATTTTTTGTTTTATAGATTTGATTAATTATGGACGTAGCAAGTCAGCAACCAAGCAGTGCCTGTGCCGGCGGGAAAACACAAAACTAAAATAAAATGTAAGTAGGTACCAAGTTTGACATTTCGATGCAAATTTTCTTCACAAGCAGCGCCATCTTAAACTGCACATTTATAGTGGTCGTACTTTATCTCAGTTTAATCCCATTCTATTCATTAATTAAAAAACAATGAACACATTCATTAACGTAGTGACACCTTGAGTGACACACTCATCACCATATCACCATCTAACAACCTGAATATAGGTCTTTCGTTCACTCGTTCATCATTTGCGTTTAAAAATAAATACGGCGCCAAGATTGAATGCCAGTGAGATAAATAAAGAGGTTCAATGTCCATTTACCTACCGTATCAGCATTGCAGCATTGTGAACAAGATAAAAAAAATGGCCGATGCCCTTTTAATAGGTATATTCATGCACTTAGCGTACGTTTATATTATTCTTCAGTAGGTAGGTAATCTAAGTGGAATAAATTGTAAAATCGTGTTCGCTCAAATTGAGAAGATTGTTGTATTTGTTTAAAATTGTTGATGATTTTGTATTTTTTTTTTTCAATGAAGGCTTTTTCATAGGCCTTCTAGTTAAGGTAGGTCTTACATATTCGTCAGATGCTGTGCCTTGGAAAGCACGCTAACCCGTACCACTGATCTCTCTCCGGTCGACCGGTCGCGTCGGATATCCGTCACATCGGAATAAGAGAGTGAGACAAAAGCTCACGCAGAGACACAGATGCAGAGAGCACTTGTGCACTATAATAACTGCCGCACCGATTGCGTATTTCCGCTGAGATTGGTCGCCATGACCGAAAACGGCTAGTCCTCTATTATTAATGATTTTCCAGTTTTCAGGATTATCTGGTTTATACTGAACATGGTTTTGAGGTTATTATAAGATTATTACAAAAATGATTGATAATCTTGGCGCCGAAAGTGGACGTTAAGCACTTGTGTTGGGGAAATATTATAAAGATTGTCACTATCTATTGTAGGTAATCTATCAAACGATAATACTAAGGCTTTAAATAAGTTTTACGATTTGAAGATTAAGTCAGTGATATATCTTTCATAGGAACATACTTAAATATAGCAATATAAATTACATAATTGTCCTAATGTATTAAGTTAGTAACTAATTGATTACAATTTTATGAGAGTACCAAAGTCTACAACTTTATCAGCCTCGAATGTATTAAAGACTTAATTCGTCTAATTCCCTTTAATTCAAGAAAGTTCTTGGTTTTGTGAAATAAGTCAAAAAACGTGTTGTCTATGTATTAGCAAAATAATTGTTAGCCAATAACTTTCCCTCCCACCAGATCTGTGAGAGGGGCTGCGCCATATCCGCCACTCAGGCCTAATGTGAGTTGGTGGACTGGATAATATAGCCTGATATTCGCAATTAGAAGAAAAAAAAATTGTCTTTGCTCGTTGATTCTGTTATGCTGTGGACTTTGCCACGTCGTGGTCGTAACAGACACCGTATTTGTATTTGCATACAATATGGTTCAGAAATAAACAAAGTTTTACATAGTCACGGAATTCTTTGACCTTTAGATTCAACAAATTGCATAAAAGCACAAAACGTAATTAGTTTCTGCTCTAAATAAACAACTTTGTGAATAATATTAATCGATTTCATTTTCTTAAAAAACTTATTTTTCAATACGCTTCCTGGAAAACTGGTTCATAACGCACTGCGCAATACGATTAGGTTCAACATGCAATCTATTTCACAGACGTGGATTTTTTTCATTTATCACAACGTGTGCGGAAATAAAAATTTCCACAGATAAGTAACTATATTTATATTAAGTCCAAATTGGTTCAATGCCTACAGTCGGCGGTGAATGTTTTGTTATATTTTTTTTTTAAGCCGGACTATAGATAATAATTATGCGTCTTTAAGGCTCAATTTTTTTTTTAAGTCGGATAATTGATAATAATTATGCGTCTTAATTTTTTTTTTAATATGTAAATTGTGTTTATAAATAGAATATCATAGATAAACATGATTTAAATTTAAAACTAATGTTTACTTTTATGAACAAATTAACATTTATGTGTTCTAAATTTTTTAAATAAGTATTATTAATATTTTATATTTTTCATATTAGGCTGTTTAGCGGTTTCATACCTTTGCTTCTTCTTCAACCTGGCGAAAGCAAAGCGCGGATAAAAAGAAAATTAAATTCATAGTTTCCTAATAATTCACGACAAAAAAACTTTATTTTATTTCTTCGAAAGTGTAATGAAAAACGTCATTCGGCTTGGTTGTGAATTCCGCCTCGAATGAAAAACAAATTTTCCCCACTTATATAAAAAATGTACTATTTTTACATTAGGTAAGTTTATAACTATGAATGAAAAATGTATTAGATTTAACTACCACTGCGAAATAAAGTAATCCAATAAGTAGCAAGCAGTGCACGTAAGTAAGCACCTAAAATAAATAAATGGCAAATAAAATAATTTAATTTCAAAGTGCAAGTTTGTACAACGCACTAAAAGCACACGTGATTGATTAAAAGTTTTTGATAAGCACGAATGCAAAAAACATTTTTCCTGTTTTTGTTAACGGTCCACTGAAAGTCTAAAAATACTTTGATTTTGTTAATTGAGTTGCAGATTAATGAATAGTTTGCTGCTATCACTTGATTTTTGTATTTTATTCATACATTTTAATTAAAACTTGATTTTTGTTTGCTTTTACTTACTTTCTTTAGATACTTTTAATTACCTTCTTTAGAGCCTGTGCATGAATTCTTGCAAAGCAAATTATGGCATTCAATAAATCTTCGTAACGCAAACGCAACACAATGTCAAGTTCAAATGACAGATCGGATTATAAAATGGCTGCGTAGGCTTACACCGACCATATCCGCTGCTCTGACTAAGGCAAAGGAAACGGCTGACTGTTCAGCCTATTGCCATCAATTGATCTTTGAATCGGTTAAGATGATAATCTGTGTCTATCCTGACTCATCCGATCACATGTCTGAGAGGATATTCGTATTCTAAAGATCAATTTACTGCAAGATATGTATTGAAATGTCACTCAATGAGCACCTGGGAACATTGTATACAAATTCATGAGTGTCCAACTATTTGTACGTTATCCTCATATTTTTAAATTCAAAACGTAATCGTCAGTCAGTTATTAATACACCTGTCATTTATAAATAAATATACGCCACAAATAATGCAATGTTAAGACTGTCCCATTCACAAACGGTCAATCTTCCGAGATCTATTTTATGTTTACTATTTTATGTGTATTAGTCATGACTTATTTATCAAAGTTTGACTACAAATATTGTTGATACTGCAGAAACATCATTTCCATACGAGAAAGAATTCTGGCTTTGATGGCGTCCACTATTGCGTCGACTACTCTGTGTACGCCCCGCAAATCAATAAAATGTCAAGTCCTAGAAGCTTCTATACAAAAATCATACGACGTAACCTCTATGGGGACCAATAAGCGCATGCAAATCACACATGCACGCAAATAGAAAACGGAACTCGCGATCAGTATTGTTATAGAAAATGGCCGTCTCTCAACAAACCGTCTCGTATCTTATTGACGGCAATTGAAGCTGATTGTCGTCCATTTTACGACAATTGCCCGACAGTCGGCCGCATCCAATAGCAGCTTAATCGCTAAACTATGTCGGGATATTCTCGTGCGATCCTTCCTAATTAATTGAAAGGATATTCCGTTGTGGTAGGTCTGAAGGATATAAATCTCCCGTATTGTTGGTTGCCCGCATGCTTTAAACAAGTTGATTGAGTAATCAATGCCCGAGATTTTACTTAAATGGAACGAGTCGTTTATTTCTAAGGCCGATGACACTTTTAAATTATGTAAGGGGGACTTTGGGGACGGTGTTGTGTTGTTCGAAAATTGGCTCTTTATTTTTTTTCACAAAATATTTCGCGGTCTCGTATCAAAATAATGGAAAGATGTATTCATGAAAAAGCGCGAAGAATGTCAAGAAATGCTATAAAAATGTCGCGAAAATCATAATCTGTGCATAAATCGACGCCAGTTTCATATCCACAAAGAACGTCAACGTGCATTGACATAATTCTCATACGTAACGTTATCTTAACCACAAGGATATACATGATATCTCCACCAATATTGATTTGCACGTTATATCAATTGACAGTCCAAGTACTTAATATGGTCGTTGCCATGCAAACATACAGCCCAATATTGTCATTTTCAGCAGAGGTCGTTAAAAAAAGCGATGAGTCATAGAGTGCAGATGGAGTGTACATTATCTGTCATATCTTTTATACATAATTGGATACCATAAAAATAAAACCATTTAATGTACTAATAATTTGCTGCCTTTTGGGAAAATTGCCTTACTGATTTATTGTCAATCAACGGTCACAATTCTGGACATAAAATCAAACAATGATTACTTCTACACGTTATTCAAACAATTTTTAAAGTTATAAAATAAATGGGACTTATCACAGCAAACATATTATATTATTTAAATAAATCTTTAGGTGTGTGAAACTGTAAATAGAGTACTATGTTATGAAGACATAAAATTTTCCACTACCATATTTTATTGCAACTATTGTTAGGCCGTCAAGTTTGATTTATGTTAAGTGTAGGTACTTATAACAGCCATACGTTTTAAAATGGGTTAGTTAGGTATGAATTCAAAAAAAGAAGAAACAAAAACTAGTGTATAATTTTCATGACTTTTTTTGTAAAACGGTGTAGCTACTAGTCAATATTGAAAACAGCCTAAGTATAAAATTAGAGAAACGAAAATGCTAAACAGATTATACAAAGATGATGTGATTATGTTACGCAAAAACTTATACAGATTGTCGACCTTTGTATTCATGTGATTCATAGATAAACTGCACGAACTATTTGTCACAAAATCACATTTGTCGTAGTGTAAATAGTGTTGGCAGGTTTCCGAGTCGAGTCTCGAGTCAAAGTCCGCGCTAAGTCCAAGGTCTGAAGGAATAACTAACTCCGTATTGTCTGGTGTTGTACGTTTTTTTACCCTCTGTTTCATTGAATGATATTAATCGCATGAGTGGTATGATGTAGGCATGTAGGTACTTTTTTTGCAGTTTGACTTATGGATTTTTTTAAACAACGCAGCAACTGGTGAAGAGGTGACAGATCATGCAGAATTTGTATGTGTTTATTTTTAATATTCGTTTTAATAAACGTTTAAAGTTAATTAGGTAGGTACTTAACAAATTAATTGTTTCTTTTTTATCTTCAATTATTTTATTTCCGTAATTAAAAAACAGACATTGTCTCTTAGCGACATTTCCTGTCTTTTTTTATAATCTCATTCTTATCTTACTGAAGTTTAAAGTTCAGCCGCTTCATCCATTATCCATGCTAATTTTCTTCAGACATTGCTACTTCAATTATATTACTTGAATCTAGCAAAAACGAGATGAGTGAAAAACTTGTCTGTTTTTTACCACCATTACCATTATCCAATGAAGGAAGTGAATAATTTGCGGGGCACCTAATATGCAACCAAGCTGAAAGATTTTTTACATATAAACGTTGCTGGATGAGATTGGAAAATCCGTGGCACTTGGCTTGTATATTGAGAACACGCGAATGATGGAGGAACAGTTAATTTCATCTTATATTTAGAGGAAGCTTGAGTGATTAATGACTGAGTGAGTGGAATAGTTTTCCAATCATAACGATAGAAAATTTACGGCTGGTTCAGAAAATCATTAATTAAACAACAAGCGCTGTAATATTTTTCAAAAAATATTAACTTCTAAGAACAACATAATAGCATCACGCATATGGATTTCCCGAAGGTGTAGTTAGTTAACTATGTTCAAGTTCCTAAGAATGTATAGTAGGAAAAACCCTGTAAACTTTGGACACCACTGGAGAGAACCCAATGAATTTGAGAAGAGTGAATATAACCTAATAAAAATAAAAGAATGCCTTCAAATTCTTCGCGGTCAACCGACTATCTGACCTAATCGGAGTTGATGGCTGACCCAACATTGAAGCACTCATCAAGAAAGAATGTATCAATTTAACCCATTACCAATGAACAGACTCATTCAACAAGTTATCATTTAAATCGCCATGAGTACAAGAGGGCCTATTGTGCCCCCATCGAGCCCCGATAAGATGATATAATCGGCGCACTCATTGCAGGTGGTCAATATGGACATATCAGTTTTAGTAAAAGTGAATAACGTTATTTTTCTTTATCAGCGGTAAAATTTTATGAGCAATTTAGATTATCTCTTAGTTACAAGAAATTCATGACAGTATCTTCAGGAAATTCTTGTTATTATGATATGTTTTTGCAGTCAGTATTTTTCCCTTTAGTTTTACTGGCTAGTGTGTAGCTCGTTTGCTTATTCGTTTACAGGACGAGGGCCCTACAACTATGGAAGTTGCAAAACATTAGCAAGTTTGTAGTGTGAAAAAAAAATGAGTCTTTTTACCTTTCGTTTTTAGTTTGGTACATATGTATTTACAACTTTGTTACTAATGAAGTGTAAGGAAGGTCTTACATGTTTCTCTTATTCCCAATTTTCCTTATATTTATTTCTCTGTGACACAATCCCCGGGAAATAGTCTCATTAGTCCCGTGAACGTCACTTATTATAAAGTTTGTGGTTAAACCGTGCAAAGCAAGAAAAAAAACTCTAGTCATCTCAAACAAAAAAGGCATGATTAAACAGACCAAAGACACGTCTAAACTTTTTTAACTACCTAATAAAAGCAGCACTAAGCACGTACTTATTACATTAAATATTTTTCTGACATAAAAACTCATTCGTGGGTAGTTGGGAATGAATAATATAAATAGGAAAGAATGCACGTAGACTGCATGGAGCGTTTAATAAAACCGGTTTTCTTACTTCTGCAATGCGGTAATAAGTTTGTATATGTGCATTACTTTGTTGCCTATTGTATATTATGTGTTTTTCTTTTTTATTATAGTAAGATCTAAAAACATTGAACTTGAAGATGAATTAAGTTCAATAGGTATCTGTATTTTTTGTAGATGAAGTTACTTTTTTTGGAGACTTGGTCCGTAACATAGGTATGACATGTAACCATAATTTTGAGAAAATGTGGGTAATTTTAAAATTTTTGTAACGAAAGCCGTTAGTCGCGTTAAGTGGTACCAAAACCATTCCGTTATCAGCTTATTTTATCAGTACCCGGTGTGCATTGTTATCGAAAAAAACTTCGATATAATGACAGTTTTCCATAAAAAAAAATCCATGTCCCATAATAGATTAATATTTTTTGCAAAAAAAGTTGGGTTTTATACGATAAGCAGGATTATTCAGTTATCTATCTTTCGTATCTACAGTCATAATACTCATAATGCAATGGATTAACTAATTGGTATAGTATCCTTATTATTACTCAGTTGCAAAGGTCGAGGTGCTGTGACCACAGACTCATTTTATATTAAAAAATGTTCTAATTACATATAAACAAATCACGCCTGTAATCCCCTAAGGATTAGACAGAGGCGTAGGTACTTAATAGTATACCCACAAGTCGCCAATTATTTGTTCAAAATGTGGGTGACTTGTAGGGTTCACTTAGGTACAGCTCTGTAATTTTTAAGGTGTGTTTTTTTATAATAATGCCGAATAAACATAATTTTCTTTCTTTCTTTCTTTGTAGTAGCCTTCTGGGATAACTAAGAGGCGTGATGTTAAGGACGTAAGGAACTAAATATTAAATTAGACAGCAAAGAACTTCTATTACAGTTAAACCGCTTCCAAGCAAACCTTTTAGGAACGTCTAAAATGTGAATGAAAGACACGAAAAGAAGCAACAGATTGCTTCAGCATACAATCTTATAGAGCTGTGCAACAATTTTGGCTTATGTAGGTACTTACGATATACTATATTCTATCTTTTTAACTAATCTACATCCAAGAAAATATTAACGTTTCGAAGTAATGCAAAAGCTCAGTAGAACGTAGTGCACAATGCTAATGAACCTAGAACGGCAGTGCTACGAGCTAGGTCAATCGATTGCAGGTGACCTAAATACGGGACATAAAACGCAATACAGGACACGGGTAGGTACGTAGGTACACAATAGGACATAAAAAATACAGTACCTTAAACATTTCATACTACTGAAACACCATTGTTAGTCCAAGGTTTTCAGTACAATAGGCACAACTAATTTTGTTAGCCTATAGGAATGTGTATAATAATACCTATTACATTCTAGTATTATAATATTAGAAGGTGGGTAGATTGGTTAAGTTTGTAATAAAGCAATTATCTACTCGTGATATCTCAAAGCAACAGATGGGCTGGGATAGCTTTCATGATCGTGCACGACATTTTAATAATTCATCGATCCCGATTCGAAAATCGCGACTACCTATGTAGTTTACAAAGGAAATATTTTTTATGGAATAATTTCCTATTGAACTTACAAGGATAAAATACCTTGGTACAAAATCACAAGAAAATTTGTACCTGCTTTCTTAAAAAAAAAACAAATCACGAAAAAAAATGATTTTTGTCTTAGCCCATTTTCAGTTGGAAGTTGCAGTAAAAATTAAACAGCGTGTTAAAAAAAATGCATTTATGAAAATGGAAGAATCTTAAAATGGTGCCAAGTAGGTAGATGAAATTTTATCGATTAACGAGCTAGATTTTCCACAAGAAAATTAAAAGAACCTCAAATATTGAGAAGAGAACACCTTTACAACAGCGAAAATAGAGAAAGAAACATGCAAGTGAAATAAGTACAAAAAGGTGTCGGCCCGCCCGAACGGCGCGCGGCGTGGTAGCTGGGTGAACCGGCCGGCATCCAACATTGATTTTTTCTTAGAAGTATTACAATGATATTACAACGCAAATAAACTCACCGATAGCCTTCATGAACTCGTCGAAGTTCTCCGAGGAGATCATCTTGTATTTCTTGCCGACGAATTCCATTTTTTTATATAAAAATGCTTTTTAGTTAATCGAAAAAGTATGTGAGTCCGTACTACCGGTCGGAACTGGAATGAATAAACGCGGCAAACGGTAAAACTGCTCGCCTCTGCGCATGCGTCAACGAACGAATGAGCGAGATGAACGGATCGAATGAAGTTATTGAACTGAATTGACCTTGACACCGCCCGGCGAATTTATACTCTGTAGCTGCAGATTCGTTAAGATGAGGGCGGGGCTGCTGTGTTATCACATTGAGCGAGATTCTGCGAGAGCTACGTTTTTGTTTGCTCAGTAAATTGGATGGCACCAATTTTATGATATGATTATGCGTCGACTGTGGCTTAATCTGGGGATATTGACAAAGGTTGATATGCTATAGAGGTCATGTTTGCGGATTATTAACAACAAAACGCATGACCGACACGATTTTCCTTATAACCCCTTGAGTTTTGGTCCACCCCTCGCCATTTCGACCATTGCAAAAATACTGCGGATTCTCTCTTTCCTGCATTGCAGGATGAATATTGCCATCCCTTTTCAACATTTCTATTCAAAAGCCCCTATAATTTTAGTGGCCGGATGAAGCTATTTCGAGTACAAAGATTTTGATTGTTATGTACTTTGATTCTTTTTTTGTCAAATAAAATTGAGCATAATGAGATTTAAAAGGAAAAAAATTGTTCCCATAAGAAAGTGTGCCTATGGGAAAGTTTTTAGACAATAAAAAATTATGTAGGTAATAGCACTTTCGAATAGTTTGGTGGCAGCACTTTGGGATTTAAGGAAATAAACTCTTTTGTATTCAGTACTAAAAAAGATGAACCTAGTAGATGTTCAATTTTTCAGTCAAAGCCATCCTTAAAAAGTAATCAAAATTGACTCTACTGAAAAACGCGAAAAACTTAGTTAACAATGGTTTGCGAAGCGCCTGATTTTATTACCTAGGCATGCTTACACACTGTTATGAATTAGTGACTCAGTACCTAAGGCGCCAATGTTCGCAACTATTTATAATCACACAGAGACCAGAGTACCTCCATAATTTAGAGATCCATTACGATGTGATATGATATACATTTCTAAATGTATATGGATCGTCGTAAATAAATGAAAGACGTTTGATATTATGTTCAAATAATGTTTTTTTTTTTTACTCACATCGCAAGGGCAGTCCTGTGGTGGCCAAAAATTACTTTAGGCCCCCAGCCAGGGCTTACAAACTAAATAAAATAATGATTACCTTTTGAATAACTCTTTATATCTCTGAGTGCACTGCCAATCTTCCTGAATCAATTGTTTTTTTTCTGTATTAGTTATCTATGAAATTAGTGTTTATCTCCTTAATGGAATCCTTGCTTATATCTGCGGCTTCGCCCGCGTGGAGTTTGGTAAGTATTTGTCCCAAGGGATCGTACTACCGAGATAAAAAGTAGTTATACTACTTACATACGCGCCAAATTAGCCAATTGTGTGAAAAATAATTCTTTCATCTATGAAAGAGGAACAAACATCCATCCTCACAAACTTTTGCTATTGGTAGTATTGGTATTGGGGTATTTCTATTGGTAGTTAGATCTATGAAATTGTCCGTGGAGGTTACAGTACCTACCTACAATGAATGCTGTTCAAGTGCGGCTGCTGTGAACTCCTGGGCGATTCCGTTGAGATTCCAGGAAAGGTTATCAGGCTATTATGAAGATCTTAAATTCAGCTTAGAGTTTGCAACTGTGCAAAGGTTCCGGTGCAAATCTACAGGGTGTAAACGAACTTCACGAATCCATCATCCAAGCATTCTGTACATCAAACTAAGTAACATTGTGCAAAAATTATTGCTGGGAAAAGACTTTTTTTAATGTGAAAAACCACGGTTCAAAAGAGCTTAATGTAACTTACTCAAAACATTGTGCTGATGGATGCATCGAATATTACTGGTACAGGGGTCATGGAGGACGGTATTGAAAGTATAGTGATACATAACATTTAAAACTTGTATTCTTAAAAGAAAAAAAAATACGTGTAAAGAAGTTGGAACTTCTTCAATATCTCCGTAACTAGAAAGTTCTTAGGCACGGTTCAGAACAAAACAAACGATCGCAACCTTTCAATAATAGATTTTCCACAAAATTCCGGACATTTAAGAAAATTCAGGACTTAATTATGATTTGTGCAGTATCTTTTTTTATTCTGCGGTTTTAGTGCAGAACATTGCCGGACATGCTACTAGTATATATATAGATTGGCAAGTGAACTGATGACAAAGAAAATAAAAAGAAAGAATGGAGAATAATCTCATTATTAGAAATTCCGGATGTTTCAGAATTACCTCCCACATTCCGGACACTGAGCTAAAATTCCGGACATAAAACAACATCATCATGATTACTTTAAACCGAAAGTTTTTCACCGATGAACAATTATTGGACATATTACTATAATGCCACACCCTGTATACAACGTGGATATGTCCAGTTGCTAAAAAAACAAAATGGCGGACTGCCGGTTACCGGAAAAATTACAATTTGTTTGGGCCCAAAAATAAATATGCATGTTCCCACGTAAGCCTAGCAAAAACCCAGATTATCGTTTGCGGAAGATACAAATCCCGTAGCGACAAAAAGGTTTCTTACATGGATAGGATCGATTCTAGGCTCTTTTTAACATCTCGTCTAATCTTTTCAACCGACTTTCTTCAAAAAGGAGGAGGTTCTCAATTCGATTGTATTTTTTTTAAATGTTTGTTACCTCATAACTCCGTCATTTGTAAACCGATTTGAAAAAATCTTTTTTCATGTGAAAGGATGTACTTCCCGATTGGTCCCAAATTTCATTATAATCGGTTAAGGAATTTGGTTGTTTTCCTCAAGTTAATTGTAACACCACGCGACGTCACGTGAAGGTGCTTTGACTTCACTTCCGAAAGTCAAGTTATTTTAGACTTTTTTTTTGGCAGTCGGCTTTTTTTTATTTGGCTGTCGGTTTTACAAAGAAAAAGTTTACTCATAGCTTTTTTATTTAATATGTTCAACTAGCTGTTGCCCGCTACTTTCATTCGCTTGAAATTATTATAAAAACAATGTCTTTTTATAATATTTTTTTATAAAAACAGTGTTTTTTTTATAATAATTTTCTTTTAAAACAATATTTTTCTTTCTTTTTTGAATCGGATTTTTTTAACAAATTCAAGGGTTTTAATTTTTTTGCATGGAACGTTAATTATTTTCCTAAAATAAAAGCCAGTAAAATTCCCGTAAAAATCGGTTCAGCCGTTTCGTAGATTAGCTGGAAGAAACAGACAGACAGACAAAAATTGTGTTTTTGTTTTAACTGCTTTATGGATATGGATTATAAAAAAGGAGATCCTGCAAATATCGCAAATTACCGACCAATAGGTCTTCAACCATGCCTCTACAAGTTATTCGCCTCATGTCTCATGTCTGCTTATCTGAAATCACTGAAAAATTCCAACCAGTAGAACAGGCCGGGTTCAGGAAATCTTTCTCAACAATGGACCATATTCACGCTCTAGAGCAAATAATACAATAATACGAAGAACAAAGACGACCCTTATACTGTCCATTCATCGACTATGCCAAAGCTTTTGATTCAATCTCCCACAATAGCATATGGAAAGCTCTACACGAATGTAATATGCCATTAGAAACAATTGAGCTGATACGAGACATCTAAAAAAAAAGCGTTAGCCAAGTGAAACTAGATAAAACTGGCCCCGAAATAGACATCTGCAGAGGTGTAAGACAAGGCGACCCCTTGTCCCCGACAATATTTATAACTGTTCTACAAGACATCATGAAACAACTTAATTGGTCAAAAAAAGGTATAAATATTAAAGGAAGTTACATTAGCAACCTACGTTTCGCAGACGACATCGTATTGTTCTCAGAAACCGCATCACAACTTGAAGAAATGATCAACGAACTTAACCACGTCAGTCGCAATATTGGTCTAGAATTAAATGTCGAAAAAACTAAAATCATGTGTAACAAATCTCAAAGACCCATATTTGTGGAGAGTCGACAGTTGGAATATGTTCATGAATACATACTTATATCTAGGCAAACAAATATCTTTCTCAAAATCAAGACACCGTGTCGAATTAAAGAGACGTATAAAAATGACATGGAACAAGTTCTGGAGCCACAAAGAAGTTCTAAAATCTGATCTTCCATTAAGATTAAAAAAGAAAGTCCTAGACTCATGTCTTCTACCTTGCCTCTCATATGCAAGTCAAACCTGGATCTATAATACGCACACGAAAGATAGAATTGAAAAATGCCAAAGAGCCATGGAGAGAAGCATTCTTAACGTGAAACTCAGGGACAAAAAACGACACAGCGAAATAAGAGAAAGGACAAAAGTTATTGATGCATTAACCCACTGCAAGAAACTTAAGTGGAAGAGGGCTGGTCACATTGCACGTCAGGACAAAGAGAGATGGACTAGGAAAATTACTACATGGGCTGGCCCTTTCCGGAAAAAGGAAAAGAGGCCGCCCCCTGGAAAGATGGGAAGACGAACTTATAAAATTCACAAACAACTACTGGATGAGAACAGCCCAAGATAAGAAAAAGTGGAGAGAGATGGAGGAGGCCTATACTCGTCGAGAGGTCCTTAGTTAAAATCATGTTTATTTTGTTTTATATTTGTATAAAAAGTTTATGTATTATTTCTAAGGAATTAACGAGGCTTAAATAATAAATAAATAAATGGATATATTTTCATATGCATTCAGTAAAAAGCTATTATTTTCATATAACACACACTTCAATTTATTTATTTGCATATAAAACTTAATTGTTAGTAATGTGTTTGAGCCGTTTGTAGTTGAAACACTAGGGCTATGACTAGGGCCATCTTCAATAGTTTTTTTCTGACATAGCAACCTAAGAGACACCCTATGGTATTAAGAATAAAGATTACAGTGGTTTTGACTAACATGAAAACAGCGACCCAACATTATTTAACCTCCTTCATTTATTTTCATACATATTTCGTACATTTTTTTTACCTTTGAAATACAATCTAATTATAAAAAATAGTAGCCCACCGGTATTGGGAACAGGGTCCGTTATGGAGAGGTAACCTTATTGTTAACAGATCATTTTGATGCAATAAGGCATAATAATGTGATAGGACAATCCATTAATGTATTTCAGGTATGCGCCCATTTTTATAGTTACTGAAATAATTTCTCTGAAATTTGCATCACTGCACCGTAAAGTAGACTGGTGGAAAATGCCCAAGGCATTACGTCCGCTTTTTTTTTTACAAGTGCATGAAATTTTAAGAAATAAACATGGTAATTCCAAATTGTAAAAATAGGCATAAAATCGATGTCTACACAAAAAAAAAATGTGAATGTGGTAATGAATTTTCCCGTCAACCATAATTTTGCCATTTATATATTTTTATATTACTTATGTAATAAATGTTGTATAAATACATCAGAGCTGCTAGCCTATTAACAAAATAACCTTCTTACAGCATGTTTAGCTGTGTATACGTATATATGATTGCAAGTTGTTAATCTTAAATAAAACGGGTTTTCACTGCTGCGACGTGTAGTAGGTAAGTACAGGAAAATCTTACCGAAAACTTGACGCACCGGTTTTAAACCTGTTATATTTAATTC
Source organism: Eugnorisma glareosa (assembly GCA_947578425.1). Classification (NCBI taxonomy): domain Eukaryota; kingdom Metazoa; phylum Arthropoda; class Insecta; order Lepidoptera; family Noctuidae; genus Eugnorisma; species Eugnorisma glareosa. The sequence goes on along the minus strand of OX387974.1, from coordinate 14,313,566 downwards.
GTGGATTAAACGTGTTTTTTTTTTCAATATATTTTAGGAAAACTAGTGATATGGTAGATTTTGATATGAATGGGGAAACTTTGTTATTGCATTCAAGGCGGAATTCACACCCGAGACGCCAGGCGAGGTTGTTGAGGAGCCGAGAACTGCAGTAACAAATGCCCATGTGTATCAAACGACGTTTTTCAATACACTTTCAAAGAAATAAAATAATAAAACGAAAATTATTTTGGTCATGAACTATTAGGAAACTATGATTTAATTTGTGTTTTTTTCCCGTGATTTGCTTTCGTCGTGTTGACGGAGAAGCAAAGATATGAAGCCGCTGAACAGCGTAATATGAAAAATTGAAAATTCAAATGTTTTTGAATTTAGAACACAAATAAATGTTAATTTGTCCATAAAAGTAAGTATTTTTAATTAATCATGTGTATTTATAATATTCCATTTAAAAACATTATTTAAATACCTATTCAAAAACTATTTACGCCGTAAAGACACACATTACTTTCCCGAGATTAAAAAAAAAAATCACTGCCGACGATAGGTATTGAACCAATTTGAACTTATGGAGTATAAGTAAGTATAGTTAGTTATCTGTGGAAATATTTCCGCACACGTTGTGATAAATGAAAAAAAAAACGATGTTTGTGAAATATTTGCATTGCATGTTGTACCTAATGGTAGTGCGATAAGAGCGAGCTTACGAGGAAGTGTACCTATTTAAAAATAAATATAATGTACTTAAATTAATAATAAATGTTATTTTTCATTCAAAATCGTAATAAATATTTTGTCTGAGTTGTTAATTATTTTTTGTTTACCTACGTTGTTTTGTGAAAACGAAACCATTTTTGTGATAAAAAACAGCGCAATTTTCATTTTATCTAATAAGAATAGGTAAAAAGCTTGGAATTCAAACCCCGGGATTAAAACAATGCATATGTCACATGCTGCAAGCACCTTTTCCAGACATTGAGTCGCACAAGTGAATTGGCTGAACATTTAAGCAAAACCTTTGAACAAAGTGGGTGTAATACGAGTCTCGCCCGAGAACATACGATTAATAGAGAAGTATGGAAGAAGAAGAAGACATGCTGCGCCGACCCCAAATGAATTGGGATAAGGGCAGGGGAATGATGATGAGGACTTCTTCAGACGTCGCCATAATAAGGAAAATGGGACATATCTTGAAAAACTATGTTTACTTATGATATAACCTCCGAATTGCTTCAAACTGGGAGTAATTATAAATTCATATTGCTCCGACTACACGAAATAAATCGAAACAAACTTGTTTTGAATGCCAACAAACATCAAAGGTCACAGGATTTGCGTTTTCAAACAACAAAATTATCATTTATAAACGAGTTACAATAAAAAATACAGAAAACAGGTTGGTAAGAATTTATTGAGCTGGTTTCATTCCAGTCATCTTTATATTTTAAAATCGAACTTCATGACATCAACACGCGTTTCGTTTGTTTCTTTTAATATTTAGAAAAAAGAATAGGCGAATTGAATTTCAGTTGTTTTTTTTTGTCGTGGCAATGGAACGCTGCTTTAAAATGGGCTCGTACAGCGCGTGCGCGAACATTTTGACATAGGGCAGTTTCTCAGCATCCTTCAGTTACAGTGTTTCAGTGTAGCCGTTGTCGTTCTGTAAACGCCCGCGTTTCGCCGCACCACGTGCTCAAACTGAAAAACAACAAAATAATCACACGATTTTTTTTCCAAGGTGAGTTTTATTTTGTTATGTTTATTCTATTTAGAAAAAGTATGTGTTAGATCAATCGTTTATTCGTATAGTGTGTTTTAATTTTAGAATCAAATGCATACAGATGGGATAATGATAATTTAAGTTAAATTTTCTATGAAAACACATGTAGTTTTTTACCAAATTGCATGTACATCTTTACAAATTTTCGAGTCATATAGCACAATGACAGAAAAATCGGAATTGTTGTTAAAATTTGATTTTATTGTTGTCTTTGGTGACCTAGTTATCAGTTAGCTCCACTACAGGACGGTTTAATCATTATTTATCAAAGTGGAATATTTTAATGAATTATTTTAAAAATGAGTAGGTGCAGATAGGATTTAATAAGTTCGTATGATTAGGGAATACGTTGGTAGTTTGGTATATTTGTTTACGTGTAGCAGCATATCTGCATCAGAATCGATATTCGTTTGTTTTTTTTTTATATTAAGTTTTCAGAGAAAGACTTGTCTTTGAAAAACAGACCTTTTAGGAAGAGAGATAGAGCCTTGATTAGATTTTTTTTTTTTGTGATACGTAGACTTCTACCATTTAAAAAAAACTGGCTAAGAGAGAGTCTGACTCGCGCATGATGGGTTCCGTAACATCGTAGTAAGGGAACCCTTTTAATTTTTAATTTAAGTTATTATTTGTAGTTTAAGCGGCAACAGAAATAAATATTCTGTGAAAATTTTAACTGTCTAACTATTACGGATCATGAGATACAGCCTGTTGTCAGACAGACGGACGGACGGAGAGCTGAGGCTTAGTAATAGGTTGGTTACCCTTCGGGTACGGAACCCTAAGAACGAGAAAAACAGGGTCAAATAGTTACTATTTGGTAGAGAATTAAAACAAGTTTTGGAACAATTTAACGATCCTGAAAGTCTCATTAATATCTGTCTAGCAGTTTTTGAGGGGGTTGAAACAGACTCCTCGAACTGAGGATGAAACGTGAAAATATATTATTATCTGATAGGTAGAAAATAGGAACACTGAAATATTTTGTAAAGCTATAGGGGAAAGAAAAAGCGGTTAGTTTTATTGTCAAATAATATAGTTAGTGGAGAATCGCTCGAATAAAATCTACACGATCCATATATACAGCGTGTAACAGAAAGGGTATAATCATATGGAATACTGTGGTACAGACCATCAAACTGAACGACTTTCTCTATGGGACCACCATCGAAATCGTAAAAAAATAATCAGCTATCCCATACATTTGGTTCGGGTAGGTATTGAAATTTTGTATAGGACAGCTGATTATTTTTTTACGATTTCGATGGTGGTCCCATAGAGAAAGTTGTTCAGTTTGCTGGTCCGTACCACAGTATTCCATATGATTATGCCCTTTCTGTTACACGTTGTATAAGGTCCCATTAAAATAGATGGACAAATTTTAACACAGCGTTCAGTACGTCTAACCAATGATATCCAAGCAAAAAAAAACACTGATTAAAGTGATTTTATTTTTTCGTCAGTCATCGAATATTGTTTCCTTCTTCTTCTATACTCGTATCGTGTGGTTAGTGCCTAACCTGTGTCAGAATTTTTATGCATGTACGGGCCATGACCTGTTTCCTACAAACCTGCAAAATGAATGGAAAGGCTGCTTTTTTTAATTAGCATAATCAGCCTATAATGTTCCCACTGCTGAGACACACGGCCTCCTCTCTATGAGAGGGAATGGGCTATAATCCACCACGCGGGTCAGTGCGGGTTAGGATGTCACATGTCTTCGAATTTATGGTTCTAGGACATGCCGGTTTCCTCACGATGTTTTCCTTCACCGTTTTGAGAGCAGTGGTGATGAAATAAATTACACAAGGTAATGCGCGTTCGAACCCACGACTTACTGTTCGTAAGTCGGGTCCGACACCACAGGGCCACCGCTGCTCTCTGTGCTCTCTTTTTTTTAATTACCGATGACAAAATTGAATGATGATCAGAATGATCATCAGACTGATGTACTGAACCGTTTTGGCGTCCCTTCCACCCTGTATACTAGCGACCCGCCGCGCGCCGCCTGATTCAAACGAATTTTATAACTTGCTAGAACATCTAGATTTCTTTATCTACGTAAGTTTATATGAAATTACTATAGGTACACATAAAACCATCTCAATTAGTGGGTAGGTAGGTACCGAAATAAATTGGTCATTAAAATCCGTTGCTTAGTTTCGAAGCAAAATACGGTCATCTAACTAGACAGGAAAAGCAACCAACAAGATAGTAGGTAAGTTTTTTTTTTAATATAAAAAAAAAACAATTTACATAATTATCTATAACCAGATTTAAAATAAAAATATGTATATATTGAAACGAAGATAAGCATTAATAGGCGACAAAAACTTCGTCCACATCGCAGTCAACAGGATTAGTGCCCAGAAAGCTGGCAGCATTGCCACGTTGGATGACAAAGCTGGTTCTATGACCAAAAAAAACCACCCCTTTGGTTATGGGAAGAGTCGACCAATCGCTTGGCGATGTCCCAACAGACTAGATGGGCATTCGGATAGTAAACAGGTAGTATTGGGTAATGGTAGATCTGACATGATCTCTGGTCTCTCTCTCTGAATACTTTTAACGGCATGACAGCACTGCTGTTCTTCAAGTGCTTCAAGATGCATAGAGCATTGAGGACGATTTCATAGTGATTACAATGTGACTTACAGTACCTACTTACTAACAAACAAGATGACAATGATGCTTGTAGTTCATCATTCAATTTTATTGCAAGTAGCACATAAATTGGAAAAGTACGTGACAGTTTCGAGATACGAACATGTTTAGTACCTACATAGAAGAAGACATAAACAGTTCTTCGGAAACGTAATGGCATCTGAGGTACTTACGTTCAGCTAAGTCATTGTGGCCAGTATCTTATTTAACATTGTTGGGTTAGGAGGCATCGTCTTTTAACCGCAGAATTTAAATTCTCTATTCTTTTCTCCAAAATTTCAACACCTAAGAGGCACCTAAACATTTAATCTCGCGTAGTGTAGTCTAATTTAGCGTAAGTGGTTTTAGAATCAGTATGTATTTACTCAGATCGTAGACAGATGGGAGGATGTTTGTGCATACAGGTAGGTGTGTTATATTTCGTGTTCAGTTTGTGGTTAAACCTCGAAACTTTTAGGAGCGTTGGACTAAAATGCGGTGTGCTCGTTTTTTTTTAGTGCTGCAAAATGAATTTAGCGTTGTGTGTGTATAATTTGGGAAGACTAGGCATGAACTGAGGATGGATTGTGCATTAGTTTTTTTTTTTCAAAATTAGGCGGTTAATTCGGGCTGATTTTTTCGCACTCGGTCAGTTTAAAGTTTTCAGCAGAGTTATATAACTCTATATAGTGACTACATTTCCTGTTTTTTTTTTTTAAATCGTGTCCTGTTTGTCTTTCTGCTAGAAATTTACCATCCATATATCCATGTAATTCTTTCTCTGAGTTGCTTTGAACTTTTTGAACAAGAAACAAAAGAATCCACTTCCGTGACTGATTAAAAACACCCACCTTATGCCTCTGAAGACATGAACATAAAAGAAGTATTACGTTCTTTTGAAGTTTCTTGTCTATGGTCTAGAGGTGCATCAAGTGACAAAAAATGTATGTAACTAAACCTCCGGGGGCGAACAACAGCAAGTTTTCCCATAACGGATGAACAAAACCAATCAGTATCCAATAATTGCAGATGTGGCAAGCTCCCAACACATAGAATAAATAAAGATGGTTCGGTGGTAGTACATTATCTGTGCCCAAAGACTTCGGTTGTGTACTGACCAGCGCAGATATATCAACAGTTTTATGTTTAGATTTCGAATCACGGAACTTTCGAGTGATTGGTGGAGGCATCTGGTACAATGATTAATCTTTTGCAGTGTTGGATTGCGCCACCTGTAAGTTTTCATTTTGTTTTTTATACTTAGTTTAGTCAGGTCCGGTTTGAATTTATTGAAAAAAAATTGTATTCCCGGATGGATCAACTCGTTTTGAATTCCGAAATAAGTTGCTTCGGATTTGTGTGTTCGAAAGTCGAAATTGTATTTCATGTTTTGCTTTAGCCTCGTTTGGATCCGAAGATACAATCAGTCGAATATGGGACACCTACATTCTGGCAGTCTGTAAAATACAGATGTCACGGTACACTGGCATAAATATCATGAAAAAGTTACAGTAATTTACGTAAACATCGCAATTTTAAAAACAATGCCGGGTCCACATGTGTTTTTGTATCCGGTCCCAAAAATATTGAGGTCAGCCCAAGCTCATAAGTATTTTTGATTAAACTTTTTAAACCCGGAGTTAACATTCGGGAGAAATCTCGACCAGTATAGAACGTTATCTAAGGAGTCTACAGAAAGGGCCTTTAAGTTAAAGCCCATGTGAAATAAGCGTATATAGTTAGCCATATTATTTCTTGTATCTGTGCTTATTATCTCTTTCTTAGACGAAATTGTGAATATGACCATAATATACTTAAATAAATAGGGGGATTAAGCTTTACGCATTCTACGTTGTCCTTCTACAAGGGCGATTAATTTCAACAGCCAGGTGATACTATTAACGTAAGAAATATAAATTATGCGTCAGAAAGAAAATTTTCAGGCATAACTAAAACCAAGGTTAGGTTAAAAAGCAGACATTCACGTGTTACTGTTTTTTTTTTAAACTCCGAATCACAAAAAAAAAAACAATCAAGAGTTACATGGATCCATAAAACACAATTTCACCTTTTCTTTAAACAAAAGAAGTGAAAAGAGGCCCATTACGTTAAAAGAATCGCCAACACACATGCTCCAACCTCTGACATATAACAAAATATTACAAAACTGGCCAAGCGCGCACGAAGGGTTCCGTACAATTACCTAAAAAAAAATACCTACGTTGTTGTATGGGAGCCGACGATCCTGTTTTTAGTATTTGTTGTTATAGCGGCAACAGAAATACATCATCTGTGAAAATTTCAACTGTGTAGCTATCGCGGTTCATGACATATAGCCTGGTGACAGCCAGATGAGCCAGACAGACAGACAGACAGACGGACGGACAGTGGAGTCTTATTAATAGGGTTCTGTTTTTACCCTGGGTACGGAACTATAAAAAAGAAAAAAACCCTAGACACACCGACACAGTGACATCTGTCAAGTAAATCGTTTGAAAGATTACGCAGCCCTTACGCGCGGATCCCTCGAAACACTTGACTGTTGTTTTCGCGCGATTTACGCGCTCTTCAGCACGAAACAAGATGGCGGTTTTAAATTGTTAATGGCGATATTTGCCATACATTTCGTAGAATAATAATGACTGAATAATGAATGAATTTTTAGACTTGCCGATTGTGAAAATGTGCATTTTGCATGTTTTAGTATTGGGTGATTGGGTCATCTGCGGTCATCATCATTTCCTGGAAGGTGTACGGTGTTTATGAAAATATCTGTTGGTGGATAGGTGTCTCTTATGGGACTTTAGATTTTTCTGGGCATAGGTAAATCTGGTTCTTTTGGCAATCATCATCATCCATAGCCTGAATTCACCCACTGCTGGGTTTGCCTCTCTTTTCTTGTGCTATTCTCTATAAACGGTGTAATAAAGGGTGTAACAAGACCCTTAACGAAGCCGAAAGGCACTTGTTCTCCCCGCCATTAAGATTATTTTTTTGTTCTAGACCATACCTTCTAGTTACGGAAATATTGAGAGTAAATACATGTTTTTAATGTAAGATTTTTGGAGAGACACCTCCAGGATCCCCGGATTATTCGTTAAAACGTTGTCCCACACCCACACTAGGATTTTTTTACTGTATAGTGGGTGCGTTTACAAACATTTAAATTCACATACCCAAATAGCCTTAAAATGTGTATATTTTTCTATCTATATAGGGTGTAACAAGACCCTTAACGAAGCCGAAAGATTTTTTTTAACGTAGTTAAGATTTTTACTGTAACCACTTCCACAACCCCCGTACTATTCAATCCGTACAGCATCATCAGCACAATGTTTTGATTGCGTTACATTGAGTACTACCGTAAAACGTGATTTACCACCCCAAAAAAAAAAGTCGTTTCCCAACAATAATTTTTGCGTAAAGTTACTTTGTTTGATGTACCTAATGCTTGGTTGACGGCTTCGTGAAGGGTCCTGTTACACCCTGTATGCCTAAGCATATCGCACCGCATCCAGTGAGACGGCTTGGTTATGTGGGGCTTGCACCCACTAAAAAACACCGCCTTGAGCCTACTGTCGCCTTGGCGGATGAGCCGGGAGAACTGCTACGCATGACATTCGCGACCAAACTCCACGTTCCTGTGCGAGCCTCAACCAGGGTTTTCCCCCGATTGTAACTATGTCGTCTGCCCATCTCGCGGCCGGACGACCCACATTTCTTTTCCCAGTTCTTGGACGCCATTCGGTGAAAGCCTAATTTCACCTGTCATCACTGCGCGTTGTGTGTTTTGCCCAACTCCATTTGAGTTTCTTTTGGCAAAGGTTGTTTTAATACTTATTATGTATTTTGTGCGGTAATGCAGTGCAGCATGTTGATTAAAAGCTTACTGGTTAGTCTTCTTCTTAAGAAAGGATTTATATTCCCTGTCTACGTTATTCTCCTTAAACCTTCTATGTTAAGGGTTTGGTTTCCGCACTTACTCCCTAAAATGGACCATTGTACGTGAGCTGTGGTCGTTACTCCAACCAGCCCACCTCCCTCCAGAAGCAGATCAAACTTCCCGGTCTTCTCAGGACATCCGCAAGGGATCTCGGTGTTCCAAAAGTCTCCTCGCGGATATGGGTGACGCCGGTACACTCGAGGAGTACATGCGCTACCGTTTCCTCCGCCTCCATGCACGCTCTGCACCAACGCTTTAGCCTTTAGCCAATTTGTAAAAGTATCATAAGGCCTCCGTTTACATTACCACCAGAAGGTAAATAAGGGTAAGAGGTAAATCTTTAGATTGTTTCGACAATATTGTGTTTCAAGTTTCAAAAATTGGTTATAAATACTTCAGGATTTTCACAAAAAAAATCTCTATACAATCATCAGCATCATCTGCCTAGCCTTTTCCAAACCACGTTGGGGTCGGTTTCAAGTCTAAGCAGATGCAGCTGAATACCAGTATTTTACATGGAGCGACTGCCTAGCTGACCTCCACAACCCACTTAGTACTGGGTAATACGATACCCTTTCGGGCCACTGACTGCCTTATTTCTCTAACACAATAAGAACATTCAATTTTTAAGTGTATCCTGCAAAAAGTGAAAGGTTCAGACTCAACACCGCGTGAACCTATTCACGTCAAAATTAATGGCGAGTTGGAAAACGTAGGTAGGGTCTACCTCTTTAGAAATAACTCCTTTTGTAAATGTGGGCCAAACATTGTATTCCGTCTGGGAATTTTCTTGAACAATTGAACATCGATTTTCTTTGAAGACAATAGTTCTGAACACCAACTTCACAAAACAAAATAAAAGTAGTTATAAATTGGCTATTTCGGAGCTCGTGGCAAAATAATAACAGCCACTCGGGTCGATTTTTAGGTTAAGCCGTGCTCGCCTAGGTTGGTCTGTGGATGGGTGACCGCCCATTACATACCGAGTTTCCTCTGTGCCTCGGAAAGCACATTAAGCCGTTGGTCCCGGCAGTCATCTGTAGATCTTTGACAGTCGTTACATGTAGTCATTCAGTGGCCCAAAAAGTCTGACAACCAGTCTCAACAAGGGGTATCGTATTACCCAGTACTAACTGGGTTATGGAGGTCAGATAGGCAGTCGCTCCATGTAAAAAACAGGTATTCAGCTGCATACGGTTAGACTGGAAGCCGACCCCGACATAGTTGGGAATAGACTAGGCAGATGATGATGGCTATTGCTGGTAGTTATAGGTAATTTTGTCTATACCGACGTTTAAGAAAATAATTATAAAGGAAGATTATAGTTTTTACAGTCGTAGCAAAAGCTTGGGAAATTGGCATAAGGACAATTTTCAGTAGTAAAGAGGCTAATATATAAGGTGTATGTAAAAAAAAAATCAGCTGTTCAGTACATTTTGACGAGTTATTGAACGACAGACGACGAAGAACAGCTGATTTTTTTTTCGCGATTTCGAGGTTGGTCCCATAGTAAAAGTTGTTCATAATGATGAGTACAATGGGCCCTTAAGAGATTTCGTGTATGAATAGATAGACCCTATACGTATACAGTCGCGGTAACTCCACCCAAGTTTCCCTTGGCTATGTCTTGTGACCCACTGTTCTTTATTCAAAGGTTCTTGGTCAGTTTGTTTTCTCTGTGCTTCCTACATTGCTGTAATGTTAGCAGGCTGATAAGTATTCTACTGCTATTATAATAAATAAGCACTGAATCCAAATGGACTTTAAGTTTTGATGAAGCAAGTTTATTGGGAATGTATTTACACTGTACAAAAGTGCTACAAAGGTAATTGTAGCACTGCTGTGCCGTGGATTACACAAAACTGCAATACAACGGTAGTTGACAGTGATAAATTTTCCGAAAATACTCATGAAACTTGCAGTATCATGCTCGTAGCCCGAACCGCGCTCGAAAGAAGACCTCACTCGATAAATATCAATATACCCGAACGCCTTTTTGCCCATGGGGGTTGGTAGACGAACTACAGAACGCCACCTGCTACGATTATTTCATACTACTATTGCTTCGTCCACGTTCATATAGAGCGGAAGGGACACCGAAGCATAAACATCATTCTGAAACCTCATTCATAGAAATTCTTCATCGGTAAGTAAAAAAAAAAACAACTGTTTCATACATTCAACCGTGTAGGTATTGCACTTTTGTAGGAAACAGCTGATTTTTTTTGGTGGGTTCAGATTAATGTACTGGATACGTGAAACCCCGTATACGGTACATAGAAAAAAAAAACATTCTTTTAAGTTTTTGTCCGTGTGTTTGTTTGTTCCGGCTAGCCTCCGAATTAGCTGGACCGATTTTGACGGGATTTTGACTAGCAGATAGCTAATGTTATAAAGGCGTGACTACTTTACTTTTATTTTAAAAAAGAATTAGGGTTCCGTACAAAAAAAATAAAACCCTCGAAATTGCGGGCGGAAAAAGGTTGTTGGCAATAGCTAGTAATAACTAAAAATTGTATACAAGTAGCCAAACATCCAAGTGCACAATGTTATTCCATTACGACGACAGAGGGTGACCTTTTCATCCCGTCGACACAACTCGCGGCGGTCGATAAGTATAAGTCACATTGTTCTTTTCTTTTTAATCCCAGTTTTTATATGATTAAGCATTTTATAACAGTACCCGGGTTTCGGGTTGTTATTATTTTATTTAGTACGAGTTACAAATACTTATTTAAAAAGAAAAAAAAAAAAAAAATATGAATCTTTGAAAAAGTGACCTGCACGAAAAATTTAATATTTTTTGAACATTTAATAGATTAATATTGTTTTTTTAAACTTGATGGCGATGTAACGAATCTGGTCTTTTTCGCAGAAAAATTGACAATATATGAATGGCAATAAGCTCACCCCTATTGCATGAAATTTAAACATATCTGGCAAAATATGGTTGGACTAAGTATAATATAGGTACGTACACTTCCGCCTAATCCTTCGGGAGGTACAGGCGTGATGTTACATAACAGGTTGATAGAGAAAGACAAAAAAGAGGGTAGACCGATTTGTCTGCTCTTAACAATTTATTTTCCATCCACCCGCATTCTCCAGTCAACCCGCGATCATGGCGCTTGCAACAGCGTCGAAATATCGGGAGCTCAAAATAATAGACAATCACGGAAGATCCCGTAAGTGACAGCATAACTTTAGTTATAAACCGTGAAAGCTTAAAACAGAGGTTGATAGAGGCTACAGAAACTTTTTGGATACCTTAAAAAATAAACGAATATTTGTATTTCACACCCAGCAAAATTTATCAGCTCATTTTAACTGCAACAATCTAAGATGTCAGGTTTCCATATAGCCATGACATTTTTCTGTGTTCTTTACGTATTTTTTATAACAAAATGGCTGCAGTTTATATTATACCGGTTAAGGCACTAACTTGCCAGTAACAGGACGACCCGTTTCGCTCGGATGAATCTTAACAGCCTCCGCAGAATGATAAGTGGGTTGTAATACTTTGTTTTTCTTCTTATTTATGAGCGGAACTGTTAAAATTTGCTGGTTTATTTTCTAATAAATACCGTAAATGTCTCAATAGCCTGTCTATCACTTCTGATGTAATAATGATGTCAGTCATGTTTAAGGGTCAAATTAAGGAAGACTAAAAAATTTTTTTGTAATGAAAAAACCACCGACTTACAGAGACAAAACAAGACTGAAAAATAAAAATGGAAAATAACTTGACTTTCGGAAGTCGGTGCCTTGTTTGTTTTCAAGGGTTCATTTTACATTGTAACTAGAAGAAAATAAGGGATCATCAACATAGACGAAGAAAAAAACATACATAGATTTTTAGAAGATACTCATAAACTACCGAAGTTTACAAAATTGTCATGGGATCACCGCACGTAATAAAATAAAAAAAATAAAAAAATCATTTATTTCAGGTCTTTGACCCATATTAGCTAAAGAACAATAAATACATTTTTATCAATTTCATAGACGTCACTAACAGATTGATTATACCCAGATTGTAATCCCTTTGCCAAATGAAAAAAGAATCACGTAAATTGGGTCAGTAATCATGGAGAAATTGATTTACAGTCGCCAGTATATAAAGTTACACCAAACTGTCAAATTTCTCAAAATGATTTTAAACCAAAAAAGGTTTATGTTAAGTTGAAAATCGAATGAGAAATTTTGACGATTTGTAGTAACTTGATGCGCTGCCGTTGGCGACTGTACAGACATGAAAACCAGTCGGTTAGTATAGGAGCAATTGTTTTTTTTTTCCACCTTGGTAAACTCAGCAACTGAGTATGATGAATCTTCTCTATTCTTTGTCAATCGATTTCTTTCGGCAAAAAAGTTCCTTCTGCCCCTAGCGAAAGGATCATTTTCAGGTTGAAAATAGACATTAACAAACTGATGTCTCGTTTGTCACTTTCTCATTAAAAACTAGATTGTTACTTCCAAATCTAATTCGTTTACAATTAAATTATTTGAACGAATGCCATAAATGTGATTATTTGTTATTGAAGCGCGTTTCAGCGCATATGTGTTAAGAGCGCAAGAGCTGGCTCACGTCATGGAAATACCTACACAGATATGTTTTAGCAGTCAAAACTGTTCATGAATCTTGCCAAATTTACAGTTTACGATAGGTAATTGCGTTTTAGTTAGACAAAACATGAGGTAACAGCGTGTTTAACATTGCATGTCCTTATATCTTACTTACTATTATAAATTCGAAAGTTTGTGAGGCTATTTGTTACTCTTTCACGCAATAACTACTTAACGGATTTAGGTAAAATTTGGCACAAAGTTAGTTTATAACCTATATTAACAAATAGGTTTAGGATTATCCCGGTATTACGATCGCGTGGAACAACGAGCGAACTCTAAGCAGGCGAAGCCGCGGGCACAAGCTAGAATTGCTATAATTTAGTCACACAAATCAAATATAAATCCTATGAGCGCTTAACGTGTTTTAGACATATCTTTCCGTCTCTGTCTTCTTCAAACAATCGCCAGAAACAGAATAACCTTTTAAATACAATGCGAAAACAAACGGCCTGTCAGTATTGAGCCGTCAGATGTCAAATTACGATGAAATCAAACATTCTAAGTTCCAACTATGTACGTAATGCTTATCAATAAAATGTGTATCTGTATCTGAAAGGCAATATAACTCATTTTTATGATTATTAGTTTTATAGTTGCTGTAGGAGTATTAGGCACTTTAAGAAATTACGCAAACCAAGCGATAGACGAAGTATAAGCAGCGAACTCATAAAAAGAAGTAAATTATGATGTTAAAAAATTGGTGAAAAAAAACAAACTTTGCTGAAGCTACAGAATTTAAATTGAACTAATTTAGCTTGCTAAGATATTTATTTCCTTTTTACGAACGCTGAAAAAACGAATCTGAAGATAAAATATTGCGCTGTCACGTTTCCCGCGCAATTAAACGTTTGACAGCTGTCAAGCAGTTGAATTTGTAGCTGTTTTAACGACTTTCAAAATGGTGGCAATGAATTCGATATGTACCTAACCTACGTATCTGGCTGAATTGACGGAAATAGCCCTAAGAGATTTGATGAGAAAATTATATTTGATTGTATTCAGATTTTTTTGAACGATTGACTCGTTTTTCGACTGACTCGTAGTCCAAATTGCTCCTCTGATCCGTAAAGAGAAAAGATCTTTCCTCTTTACAGATCAAAGGACCGAATCAAAGGCCATTGGTGTTCGATATCGGAGTTGCCCCAAATCAGGTATATAGTTAGGATAGACCTTTACGTAACATCATGTCAGTAATCTTTGAAGGGTTATGCAGAGGTGTACCCAACAGTACACCTTCATTCCGCCAGTTATGTTCAAGTACGTAGTATTAGGGGCACAACAGCATCAACCGGGGACAAATTCAGACTACGTGGTTTCCACTGAGAATATCCTAATGGAATGGCCAATAACAGTTTAGTCGACCTGGGAAACCGGGAAGTCTTTAAGTGTTTACTTATGTGTAGGTTAGTTGATGAGGCCCGCAAACGCCGTTGGTAGACCGATCAATATATCCTATTCCCTCGTGATATTGCGACTGTAACAGTTATGTAAACAGTTCACAATCAATTCAACACCATCAAGTGTACTTCATCGGAAATCGATGTCATCGGGGCTAGTTACCACGTGATGTGTTGCTTCCTAGCCACAAATATTCGTGAATCATTCCACATCCACACATTTGTGGAACTTATAAACAGATCTGCAATAAGTGTAATCATTCCAGTTTAACTTTGGCTAGTAGAATTTAGATAGATTGCTGACATAAACCATAGCTGTTGAATTCGCAAATAGTTTTGATTGCAAGGTGAAACTCCTTACCTACCTATGTTGTGTTTATATACTTTGGGATTGCGTAAACAGTGCTCGTTTGGGAAGTGATGTGTTTATTCCTAGATAGGGCGAAGAGATTTTATTTTTTGTTTTTGCTTCGATCTTTACAAAACATGTGGAAAATTCTGGCCTAATTTAAGATACAAACGTGTCAAGTCTAAGGAAATACTAAGTACCGTCAAATACACTTCCTTCTCAATGTTAAAAATATAAGTATAATAAAATACTCTATTATATTTGCCAATAGTGACAAGGTCATAATTTTGCAAGATCAATAGGGAATATGCATGTATTTTTTTTTCACATAAATCGATAATATGCAGTACTATCAACCCAACAAAATAATTAAAAGTTAATTTCAACTACTTCTTGTCGCACAAAAAAAATAATTAAACTCCTACAATTTTCAACGACAGTTCAAACGTCCATGACTATCGCGGCCATTCATGTCATTCATAGCATTTGATGTCACTTACCTTTATCTGCCTTGTTTAAATCTATTTTTTTTCCCTTAGTAGAATAGTTTTATTATAATGCAAATGCTATAATTAAGCAAAAATTGCATTAACAATATTATAGTAAAATCTTTGTTAAACATTAAGTACTTTTCAACTAAAAGTGATTCTTTGGCACATACGAGTATCATTTGACGTCACTACCGGAATCGATGCGTTTTGTGTTTGCGTTCCGTTTCACCAAAAACACGCTACATAAAGTATTAAATTGTAAAATAAGCGTTGTGTTAGAGAATTAAACAAGTGTACCTCAATGTTTTTATGGTCCAATATAAGGCTTAAGATTTTTAAGAAATAAAAAAAGTTTTGTATTTCTTGCATTTATCCTATTCCATGCAGCTGCCAATTTCACTTTAAACTGAAAACTGTAGCCAGAACTTTAGGCTGTGGCATGGCTTGGACTATTTAATCAAGTTTGCAAATATCTACCTCCATCTGAACTGAAACTGAGTTAACCTGTTAGCGCTAAATCTACTTCGAAACACATTTCATCAATCTCTCTGGGCTGTCAAAACTTAGTTTTTGGACAGTTCTGCTGTTCATGCAGTCGGTTCGTCTAACATTTTGCGGGTTTTCTAAGAAATTGTGTTTGGTTAAGCAATTTAATAAATGAGTGATTCGTGGAGTGCACTATTTGTAATAAATTTTGAAATATGTGTGTTTAGTTAAACACCCACACTGGTTTGTTACACAGTTGTATAATACTATGGTATAGACACACCTCTGCCTTACCTTTCGGTGATTACAGCCGTCATGTTATGTAGTCATTCTTAAAGATGGGTTAGTTAGTACCTATTGGGAAATCTAAACTTTAACATTGACATGACCTTAAAATTGTTCTAAGGACTTATTTTCGTGAATTTTAGAGTTAAGAATACTTGCGTTCAAATATAAATAATGTTGTGGTTGTTTTTTGTTGTGTTAGTCTAGGACCCCGACTAAGTGATTAATATGTATCTAAATTTTGCTGTGCCCTGACAGGGTCTACAACGGCTCT
The DNA here is from genome assembly GCA_947578425.1 of Eugnorisma glareosa. Classification (NCBI taxonomy): domain Eukaryota; kingdom Metazoa; phylum Arthropoda; class Insecta; order Lepidoptera; family Noctuidae; genus Eugnorisma; species Eugnorisma glareosa. The sequence goes on along the minus strand of OX387974.1, from coordinate 14,297,289 downwards.
TAGCTCTAAGCCTTTTGTTAACACCATGTTTTACGTTGTGAAAACAAAAAAAAAGATTGACTTACGACCATTTGTACAAATTAATTTAATTAGAAAATCCATTGACAATGTTTTTCATTTGAACACTAAACAGATGGGTGGAGGTCAATTTTAGTCTGGATCTTGAACTATCCTATTTAAATAAAGTCGTAAACCTCATGCTGACATAGTCGCACCAAATATAATAAACATATTCCAGTAATTCTGTCCTTTTGCTCGAACCTCAGTCTGCTCAATATCTGCGACCTTTTTCCTCATCCACATGTGAACTACATGCCAGCATCCAAAAATGTACGTATGTTTGTATACATTATCCTAAAGTGTATGTTTGTTTGTGTAGCGCAAGCTGGGCGGGCGTGGGAACGCCTGCTGTGCCGCGACGAACAAACGCACAAACATATTCTCCGCGGTCAACAACTTCTTCGCTGATTCGCCGCTGGTGAATCAGCTCAAAGGGATCATGGTGAGTTTGTGAATTTTTAATGTAACTTTGTTTCGGCTAATCTCCGAAACGGCTAGACCAATTTTGACGGGACTTTTACTGGCAGATAGCTGATGTTATAAGGAGTAACTTAACTTATTTTAGCAAAAGGATTAGGGATCCGTGCAAAAAAAAAACATACAAAATCTGATTCTATTTTTTTTTTTTATAATAATTTCACGTGGACGAAGGTCGCGGGCAACAGCTTGTCTAATGATAATAGTATGCTTGGATGGTTTGGTCATGCTGAGAGGATCAGTGAAAGGCGATTATCAAAAGGTATTTAAAAGCCAGGTGTGAGTGAACGCCGGGAGTAGACGCTCTAGAAGGATAAAGCAAAGTGAAGAAAAAGTCCTTGGAAAGGTCAGATAAATGAACGTAGACGAAGCAGAAGGTGTATTATAAGTAATGTAATGATAATGAATGAATGTGTGTAATGAGTGATGTATGATGTATGTTGATGTAATGTAAAGATCGTGGCAGGAGAAGCTCTTGGCTAAATAATACCAGCCGCTCGGTTCGATTTTCAGGTTAAGCGGCGCTTGCCTAGGTTGGTCCGTGGATGGGTGACCATGACCGCCTATTACATACCGAGTTTCCTCCGTGCCTCGGAAAGCACGTTAAGCTTTTGGTATCGGCTGACATTTGTAGACCTTTGACAGTCGTTACAGGTAATGGCCCGAAACTCTGACATTGCAGTCTTGCCATGAGGTATCACACTGTACTAGCTGGGTTGTGGAGGTCAGATAGGCAGTCGCTCCATGTAACATACTGGTATTCAGCTGCATCCGGTTAGACTGGAAGCCTAAAAAGGCAAGGAAAAGGCTTGGCAGATGATGAATGTAAGGATCGGGGCAGGTCCGTCCTGGTAGATTTTGCCTGACCTCATGGTAAAAAGAAAACAAACGGCTTTTGGGTCGCCATTTGTATATTGTAAAACTGTCGGATGTGAAGTTCTTTTTAGGGTTCCGTAGCCGAATGGCAAAAAACGGAACCCTTATAGATTCTCCAAGTCTGTCTGTCCGTGTATGTCACAGCCACTTTACTCCGAAACTATTAGGACTACTTTACTTTACTACTATTACTTTTTAGCCTATCATCGATTTTTTCACAAAAAACACGATTAGCATTATTTTGTGGTTCGCTTGAAACTAGTAATTTAAACATAATCAACGTCACGTAGTATAAAATAACGCGTTATAAATGCTATCGCCATTACGCTATTGTAATCTTTTCAAAATATTACAAACTGATTTTTCAATACAGTTCCTACAAAAAAATACCGAAATCCTTTCACAAATGTTAAAATATCTGGAATGTATTCCTCTATTGCGCAGATCAAAGTATCGGAAAGAACCGGATTTCGTGTGAAAATCGCGGGAAAGCCGGGGCTTAGGCTGAATGAAAATTGATCGGATTGGTCCAGCAAATTGCCATTGAATACGTTAAGAGTTAAAGTGTACTGGAGTGGACGGAATTCCTGTTTAGTGTTTCATTAGTTTGGAATGCTGGATTGATGTGTCATCATGAACACAAAGGGCGATGAAGGAACATGGATGGGTTTTAGTCAGTAAAAGTCTGACACTCCCGCCTGCTCAGCCCAGAGCGGGAGGAGTTATGTGTTGACTACCCATGAGAAAAAAAAAATGTGTCATCATCTGCCTAGCATTTTCCCAACTATGTTGGGGTCGGCTTATATATTCTAGGCTAACCGGATGCAGCTGAAAACTAGTATTTTACATGGAGCGACTGCCTATCTGACAAAACGAAGGACTCACTCGACAAAATTCAGTAGTTTTCAGATCAAGAGACGATTTTTTTTGTAAAATACAATTGAAGCCATGGAACTAATTCGGGCGGGAGTAAACGCCCGGGTGCTACCATTGTGATGATCGACCGGAGGACACGGTGGAGCACACGGTGGAGATCTGCCCCGAGTGGGCGGAGCACCGCCGTGTCCTCGTAGCGGCGATCGGCGGCGGCGACCTCTCGCGTACGGCCCTGGTTCAATCCATGGTCCGGAGCGAGACGGAATGGGACGCCGTCACCTCCTTCTGCGAAGCAGTCATGCTAGCGAAGGAGGTGGCGGAACGTGAGAGGGAGAGAACCTCACGTCCCAGCCGCCGCGGGAGACGCACCGGGCGTCGGGGGCCACGTGGTGGCCCCCGGCCACCGTAGGCGCGGGCCTGTGGACGGTGAGCTATGGGCTAGCTCGCCGTCCGTCCGTCTTATGACGACAGGCTGTGTCGACGGCGCGTTCGTGTTCCACGCGCGCCTCATACAGAGTCAGCAAACAGGAAGGGGTCCGAAAGGACCGATGCCTGCCAGGGTTGCGGGACTGTTCGAAAGAGATACCGCGGCCCTGGAACACAAAGGGCAAAGGAAGGAACATGGATGGGTTTTAGTCAGTAAAAGTCTGACACTCCCTCCTGCTCAGTCCAGAGCAGGAGGGGTTATTTGATGATATCCAATCCGAAAAAAATACAAACTATGTATAAATCGATTAGCTAAATGCTGTTGCATGTCACTTAATGTTATAACCTCATTGCCCTAATGGCAGTCAGAATAAAATGTGACAAAGTTGTTTTGTATATTAGGTAGGTACCGACATAATTAATAGTTATGTACAGTGTGTTAGTTGGTGTTTTAAAATTGATTTTGATGTGACCCTGATTTCGATCTTATGGTGGAAGCACCAGAATAGCCCGCGAAATACAATTTTGTTCACGTTTTTTGCAATTCAAGGTCAGTGTCAGGTATGTTGGTTATAAATATATGATTCGCGACCTTAATAAATATGGCTTTACAAAGCTATATCCATTAAAATCATCAAAACAAGCCGCTTAGTTCAGTGATTAATCCCATTGAATGACTTTTTCATGAAATTGTCTAGTAGTTTCGCGGGCTACCCTCGGAACTGGCGAAATGAGTGTCGGTGTACTATTCACCCTGCCTATTTCTTCGAACACACGAAACACAGGCGTGATGATTTAATGCTATTGTTCCAGACGAGACAAACAAACAGCAGCGGTGGCGAGCCAGGCCCTCCGGATGAATCCACTCGCCCTGACAGCAGAGGACCACCAGCTGTGGCGGTCAGCCCTTCTGAAAGGTCAGTTTAATCAACTTTTTAAATATGGAGCTATGAAACTACCGCGCCGTGAAGGTTCTCTTTACGTACCGCGCGCAGGTCAGTTTGATCAATTTTTAAATTTAAATATGGAGCTAAGGAACTGCCCCACCGTTCGTTGCAGTTTGTTTGCGGTAGGTAGGAATAGGCTATCTGATGCTTGATCCGTAAACCGAGAACAGATTGTCTTGGTGCAGAAAAGAAAGGCGCCTCCAAATAATGGAAAAGGGGAATGTTTTTATAGGTACTTTCATTATGATTCAAATTTCCATCGACACGCTAACAATAAGATGGCATAATTGGTCTTCTTAGTCGTGTGGTTAGTGCCTAACCAGGTATCAGAGTTATGCCGCCCATGGACCTCTGACTTGGCTTTAAATGCTAGTTTGCTCACGATTTTTTTTTCACCGAAGCAAGTGATAATTATACAATACGCACATGAATCCGAAAAATCAGAGGTGCGAGTTTTGGGTTCGAAGTTCGAACTTGAGACCTATGACTTGTCAGTCCGACGGTCACACCACTAGGCTATCACTGCTGCAAATCGCAAACTGGTGATATCATTCACTGGTTTCTTTTAAAATCTTGGCCCTTTTATACGTTACAATACATTTTAATTCCCTCTTTCATAAAAGTTCTATTTCTTCGAATCTAACAACAATGGCGTGTCTGTAAAGAACGTCGCTTCAGAAGTAAATACTTTTATGACAGAAATATGAGTGCAGATTCTATGACGTCGCAGTATAATCCGATTTCCCAGCTATCTTTTTAGGGTTGCGTTGGTTAAGAGTTAAAACTTAGACTGAAATTGTGCAGTCCTTTTATAACGTTTCAGTGATTTCAGATAAAACAAAAAAATGCCTAATGGCCTTCTCTCTATGAGAAGGAATGCCCAGTGCGGGTTGGTAGACGTCACATGTATTCGATTTTTTTGGCTCTAGTACATGCCGGTTTCCTCACGATGTTTTCCTTCACCGTTTTGAGACGGTGATTAAATAAATTACACAAAGTAATGCGCCTGCCTGGGTTCGAACCCACGACTTACTGTTCGTAAGTCGGGGCCGCCACCACAGGGCCACTGCAACTCTCAAAGTTTGAAAAAGGTTAAAATCTGCACGTCTTGATAATACACGGTGGAATGACTTCGGCGCACAAGCACATAGAAATATTTCATCAGTAACTTTTTTTTTAAACTGCCGCTTAAATTTTGACCGAGTTAATACGACCGAGATAATGCACTTTTGTAGTAGAAATTATTCTTCTTCTCGAATCGATGGCTGAGATTTTGTTCGACCAGTATGTAGCGACCTGAACAGGTCCATCATTTGCCACATTCAAGTCCTGGATGGTGCAGTTAGAATTAGCCATTAGAATTATTTTGAATGTGTTATACCTCAACACATTCGAGCGTAATGTGGGACGCCCTCAGGCTCGGTGGAGCGAGAATCTTCGCATGGTGGCTGGTAGCAACTGGATGAGAGTTGCCGAGAATCGAGTTGTGTGGCGTGCGATTGGGGAGACTGCAGTAGGCTGATCATGATGATTGTGCAATTACCTCGAAGGTTAACTGATAAATGTTACAGCACCATGCTGATGCTGAGATCTGAGGTCTGAGATCCTTTTGACCGCGTACAGGACCAGTTTCGTTTGTTTCATCTTTTTCTTATGTTACTTTTTTTGTATAATTTTGTTTTAATTCGTGTGTGTTTAACTTAGTGTAAAATACTTGATTTAAGTTGAGGGTATACTTACACAATTTCCCTCCGCGCATGAACAACACTTTGTCACAATCACAACACCAATTTATCTCGTCTGCTCGACGTCCGTATGTCACTACCAGGATCCAGCAGAATATCAGCGTCAGGTACATGCCTGACACATGCTGAGCTGGACTCCCATTTGGTGCAACAATGAGGCGCACACCGCACCTTGTTTAAATACTCGTTTTTTATTTGAAGTTTGTCATGGGGTTACTATACTTATTTTGTAAATTATGTTTTCTTTTTTGTATATTGTCACCTTGTTTTTTTTTTATATAGGTGTTTAAACAATATTTTTGTAAATTGTATCATTTAATTGTGCTTCTGTGTGCAATAAATAAATCTATCTATCTTTATTGTTAATTCAACCATTTTTTTTTTGTTTTGTCCTGTGCGAGTCTAATAAATAGTTTTTCTTTCTTTGTTTCTTTATATAAGACATCACGTGATCAGGGTTTTAATTACCCCAGGGAATCCATTTTCCTACAAATTTTTAGTTACAGCCCTGACCAATTCTAAAAGCGTGCACTTAATCTTCTTCCGTATTGACTTAACCCGTTCAATTTATTTTCCGATCTAGCTTTGAAACATTCTGATGGCATTGCGTTTCCATTAGCGTTCAGCCAACGATGAAAACTTCGTTTTTATTCACAGCTCAATGAAAAAACCAGTCAAAGCGAAACAGTTTTTCATAGCTTTTCAATTTCCGTGAAAAGAAATATGTATTAAGCGGAAAAGTCATTAGAGCTAATGTACAGTCGCCAGCTTAACAAGCTACTACAACCTGTCAAATTTCTTTAATAGATTTTCAACTTTATCGCTAAAGCATTGCCTTCAAGTTTGATTGGGAAATTTTACAGTTTCGGGTAGTTTGATGTGCTGGCGACTGTACCTAATACCTACATAGTTTCCAGATTGATTTTAGACGGATTTAGTTTACTATGGCCTCTGCTTCGCGGCGTTCTAACGATTTGGCAAAACATCGATTTCTTTAATAAATTAACGTTCAATTTTGAAAAGGTTATAACAAGACCCTTAACTAAGCCGAAAGGCTCCCCGTCATTAGGGGTTTTTATATCCTAGGTCATACCTGGAAACCTGCTAGTTACGGAGATATTGGGGGTCAAAGTTCCACCTTTTTTACAAGATTTTTTTAAATCAAGATTTTTACTTTACACACCTCCACGAGCCCCGTACTATTCAATCCATCGTCGACCAGCAGAATATTTTGAGTGCGTTATATTGAGTCCTACCGTAAAACGTGATTTTTTCACTCCATAAAAAGTCGTTTCCCAGCAATATTTTTGCGTAAAGTTACTTATTTTGATGCTAGCACATTAAGCTACCCGAAACTGACAATTTTTCCCAATCAACTTTGAACCTAACGCTTCAGCGATATAATTGAAAATCTATTAAAGAAATTTGACAGATTGTAGTAGCATGATGTGCTGACTGTCTGTACAGAATGCTTGGTTGACAGCTGTGAAGAGTCGGCTTACACCCTGTTTGTAGTGTACACATACACCTATCGGAAAAAAAAAAAAATGTCCAAATAATGGTCAAATCTGCACCAAAGTCTGTCGCGTGGTAGTAGGTCGACGCGGTCGCACAAACTGAAGAAGTAAAAGCCGAAATTTATGATCATAGTGAATGGTTTGTTCTTATACTCATGTCATTACATTGTTGCTTGTTAATACTGTGTTTGTAAAAAGAAGGATATTTTCAAAGACATTGCAGGATGACGATGATTTTGACGAAGTTGACATTGAAGCGGTGAGTAGGTATTTTTTAAAGTCTTTGTTACTAATTAAGTAAGTAATATAGCACAGATTGAAAGCAGGTTTCGGTTTCTGACATTGTCTAAAATTCAATAAAAAACAGAAAACTTTGAAAAATTATTCCGGCATAGGTACTGTTGAATTGAGGTAATCCGTAGACGAACCAAGGTCGTCGACATAGCTCAGCGGATAAGAAAGCTGAAGTGGCAATGGGCAGGCCAGATAGCGCGAAGATCGGACGTCAGGCAAACAGATACTGAAGTGGAGACCATTGGAACGCATTGGAAAGCGCAGCGTGGGACGGCCACCTGCCAGATGGACCGACGACCTTGCTAAAGCTGCAGGGAGTCGCTGGATGCAGGTAGCATTGGACCGGACACGTTGTAAATCGATTGGGGAGGCCTATGTTCAGCAGTGGACAGCAACAGGCTGAAAAGATGATGACGGATTCTAGAATTGAAAATCCAATTGTGCAATATGTGGGCATTAATCTAGTTGTTTCCTAGTGTTAGCGTTGTGTGTAGCGATAACGAGCATCGTGAAAGTTTATTGGCGTGCTGTTATCCAAGTATCGATCAAACAACGTCTTTGCGTGATAGTTAAAAGTGTTAAGTGTAGGTCACAACCAACTGAAAAATGAAAATACTCAAGCAAGGCTTTCTACCGCTGCTTGCTCTCAAATTGGATGGTGAGCAGCAGTGGCCCAGTGGTAGCGGCCCCGACTTACGAACAGTAAGTCGTGGGTTCGAACCCAGGCAGGCGCATTACTTTGTGTAATTTATTTCATCACCACTGCTCTCAAAAACAGTGAAGGAAAACATCGTGAGGAAACCGGCATGTCCTAGAACCATAAATTCGAAGACATGTGACGTCTTGAATTTTTTGACGACCCGAATGGCGCAGCGGTAGTGAGGCTGCCTTACGTTCTTAGGGTCCCGGGTTCGAATCCCGGTAGGACCAAATGTTTGTGTGATGAGCATGGACATTTGTTTCCGAGTCATGGATGTTTATATGTATAATAAGTATGTATTTACAAACAAAAAGTATCTATGTAGTATTATCAACTATCTGGTGTCCACGACACAAGCCTCGTTGCTTAGTGTGACACCTAGATGGCGCTGTGTGTAATGTCCAGCGATATTTATTATTATTATTTATTGTCTACCAACCCGCAATGGGCCAGCGTGGTGGCCCATTCCCTCTCATAGAGAGGAGGCCGTGTGTCCCAGCAGTGGGAACATTATAGGCTGATTATGCTAAGGCTTTCTAAAACGTTTCAAATGTCTAATCCTCCAAAAGCAATACCTACCTAAAAGCATGACACCTTTGTTTTCTGTCAGGAGTTGATACATAGTACATGGGACTTCAATTTTACTGGTCAGTATGTGGGTGTATGTGTTTACCGTGAGAACACATTTTCCTTCAGAAAGTACAGGCGTGATTGTTTTATTATGTGTGTAGGTATATCTTTTCAAAGCACGACCAATCAGCCTGGAAACATCTAGAAATGTGTCTTCAATAGGTACTACAGAAACTCAATAAGGTATCCCAGTACCTATCTTCAATACTACAGAAAGGAAATATTTCACACGTGCCAAACCTTTTCCCAACTACAACAGTTGGGGTCGGTTTCCAGTCTAACCAGATAAAGGATGAATACCAGTATTTTACTTGGAGCGACTGCCTATACGACCATCATAACTCAGTTAGTGGGTGAAACGATTAACTCTGGTGACGTTAGAAAGGTCTCTTTCGGAAAACAAATACATTCAACACTTGACAGTATCTACCGGAGACGGCGGATCGATCGCTTTCTACAGCCGGTTACGGTACGGATGGCTTTAACGTCTCTTTTATCGCTAATATCCCGCTAAACTACCGTTTGGCTGGTTAGATGCCAATCTCGGTTTAAGGATGGTGTTCAAGATTTTAAGAGGCATATTGTTAAGTGGACTTCAGGATCATGAATGCTGGTGTTTTTTAAGGTTAAAAATCTTGAGTTCATCCATTCTCTGACAAACAACGTGCAGACTAAACTGGATCTGAGAGCACTGGTATTTAGCTACATTTGATTAGACTGAAAGCTGACCCTAACGAAAAAACTTGGCAGATGAGTTCCTTATATTACGAAAGTGAGCAGTAAGGGTAGTATAGTTACTATTACAAAACGTGGAAGACAAAAAGAACTTTGGGTTCATGCCCTTAAAAGTGAAAGGTGGGCTGGCAGGGTGAGAGCCTCACGTCTCAGCCGCCGCGGGAGACGCCCTGAGCGTCGGGGGCCACGTGGTGGCTCCCGGCCACCGTAGGCGCGGGCCTGTGGACGGCGACCTATGGGCTAGCTCGCCGTCCGTCCGTCTTATGACGACAGGCCGTGTCGACGGCGCGTTCGTGTTCCACGCGCGCCTCAAAGAGAGTCAGCAAACAGGAAGGGGTCCGAAAGGACCGATGCCTGCCAGGGTTGCGGGAGTGTTCGAAAGAGATACCGCGGCCCTGGAACATAAAGGGCAAAGGAAGGAACATGGATGGGTTTTAGTCAGTAAAAGGCTGGCAGGGTCATTTTACATAAAACACAGTAAATTGAGGCAGGACGAAATATTTGTTTTTAACTACTATCGGCTAACTAAAAAAACGGCCGGGAATGGGGAAAAGTAAAATGTCGGACGGTAAAATTACGTATAGTGCACAAACTAGTATATACATTTATGGCGTGCCATATCGAACCATTAAAAATCCGACTGCCGGACGGTAAAATTCCTTGTACGAGTATGTAGTGCAAGCCCTAAGGAAGTATTTTTGACAGTTAATTCCCTAAAGGAATTTAGAGTTTGTCATTTTAGCTGAAGCTAATGCTCTTCGGGAACAGGGCTTGTTTATAAATGAGAAGGTATAGGAGAATGATAGCCTTATGGTGTGACCCTTGGATTGTCAAGTCATAGGTGTCAAGTTCGAACCCAAGACACGCACCTCTGATTTTTCGGATTCAAGCACGTATTGTATAATTATCATGAGATATTTCTCGATAAAAACATTGTGGTACACTTGTTTAATTCTCTAATACAACACTTATTTTACAATTTAATATTTTATTTAGCGTGTTTTTGGTGAAACGGAACGCAAATACAAAACGCATCGATTCCGGTAGTGACGTCACTATCCATGTGTCAAAGAAACACTTTTAATTGAAAAGTACTTAAAGTTTCACTAAGATTTTACTATAAAATTGTTATTGCAATTTTTGCTTAAGGTGGATGCGCAAGGGTAGCCCGCGAAATTTAAATTTTCTTACGTTTATTGCAATTTGCAGGTCAGTGTCAGGTTGTATGTTGATGAAAATATGAATCGCGCCAGTAACACGTATGGAGTTACAGAATTATAATCATTTAAATCATCAATACAACCCTCCAAGTTCATATAATCTCAAAGAGTGACTTTTTCATGAAATAGTTATTGAATGTGATTATATGAACTTGGAGAGTGTATTGATGATTTGAATGATTATAATTCTGTAACTCCATACGTGTTACTGGCGCGATTCATATTTTCATCAACATACAACCTGACACTGAACTGCAAATTGCAAAAAACGTAAGAAAATTTAAATTTCGCGGGCTACCCTTGCGCAGCACTTACATTTTAGTAAAACTAATCTACTAAGACAAAAAATTAGATTTAAACAAGGCAGATAGAGGTAAATGACATCAAAGTCCCAGCTCACATGAATGGCCGCGATAGTCATGGACGTTTGAACTGTTGTAGAAAATTGCAGGAGTTTAATATATTTTTTTTGTGCGACAAGCAGTAGTTGAAATTAACTTTTAATTATTTCCTTGGGTTGATAGTACTGCATATTAATGATTTAAGTGAAAAGAAAATTACATGCATATTCCCTATTGGGCGGCCTAAAAACTGACACCAGGTTAGACACTAACCACTCGATAAAGAAAGAAGAATATAAAGGAGAAAGCATAAAATCTTTTTTCGAAATGACCTTTTAGCTTTTGTAAGCCGGACGAAAATTTCAGGAAAAAATCCCAATGCAGAAACAGAAGTTCAAATTCTAATCTGACCAGACGAAAACGCTTAAATATTGAACGAAGCTTTAAACATTAATTTCATGAAACATGAAGATTCTGGCAATTTGAGCTTCCCTCTCGTTTCGTACTGTTTTCATTACAAGGAACTCCGTACCCGTTGCGTAGCTCTGGCTCATTAAATTTTTATGGGCTTTGTTTTCACAAGTAGCTACTTGGATTGTTTACCTACCTACAAATATACAAAAAATAAAAAGAGAATGAAACGAACGTGAATTCTAAATTAATGCTACTTTGCCGCAAATGCGGCTGATCATGGAATCTTGGGTTTGCTCCTCTGTTCAGGCAACTTCTCAGTAACCGTCTTGACTCTTAATTTGGTACCGGTGGAGTACCTTATGGGGTGTAACAAGACCCTTAACGAAGCCGAAAGGCACTGGTTTGATGTATATAATGCTTGGTTGAAGGCTTTGTTAAGGGTCTTGTAACACCCTTATGTGTTCACACACATAAGGGTTCTAAGATATGCCCACACCCTCACGGGTGTGGGCATATCTTAAAATATTTCCAACAAATTTTGTAAAGGGTTTCCGGATCCAGGTGTAATGTAATACGGAAACAATAAAAATACTTAGTATTTAAATGAAAAAAATTGATGGTAATAATATAAATAAAACAAATTGACACATCTTCTAAAGTCTAAACATACGTTCACTTTACACGTTCTAAAGGATTGTACCAAGAGAACATCCAAAATAATTTGGACTAGTAGTAGCTAAGTATGTAACGCGGACTTAGATAAAGCCCAGAGTCCTCTCTTACCCACGTATCTTATTAGTCTTCTTCTAAAAAATAAAGCAATGATTCTTGAAAATACCAAGTTTAAATATGTCAATTTGTCGAGTCAGCAATTCTTGAACAAGATCAAATAGTTTGTTGAGCCAAGACAATCGGGCTCAAGACTCAACTATGCGTAGAACAAGTATAGGTACTGACGAGGTCCATTGTTAGGACAAACTTGTGAAATTTCTGAGAACATCGGTCAATTCTTGGGACACTTCGCTTTAATGAAAAGTACTTTCATTGAAGAAAGGATTGACATTAATGTTTTTAATGATGTTTTTTTGTTTATACTCTGCTCTGGAGTGTAAATGTGGTGCTGTTCCACATACGATGGGGCACTTAATATTGTGTCCTGCGTGTCCTGTTGTTTGTACAGGAACTGATGGACGCTAAAAGCGCCAAACTAGTAGCTCAATTCTGGGCCGACACAATTTAGATTGCCATCGTCACGCTGAGAAGAAGATTGTTCTCTGATAGCGGCAAAGAAATAAAGAATAGGCTTCTTCTTGGCGTCGAGGTTTGTTTAATTCGCAGCCTACTGAAAGGTTTAAAGCTAAGACTTTTAGCATTCATTTAAATAAAAAAATACAAATGACTTGGCCTATTACACGGCTATGTTGAATTTTTGTTCAATCTCTCCGCCCGTGGTTTTCGTAAAGGTCATTATATTCGTAGGTCTTTCAGCTGTAAACTGCGTTATTCTACAGCGTGTAACAGAAAGGGTATAATCATATGGAATACTGTGGTACGGACCATCAAACTGAACAACTTTCTCTATGGGACCACCATGGAAATCGTAAAAAAATAATCAGCTGTCCTATACAAAATTTCAATACCTACTCGACCCAAATGTATGGGACAGCTGATTATTTTTTTACGATTTCGATGGTGGTCCCATAGAGAAAGTTGTTCAGTTTGATGGTCCGTATCGCAGTATTCCATATGATTATACCCTTTCTGTTACACGCTGTATAAATAGCATATAGTTAGATTCACCGAGGAGCTCGTGGCTAACTTATAACAGACACCCGGGTCGATCTTCAGGTTAAGCCGGGCTTGCCCAGGTTGGTCCGTGGATGGGTGACCGGTCACCCATTACATACCGAGTTTCCTCCGTGCCTCGAAAAGCACGTTAATCCGTTGGTTCTGGTTGTCATTTGTAGATCTTTGACAGTCGTTTCAGTAGTCATTGGCCCGAAAGTCTGACAACCAGTCTTTCCAAGGGCTCCACTGTTTTAAACTATCACGGTTTACAATTACACATAAACTGTGTCACTTACGGGATATCTTCCGTATCGCAAGCGCCATGATCGCGGGTTGACTGACTGTCAACCTGCGATCATGACGTTTGCAACAGCGTCGGAGTATCGGGAGCTCAAAATTATAGACAATCACGGAAGATATCCCGTAAGTGAAAGTTTATGTGTAGTTTCCAAGGGGTATCGTATTATCCAGTACTAACTGAGTTGCAGGGGTTAGAAAGGCCTGCCAGGGTTGCGGGACTGTTCGAAAGAGATACCGCGGCCCTGGAACACAAAGGGCAAAGGAAGGAACATGGATGGGTTTTAGTCAGTAAAAGTCTGACACTCCCTCCTGCTCAGCCCAGAGCGGGACCCCATTTGATGAATTCCCATCGGTAAAAAAAAAAAAAAAATGGGGTTAGAAAGGCAGTAACTCCATGCAACATACTGGTATTCAGCTGCATCTGGTTAGACTGGAAGCCGACCCCAGCATAGTTGGGAAAAGGCTACGCAGATGATGATGATCTTAGGTCCACCATCTCACAAGCAGCCCAATGAAATTCTTCCCCCTTCTTTCAACCATAAAACGTTTAAAAACTCACGAAGTTCGAAACCCAGCGCCCGACTTCTAACGATCCAATTTAAAAATTCTATTTGCCACCCCGGGGCCAAGTATTGCAAGGCTTGTTCAAACATTGTTGGGTCGCCCCATCGCCCGAGGAATTATCCCATTATGTATGTACAACTAATGTTTACCAGGGCCTATGTATTTGCTTTAGGTAGGTATGTACAAAATATATCAAAGTGAATTCGTTTGCCGGTTTGTTTAGTTGAATTTTGGGCCAAACATATTTATTATTTTTTGCCATCGGCACGATAAGAAGTGAGAATTACTGTTGTTGAGTCTGGCTGGCCTGAAGGCCTCCCCCCCATAGCCTTCGAATATTCTCTCCGTGCGGTTTTCTCCGACCATCAATCTCTCACAAACGCGTCAAAGTCGTCACGGTAGCGTTTTCTAGGCCTCCCTGGGCGACGACGCCCGTTTTCTGGCACCCACTGCGTTACGACACTGGCCCATTGATGCTTGTGCATTCATACAGACATGGCCCGCCCAATCCCACTTCAACCCAGCAGTCTTATTGCCCACATTAGCGATTCCAGTTATTGAGCGAAATAACTTGCTACAATTAAAATGGATGGGATCATTCATAACAAGTAAATAAAGATAAGTGTAAAGTATTAGAGAAGTGTGGAGAAGAAGATAATATATTATTATGCTGCGCTGACAACTGACCCCAAATGAATTAAAGACGATGGCATGCATGGGATAGGGTAGGGAAAGAACCTGGCCACGCAGATTCAGGAGAGTTCTTATGAAACTATCCTTTTGACCAAAATATGGAATCATGAAAACTAATTAAGGACTTCGGAGACCTGCGAAAATGCATAATCTGCAGGATCGTTTTTCGCATTTAGTGGCCATCAACGGATTTTAAGAAGGCCGTAAAGAGTAAGCCCCATAGCTTATAAGATTTAGGGCCATTCGTGCATGTCAAGCATATCGGAGTCCCAAATCCAGAGAAATAACTCGTTGACAAAAGCTACCCTCTCAAAATCAAACGATATTTATTCAAACAACGCTGATACAGCGCTCTTTAATTTATTAAAAATATATGAGATATTCCTCTAAAACGCCTTCGTCGCCACTTCCCTTAAGCTTTAACTGCGAATAAGAAGCGGCAGCAATTACTAATATATGTTTCACGACCTGCGATTAAAATTCCCGTTGATTCACTTGGCAGATAATTTCATTCAAATTCTGTTCCATTTTTGAATTTATTCGGTACTACCCGCCCCGGCTTCGCACGGGTGTAATGTCATACAAATAAACCTTCCTCTTGAATCACTCTATCTATTAAAAAAAACCGCATCAAAATCCGTTGCGCAGGTAGTTTTAAAGATCTAAGCACACATAGAAACAGACATACAGCGGGAAGCGACTTTGTTTTATACTAGGTAGTGAATTAGTGGCTATTCAAACATCGTGAAATAGGCCCTAAGTGAGATTCCTCTTGGGTTTACCAATAACTAGATGAAATAACTTTGAAAGCCAACTTAAATTACGAAGTTAGTGCGTTCAATATTCAATGACTCGCGTCAATATGCAGACTGTAGGACCTTGTACCTACTACATATAAGTAAGTAGGTAGGTATAGTTGTAGTAGGTAGGTATCCATTATTATAGCCGTCGAAGTGAATCGCGATCGATTTTCATTGAGTGAGGGACACGCTCGTGTAGGTTCAACTATTGTTTTTTCATAAAAATACTATAAAAAATATCAAAAACTATTAATTGTTGGAAAAACCAATTTTTCTAATAGTCATTGTTTAGTTTTTCTCACAGTTAGTAAATCTATCTACGAGGGACTTTAGTTGGTCTTTAAAAAGTGCGATATACACATGTGTTGGTTTAATTTTGATGCGTTGTGTTTGTGTTTTGCGATTATTTCGTATATAAGTAACATAATATGTATCCCCGAAGGATAAGGTAGAAGAAGTGTAACTTTTTTACTGGTAAATTATATATATATTTATATAGTACCATCCATCTGGGGAGGGTTATTTAGGGTCCCATTAAAATAGATGGGCAAATTTTAACACAGCATTCAGTACGTGTAACTAATGATATCCAAGCAAAAGAAAACACTGATTAAAATGATTTTATTTTGACCAAAAATAATTAATTGCTTGCGGCCCTCTAGAATAAACACATCCATTCCATAGGTCAAAATAAAATAATTTTGATCAGTGTTTTTTTTTGCATGGATATCTTTGGTAAGACGAACTGAACGCTGTGTTAAAATTTGTCCATCTATTTTAATGGGACCTTAATATGACTAGAGTCCCCGCGGACTGCAAATGTTCTATCGGCCGATAGTTTAGTCGGGTTAGATTGTTAATGCGCACATTTTTTTTTCGTTCCTCGGTCGAATATCCTCATGGAGGTCCTGTCAGACTATAACTGACTAAAAACCACCCCAGTGTTCCCTTCCCACACTTGCACCGGGGATTATAGGAACTAGTGCGCCTCCCACAATCCCCGGGCTAGTGCGCACACTAAGCCAAGTAAACGGTCGGGTTGGCAACGACTGCGCAATTCAGACCGACAGTCGGTCGACTGCACTCGAACAATTTGCACCAGTTGACCGGTAGTGTAGTTTGAAATCAATTGTGTAGTCCATCAAACTGATTTAGCGGCCGATACCGAAACGTTATAATATGCGCACTAGCAAACTTGTTCTTAATGATCAAGAGCTCAACTTTACAATCGGTCAATAGATCTGCAGTCTGCGGAGACTCTTACCGGCTAAACCCGACTGTTCGTATTACTACCATGAGTGATCTCGCGCACCTAATAAAAAAAACTTTTTTGCAAAAAATAAAACCGACTTCAAAAACAAAAAAACGTGGAAAAGTAACTTTAGCTTCAGAAGTCGGTGACTTTTGTTTGTTCGATTGTTTTTTTTTCCCATCGACTTTGTGACAACGGGACCACCTCAGTAGTAAAGGCTTTCGAATAAAAAAGGAATTTTGACAATCGGTCCACAATTAGCGGAGATATCGGTGAACATACGGGACACACAGTCAAACGTAGAACCTCCTGATTTTGTTTGAAGTCGGTTAAAATATAGTCAAAAGAGTTTTGTTTTTAAAGAGTTGAATTTTTTTTTGTTTTTTTCGGTTAAAATATAGTCAAAAGAAACATTAGTGAACCGCTAACAATATATTTCATGGCAATAGGCTTATCCCCAATGAAATAGAACTTAACATACCTAACTATCGAAAAGTTGTACAGTACACATCTGCGTACCCCCTAGAGCATACAAGTGTGATATTATGTTATGATGTTGTTTAAACAATAAACATCCAAGCGATTGCAGCAATCACGACAGATTTGCCGTCTATTTTTGTTCCATAGTATATCTCCGAAGATCAGCATCAGATCTTCACCAAATTTGAAAGGACCACCGCGAAACAATATTCTACCAAACAAAAAAAGAATCATCGAAATCAGTTCACAATTGGCGAAGATATCGCTGAACAAACACACAAAAAAAAAAACTGACGACTTGATAACCTCCTCCTTTTGGAAGTCGGTTAAAAAGAAAAGAAAAGAAAAAGCATTTATTAGACTCACACAGGGCAATACAGAAAAAAACATAAATGGTTGAAATAACATTAAAACAAAAATAAATAAAAAGTAAACATTGGTAAAAGAAAAAACAAGTGAAATAGGTCCTGTGCGAGCCCAAAAGGCCCCTATCTCAGCATAGCGCTGTAACTTAAAAATAAAAGTCATAGCGCTGGTATTCTGATAGGGCCCAAAGTGATACCACGGTCAGATACGAATATAAATTTAAATACTGAAAAAATAAAATGTACAACGAATAAACAAATATAAATATGTAATGTAGGTATAATACATTTTAACTTAAAAAGAACACCTCCAACACCTATTGGTATCAGCCAAGCTTGCATTTCACCAGTTTCGTTTCTCGTTTATGCATGAATTAACCTAGCCTTTCTGACCTTGTTTCCAGCCAGCAGCTCTCCGAGCAGACCTCGCCGTCGAAGCCACCGCGTCAGGTGACGTTCCTGAAGCCAGCAGCCGACACAACCCTGGACCGCAAGGCCTCCATCGTTGATGAGACCTCCGGGATCACCAGGACGCAGATGAAAGGTAACTCGAATCATTCAGAATCAATCAGGTTAGCTCACCGTGGTCTACTACCTACTTGGAACGTTGCAAATTGATGAGAAAATTTGCCAGTCTAAAGTTATTTAGGTAGACTAAGGGCTGATTTTTCAATAGTCAGATAACTTTTATCTGAGGAATAAAAATGGCGGTTTGACAGCTTATCTATAGAAAATATGTCAATCCGCTATTTTTATTCCTCAGATAAAAGTTATCTAACTATTAAAAAATCAGCCCTAAATCAACAAGATTGCCAAAAGGTAGTCAAAATGAAAGCTACCTATTTGCAACTAACAAAATAACCGGTAAAGTCAACCTAAAATGTGCTGCTATAGCTATCTGTTCTTGTCCTACCTGTGTTTGTTCATTAAGTAAGTAAATACTTACCAAGTTTAACCATTAACTTTTAAAGACCTTATTCAATCCTTATCCCCAGAATTTCGCGAGGCATTCCGCCTGTTCGACAAGGACGGCGATGGCACCATCACCAAGGAAGAGCTCGGCAGGGTGATGCGCAGCCTCGGACAGTTCGCCAGGGTCGAGGAGCTGCAGGATATGCTGCAGGAGGTGGACAGTGACGGTGAGTGACTGCAGTTAAAGATTCAGAAGATCGGAGTTTGAATCATCGTGATAAAAGACTGTGTAACTGAGTGCTAGACACGCGCGAAAACCGCCGCCGTGTCGGATTTGGTTGCTGTTCGTAAACATTTGTGTATTTGCAGTGAAAAACTAACACGTCACGCGTCAAAAGATCCGTGTATAACTATCTACTAGTAACAACGCGGGTCATGGGTTACGAACCTTTACATGATGTTAGTAACAAAAAAAATCTGACGAATGGGGCTATCGCGTATGAATTCGCCGCTAGAGGCGCTAGTGTAGCGCGGGTGAACCGGTCAGATGTCATAATTGTTCGCGGGTTGCGTGCTGTTTTGTCACGTATTTTTACAAATATTCACGATTGTGGTCTAGCTTGAGCCATTCCTGATTAATTATGACTTGAACATTTTAAGTAGCATCTTAAAATCTTAATTGTCAGTACTTGGATGTAAATTGATTTTCAAATGTTTCCTGCTTGCTAGTTTTAGGGAGAATATTGTTAATATATGAACCTTAAGTTTACATTAGGTTGTTATACGTAATAAAATAAACTTTTTATGAAGTATTGGTACTTGTAAAGTATAAAATATAATTATTGACAGGACCTCAATCGACAGTGGCGCCATCTAGTGAGCTCAAAAACGATAGGCCTCATTGATAACCTCCTCCTTTTGGAAGTTGGTTAAAAATAAGGTACCACGACTAGAAAATTAAATAATACCAAATTCCTTCCTTCCCAGGTGACGGCAACGTCAGCTTCGAAGAGTTCGTGAGCATCCTCTCCAAGTCGATGTGCGGTGCTGGAGGCGGCACCAGTTCTGCCGAACAAGAGGAGAGGGAGCTCCGCGATGCCTTCAGGGTGTTCGACAAGCATAACAGGGGTTACATCTGTGCTTCTGATCTGAGGGCTGTGCTGCAGTGCTTGGGAGAGGACCTGTCCGAGGAGGAGAGTGAGTCACTTGCTTTTTTTATCTTTAGGCCCTATTTGGCCAGAAGATTACGACTTTTGCGTTGAAAATCCATCACTGTGCTTTCTTAATGCGTAATGGATGCGCTCTGTTGGATTTGCGCACGTGGGCCAAAATGATCTTCTCGAGAACAAGACAAGTTTGGGAGTTGGAATCAAAAAAGTAGGTAGGCTGTAATGAGCCCAAGTACCTATTTCTATTTCTGGCGGTGATATCCACTAGAATTTTAGTGGACTAAAATCTCTGAGGTATCGAGTAGGGCAGCGATCAATATTGGAGCCTTCCGTAAGCACGAGGCTCCCGACAGACAATCACTTTCCATCTTGCACCGTAAGCCCACTCACCTGCACGCATGATGACTTTGTGACTGCTGAGCTGATTTTTGGGCAAACATAGTTAAAGTTTTTACCTTCGATACACTAAGAAGTTTAATTTCTAATCACTACCTTCTTTGTTTCAGTTGAGGACATGATCAAGGAAGTGGACGCAGATGGTGACGGCCGCATTGACTTCTTAGGTGAGTAATCCATCTTTATAGTCGACGTGTACGGTCTAGTTCTTCGCAGGGTGTGCATGTAGTGGTGTGACATGTCACTGTGCGGTTCATTTGTTTCTAAATAACTGGACTTCAGTTGTTGCTAACTGTAGTATAACCCCTTTCAAGGAATAGGTCGAGTTTCCCTGTCACCCTGTATAAAGGGTGTAACAAGACCCTTGACGAAGCCGAAAGTCACTTGTTCTCCTCGTCATTGCGATATTTTTTTTTGTTCTGGATCTTACCTGGGAACGTTCTAGTTACGGAGATATTGGGTCAAAGTTCCAAGATTTTTTTTTAAATTCATTTTGTAAAGTAATATTTTTACTTTATACACCTCCACGACCCCCGTACTATTCGATCCATTCATCAGCACAATGTTCAGAGTCTGTTACATTGAGTCCTACTGTAAAACGTGATTTTTCACCCCAAAAAAAAGTCGTTTCCTTGCAATAAGTTTTGCGTAAAGTTACTTAGTTTGATGTACTTATGCTTGGTTGACTGGCTTCGTTAAGGGTCTTGTTACAACCTGTATGTATGAAACTACAAAGACCCATCTACCCAACAGAATTCGTCCGCGCACTCGGAGAGCCAGAAGACGCCTGTGACGACGAAGATGAGGACGACACAACTGAAGGACCAGACCTACTGCTGCCGCGACCAGTCGCTGCCAACTGAACTACTGACCACACGCGAGGACGTAGCCAGAATTAGGAGGAAATTACTTTGTGGAACAATAAACAAAAAAATTTGCGGAAAAAATTAGGGCAACGCAAATGAAATACCGGAAATACCGCATTATGAAGGCCAGACTTTCATTCGAACGTGAGCTACTTAGTTAAAGTATCTAAACGTGTCGCTATCTTCCACAAAATTTGAATACCTCTGCAGTTGAAAGGTATCCTCAACTGGGCCCATACGAAATCCAAGCAAACTTAAACCATAGCCTTATTAACCCATAGTACCCTATCCTGGCTACGTACCCACATCGACCGCTTTATGCTAACGCTGGCTTTAATTATTTATTACGTTGTTTATACTAAAATATTGAGAACATGGAGTTTGGACAAGCTTAAAAAAACTTCCAAAAATATTTGAAGAAAACTTGAACCATTCTAGGGTCTTGATACTAAACACTCGTAAGAATATTTAGACTATAGCGCTTCACTTGAATTGCGGCCCATTGTGTCTCTATGCGACCTTGTGAGCTACAATGCGGCCCACTGAGATCTAATGCGGCCCGCTGAACTCATCAATGAATCTAAAAACAAATGTAGCTGTCTTTGTTTGTTTCAAAATATTATATAGGTGGCTTATTATTTAAGTTTGTGGTGCTTCCATACAAGCGTATAAGCTTGGCTTGCTCTTTTAACCGTCATGATGTTACGGTTTCCGATCAGTCAGCTTCCCTTATGGGTTTGCCGTATTGTTAGCCACCAGGCAGGCAGGCAGGCCACTGGTATATATTTTTCAAAATCGCACCTCATTCTCATGTAACATAGTAGAATTGAGCCATATCTATAAATTATAGGAACCTACAACGAATTCTTTCGTAAGGCGTTTCACCTTCAGAATAAAGGTTATTTTAAAGCTTAACTTTGACTTAGCCACATACTCGTATAGGATTCATAAAATTAGTTTTTACTTATTAATTAATTAATAATTCTTTTGTATCGTCAAAATAGTGTGTTAAGAAAATAATTGAACCACACGCGCGTCGTCTAAAACCATTAGCTAGCTGATAGGTAAATGATTAATAAATATAAATACTTCTACTATCTACCTAACACGCCTACAACCAATTCAGCAGGCATTTGCTTCGCTATCCTTTGAAACCAAGCCAAAAGCTATTTGACTCGCGACATACTTGTCTTATAGAACGCCATGCCATATGGATGATTTCCACCAAACGGCTCGCATCGCATCGGATCGGAAAGAAATCGAACGGATGCGGCGACAGCCGATCCCGTCCGGCAGGATGTCGATGCATACGATGGGCTCAGTATTGTCGCTTGCGAACGTAACCGTTTGTGCGCTTAGTCAAATAGTTTTATTCCTACCGTGTTGACGAGTTATGGATCCGATCGGATACGACGATAGGCGGACAGGGCTGATCGCGCGTCGCAGCATACTTTCGGCTACGATCGCGTGTCGTGGAAGACGCCTGTGGTCAAGCTGCTGTGCGCGGCTTTTTTCATATAGACTTTAAATACTGTATACACGATTTAATATCGTTTAAAGATTGTAAAATCCTATCCGATCCGATGCGATGAGGGCCATTTGGTGAAAATCATCTTTTAGCAGTATGGTATTAATGTCACCAGTACAGGCCGATAGTGCAGCCATAAACTGGTGTTCAAAGTCGTCTCTAACACTACCCACAGAACGAGACGAATGGCCTATCTGAGCCGTGGACCGCACGGCCAAAAACTCCAAATTAAATATAGTGATTTTTCCATAAAACACCAATTTTTACTAAATAAATAATATTGTAAATATTTCGTCATTTTAACTATCTTTCAGGTTATTGTAATCAAGAGTGAGATAGTTGCAACGTAAATCTTACCTTGCTTGTGACTATTCTAATAAGGATACATTTAGTAGGTAATACTTTTACTGGCTTCATGTTTTTGCCTCTCGTTAGAAATATTAAGATTCGAAAGAAATAAATATCCAGTGCTGGGCAAAATTAGTTTAAAAATCAATGATATCCAACATCGATTTGCCGAGAATCTTTTGCGGCCCGCTAAGCTGTTTGCGGCCCGTTGAGATATAATGCGGCCCGATTATCTATTGATTGGTTTGAAAATTTTACAATTGCAAAGGAATGTTTTTGAAATTCTTTTATTTATATTAAGTATAACAATATGTTTAGATATAATTATAAACTATTATTTACACTATATTTCTTTCATAATACATTATGTAACCTACTATTTTGCCCAGCACTCTAACACTCAATTATCTTTTGTAATAACTCCTTTAAGATTTTATCAATAAAATAATCAAGTATTTTTACCTCAACTTTTCGACATATCCTAACAAGAATTTATATAATCAGAGCTTTTATTTGTCTAATAAAATGCATGAATAGGCATAAAGATTAACTGATATTTCGCAAATATTGATGTTGTACATTAATAATACAGAACCAATATACAAATAAAATGTTCTTGAACAGATGTTTTGTTTTCTTTGTTTCATGACCCCAAGAAAATGTTTGCGTATTGATAACAGAAGACAGTCTCTATTTTATTTATTTATTAACTAGCTGCTGCCCGCGACCTTCGTTCGCGTGAAATTATTATTTAAAAAATAACTTTTATTCTTGAATCGGATTTTGTTGAATTGGGTTTTTTGCACGGAATCCTAATTATTTTTATAAAATAAAAGGGTCCAACATAGTGGTATAACATCAGCTACAACCCAGTAAAATCAGTCAAACCGCTTCTGAGATTAGCCGGAACAAACAGACTGAAAGACAAACAGACAAATATTTAAAATATGTGTTTTTGTTATAAGTGCCGTAAATTTTTTGATTATGCATTCAGTAAAAAGCTGTTATAATACAAACATACACTTAAATTTTATTTATTTGTTTGTATAGATCTGATCCGTGACTCATGTGTGAGCGTTGTTTGTCGAAAATAATCAGTATAATATAATCGTTCCTAGTGACAGTCGAGATTAACGTATTGACCAAAATTAATAAATGATCACATCAATTACATTTGGATACAATTCTCCTTTTATTACAACATATCACATTGGTGTATGAATTAAATGGCATTGTGTATTTTTTTTCTTACTAGCCAGCATGGTACTTATAAAAACTATTTTTTTTCTTCTGAAGGACAAAGGTATGACAGAAACTGGAGATTTATTTAACTTAGATGATGCAGACAGCAGGCTGCTTTCAAGAGGACGAGTGCTTTGAAGTCGCTTCATGACAAAACATGGACAAGAGACTTCAAATTAAAATGTATGGCATGTTCAAGGCGAATTCAATCTATATTTAAACTAATAATGTTATAAAGAGGTAAAATTTGTTTGTAAGTTTGTATGTAGGGGGTAATCTCTGGATCTACTGAACTGATTTTGAAAATTCTTTCACTGATAGGAAGCTACATTATCCCCGAGTGCCATAGGCTATATTTACAACGTGCCCATGGGATAGTTTTCGACCAAAACGCGAGCGAAGCCGCGGGCAACAGATAGTAATTTATACAGTACCTATAGGTCTTTCTGCGAAAAAAAAACGGGGTTTCTGATATTTCCAAAGCTATAAGGAAAAGCAATCGTCTTCAGTAAATAAATTGCTACTGCTACTAATACTGACGTTAATAGACATCAGCACTAGTATGCATGTGTTAACCAATTCTGAACTCTTCCTCGTCACATATAAGTGATGTAACAAGGATCCATATAACCAGATTCTGATAAGGATCGCAGTATCACGTTGCCGTTCGGCAATATTGATAGCTGGGTGATGGACGCGTGGTTCACAGACATCCGCAGCCAACCTTCAGGTGGGAACTGGAGGGCCCTGGAAAACAGAAAAAACGACGTCTTTAACCCCAGGATTTTCCAGACAGCTGATGAGGGATTATTGATAAACTCAATGGCACTGAAAAATCGGAACCTATCAGATCAAGAAGCCAATACGAACGCCAAAAATGGTAAGCGTTTATTCAGTCTCTAAATGGTGATCGAATGCCAAGTTTAGGACCTTATTGTAGGCTTTGCCAGCAGCGCTTTTTTTTTTCTGGTGGGAATTCATCAAATGACCCCTCCCACTCTTTGAGGCGCGCGTGGAACACGAACGCGCCGTCGCACACTGGTCCCAAATTAAAAAAAAGTGGACATTGATAGTAGACCGCTGATATTTTTTTTTATTGTTGATACAATGATAACAGATAAGGCAAAAAAATATTATTGTCCTACTTCAAATACTTTTCTGTAAAAAAAATATTTCTTTTTTTTTGTATGGGAGCGATTACATTTTACTCAATTTCTCAAAAACTTTAAGCGATGTCGAGATGGCAATCACATATGTTAGAAAACTAATAATTCTGAGTATTTGGCTCGAAGAAACTTATTGCTTATCTCTGCGTACTTTCGAGATAATAGCGACAGAAAATAACATTTTTTTTTAATGTTAATTTTTTGCTTTTTTTTTAATCATAGCCTTACTTTAGCACATAATTATAATGTATGCGTAATGTCAAATAAGTAAAAAGAGACTTCTCTGTAAAAGAGGTTATGGGGGCTCACTAATGACTGAAAAGCTATGACCTTTCTGAAGGAGTACTTTCATCAGTTCTAAAAAACAATCAAAATGAAGACAAATAAAGCTGCAAACATAAAGTTGAATATGTTCACAAACGATTCTGAAAAAATATTATGGTGAAAGATTAATATTTGGGTCTATATTCTCTTGAGAAATCTCTATTTCCTCGTTTTCCAACGAAAGCAATTCATTGTTCAAGATCAAAGCACTAGCCTCTGGAAACAACTGTTTATGTAAACGAGCAAACTTTGGTTTGATATGGCTGATGTAAGGATCTGAGCTAATTAGAAAGCTGTGGATAATATCTAAATTAGTCTGAACTCTACCGATTTTTCTTGTATGTGCCATTCTAACATTCCGGAAATCTTTATTCCTCGCTTTGGAAGCTTCTTCGGAAAGCATGCCTATCGGAATAAAGGAGAAATTTTCACAAATATCAGCACCGTGTATCAACAATTTATGGACACTTGAAGGCATGTAATACCATGGATATAAGTTTACATATAGCATTGCTGTTTCTTTACAATATTCCCTAAACAAGTTGGTACCTATTAATAAGTTGACCAGATGAAATTGTTTGTAAAATGACTGCAAATCTCTTGATTAAATCAGGGTGGATACCCGTTATTTCAGCAGATATTTCATAATTTTCAAAAAACCTTCTTGCCGTGTTACCGTCATTGGTTGTACCAAATCCCTGTTTTACTATGTCAATTAACAAACCAGTTCTTTCCCGGAATTCTTCTTGTGTCAAATTCTTTTTAATTTCTTTTAACAATTTATCTTCTTTTCGTGCAGCCCACTTTTTGAAGTCTAAGTTGTACGAAATGTGTAAAATACATTCCATACATCTTATCCACATATGAAGCGAAGACAGACCATATTTATACATATCTTCTCTGATGAGTCTTTTGGATACAAAGTCCAAGTCATTCATTTTGCTAGGTGGGGTATTGCAAATATTACAAACAGCTGCAGAAGAAGTATTGGAAATCACAGTAGAAATTTTCCCATCAATCATAGTCATGTACAAATCATGTTTAATATCAAAATTATCTACAATTGTGGGAACAAGATTACGAATTTCTTCCTCTAAGGATGCACTTTCCTTCTTTATCAATTCATTTGTTTCTTTTGCAAATATAAAGCCAATTGGACGACAATAGTTTGTTGAAGAGGGAGCAGGATTTTACCACAAGATAGTGCCACTCTCTTCTTCCAAACGAAGCGGAACCAAACTAATCATGAAAACTGAAGAATCGTCAATTTTAGTGTCGGAGTGTGACTTTTGTTTATAATTACTTTGAGAAGATGACCCGTCAAAACCCCATTTGCTTATTAGTTTTAGCGATTTTTTGTCGGCAGAGTTGTGCTGAATTGTTTTTAATATCCTATTAGTTGTCAAATCTAGAAGCGATTGAAGTCTTATCTTAGCATCAGATTCAGTTACAGTTATGTCTGACTCTGGAGGATAACAAGTTTTTTTAGCTTCCAGGAGCTTTTGATAGGATGGAAGACCATACATTTTCTCTGAAGCAAGAATAGTTCTTAAATTTCGATATTGCCATTTTGACAAATTTGTTGAGGTGTAAAGCGCTCAGGCCTAGCCAAGTTACAAACGTTTCGTATCTATTCTCTTTCTACAATTGTTAACGCCTCGGCGTAAGCGATTGTAGAAAACGCTAACTTGGTAGCCAACTTGACACGACTGAGTCGATCGCTCGTTCTACAATGAACTTCGATAAAACCTATACTTTAGTCTATGGTGAGCGTTCCAACAAACGTCAAACTAACGTCAAGGTCACAGTTGTGTACTTAGTGCGCGAGCTCACGTTTTGTTTTGGATTGTTAAGAAAAGAATAATTGTCTAATAATTGTATAACGTGTTAAAAAAGTAAGCGAAATAAGGTGAGAGTTCTACTTATAATTGGTTGATTATAATATATCAAGTGCGGAATGTAATTTTAACCATTACTGTCACTCTAAATTTAATAATATGATATCGTGCATTTGAATGAAAGATACCTTAAATGAACAACTTTTATAGGATGGAATCTAGATCTCGAGCAAGCCCGGAACAGTTCGCAGCTTTATTAGAATTTATGGAAAGTTACTTACGTAAGTTAGTTATATCGTAATCTTCCTTTGTTAAAATCTATCATAATTGGACACTTGAAAGTTAGAAACATAAAACTTATACTACTACTTACGACACAATCAAAACAATTGTGTTTGACCCTTTACTTATCAATAGACCCTTTGTTTCTCTGAAATGATAAATACAGTCCAAAATTATGGTAAATAAACAAAACACTTCTCGGTCTCAACACGGCTGGCTCATAATATAGGCACCATTTTTTTATCGTTATCTCTTGGGTCTCGGCGATCGCTCGGCTGGCGTTCATAAACTTCGACATCGTTTCGTTAGCGCTTGTCAAAACTGTGACTTGGCTACAATTTATATGGGATGTAGCGTTCAACGTTGTAGAAAGGATCAAATTTCATTCTATCATTTCGAACGATGTAAACTTGTCTACGAATTTTCTATTCGTTTCTTTAGACCACGTGACTTAACGCTGAGATGACGTCATTCCCATACATTTGATTAGTTTTCTATTAGCGTTAACGATTGTAGATTGTCAACTTGGCTAAGCCTGCTGGTAAACACGGTTTGTCAGTCTTTTTAGCGAATAGTACATCATGTACCATCTCACATTTTTCCTTGTTTTGGCTGAGTTCGTTTAATATAGCTGCTAATTTTGTTTTTTTAGACTCTTTTAATTTGGCACATAAAGCATAAACTTATTCCTCCTCTGTGTGATCTAGAAGTGTTAGAGAACGCCTTTTCTTCTGTTTATCAGATATATCAACAAATGGTTTTTTACTTGTACCATAACTTAATTGATGAGTATCCACTTGCGTTTCGAAATTTGGAATTACTTCCTCGGCAACTTTAAAAATGCTGCTTAAATCGATATTTTGACATTTTGGCCAAACTATTTGGGATTGTAACCAGTCTGAATTTTTGTTAAGAAAGGTCTTTTGAGCTCTACTGGAAGCAGACCATCTTTTTGAGATATTACTTGAAAAATTACGACAAAATAATTTAATATTACTCAAATCTTCGGAAGACAATTCAACACCAATACGTTCAATAAGGGCATTAAATAAAAATTCGACATTTTTAAAACCACCTCCTGATTTAAGAACAACGTATAAGTCTAAGTTGGTGACAAATGCGGACATATTATAATTTTAAGGAAAATTGAAAACAAATTAGAATCAAAGATATCAAAGACAAAGTGACTTTGATTTTAACAAAAAAAATTACGAAAACAAATTCGACGAAAGAAAGACAAACAAAAATTATTTGATTTTAAAATCCAAAGATTCAAAATACAACAATAACAAAACAAACAAACAACAAGCATTTCTTCAAGCGCACAGAAAAAATAAGGACACGTCTTATCGCAACCACATTTAGTTGTACACTGAGTGAGGTGTACGCGCGCGATTCGTGACCGTATTACGTTACGTCATGAGAGGCGGCCATCTTGTTATCTCGGCAAACTCGCGTCGAAGCTCCATTTTGCTGGTCAGCGGACCTATTGCGATATGAGTAAGGCTATGATTAAAAAAAAGCGAACAATTAACATGAAAAAAAATTGTTATTTTCTGTCACTATTATCTCGAAAGTACGCAGAGATAAGCAATACGTTTCTTCGAGCCAAATACTCAGAATTGTTAGTTTTCTAACATATGTGAATGCCATCTCGACATCGCTTAAGGTTTTTGAGAAATTGAGTAAAATGTAATCACTCCCATACAAAAAAAAAAGAAATATTTTTTATAGAGAAAAGTATTTGAAGTAGGACAATAATATTTTTTTGCCTTATCTGTTATCATTATATCAACAATAAAAAAAAATATCAGCGGTCTACTATCAATGTCCACTTTTTTTTAATTTGGGACCAGTGTGCGTCGACACGGCCTGTCGTCATAAGACGGATGGACGGCGAGCTAGCTCATTACTCACTGTCCACAGGCCCGCGCCTACGGTGGCCAGGAGCCACCACGTGGCCCCCGACACCCAGGGCGTCTGGAACGTGAGGCTCTCTCACTCTCAAGTCCCGCCACCTCCTTCGCTAGCATGACTGCTTCGCAGAAGGTGACGGCGTCCCATTCCCTCTCGCTCCGGACCATGGATTGAACCAGGGCCGGACGCGCGAGGTTGCCGCTACCGAACGAGCGCTTTGATTGTAAAATTACTGTACCTACCTATAGTCATCATTCTCTTGCCCTTATCCCAGTCGGCGCAGCATGTTCTTTTCCATACTTCTCTCTTACTCGTCATCTTAGCAGTCACTTCCTTTCTGGCCATATCATACTTCACACAGTCCATCCATCGTTTCTTTGGTCTTGCTCTACTCTAACAGCCATCTACATTCATACTCAATAATCGATTCCCACACAACTTTTCAGTCAATGGCGCCACTTTCAGAGTTTCTCTTATGTATATATTCATTCCTTATTTTATCCATTCGCGTTACACCATACATCCCCTTTAGTATCTTCACTCATCCCTTTTGTGGCCCAACATTCTGATAATCTGATCACTATACAGGCTGTCGCTTTGCATCCTGGTCAAATTCAAGGCGGTATCTAAACTAATGATTCTCGACCCGAATCGATAATAAAAAGGGTAGTTTTTTATTTTTTTACGGAAATCGGTAAGTGTAAACCACCCGTATTAAAAGGCAGCCCGTCTTTTCGTAGCCCTATAAACCCGCCGTCACACACAAATGCAAATCGTTTATTCCACAGTATAATTATATACTGTCCATTATGTGGTTTACGCTTACCGATTACCGTAAAAATATAAAAAACAAACAAACCTACTCTTTTTATTATCGATTCAGGTCGAGAATCATTACTATAGATACCTCCTTGAATTTGACCTGGATGCAAAGCGACGGCCTGTTTATTAAAGCCATTTATTTCATACCTTTACATTTGATACTACTATAGTTAGTGCTGACTATTGAGCAGTGTTTAGGTACTTTAATAAATCAGCACGCTACGCAGTTAAATGTCGGCGCTATATTTTTTCTAAACTATGATCTAAAAGTGCGGTAAGAAAAAAAATCTTACTTGCAAACAAAGAACCGTATAACATTGGCGTGGGCAACCAGCAGTGTATAAGAATCTTCTTGTTGATCCGGCGGCGCCCTAAAGAAGTAGCGCCTGAAGCCAGCTTCTATCCGCGCGCTATCTTGATAAAACTGCTGTTCGTGACAAAAAGGTTGATCATCAGCTCTTTATAGATATTACAGGATGGAAGGTAGGTACATCCATGCACAAATGGTTACCACGTGATCAGTACATCGTACCAAACCTGAGGCATAGAATTTTTTCATCTATACAAATAAAATAAAAAACAACTCAATCTGAAATCGGGAATTGTGTCAAATTTAACTTGCAAGAATCCGGAACAGACAGACAACGGAACAGGTGAAAGTGAATAAAAGCTTGTAAAATTGAAGTGTTTGTAATATAAAAATCACAGCTTTTTACTGAATGCATATTTTTGCATATTTTGTTTACTTTAGTTATTTCCACAGTGTGATGTCGTACGGTATTCTCTTGTGGGGCAATGCCGCCGATATTCAGACAATATTTGTTTTGCAAAAAAGGGCAATTCGTTCAATTTATAAATTAAGTCCTAGACACACCCTCAGAGAAAAATTTAAAGAGATTAATATACTTACTGTCCCCTCTCAATTTATTTATGAAAACCTTTTGTACGCACATAAAAATATTAATTTGTTTAAAAAATACAGTGATATCCACAATGTAAATACGAGGAATAAACACAAATATGTTGTTCCTGCAACGAGGCTAAAAAAAATAGGGGGTACGTTCAGATGCCAATGTATACGTTTTTACAATAAACTTCCGAGTCATATTCAATTACTAAGCCTAAATAAATTCAAATCGTTTATAAAACGGAAGCTATGTCTGAAAGCCTACTATAACATTAATCACTATCTCGAAGATAAAAAGGCTTGGGATTAAGCTGCTCCAATTAAATTTACTCTGTGAATGTCGAAATTTCGGACTTCGCTTGTTTATTATTGATTCCTTTCCCATATACACTGTGACATTTAATTTATTTGACATGAATACTTTTAGTATTTTATTATTATTATTATTTTTTATTATTATTTTGTTTTATATTTTTCTTATTGTTATATTTAATGATTTGACATGAATACTTACTTTGCTAAGTATTTTACTTTTATTTTTTATTGTTAATGGTCACATTTAATGACATTTATTTTGTAGAGTATTTTGTATTAATTTTATTTGATTATTGTGAATGTGAGGACCATGTGTATCTTTTTCCACTATTGTCTGGCAGTTTGAGTACTATAAGCGACCTACCCAAATGTCCTTTCTTTGGTATTGTTCGTCGTGTCGTTGAGCTCCTTGAGTTATAAGTCGAGCTACACGATAACTGACAAATGCTTGCACTGACTGGACAGGTCCACTCAAATCTGTGTGGTTCTTTCTTCAAGAGACCATCTCAGACACTAATCTGCATAGTCCTCATGTGAGTTAACCAAGATTATGTCTGGACTTTAAAAGAGACTATGACCTCTGAGTTTGTTTCGGCTGTTTCTTCTCAGAGTAGTCAGGTACGAAACACCGGCCCCATCTAGTTTAAAAAAGAGACGTGTAAAAGTGTTTTTAAGAAACCTATTTGCAAAATAAACATCATTTATCATTTATGAAAATATACACGGCACATAAAACAAAAACACATTTTTTTTCAGTTTTTGTCTGTCTGTCTGTTTGTTCCTGCTTTTCTCCGAAACGGCGGGACCGCTTTTGACGGGACTTTTACTGGCAGATAGCTGATGTTATAAGGTCATAGACTACTTTTATTTTAGCAAAATAATTAGGGTTCACTGCAAAAAAAAAAAAACAAATGGGTAACAAAATTCGATTCAAAAAGGGAAGTACCTATATTTTTTTAATAATAATTTCACACGAACAAAGGTCGCGGGCAACAGCCAGTCGGTTATAAAAAAAACAGCTGTTCCATACATTTTGACCGTGTAGGTTATTAGGGCTTAGTCGAATAATGCCCAATTCGTAAAAGGACTAGTTCTTAAAATGGCCAATTTGAAAAAGGTTTTTCTGGAAGTACTTCCAGACATATATATAAACAAATACACATTATAAAATTATACATACAGGGTTACTGGTAACTCGTCGCATTCCTTGCAGGACATTGTGATAATCGTTTTTTTATTTAGAAAATCAAATTAAACAATTTCGTGAACATTGTTAATATAGGTATTGCACTTTTGTAAGCACGAAACAGCTGGGTTTGGTATGATGTACCTACTGAACACGTGGTAATCGTTAGTGCGTCGAAGTCCATTCCAGCCTGGGTAACACCTGCCTGCAATCTCCGAAGGATTAGGGTGAAGTGTAGGTACACACGGCTACACATCAAGCTATACATTTGCAGTATAAGCTAACCTCGCATTGAACGGAAATCCTATGCAAAACGACATCAGCATAAACTGGAAATGTATAGCTTGATGTGTAGCCGTGTGTACCTACTATAAGTGCACCTACATTTTGCCTTTATAAGAGGGCGAGCCTATTGCCATCAATCAGCATAGATCCTGGAGTCTGGACTCCACACTGACAAATTCCTGGTGGCAAATCCCATTAACACTTCTCTCTACATAGGAATTGAAGCTAGGATTCCGTTCCCAGAAGAAGCGCTTGCGATCACTCCACCAACGAGGCAATAGGTACTGCAATAGTTCTTAGTGCTTTAATTTTGAGAATCAAGGTTGAAAAACTAAATCAATGCAGTGGATGCTGTTGATAGGTCAAAAGCAAATGTTAGATAACTCAATCAAAGTTTACTAAAAGCAATCAATCAAAGTTTATTAAAATTGTACATGGAGCAGATAACATGTCATGATTTGTTTCATATGTTTTTTTTTTTAATTACTGGTTTGAAACCCGTAGTTGCTGTAGTCAAAATTTAGCTGACAGGCCGTAATACATTACAACCGTTGTAAAATCTGTAATTTAGCTCACAGGCCGCATGTGACCCAT
Source organism: Eugnorisma glareosa (assembly GCA_947578425.1). Lineage (NCBI taxonomy): Eukaryota > Metazoa > Arthropoda > Insecta > Lepidoptera > Noctuidae > Eugnorisma > Eugnorisma glareosa. The sequence goes on along the minus strand of OX387974.1, from coordinate 14,263,692 downwards.
TGAAGCAATTTGCAACCCGCTGAGCTGTAACTAGGTTACCAAAATTAACTTCAATTGATTTTGTTTTAAAATATTTATCGTTGCATTAAAACCCCACTGCTAATGGCTAACATGATCATTTTTACATAGTATAAAACAAAGTCGCTCCAGCTGTTTGTACGCTTAGATCTTTTAAACTCCGCAACGGATTTTAATGCAGTTTTCAGCAATAGATAGAATGCTTTAAGGTTTTTATGTATATTATCTACATTGCACCGGGCGGGTCGCTAGTTTATAGTATAAAATGTGAATGTTGAAAAGTGCTGAACACTGATTTTAACACGCTAAAGGTGTGTTAAAACTGCTAGCTTCATTTGTAACTATGTATATGTATAAAAAAACTTTAAGAGATAAATTTCCCGACCCAATTCCCGGTTGAGCTGAAATTTTGTATACATGTTTAGTTTGGATGACAATGCATGGTTAGCTAAGTGACGTCATTCTAAATCCAATATGGCGGAAAGATAGCGGACTAGTTATTTTTTTTGCATTCTCGTATAGGGGTATCAAATGAAAGGGTTTGCTGAGAAGTATACGCGAAAGCATGTTCTTTAGTTTTTTTTTACCCGACTGCGCCAGAAGGAGGGGTTATGTTTTTCGAGAGTATGTATGTACCTATGTATGTATAATTGTTTGGCACGCTCTGTGGCCTGAACGGCTCGATGGATTTTAGCTTGAGAGGTGTGGTTAGATTCGTATTTACTGTGAGAGTGACACTGGGTATATCAAAATAAAAATTATTCAATAATAAAACAAAAAAAAACGGTAGCTTAAAAAAATAAAAATTGCGACTGCGTAAAAAAAAACAATAGAACATAGCGACTTAACAGTCGGGACCCATTAACATATACAATGTGTAAAAGAATAAACGCACAACCTCTTACGGGGTCATTGTACTCATAATTATGAATAACTTTCACTATGGGACCGACACTGAAATCGCGAAAAAAAAGTCGACTGCCCTATACATTTCTGTGCGCATAATTCGACAAAATGTACTGAACAGCTGTTTTTTTATTTTCGCGATTTCGGGATTGGTCCCATAGTAAAAGTTGTTCATAATGATGAGTACAATGACCCCTTCAGAGGTTGTGCGTTTATTCTGTTACACATTGTATAGAACGGCTTAAATCGTCCCAATAATGAGTCCCGACTGTTATGTCGCTATGTTCTATGCTTTTTATTTTTTTACGCAGATGGGTTTTTTAATTTTTTAAATTACCGTTTTTTTAACTATAATTTATTTTTGGTAGGTATTCCAATTTATAAGCAGAGTATTTTAAAGGTTAGGTGGGTGAAATAAAATCAGCCATAAAATACATTTCATACATATTTTATTCAACATTACAGAATATTTACAGCTACACATCTATACATGATACAAATTGACTGTTACAATTTGCTAGAGGTAATTTGGCAAGTATGGTATACGACGGTAGGTACAAAGTTGTAACGCAGTGCCTTTTACAAATTACAGGCTGTAAAGGACAGCGTTGCGCAAACCATGAATTCAGCACATGTTTCTATATTCCCAGCACAACGGTATATTAATTAAAAAAATGCGCGTCGATGTCCCGGGTTACAAACTGTTGAGCCCAGTTTCGCACGGTATACCATAAGGCACCTTGATTAGACTAAATGACTGGTAAAGCGCAGGCCACACCACCAGCTGGCGGGCGGGCGAACGACGCGTCGTTTCACCTCTTTTCATGCTTTCGTTCACACCGCGAACTATCGAAAGATAAGAACAAAGTATGAAAAGGGTGTCGTTCGATGGCTCGCCCGCCCGCCAGCTGGCGGTGTGGCCTGCGCTTAAGTGTAAATGAAAGTCCTTTGATGTGTCTTTTTTGTTAAAATACTTAGACATACATTGCATTATTACTTACTAATCACTGGTACTAATCAAAGATAATACAATTGTAAAGGTTTACAATAAACGGTGTATTGAGCTGGTGGCCTAAAATGGCTGCTTTATCAGAATCACAATATGAATCACGTTAAAAATTTAAAACTCTTAAAATGGGCTTTGTGGTCATAACCTTAAAGACCATTATAAGAATTTAGAATTTTTAACGTGATCCTTATTATGATTCTGATAAAGCAGCCATTTTAGGCCCCCTGTACTAAAACTAGCGTAGACATTAGTTATCCAAAAAAGATGGCTGGGTCAAAGTCACGATTCTCACTTTTTGTTTATATTTATCGGTTTCAGACAGCCATTTTGTCCGGGAAACTAATTGTAAAAAAATGACGTCTTAACTTTAAAATCCCCGTCGTATTTAAATCACTCTCTTCTTTGATAATTGTATGAAATGGCTATACCACGTCAATTTGTTGTAGTGTCAATTTGCTTAACAATAATTTCCCTGGCGGTATTTGTTTCAGTTTGAGAGCAAATATCGATCAAAAATCACGTAGCCGTTGATGCTTTTAAAGACAAATCCGTTGAGCTGAGACCCATAAAACCTCTAGTACAATTTATCATGGAATGTGAATATAATAATTCACTAAACTTGACTAGAATTAGTGGTAATTGAAATGAAAACATACATTCTTCGAACTATCTTGATTACGCAACAAATGTATAAAATATGACAGGTATAGCCAGCCAACATGTGTGCCTTACTTCGGTCGAGGTTATTGGTCGATGAAAACTTAGTCTATGGCACATAAACAAGGTCTCAATATTCAATTTTATTAACAATCTATGGTATTATTACGTTCTTAAATAAAACACTAATCAACAATCCAAAAGTGTTCTTAAATACTCTGTAACCAGTGAAAATTTGTGTTACTTAAGTCAAATAAACAACTTGTACTGACAAATAATAAGTATAAAATATTATGAGGAAACTCTATAGTACATAGATCTAATTTACTCTTAAAATAATAAAAAAAACATTACACATTTGATATGATACAAGAAACTGCAACCAAAGAGATATAGATTTTTTACCAACTAACAATTGAATTGAAAATGTACGCTACATTTTAAGCTTATCAAACATTCACTATAAGTTGGTAGAAAATCTTCTCATAACGTTCATTCTGCATAAGATAGTTGGTATTACAAAACTTTCATCAGAAGGCGCTCCCTCACTGGGAGAATTTGCCTGTAACAGTTCAGATTCGATCATTACATCATCAAGGGGCCTAAAATGGCCGCTTCAGCAAAATCATAATAGGATATTAATATGAATTGGTCACAGATGCAGTTGATATTATGAATTGTCACGTAGTTCATATTATTATCCTATCATAATTCTGATAAAGCGGTATTTTTAGGCCCCGAGTGAGGAAAACCGAGCATTACAGTGCGCAACCTGTAACGACCGATTTGTAACAATCACTTATTTCTGAACCAATTGAATCTTGGACTGTTACATTACAGATTACAAGCGAATGCTCGCTCACCGTGAGCGTCTATTTGTAACGTAATGCTCAAAATAGAATCTTTTATTTGTTACATTACAAATGAATGCTCCGGTGAGAGAGCGCCTTGAAAACGAAGATACTAAACACATGGTTTTAGTCAGCGCTAATGCTAAGTGCATTACAGTTCATTCACTGTTCAAAGTTTGAACATTTTGATCTTTATTTTCTTTATTAAAAGGTCGCTGTTCGGTTACTTGGGTCAGAGATACTACCGAGTTCACTGAGGGCCGACTACTTTTCAACCTTATTACTTAGGGCATTAGGGTGAAAGTGGCAGATCGTCAGTGAACTAAATTGTAAAATAATTGAAAAAAGCCTGTTAAAATTAAAAGACATTTCTGATTTTACTGCCTAAGGCTTTCAACGACAATCTCGAATTCATATTTAAATTGACATGCTTACATTTTATTGAATAACGTCTTTCTACTTTCTGACCCTTGTTTTATATGAAATCTTACTACAAGCGTGCTGTTAGATTGTCACAAAATAAGCTTGGTCTAAACTTTCATATGACTGCAATCCATTTTTCATAATAAAGTCTACATTCAAGATTTTCATGTTTATACAGGGTGATTTTTTTTACTCTTCGCTGTCAAAGGCCACAATAAAAGATTTAAATTAGAACTTTCAAGCGATTTGGCGCCAAAAGTGATTTTGTTCGACGTTTCGTTGATTACTAATAACTGTTTGCATACTGTTGTGTATTTTATCAAAAATGCCGTATGTCATTACTTCCCAGAATTTGATCCTTATTACACTATCGAATGGTGTAATAATATGGTGTGTTTTTTCCGAAATCAATAGGTTCCATTCCTGTTTGAATATTATTTTATTATTATCCGCCATTTGTGTCTCACTGCAAGGCAAAAGTTAGAAATATTGATTTTTCAAAAATGTAATGACGCAGTTTTAGTTTTCATCAAAATCGGGCTCGACACTCGTTTTGAGTATTTTTCGCAATTCCTCATAGTTTAGGATTTGCCCATCCACGCCCACTTGAAAAATTCACCCTGTATAAGCAAGATTTTACTACTTTACTAAGTGTACTGTGCCTTTTCACTAATATCATATATCATGATAATGGTTTAGTGGAACAATTGAAGAATAATACTTAATTATACTTAGTTTCGCTTCATCTGACATAATACATTGTAATAATTAGCCAATTTCGATAAAATGGACGCATTAAACAATTTAATTGCAGTTAATCTGAACTTTCTGATTACTTATCAAAGAGTTTCTTTTCGAATAATCAGTGGAGTTGATCTTAAACAGCGATTACAATGTGCAGTAAGAATAACTTTTAAGATTCTTACCCGTTCTGCTCCTTACAAACTTGAGTCTTGGCATTTCGTTTTAAACTGCTATTACTGTAATCAAAACATTTTTGACTTGAAAAGTAATCTTGGCTGTATTTAAGCATTAGATTACAAAATCACACAAAAAAAATTAGGTTCGAAAAATTCATCATCATATTCTGCCTAGGGTCGCACCCTAGGCAGAATATGAATCTATGAGTCTAACCGGATCCGGATGCAGCTGAATACTAGCATTTTACATGGAGTGACTGCCTATCTGGCTTCCGCAAGTCAATGAGGGCTATCGTTTTTGAGCTCACCAGATGGCGCCACTGTCGCGTAAGGTTATGTCAATTATTCTATTTTATACTTTAAAGTACCAATAACTTCATAAAAAGATTATTTTATTACGCATAACAATATAGTGTAAACTTCAGATACATTTATTTACAATATTCTTCATAATATTCGCAAGCATGAAAAATCATTTTACCTCCAAGTACTAACAAATAAGATCCCAAGTTGCCACTTAAAATCTTCAAGTCATAATTAATCAGGAATAGCTCAATCTAGACCACAATCGTGATTATTAGTAAAAATACGTGATAAAAAAGCACGCAACGCGTGAACTTTCTATGACACCTGAGTTTTCGTTGACCTCGCGCTACACTAGCGCCCCTAGCGGCGAATTCACAAGCAATAGCCCCCATTAGTATTGGGTAGTACTATCGATACATTAAATAGTTTTACCATAACAAGAAATCTTTGATTTTTAAAAGGAACATCTCATCGGGCCGCATGGATCAGCCTGTCGGGCCGCAGCGATTAGCCAGCCAGGCCGCATGTTCCAAATCAATATTTACCAGATTTTTGTGCTTCATTTTTACTAGCCATTAGTAAAAATGAGCTTACTTCCCCCGAGTTCGTGTATGTGGTCTATATTGTGCAGTAGTAAGAATTTTAATATAATAATATCGTACCAATTAGTCAACTAGAACTACAAGAAAGTTTAAAAACTAGCTATTTAGCTACTGGTTAGTAGAACACACTTTTTAAACAAAATAAACATACCTGATATTAGTTGTACATGGATCTGAAGGCGCGTGGCCGTAAACGGAACTAACGTTGCCTTCATGTTTTAGTCAATACAATTTCTACAGATAATTTCACACATGTTTACCAACAGCGCCCTTCCAAAGCGAAAAAAGGAACTTGCAGCACCGTACATCATCATCTGCCTAGACTTTTTGGGTCAGCTTCCAGTCTTAACGCATGACGCTGAGTATCGGTATTTCACATGGAGCGACAGCCTATATGACCTCCACAACCCAGTCAATACTGGGTAATACAATACCCCTTGGTAAGACTGGTTGTCAGACTTTTTAGGCCACTGACTACCTGGAACGACTGTCAAAGATCTACAGATGACAGCCGGGATCAGCGGCTTGACGCGCTTGCTGAGGCACGGAGAAAAAACCCATCCAAAGAAAAACCTAGGTAGGCTTAACCTGAAGATTGATCTGCGCGGCTGTTAGTATTTAGTCACGAACTTCTCCGGCTCCTTGCAGAACTAGTACCACCATCGTTTTGTTGTATCTCGCTCGATAATATCATTTCATTTGACAATGTAACAGCGAAGAGTTCGATTCAAATATATTTAGAACTCATTTCTGTGATTACCATGTACCATTTTTCATTTCATTCCTTTTTAAAGCGTTTTAACAATACTATTGACTATATCGCGATATCCTTCACCGCATTTTAGAAGAATATTGGCCCTTACAGTTAATTCAGGTGAGCTTAGTTACCGGCTTGGTTGTTGTTATTTTTATTTTTGTGTCAAGCCATTTCAGTTGTTGGTTTGTTTACTATGGTTATCTTACATTCTTACACCCGTATCTATGAACAATTCAAACTCAAAGTGATTACTCGAGCAAAAGTAATAGGGAATATGCATGTAATATTTTTTTTCACTTAAATCAGTAAAATACAGTATCACCAACCCAATAAAATATCGAAAAGTTAAGTTCAACTACTGCTTGTCACTTAAAAAAATATTATACTCCTACAATTTACTACGACATGCTATTATGTATGCTACATACATGCCATTCATTTCACAGTAAGTGATGTCACCTACCTCTATCTGCCTTGTTTAAATCATTTTTTTTTGCCGTTAATAGAATAGTTTTACTACTTGTAATTGTGATTTATTCAAGCTAAAATTGCAATAACAATATTATAGTAAAATCTTAGTGAAACTTTAAGTAGTTTTCAACTTAAGGTGGAAGCGCAAGGGTAGCCCGCGAAATTTAAATTTTCTCAAGTTTATTGCAATTTGCAGGTCAGTGTCAAGTTGTATGTTGATGAAAATATGAATCGCGCCAGTAACACGTATGGCGTTACATAATTATAATCATTCAAATCATCAATACAGCTCTCCAAGTTCATATAATCACATTCAATAGCTATTTCTTGAAAAAGTCACTTTTTGAGATTATATGAACTTGGAGGGTTGTATTGATGATTGGAATGATTATAATTCTATAACTCCATACGCGTTAATGGCGCGATTCATATTTTAATCAACATACAACCTGACACTGACCTGTAAATTGCAATAAACGTAAGAAAATTTAAATTTCGCGGGCTACCCTTGCGCATCCACCTTAAAGTGTTTCTGACACATAGTATTTGACGTCACTACCGGAATCGATGCGTTTTGTGTTTACGTTCCGTTTCACCAGAAACATGCTACATAAAATATTAAATTGTAAAATAAGTGTTGTATTAGAGAATTAAACAAGTGTACCACAATATTTGTAAGGGTTTTTAAAAAAAGTTTTGTATTTCTTGCATATTGATTAAGATACGATTTTTATCCTGTAGTTCAATGAGGGCTATCGTTTTTGAGCTCACCAGATGGCTCTACTGTTGAGTAAGGTCCTGTCAAAATAAATTATTTTATTGTATACTTTAAAGTACCAATAACTTCATCTAAAGGTTATTTTATTACGTATAACAACATAGTGTAAACTTCAGATACATATTTACAATATTCTCCCTAAAATTAGCAAGCAAGATACATTTAAACAATCATTCTACCTCCAAGTACTAAACATTAAGATCCTAAGTTGCTATTTAAAATCTTCTAAGTCTTAATTTATCAGGAATGGCTCAATCTAGACCACAATCGTGAATATTAGTAAAAATACATGATAAAAACACGCGCAACGCGCGAACACTCTATGACATCTGACATTTCGGTGACCTTGCGCTACACTAGCGCCTCTAGCGGCGAATTCATACGCGATAGCCCTCATTGCTTAAGTTAGAACTGTCAAAAGTTGGACCGCTTTGCTATCTTTGACGGTTTTTTCTTCGTTCAAATTCTTGTCCATTGAATAAAAATGGTTGCATAAGTAATTACCTAAAATCATGAAATTACTTTAACTTCATTATAGATACAATTGTTACACCCGTGTCTCACTTCAAGCATTATAACTACAGAATAACAAGTATCAAGTAATCACTTTGACTTGTATTTAAAGGGTGTAACAAGACCCTTCACGAAGCCGAAGGGCACTTGTTCTCCCCGTCATTGCGATATTTTTTTGTTCTAGACCATACCTGGCAACCTTCTAGTTACGGAGATATTGGGGGTCAAATTTCAAACTTTTTTCATAAATAAACGTTTTTAATTTAAGATTTTTAATTGTAACACCTCCACGACCCCCCGTACTATTCAATCTATCAATCAGCCAATGTTGGTACCGTAAAACGTGACTTCTCATCCCAAAAAAAAAAAGTCGTTTCCCAGCAATATTTTTTGCGTAAAGTTACTTAGTTTGATGTACATAATACTTGGTTGACAGCTTCGTGAAGGTTCCTGTTACACCCTGTAGACACAAGTGTTACACCCGTATCTAACTTCAAGCATTTACTAATCTACAGAATAACAAGTATCAAGTAATCACTTTGACTTGTATATAGACACAGATGTTAGATTCGTACTAGTACATACGTGCTAGTAACTGCTCCCACACGAATCAATCCTTTCTAACATTTTAAATTTATATTTAACTGTCTAAAAACATACTATTTAGTGACATCCCATTCCCAGAGCTCATTTTTCTAATAAAGATTTAATTAAGTACAGAACACACTATATTGTATTGTTTATCGGGCTGGTGTTCACACACACACACTACAATAAAGCATTCGAAATTCTTATTCTGATCTGCTTTTATTGTCTACTAGCGACCCGCCCCGGCTTCGTACGTGTGCCATGTTACACATATAAACCTTCCTCTTGAATCACTCTATCTATTAAAAAAAACCGCATCAAAATCCGTTGCATAGTTTTAAAGATCAAAGCATACATAGGGACAGACAGCGGGAAGCGACTTCGTTTTATACTATGTAGTGACGATTGCGAAATAACGCGTGTTATAATGTGTCCTGTACTTGTCTCAATACTAATACTAATACTTTTAACTTAGTTATACTAGCGCTAGTGGCCATACCCAACTAACTACTTAGCATTTTATATTGTACAGCGTGTAACAGAAAGGGTATAATCATATGGAATACTGTGGTACGGACCATCAAACTGAACACAAATCGTAAAAAAATAATCAGCTGTCCCATACATTTGGGTCGATTAGGTATTGAAATTTTGTATAGGACAGCTGATTATTTTTTTATGTTTTCGATGACGGTCCCATAGAGAAAGTTGTTCAGTTTAATGGTCCGTACCAAAGTATTCCATATGATTATACCCTTTCTGTTACACGCTGTATAAGCAAAAAAGCGGTATCTTAAAAAAAAAACTTGTTGTTTTTCATCTAACAGCTTGTAACATCTCTCATTAGGTGTACAGTCACCAGAGCATCAAGATAGTATAAACTGTAAAATTTTCCCATTCGATTTTGAACTTAGCTATCAACATTTTATGGTATAAAATCAATTGGAAAAAAAAATACAGTTTGCGGTAACTTGATGTGCTTGCGACTGCACCGGGGGGCCTAAAATGGCTGTATTAGAATCATAATACGAATCACGTTAAAATTTTAAAACTCTTAAAATGGAGTTTGTTGTCATAACCATAAAGACCATTTTAAGAATTTTAATTTTTTAACATGATTCATAATATCTGATCCAAATAAACCGTTACTTTATTGGAGTATTTAAATGTAATAAATGAATTCAAATTTTTTATGTCTCATTTTCGGTCTGAAAAAGACTGATCAATTTTTAAACATTTCCTGTATTTTCGAAATAATTGTTACCGCTTTTTTGCTTACAGGGGCAGTACAGTGCCCGGTTGTTCATATGGCACATATTGTTAATTATTTAAAACCAATTTGTTAACTATTTAAAATCTGAGTGTGCTATATTAAAAACGGAGTACTGTATTACAGTGCTATATAGTAGGCAAATTATTTAGTGATGGCATTACAGAACATAGTTATTGCTTTTATATCACTGAATAATAACCCTCATCTAGTTGCAATTGTGATAGCGATCTACTAATTTAAAAAAAAAAACAATATTTCTAAAGCGTTTCATTCACGTTAAGCCTTTAAAAACGTATCAGACAGTATGGTTGTCTCATTTACATCTCTCTGTGTTCATAAACAGTTCATTAGAAAGCTGTTCTATAAAAAAAATCTCGTGAACGAAACGCTTGTAACCTGTTTCACCAATTTATAGTGCAAATAAACCAATTTACATACAAATTGCTATCATTCCTAGTAAGGTGCATCCACATCACCATTGAGCAACATGATAAAATTTAATAACATTCTACTTTTGCTATAAATTTTAACATTACATACACAACCTTTCAAACCTTGCTCCACAAAAAGTAACTTAGTTCTGGATGCATCTATAAGAAGTAACAGCAATCGGCATTTCAAGACAAACCAGTAAAAAATCTCTACTGGCATGCCAGTAACACTAGCGCTAGCAACTACACCCGTATGTACCACTCATAAACACCTGTTTTACCGGCTAGTGACGAACTTAGGTTCCATGTGGCCGGTGTCAGAGAGTGATCGGAGAACAACGTTGCCGTTCGGCATTATTGATATCCAGGTTATGGACGCGTGATTCAGAGATATCCGGAGCCAAGCTTCAGGTGGGAACTGCAGTGCTCTGAAAAGCAAACAGACGAAAACATGAGAAGAAATATAAAGAGATGGTTTTAATTTTAGGGGTGAAATTGCCGATTTGTGTGGACGATTTCGTGAAAATTTTATAATACCATACTAACATTTCCTTATTTTACTTGGAAACGTCTGAACCGATTATGATGCAAGTGCAAACTATAGTTAGAATTAAAAAAGCTGCGCTGTATTGCGTATCTTAAGTTCTCAAAACAGTTTATGACAACAATATAAGGTCCCATTAAAATAGGTGGACAAATTTTAATACAGCGTTCATTACGTCTAACCAAAGAGATCCAAGCAAAAAAAAACACTGATCAAAGTGATTTTATTTTGACCTAATGGATGTGTTTATTCTACAGTGCCGCGGTCAATTTATTATTTTTGGTCAAAATAAAATCAGTGTTTTTTTTCCTTTGGATATCATTGGTTAGGCGTACTGAACGCTGTGTTAAAATTTGTCTGGGACCTTAAATATCTACATCAAGTAGAGAAACCAACGGCATGTTTCAATACAGGTGTTTTGACACACTACCATAAGAGGTAATATGCAACTACTAGTACGGTTTTAAAACTCCAATAAAAATGGAATTAGGAAAAATATAACTATGCGTCAAAGTTACAAACAGAACAAAATGTGAGAAAAAACGGCAATTTCATAGTTAAAGACGTATTATTATAACTATACGATTTATTTATCTGAATGCTATTCAGGGTGGCGATTTAGTTTACAGGCAATCGTCAAAGGAAGTGGAGTTACCCGTCATACTCGTTTAAAAAAAAAATCGTTTAGAAACTCATATGGTTTCTTTTTAAATCGCCAACCTGCATTATGTCGTATAATGCTGAGCTTTACCCTCTTTGGAGGCGGCAGCGTAAAGGGAAATAATGCGAAATATTGTCACAATCGCAGATCATCATATTTTGTGGTTTGCTTAAGGAGGAAACTGCCGGTTACGACCTATTTCTATACACTGCATTGTACACCAATCAACGAGCACTTTTATTGTCAATTTAACATTCGAGAACCACACAAAAGGGTACTTACTTGCAGACAAAGTATCGTATGACATTGGCGTGGCAGACCAACAGGGTGTATGTGTCGTCTGTCTGATCCGGAGGCGCCCTGTGGAAATAGCGCCTGAAGCCAGCTTCGATTCTCGCGCTATCCTGAAAGAACTGCTGTACGTGCCAAAAAGGAGGTTATTACGCGCCAGTTGCATTATAATATAAAACTTAGGTGTTTACGGAGAGAGTGGAGTTTCGATTGGAGGTTTTAGGGTAAAAAATATAAATAAACATTACTAGGACTAACAGTGAACAGTTCATCCATGAGCCATTTTCCATGCGTTTTTTTCTGTTATTTTGTCTTCCAGTTCAATGAAGTGCGACTGAATATTAAACTTTAAATGTGTAAAATAAAAACACAAAGAAAAAAAATTGTGAATAAGGATTTTTTGTGAACGAAATTAAACTTAAAAGTTTTAAGTTTGATTACGACTGGCATAATAATGGCTAACTTTAGCTCCTATGCCCCATCGCATTATAACTTCTATGCTTGACTTTAGCTCACGAGCCGCATACGGCCCGCTAGACTTAACCATGCGGCCCAAAAAGATACGTGAGCTACTTTTGAGGCAAGTTTGTATCTGTCGTCGTCGCCAGTTTCTTTTTTTTTTAATTAGTTGCATTATTAAATCGGAAAAAGTTTTCAATATTTTTGTTAATGTGGTGACAAAAGACTTAAAAAAAGAGTAAACCAAAAAACCAAAGGGTAAATTGGATAAAATGAAATAAAAGGTATGCAGTGCATAGTGATGATCATTCATTTAGGGCCGATTTTCAACATGGCAGACTTTTATTTTCTTTTCCTCATAGCTATGGTGGAAACCGGGCCTAATGTTAGCTAAGTGATAAACTTCTTTTTATACATGAATCTTTAAATTCAAAATGCAACAACATACTTATCAAATGGAAAATGATGCGAAACTGGGTTGTATAATGTTAAGTTTGTTAGTGGAAAATTCATAGGTAATTTAGCCACCCAATCAATCGGCCTTTGCTTTAACTACTGTTAAAACAATGAGGTCTGAAAATTTACTCTTTTAATTACTTAATTTTTGATAGGTAATAAAAAAAAGTTTTTATTTTTGTTTTGATTCTGGATTCCTTTTGAAACCGATGATTGGATTTCAATTTTACCCGAGAAATATGAGGTTAATATCGTTAATACCATCCCATTCCACCCCGTATCTCATAGCTTGATCAGTCTGTTGTCAAATGTCATTAAAGAGGCTTTCACAAACACCGGGATACTGAATTTATAAAGTAAGAAACGTTGACCTGGTGGTTAAGTAGGTAAGCTCAAAGCAAGAATTAAATCCTAAGATTGTATTCTAACGTTCCATGTTCGCGTGATCTAAGCACAGTGAGAGCACATCTAGCGTTTTTAATCTTTGGGAACAAATTTAATTAAAAATGCCACTCCTGTTAATATAATTTTTAGAGAGAAAGGACATCATTCATGTTTCAAACAAATTGGCCCAAAAATTAAAGCACAGCTTGCACAAGCACAGTTTAAATAAAACTATGATTTTTAGAATAGCAATGGAAGGGTGCCTAACTCGTTGCCAAATGGGCTGACTCAATTTGAATTGTCATCGACACTCTAAGAAGTGTAGGGGTTTGCTAGACTTTCGTTGTAATAGTAAAGTGTTTGTTACTTGACAAGAAAATCGTATTTATGTCCGGCCGGTTCAAAACAGAACTAATGTTGAAATAAATCTTTAAATAGTAGCAGTATTTTGTGAAGATTTACGTCAACTAAAATGCATTTCTTGATATTGCCTGTATCACATTATGCTAACAGTATGACATAATTGTCAGGTTATCCTGAGGTGATCTGATCATTTGAATTTCCAAAGCGTTTCTTACAGCAGTTAGGTACAGCCTGATAAATTATAATTTATAATGCATTGGATATACAAAACTGTATTGGTTGTAAAATAAGTCTAAGAAAAACATGTAGGGACTAAAATCACTGAGAAAACAGTTCCAATACAACAGCAAATAAAACTTAACAGGTATTTAAAAAAAAAGAAATAAATAGATCTTAATCAGAAAACAAACACATCAGACAGTTTTATCAAAGGATTTTAAAAACAAATACATTGCGAAATATTTGAAAAGCCTGAAGCAAGCTCACATGTTTGCACGGGACCAATCAAGATCGGAGATTAAATATAAAAAACACTTATTTTTGTTTGTGTGGCAAAGTTCCAAGACTGCATTTATTAATGCAATGTAATAAAAAAAAAAGAAAAAAAAAAATATGGATAAAATATCAGTGTCTAAATTTTACCCAAACAAAAAAAAACAGGGCAAGATAAATAAAACCATTTGAAAGTACAACTGTTTCCAAGTAGATTATTATTAAAACAAAAAAAAAACATTAAAAAAATCTCACTAACAACGAATCTGCATAACAGGATTGATCTGTCTCTCAACCTAGTGCACCTGTCTCACCGCCGACGATTGGAAAAAAAAAACGAGTACAACTAACAACTAGAAACCAGTTTTTTGTTTTAGTGAGTTCTCGCCGGTGCAGTGAACACTCAGCAAGCGAATATTATCACTCTTTTACTGACATGTGACATACATTTATTGTAAGCTTTTAGAGCAGTAGAAAAGCAGTAGAAATCAATTAAAGTTCAATCAAGAATAACTTACTTTTGGTTCTGGCCTCCAATGTCCGACAGGTGGTTCAGGAGGAATTGGAGCCCCTTCTTCAATCAGCTGGCAGTTCTTCACCTCTATATTCTTGTCCAGATGCTTAGCTATGATCTGCCCTGTCTCTTGGGCTCTGGTCATGGTAGACTGGACTATGCAGTCCCATTTGATGTCTAAAAGAGCCAATCTTTGGCCGGTGAAATCAGCTTGGAGTCTGCCTGTAAAAGTTCAATTTGCATGTGATAAAAAAAAATGTTAAGACCCAGATTTACTTATTTGTGGATTCAAAATAAGGCAGGCACTGTTCTTTGTGTAATCTATTTTACTGCCAATAAATGTGAAGTAAATAAATGTGAGGAAAACGGCATCTTTTTGAAACAAAAATTTGAAGATATTTGTGAAACCACTATCAACTCAAATAGGGCCCAAGTTATTGATTACGTCGTTGTTTCAGCAGTGGGAATGCTTTATGATGATTATGTATGCTCAAGTTAAATATATTTGCTAACGTGGTGATAAGAATTAAGATGAATAGAGATGAACTGACAGTTTACTTGCAAAGAAGGTAATATCTGTGTGTGGACTGCCCCCTTGGTCTAGTGGTCGCAATCGCGACTGCTGAGTATGAGGTCCTGGGTTCGATTCCCGGCTCGGGCAAATAGCTATTGGGTTTTTCCATCAGGAACGCAGTAGCAGCCACGGAGTCTGGATTTGTGCTCTATTACATGGGACTTTTTTTTTCCATGCCTAACATACGGCTGCCAGACATGGGTCTACACAAAAAACATAAAAAATAAAATAACCACAATCCAAAGAGCTATGGATAGGAGCATCTTGAAACTGAGAAAAATAGAGAGAGTAAAAAATGAAGATATAAGAAAGAAAACAAAGCTGACAGATTTAAGTAAGCCTTGAAGCTGAAGTGGCAATGGGCGGGCCACGTAACAAGATACGCAGACAAAAGGTGGACCTCACAGGCGACAAAGTGGTCTGGCCCAATGGGGAAAAGAAAAGCGGGAAGACCAAAGAAAAGGTGGGCAGACAATATCACAGAAGTTGCAGGCAAGAACTGGTGGAACCTCGGTGCAAAAAGAGCGGACTGGAAGAAGATGGAGGAGGCTTTTACCCAAAAGGGATCCATTACAAGTGCAAAAAACAAAGAAATACTTGAATAACATAACTATGTATAGACTTATTACTTAGAAGTGGAATATAGAAGCTTAATATTATTACATGGGACTTAAATGTAACTGGCAATATTTGGGTGTACTTTTAAGAACACCTCGGCCTAACCTGTGTGATGTTATGAATGTATGTGTAAAAATAATATATTTGAAATCGCACCCAATTCCGTGAGAGTCCTATCCTTATCCTTGGCTCCATCAATGTTGTACTGGCCATGTCTGATCAGGAACAGATGCCTTACGGCTCTGCTCTTTGCTTTCTCCAGCTTCTCATTGTATTTGTTGTCTTCTTCAGGGTTCCCCATATTCTTTATTGGTTTCACTATAGATTCTGGTTCTCGGCTAAAATGAAAAGTGGAAATCGTTAGCACTGATTACGTTTTTATAATGTACATACATAATTGGGTTTGAATGAGCTTTGGCTGCGGGTTCTTTTGAGTAGTATCATTTATACCTGGCCTTTATTCTAATTTAGTATTTGGGGTTCAGCATGTCTTCTTCAGCAAAAGAAACAATGGGTTGATGATATCGTAAAAACAGCTGGGAAAAACTGGATGAACACCACCCAAGACCAACCAAAATGGAAAAGGATGGAAGAAAAATGAAAAATCAAGAGAAAATGGAGGATTTTTTACCCTACAATAATAAATATTTTATTTTATTTCTTTAATAATTCATTATGGAACAGTATGGATAAATAAAGCTTAAATAAATAAAATTTCTTCTTCTCTAAGTTGTCATCCCATGTGTCACCCCCTTTCTAGCCAGATATCTATCACATAGTCCATCCATCGGTTTTTATAAGTACTTATAAACTTATATTAACAGTTTGTTTAAAACATTGCTAAATTCTGAATTTGAAATCAGCTTATATAGTTCCAAAAGAACTATTAGAAGAAATACCACAAGGTAGACAAGGTATGAAACTGTAGATAATTAAAGTTTTGTGTCTGGGGAATTCCCTCAAAATAAATTCTTATTGGAATTATCTGACAACAAGATGCCTACTTTTCTTGAATGTGTAGGTAATTGTGGTTTTGAGGGGAATTTCCATAAACAACATTATTGAAAATGCAAATTACAGCAAATTATGTTATGTGTAAGTGATAAGCATAAGGTAAAATAGTTTTGGCAGGGCTATTTCCTTAAGATTCTTGAAGGATGACCTCAACAGGACCAACCTTTAATAGAAATTGATGCTTCAAAAGTATTTTATGCAAAATGCATTGTTTTTTTTTGTAAAACCAGAAGATTCAAGAATAAAAGACAATTTTTGGTTGTTGATATAAATCATACTAATTTTTACTATAAATCCCCAAGTATTTTGCGAATCAATGACCATTTGAAGGTCAAAACAAGGTAAATGAACTTAACAAAAACAAATGCATTTTATTTTTAGTCACCTGCCATCCACATTTAGCATCAAAACATCGATGTCACAAACTGGGTCATGACCTGCATGCATGGTATTGAACTCTGTTTCCATGAATAGGCCTTTTTATCTACGATAAGATTGCGATTTGAAGACAAAAGATAAATAAAACGGTTTGATTTACTTCAATCACGCTATTTACGTCCTAATCATGCAAACAATAACGGCTCCTTTGTAGTCGAAATTACTTGTTATTAACGGTTTCAAATCATATGTGAAGTAGGTACTTACTGATCCCAATTCCTATCCCATTGAACGCTAGGTGTAAAATTCGTTGTCCAGGAATTGTGGACATTGTATCTCCTCTCAGGTTTATCATTATTTATCCTGTAATAGGCTAAGCCGCCTCCCACTGCACCCAAACTAAGGAGCGCAATCTTCTGAAACCTCGACAGCGATGCCATTTTGATTTTATTATGTGCTTATACGGCAATGGATTACCATTTGCGGAGGTATTTTGTGACGTAAGTAAGGAAATTAATTCAAAATTCTAGTCAGTCACGAAAATAACCTCCTGACTACCACGACGTTTGCAAACTGACAGACAGATGAGACAGCAGTGACAGCTATTAAAAGGGATGTACCAGTTGTCAAATTAGGTGTCAAACTGTCACTTTTTTTTTTTTTTTTTTTTTTTTTCCCATTTGGGAAGGCTATAGTCTTTCGACCTTATTGCCTAGTCGTACGTCTGAGTATTTTCTTTCGTGTTAAGTTTTAAACAATAATGTCTTTCGTGTTAAATTTTCCATATTTAATTTTTTAGTATTCTTAAACTGTCTTTAGATCCATTACAAATTTTTCATATTCCGTACATAACAATACGTATGTTATTCATATTCATCACAGAGTACTTTTTAATATTCATTTTTGTCAAATCCTTGGTTTACGTCAAGTTATGTACCTAAGGGACTTGAACGTACAAATGTCAAAATATAGCTATCTCCTCTTAAAAAAAAAACATAACCTAAAAAATGCTATCTAGTTAAACACTTTACATATATATAAAAGGTAAGAAAAATAAGGTAGATAAATAAAATGTATTATCCAATTTATATACAAAAACACGAAATGTAGCCTAAATGTCATTTACAGTCTCTATTATAAATTTGTATAAATATATATAAGTTGAGGCATTCATAAGTAGCTCCTGAATGCAATGCGGGACCTTATCAGGATCTTTATACATTTTTAGAAGCTCATCCGACAACACAAGGCGCTGAATGTTGAAAGACGAACACTCAAAGAAGATATGGTGTAAAGATTGAACTTTTTGTGATTGGCAGTACTCACAATAAGGAGAGTTAACTATTTTAAGACGATGAAGATGATAATTTAAACGACAGTGACCAAAACGCATACGACAAATAAATGAATAAAACTTTCTATTTATAAAATTGTTACTCCTGCAAAACCAAGGTGTGGAGTTTATTTGTTTATCTAAAGTGGCATACCAAGTGCCTTTATTTTCAATCTGTGTGGACTGGTATGAATGTTTCCCCCACGTTTGACACATACGCTGTCTTAAGAGACTAACTGCGTCTGAATGTGGTATGGAAACATTCATATCAGCATCAGCATTTGGAATCAATTCATCTAAATCAACAATTTTTTTGGCCAGATAATCTGCCTTTTCATTTCCTGGAACACCAATGTGTGAAGGTACCCAAACAAAACTAACTTCTATATTGGAATGAGACAGTTGGATCCATAGCTCTTTTATTAAATAAATTATGTAGTTAGTGTTAGCATGTAATTTATTATTAGCCAGATTTTTCAAGACACTCATGCTGTCACTTACTACTACCCATTTGCTATGACCTGAATTGCAATTTTTTATATGTTTCAAAGCACTCAAAATAGCAACAGCTTCAGCTGTAAAAATACTAGCATTTTTATCAATTTTTCGACCAAGACCTATATTTGAGGTTGGCTCATAAATAGCAAAAGACACTGCTCTATCATTTTTGGAACCATCGCTATACACAAATTTATGATCTGACAACTCTGACAACACTGCATTAACTTCCTCTTTTGAGGACAGGTCTTTTTTATTTTTTATAATTATATTTATATCAGGAAATTTTGTGATAAAATCTCCTTGATAACAAGGCAGAATATGTTTTGATTGATAGATGTTTGTATTTTTAATAAAATTTATAAAACTATGAATATCCTGTAACATATAAAATGGTTTTATGCCTAACCTAGGATTGGAATGCAACAAATTGACCAAGAGACTATTATTAGAAACACTAAAAAGTTTTAATATAAATCTTTCTTTCAAGTAATCAAATCGAATTCTTAATGGTGGAACATTACATTCAATCTGCATTGCATTTATAGGAGTACTTCTGAATGCCCCAGTGATAACACGTAAGCATTTGTTTTGCAGAACATCTAAACTATTTACAATTTTTGTATCTGAAGCGAAACAGTAAAAGCCATATTCAAAGTGACTACGAACTAAAGATTTGTACAATAATAGTAAAATTTTTGGGTCTGCTCCCCAGTATGAACCAGCCAAAGATTTCAATATATTATAAGCTCTATTTGCTTTACTAATTATATGTTTGGTATAATTGTTCCAGGTTAAATTATATGAAAAAAGGACCCCTAAAAATTTCACTTCATGTGAATTGGGCAGTGCACAATTGTTATATTGCACGGGAGGCATGTTAGGACACTGTTTACCAAACACAACCACTTTGGACTTTGATGGACTGACATTAAGATCAAGGTAAGAGAAATATTTACACAGATTTGACAAGGCATCATTGACTATATGGACAACCTGTGATAAATTTTTTCCAGAGGCATAAACAACTAAATCATCTGCAAATTGTAAATTTTTAACTTGAGACCCTAAAATTAAATTTAATCTACGTATATACAATATAAATAATAAAGGTGATAATATACCTCCTTGACAAACTCCTTTTGATGCAAGTCTAGGACCATAAATATGTCTATTAAATTTAACAAACACTTTTCTATTGCTCAAAAATTTTCTGACCCAAATTATAATTTTTTCAGGTATTCCTATTTGTAATAGTTCATGGCATAAAATATCTATATTTACACTATTAAAAGCCCCAGCCACATCGAAGAAAACTCCAACCAAATTATTATTGCCCAATAAAGAGTGATGTATATCAAGTTGCAATTGACAGACACTTTCCCTAGCAGACCGATTTCTACGAAAACCAAATTGATTAGAAGGTAAAATATGATTTTTTTCAACATAAAACTCTAAACGCTGCTTCAACAAATGCTCGAATAGTTTACCAACACAAGAAGTAAGTGCTATGGGACGATAAGAATCGGGACATAGTTTGGGTTTTTCTGGTTTTAAAATTGGTACAAGGCAATCCACTTTCCAGTCTTGAGGTATGATATTATTTTCCCATAGCAAATTCAGGACTTTTATGAATGTTTTTAAACCAGTAATGCTAAGTTTTTTAAATAATATGTATGGTAATCCATCAAGACCATAAGTAGTGTCTCTTCGGGAGGAGATGGCAGATATTAATTCACTGATTGTAAAAGGATTAAGTAGAAAACTATGACTGGAGTTAGTACTATTATTAGACAATGAACTTGGGGCACGCGACACAAAATCTGGAGTGTATTTCTTCAAAAAATCTAAAATCCATGCGTCGTTTTCGTGATTATTGAAATTATATGTTTTGTTGTATTTGCGCATAAATTTCCATATAATAGATATTGGCGTGCATCTGTTGAAAGTTTCACATAGGGACATCCAACTTTTTTGTCGTTCTGTTTTTATAATTATTTTTTTAAGTGCTCGAAGTCTTTTAAATTGTATATAAGTTTCTTCTGATGGATTATTTTTAAAATTTATGTAAGCTGTTTTGAAATTAGATACAGCCTCTGTACACTTTTGATTCCACCAAGGAAGGGAAGTCCTTCTAATCCTATTTGTAGAACATGAGCGATTGCTGCTATTTATATTGGCCTTACAATTTGGAGTGGAATTAGCAGCAGCTGTACGTAAAATTGTACAAAAATTATGATATGAATCCAGAGGATGTATATTAACTGTTTCGAAATCGACTAATAATTCATCTACATTATTACTATACATTTCCCAATCTACCATTTTGTAATTTGGGTAGGTAGGCAAATGTTCAGTACTTGAACAATTACCACAAGAATCATTATTTTGACTATTACTAATCACTACTTTTATAATTACAGGGATGTGATAACTACTACCAAGAGGACTATCATGTATTTGCCATTCGCAATTAAGCGCCAATGATGGAGAAACCAAAGACAAATCTAGTGCATTAGGACGCCATGTTAGAGAGCCAACTGTTGTTGCCTGACCATTATTAAGCAGAATTAAATTATTTTCGTCAATGACCTCTAAGATATTTTGACCACGTGGAGAGTCAGAACCACAACCCCAAGATGTGTGATGAGCATTAAAGTCCCCAGCAAATATAAAAGGACCAGGAATAGACTTCACCAATGAATCAAAGCTATCCTTATTGAAAGCTGGATTAGAATTTAAAGGACTGTAGAAACTGACTATACTGATCTCCTTATTATTAACTTTAATTTTTACACAAATATTTTGTAAGGAATTGTCAAAATGAGTGTTAATTTTATCATAAATAATACTTTTATGGATTATAATGGCAACTCCATTGTGTTTGTTACCACAATCATTCCTTTCAATATTGTAATTTTTTATTTTATAATTTTGTTCAGGTTTGAACCATGTTTTACTAATTATTGCAATGTCAATACTGTATGTATAGAGGAAATTGGTAAATATGTGTTTGTTACTGTTAAGACTTTGTGCATTCCATTGCATTATCTTTAAATTTGATATATCCATTATTTATGGAGGTGAAGGAATGTTATTACTTAAAGTTTTTTTTAAAACCTCTTTAATTGACGATGTGTTTATAGGGACATCTTTATTACTAACTATTTTTATAATTGTCTCTACTAAAGTATTTATAAATTTATCGGATTTCATTAAATTATTAATTTGTACATCTAAATTTTTTGCTGTTAAAGCTGGAAAAGCATTACTATTAAAAAGATCGGAGTATGTGGCACTTCTTGACTTTATTTTGTTTTCTTCCACTTTTTGTTTTTTTATAGGACAAGATGAGGAGATAGCTATATGATCGCCCTTGCAGTTTGCACACTTAGCATCCTTTGGGTCGACCTGACAATTCTTAAAATTATGGTTTAATGTACAGATGGAACAAACCTCGGCATTGCGGCAAAATTTAGCGATATGTCCATATCGAAGACACTTTAGACATTGTTTTACAGGTGGAATATATTTGCTCACCTCGTGACGCCATGAGTCCAGATATATATAAGCAGGAAGAATGGTGGAAGCAAAGGTAACAGCAACTGCTTGTGTTGGTACAAATTCAACACCGCCGAAACCCTTTACCCTGCGCATGAAGCGCCTGACTTGTACGACATTTTTTGAGCTGCCAATTAATGAAAATATTTCTTTGTTTGACATGTCTACTGGGACTGAAGTCAGGACCCCAGTTACCTCTGTGTCTGCAGCAGGGATGGATGCCTTAAGATTTAACTGATCTAATAATTTTTTATTTTTTATAAACATATTTGCATTATTAGGCAAATCGAAGGTGATGCCAACCTTGTATTTATTAATCGAACGCAAATGCATGACGCCTGAAACACCATGCTCGCGTACACCTTTGGAAAGAGCCATGCGATCCCTATCACTGAAAGACTTGTTTTCTTCGCAGTGGTTTAAAAATACAACAAGCTCTTTTTGGTTGGTATCCTCTGGGTAGTTACGGGTGTAACCTTTAACTTTATAAATACCGTACTTGTTCTTGTTCGGGTCATTGTCAGTAGTGTCCTTGTACGAAGAAAAGGATGTTACCGCTGATTCCGCTGAGTCGGAATCAGTGGATACCTGCTGGGAATCCGGAGGTGGTTCGTCCTCCTTCCTCTTTCTCTTTTTCACCATTATGAGAAACAAATATTATTTACAGTAACTATTTACGAGTTAAAACTAACTATTAATATAACTTTTTACAAAGATATTGTGCAAAATGTACAAAAAAAATATTTTAGAAATTTGGAATCAAAAAAGCGCGCCTTTCCTCTTCTACGTTTTCCCGCCTTTTTTCTCAAACTGTCACACATAAGGGCTGCATTCCGAATTACAAAATAATCACTCACAGCGCTCACATCTATATTTTGCGTTCCGTTTTAGATATCACGATTATGACAGCTGAGAACTGTCATCAATTTGGAACGCTCGTGAACGCGTTCACAGTGCACATAACCCCAAACCAAAACCTTTGACAAGACCTATTTTTGAAAATGGACGATTTGTTGGTTGACTCTGCTGCACATACAACCCTCCAAGTTCAATTAATCCCATTCAATAACTATTTCATGAAAAAGTCAGTCACTCAATGGGGTTAAATGAACTTGGAGGGTTGTATTGATGATTTGAATGAATATAATTCTGTAACTTCATACGTGTTACTGGTGCGATTGTTATTTTCAGCAACATACAACTTTACACTGATCTGCAAATCGTAAGAAAATTTAAATTTCGCGCGCAACTCTTGCGCTTCCACCTTAGCACAACAACACAACCTGTGAACAGAACTGTCATCTTTGACAGCGCTCACGGTGATATTTATTTGGGGCATGGTCGGTGTAATCGCAAGATGGCGCATGTCATGACGTCATCGATGACGATTCAAGGGACATCAATATCGCGCTCACGGTAATACGGAACGGGTTTATGGATGCTCAAAGCGATTACAGCGTAATTCGGAATGCAGCCAAGGAACAGCACTTCTAAAGTGATGGAAAATCGACTAATTTGTTACCTATTTTTTGGCCAAAGAATCAGCGTGGCTATGCCACCAGCCTTCTGGGCACTTTTTATATTGACCTTCTTTCACCAAGCTCACTGTGCTCGATTTTACAACCTCCATTGTTACAATTTTCTAGATGACGTGCAAAAAAATTAAGGATGTTTCGCTCGATTTTTCGTCACACATCTTTATTCTAACAGTCCACAGGGCACTATATGTGATGCTCTGTGCCACAGGGACCAAAGTGGCGGGAAAAGAGAAACATGACTACATAGGTAATGGAAATGGAATTTTTCAACGCCACCTGGAGTGAAAGTAATAATGGAGAAATAAATAATGGATGGAAAATTTTACTCAAAAGAAACATTCCTTTATTTTTAAAATCAACGAAATTTTTATGTTAAGGTGGATGCGCAACGGTAGCCCGCGAAATTTAAATTTTCTTACGTTTATTGCAATTTGCAGGTCAGTGTCAGGTTGTTTGTTTATGAAAATATGAATCGCGCCAGTAACACGTATGGAGTTACAGAATTATAATCATGCAAATCATCAATACAGCCCTCCAAGTTCATATAATCTCAAAAAGTGACTTTTTCATGAAATAGCTATTGAATGTGATTATATGAACTTGGAGAGCTGTATTGATGATTTGAATGATTATAATTCTGTAACTCCATCCGTGTTACTGGCGCGCTTCATATTTTCATCAACATACAACTTGACACTGACCTTCAAATTGCAATAAACTTGAGAAAATTTAAATTTCGCGGGCTACCCTTGCGCTTCCACCTTAATATAAAGTAAATCAACAAAAAATACAGTTTTAAAAATAACATTAATCAATATTCTCTTTATTTAAGGTGGAAGCGCAAGGGTAGCCCGCAAAATTTAAATTTTCTTATGTTTATTACAATTTGCAGGTCAGTGTTAGGTTGTATGTTGATAAAAATATAAATCGCGCAAGTAACATGCATGGAATTACAGAATTATAATCATTCAAATCATCAACATAGCCCTCCAAGTTCATATAACCTCATTCAATAGCTATCTCATGAAAAAGTCACTCAATGGAGTTAAATGAACTTGGAGAGTTGTATTGATGATTTAAATGGTTATAATTCTGTAACTCCATATGTGTTAGTGGCGCGATTTATATTTTCATCAACTTACAACCTGGCACTGACCAGCAAATTGCAATGAACGTAAGAAAATTTAAATTTCGCGGGCTACCCTTGAGCATCCACCTTAAATGTCTCTATTTATTTACACTATCCTGAAAGCACAGACTCAATTTTTTATTGAATAAAAAATGGCAGCCCCAACTTTAATGTCGTGTACGTCCACCTCCACACATACATAACATAACGCCTGTAATCTCCTTATGGGTTAGGTCAGATCAGTAGGTTTTATACTCGCTTTTCATCAGTTATTTTAATTTTTTATCTTATTGTTTTTTTTCTTTTAAGTGTATACAATATTTATAATAAGTTCAAATATTAGTTCCAGGATCATAATGACCCTTGTTTATGTATTGTATTTGTGTTGTTACTAGCTAGTTTTAAATAGGTACTTTAAATTGTAATCTGTGGAGAACGTAGTGGGTAGCATAATTGTTTTAAAATGTTATATTTAAGATATAGTTACATTCTCTGAACTCACCTTATCTGTCGCTGTGGTAGAGCCATAAGCTCGTACGCTGCACTTTTGTCTTTATCAGCCAGACATGACGGGATGTGCAGGCGCCAGCGACCACCAGCTTAGTATTAAGTTCTAAGTATGTATTAGGCTAGGTAGAATAAGCAGTCTTGCATCAAAATCTGTAAGCTCGGGTCGTTTCTAATAAAACTCTTAGTTATAACGGGCCCTAACGTTTTATTTTCGCCGCTCCGCTCCCGAAATCTAACTGGCGCAGCCGGTAGGATTGCCGTAAACCGTTGCTTTCGCGGAAAGTCAAGTGTGAAACACGGAAAAGTGGAAAAGAACACTAAAGAACTTTATCGCGAGTGATAACGTAGAGTCGTCGTAACTTAAAATCAGTGAGACGCTCTTGGCAATCTTCGAACCAAATAAATAAGTTAGATAAAGCGTAACGATAACGTGGGTGAGCAGAGATGTTGAAAGTTTATAAGGCGGTTGGACTGTGAGTAACCTTCTACTTCCTTCCTATTTCCCCATACTAGTAATGTTAATATGAAATAAATTATTGTATCGATTATTTCATTAATTCTGGAAAATCGAGTGAAAAACCTTTTATGGTAGAAATTAATTTCTTTATAATTAGTGATTTATAAATTAAGTGAATATTATTTTCACGCTATTACAAGGAAGATTCATTCATTTATAAAATAAGTGAATATTATTTTCACGTTATTTTAACGATAAGATTTTTCATAAGATTTTCTTTTTCTTTGTAATAGTTAGTTTTTTTTAATAGAAATTTTAATTACTTAAGTTTGATAATTGTAGAATAAGATTTTGACTTTTAATTAATTTTTATTTTAAATTGTTGCTTATCTTTTGTTTGTTTTTTTTACGATTTCATTTAAAATGAATCAAGGTCAGATGCCTGTAACCGCGGCAACCGGTGCAGCCCCGTCGGGTCGTACCGAAACACAATTTTCTATGCAACTTGCTGAATCGTTGATATCTCGGGATGTTTTAAATTTAATTCCAGAATTTAGTGGCGAAACTAATTTACTTAGTTTATTTTTAAGAAAGTGCGAATATGTTATTGAAAAGTATCAAGGGACTACGGATCGAAATGAATTTTTAATGCAGAATATTACGAGTAAATTAAAAGGTAAAGCGGCAGCCTTAATTAGTGAAAGAGGTGATTTTGAGACGTATAGCGAATTAAAATCTTTATTGATCCAACATTTTGGGGATCCCAGGAGTGAGGAATGCGTTGCTATTGAACTAGAAACCCTAAAAATCAAACAAGGCGAGTCATACTTACAGTTTTGTAGCCGAATTCAAGACATTCGTGCTATATTAATTTCAAAAGTCAATCAGAACAGCTCTACAATGTTAAAAGAAGCTAAAAAAATAATTTATAACAATACTTCTCTTAATGTATTTCTGTATAATTTACCAGAACACATGGTGCGGATTGTTCGAATTAAAAACCCTACTACGTTGGAAGAAGCTTTAAAATATGTCCTTGAAGAAGTTAACTTTCAGGAACAATATAATTTATGTAGTAAAATGTTACAACACCGACCGCAAGGTCATATGTTACCATCACGCGATGGAGGAATTGGTTTTAATTCACCCAATCTGAAACCCTTGCAAAATAATAATTTCAGACCTTTTACAAACCCAACTCAATTCAAATTTGGTATACCTAATCAAAATTTCGTACGTCCGAATATACCGAATCAACAAATTGGTCGACCGCAAATGGCTCAATTTGGACCACCAGTTGTTGATAAGAAAAACCCCCAGCAATTAGGCTTCCGACCTCAAGGAATATTTGCCTACAGGCCCCCAACAGCACAACCTGGTTATAGACCCCAAGTAGGACAATTTGGCTATAGGCCCGTTCAAGCTTCGGCCTATCGTCCAACTAATAATTTCCACGATAGTGACGTGACAATGAGAACTGCTCCAGCAGCGGTTAAACCACAAGGTTTTCCTATAAATGAACTTTATACGGATGGCGAACAATACTACTACGACGTCAGTCATGACGATCACTGTGACTACGACTATAAAAATATGAATACTGAAGATGGTTGCGTAGATGAGAGGCCTAGTGTAGAATTTACCAAAACTGCGGAAAATTTACATTCAACTGAAAATAATAATGATCCGGAAGCTGTTCAAAATTTTCAAATACATTCAATACAAACCCGCCGGAAATGATAGAACTTAATTTTAACGCCAATCTAAAACACCCATACATATACATCCCTGAGATAAACGGTAAATTTATGTTGGACACAGGAAGCACACGGTCTTTTATAAGTCCCAGAAAAGCTGATGAGTATTTTTCTTAATTAAAATTCTATGAACCATTTACAGTTACAAGCATACATGCGACTAGTGAACATCATGAAGTGGCTGTTATTCCCCTATTTTCCATTTTTAATAACGATGGGTTCCAAAAATTTTATGTTTATGATGTGGATAACAGATATGACGGTTTAATTGGAATGGATCTTATAACTCGACTTAATGCTGATTTATCGTTTAAGGAAAATATATTAAAGACAAACGGCGTTAACATTCCTATAATCTACTCAACTGACTCTGAATTTAGACTAGAACCCCGGACCGAACATCGAGTGAAATTACCTGTTAATCAAAAGGATGGCTATGGCATATTAGATTACAAGGAGTTTCATGAAGGCATTCGAATGCCAGCAGCAATTGTAAAATGTGAAAATTATTTAGCCTCTACTGTTATACAGAACGCAACTAACCTTGAAATGATTTTAATTATAACTTCTCCGTTCAAGGTTACTTATTTTTCTAACGAGTGTATAGTAAATAATTTAACTGATTTAACTGACGTAGAGATAGACTCACTACTGACAGACAATTTAAATAAATTGCGACTTGACCACCTTAATCAAGAAGAATGTGATCTTATTAGTGAATTATGTCACGAGTACAAAGATATATTTTACTGTGAAGAGCTGCCTTTGACCTTTACAAATCAAGTTAAACATCATATAAGAACCACTACTGAAGATCCCATTTATATCAAACCATATCGACAGGGTCCAGCACAAGCTGAAGAAATCAAAAGACAAGTTGATAAACTTCTTCAAGATAATGTGATCCGCGAATCACACTCACCCTGGAGTGCACCTGTGCATTTGGTTCCCAAAAAGGCAGATGCTTCCGGTCAAGTAAAATATAGAATGGTTGTAGATTATCGCCGACTCAACGACATAACAATCGATGACAAATATCCACTTCCCAACATTATTGACTTACTTGACAAACTTGGCAAAAGCAATTATTTTACAACCCTAGATTTAGCTTCCGGTTATCACCAAATAGAGATTTCTGACACTGAGAAAACAGCTTTTTCAACACAAAATGGGCATTACGAATTCCTTCGTATGCCATTTGGCCTCAAAACCGCTCCAGCGACCTTTCAAAGGACAATGGACAATGTCTTAAGAGGGTTGCAGGGTATACTTTGCATGGTCTATTTAGATGATATTCTTATTTACTCTACTGGTATTTTAGAACATATTCAAAGATTGCGATCTGTCTTTGATAGATTACGTCAGACCAATCTTAAAGTTCAATTAGATAAGTCTGAATTTTTACGCAAGGAAGTGCAGTACTTAGGACATACACTGACTAAAGACGGACTTCGACCAAATAACGACAAAATACAGGCAGTTCTTAACTATCCATTACCACGCACACAGACCGAAATCAAACGATTCCTAGGGTTTGTGGGATATTACAGACGGTTTATTAAAGACTTTTCTAAAATTACACAACCTTTGACAGCTTGCTTAAAAA
Source organism: Eugnorisma glareosa (assembly GCA_947578425.1). Taxonomy (NCBI): domain Eukaryota; kingdom Metazoa; phylum Arthropoda; class Insecta; order Lepidoptera; family Noctuidae; genus Eugnorisma; species Eugnorisma glareosa. The sequence continues at coordinate 14,234,052 of OX387974.1, read as the reverse complement.
AGGGTAAGAAAGTTTTGACGGATCAAAAATATATTGAGGCTTTCGAAAAATGCAAGGAACTTTTAATTAATGCACCTATATTGCAATATCCTGACATGAATAAACAATTTGTACTAACCACTGACGCTTCAGAAGTCGCTATAGGTGCTGTATTATCACAGGGCCCTATAGGCGGCGACAAGCCCATAGCTTATGCTAGTCGAACGTTATCAGACACTGAAACGAGATATAGTACTATTGAACGTGAATTGTTGGCAATCGTCTGGGCCACAAAACACTTTAGGCCCTACTTGTACGGACATAAATTCGTCATCTACACTGACCACAGGCCCCTAGTTTGGTTATATCAACTTAAAGAACCAAATAGCAAATTAACACGTTGGCGTTTGCGTTTACAAGAATACGATTTTAACGTTATTTATAAAAACGGTAAACAAAACGTAAACGCAGATGCGCTATCTCGCATACGCCTAAATGCCCTAAAAGGCGACGATTTAGACAACAATTCAATGATTGTTAATATAGACGAACAGAAAGACATGATCAGACAAAGTACGGATGGTTCTACAACAATTTCCATATCTGACTCTGAAAGAACCGCTACAGCTAGTCCAATTAGTATACCAGAGACGGAGGCAGTTCTTGACGAATTGCCTCATTATCCCATACCGTCTGAGTCTTCTTCCATACAGACAGTTCATTCGGCCAAAGATCTTGAATCCAATGGAATACCGATCTTGAACGAAGCAATAGATACCAAGCCTAATCAAGGAGAGTCAGCAAACAGGAGGGGTCCGTAAGGACCGACGCCTGCCAGGGTTGCGGGACTGTTCGAAAGAGATACCGCGGCCCTGGAACACAAAGGGCAAAGGAAGGAACATGGATGGGTTTTAGTCAGTACAAGTCTGACACTCCCTCCTGCTCAGCCCAGAGCGGGAGGGGTCATTTGATGATTTCCCATCGATAAAAAAAAAAAAAAAAAAAAACAAAAAAAAAGCCTAATCAAATACTTGTCTTTAGCTGGTTTCGTAATGAGATTCAAGTAAAAGATTTATCTAGAGACAAACAAAAGGTGTTAGAAGTATTTCTACCTCTTCATAACTATAATCTCATCACAGAATTTTTGAAAGACTACATAAAACCAAAAATTAAGTATTTCATTTATTTCGAAAATCAAGAACTTAGAAAAGACTTCAGTAATGTCATAATTTCTCTGTTTAAGAAAGATGTGGTTAAGTTTTATGAATGTACCGAGCGTGTTGTTTACGTCGAAGACGAGCAGGAACAAAGAGCTATAGTAATTAAATTACACGAAGGCAAGACATGTCATAGTGGAATCAGCGAAACCATTAAACGGATTCGTCGTAATTATTATTGGCCAAAAATGATTGAAACCGTTTCCGCCATTATTAACTCATGTGAGCGTTGTAAAACTTCTAAATATGATAGGAAACCCATTAAACCCTTATTGCAACTTACACAAACTCAACATGCACCTTTTCAAGAGATATTTATAGACCTGTTTAGCATAGAATCGAAATACTATTTAACTTTAATTGATGCCTTTAGTAAGTTAGGTCAAGCCATAGAAATTCCATCTCGTTCATCACCTGAAGTGGTTAGAGCGTTGATGAAATATTTTTCATTTTACGGTATACCACAGAAAATAAGTTCTGACCCTGGAACTGAATTTAACAGTGAATTACTAAAAGAACTAACAGATTTACATAAAATAAAATTACACATAGGGACCCCAAACAATCCAAACTCTATGGGCCTCATAGAACGTTTTCATTCCACAATTATAGAAATTTACAGATTGGCAAAATATGAAAAGAAGTTTACGGACGCAGCCTCTGTAATGACTTATGCCGTTATGGCCTATAATAGCACTATTCATACCACCACAGATTTAACACCGTTTGAAGCTGCGTTTGGTCATACCGAATTAAACTCTACATTTAACTCTGAATTTGATAAAGCTTTCAAACAGCAATTGATTAGGGATCATAAGAAGAGAACTCAGGCACTCTATAAGTATATTTCGGAAAAGGTAAAAGGTCACAAAGAAAACATTTTAACGAAACGAGGAGGGGAATTAGAACCAGCATTAGAAATAGGTAATCCTGTTTTCGCTAAGACAGTTAATAAGAGACAAGCAAAAGATAAGCCTAGGTACCAAAAAGCCGTTGTCACAGGGCCAATAGAACGCAATATTATACCAATTAAATTAAAAAATAGGGATACCAAAGTACCTCTCAAAAACATAAAACGTCCTCCACAGGTGGAGTTTGATCCTGGTGATATGGACATCAACCAATTGGACTCTCCCAAGCCAGGCCCTTCAAGCAGTAAAAATTAGTCAAAACCCTGGTATTCTTCCGATGAAGATAGGCCAAGCGTTTATTCAATATGATAAGTGGTCTATTGTTAAAATAATCAATCTTCAGGGCATAAGCACTGACCTTTCCTTTAATATTCAAAAATATTCGGAATTCTGCCAAATGTTACACCTAAACAAATTCTATACAGATGAATTTATGGCACATAAAACACAAGTCGAGTACATTCGAAATCAGACCGTAGAGAAATTACAGCAATTAATTCCATCCAAAAGATTTAAACGTGGTATTGTAAATCCTTTAGGCTCTATAATCAAAATTATAACTGGTAACCTTGATCATGAAGATGCGATTAGATATGATAATTTAATTTATAATGTTCAGACTAAAGAACAGGCAATAGCGCATAAATTCACTGTGGTTTCTGAAATGTTGGATCACTTTCTGAACACTACTGAAATAATTAATGAAAATACAAATAAAATAAACAAGCGCCTTAAATTACTTAAAGGCCTTGTAGCTAATCTTAACACAAAAGATAAGCATTCAATTTATATGACCTATGTATTTGGATTACTCAATCAATTTATTGTAAACTTTAGGACTATTTTTATGGAACTTAGCGAATTAGAAACTGCTGTTGCATTTTGTAAGGTATCAGTTTTACACAAAGCCGTAATAAATTCTAATGAATTGTTAAATCTATTAAAACATATTAATGAACATGAGTTTTACACAAAGCCGTAATAAATTCTAATGAATTGTTAAATCTATTAAAACATATTAATGAACATGATAACTTAATGTATCCTGTAAATGATAGAAATTTAATTAATATAGAAGAGTCATTGTCTGTAAAAGCTTACCTTAAAAATGAAGAAATAACCTTTATTATTGAAGTTCCGTTAATTTTAAATGTTACTTATAATTATTATAAATTGTATTCCCTTCCTATGGATTCCATGAACCAAACCTTTGTTGTTTTTCCCGAATTCCCCTACCTTTTAGTAGAAAAGACGAAATATCGTCCAATTGATCAACCATGCCAAGAGATAACAGTCAAGGAATACCTCTGCTCTGAAAATAACCTCATTCAATATGTGGAAGAAACCTGTATCGAACAACTAATGAAATATCAACATAATCTGTCGCGATGTATTCCCCGTCAGATAAAGTCTGAACATCTGAAACTACAGAAGATTAGTTCAAATAGTTGGATAGTTTATACCAAACACAAACAAATTATGTCGCAAACTTGTGGTAATGACGACACCAAGGAACGCATACAAGGAACATACATTATAACCATAGAACCGCAATGTGATGTTTCTATAGAAAATATCCAACTTCATGGACAGCGTTCTTACTTTCTGCAAACAGAGTATAAGCCTGTTCCTGTGATAAACTTACCTGATCTACGAGAACTCACCTCTAACGCCGTGAAAATGGAACCTGTAAACCTGAAAGGAGTTAACCTGGATGATATACGCCAACTAAATTACCTTCTGAAGAATAGTGCGAATAGTGAAATCAGTGCATTCAGTGAAATTAACAGTGATAGTGTCAGTGCCGCTCTTTACTCTCTGTACGCGATCGTCTTTTTATTGTTAATAGCTGTAGTTATGTATAAGTATATTATAAGGAAAATATGTAAAAGGCAGGATCGTCGTTCGAATGGTGTTGAAGACAATCCTACTCAACTTGAGGAAAATAGAGTTATTCAGAGACCTGTACTATTAGTGTCATAACTCTATGACTCTATCTCTTATAAAATATGTGAATGTTATCTTCACGTTATCCTAGAATCGTTTTAACTACTTTAAGTTTTGTCATTTTATAGTTTATTATTTTTTCGAAGTTCTTGGAAAATCTCTGTTTTTCCGATAACTTCGGTCCAAGGGGGGAGGAGTTACATTCTCTGAACTCACCTTATCTGTCGCTGTGGTAGAGCCATAAGCTCGTACGCTGCACTTTTGTCTTTATCAGCCAGACATGACGGGATGTGCAGGCGCCAGCGACCACCAGCTTAGTATTAAGTTCTAAGTATGTATTAGGCTAGGTAGAATAAGCAGTCTTGCATCAAAATCTGTAAGCTCGGGTCGTTTCTAATAAAACTCTTAGTTATAACGGGCCCTAACGTTTTATTTTCGCCGCTCCGCTCCCGAAATCTAACTATATTGTGACTATTGTTATTGTGCTACCTACTGTTTGTTTTTCCTTAAATAAATAAATATGCTTGAGTTTCATGTAATTGGGGGCCGAGCCATTAGGCATCAACCGGGCACAAAATTTAAACCCCAGGTTGCTTCTGAGGTTTTCCTGATGAAAAAAAACCAGTGACGCTTTGCCCGATCTACGTGTGTCGAACCCAGGCCCTCATACTCGGCAATAGAGTTGCGACTATTATACCAACGAGGCATTTATGTCGAGTCGTGTCTATGCTTGGAATAATAAGCACCATCTCCTTATTTAGTCACATTAATAGCTCATTATACACTGTTTAGTTAGAGGAATACATAGCTGTTAAGATTTTTATCTACAAAACTTCTGTTCTAGTTCACATACGTACGTGAGTGACATTGCTATGAGCGTAAATACCACGGCCACTCACCAGATTTAGTAATAGCAACGTGCGTAGAGCACGTAATGGTTCTTTTGGTACTTGAATTAATTTTCATAAGGGCGTTCTGTGGTACACCAGTGAAATCTTTCTCTCTAATGAGGTTTTTTCTAGGTCAGCTTCCACTAAAAAACGATAGATGACACTGTATATGACTCAGTGTAAACAATTTGGTTTGGCTGTATGAAACTGGCGTTTATTGCCTTTTAAAAATAAAATGGAGGCTAGCATATGTCTGTGGGTGCAAAATGCAAAAAATTTTTTTTTGGCAAACTGAAAAAAGTAATATGCAATGCAACAAAAACCCAAATCGACGGAGAAAGACGAACGCGCACAAACTAGGAAGGTACACTTTTGAAAGGTTATTATCGCCAGCTGCATACAGCCAAACGTACAGCGCCATCTATCATTTTTTTGTGGAAGCTGGCTTTGAATAAACCTCAATATAGAGAGTTGTCGGAGTATCCTTAAATATTGTTCTAGTTTACTAAGCCTCATTACATACCTACCTAAAAATGAGTAGGAATTTGAGTAATAATTTGTACATTGAGTTTCACAGAAACATTTAAAAAAAAATGATTTCAATAGACGAAAGGTTTTTTCTTTTTATAACTTTCTTCTCCACTCTTCTAGGAACTCAATAAAAAAAGTCCCATGAAACTCCGACCACTATAAAATTCGTCCCACCTTTAGGTCCAATTGCACTTGACTAATTATAAATAAATAAATAGATTTATGTAGGTACGCGTCGTTCCCATGGGGGTAGAGAGGTAGAGAGAAACCACCGAACGCCGCCTGCCTCGATCCTTACATAGACACACTCCTTTCGTCTCGTCTACTTTCTTACGTTCTGTGGAAATTGTATTGGAAAAATAAGATGGCGGCGTTGGTTCTGACTCTGGCCACGCGCGAAAACAACCATGGCGATGATAGACCACTCTTGGTACAGAGGCCAGCACATCAAGCTAGTTCAATCTGTCGAATTTCTTTAATGATTTTCAACTTTATCGCTGAAGTATTAGTTTTAAGGTTGATTCGGGTAGCTTGATGTGCCAGCTGGCGTCTGTACCTACATAGCACTTTAATATTTTCATCCTCTTTTAGGATTATGCTGCGTTTCCAAATGTGCGAGGTACCCAGGTGGTGCGAGAGGAAAAAACCCACCAATAGGATAACTTCCTTTTCCTAGCCTTGCTTACCGTAACTCTGGTGGAAATGGTCTAGCGGAGGAGCTCGATATTTGTACATATTACACATTTCGAGACGCATCCTTGCAACGCGTCTACCTCGCAATAAGTACTTGTTTACCTTGCCTATACGCATAGTATTAAATACACATTTTCATTAAGTAATAATATAATGTTCTTATTTTACAATGAATGATGTATGTCACACACCGTCAACCAGACAGGTGAGGATTCTAGGTGGCCAGTATATATAACAGTCCTCCGCCGCGATTCCTAACTGCCGCACTCCGGGGGCCGGCAGCAGTTGCTCCAGGTGTCTGCGCCATATAACGCCACCGTCAGTTCGCACTTCATAGTGCAGATTGCCAAGACGACGTATTATCGTGCCGAACTCCCATCTTTGTCTCTGGTCGGAGAAGGCTCTGGCCTGCACCCGATCACCTACGGAATAAGCTCTGACGAGAGGCTGATCTGATCTGAACGCTGTCGGGGCAATTGTGTGTGTCTCTGAACATCACGTGCAGCTTTGTTCTAACGTCCCGACTGAACATCAGTCCATAGGGAGTATGTCCATTCTGGTTTGGTGTTCGTCTGAGTCGAGTTTTCCGAGAGGAGCTTATCCGTAAGGTTGCCTCTCTCCCCCTCCATTGCACGTAGTGCTTTCTTAATAGTTTGCACGAAACGTTCAGTCTGACCGTTAGTTGCTGGGTGGTACAGAGCTGACGTCAAATGTGTTACTCCACAGCTGGTACGGTAGGTTTTAAATTCTTGGGATACAAACTGGCGTGCGTTGTCTGATACCAGTGTGTATGGTGTGCCAAATGTGCAAAATAACTCTTTAAACTTAGCAATGCACCATGCACTCGTTGTGGTCTTTGTGGGGAAAACTTCAACCCACTTTGTGAATGCATCTACGACTATTAGAAGTTGGTGTCCTAGAACAAGTCCTGCAAAATCTATATGAATTCGTTGCCAGGGGCCGCTAGGTTGTGCCCAGTGGTGTAGAGGAGCTTTTGGTGACTCATTCTGTTCTAATCGGTACGCTCTACAAGATTTTACCTTGTTCTCAATGTCCATGTCTATATTTTTTCAGTATATGTAGCTGCGTGCTAGCAATTTCATTTTAAGTAGGTAACCGATATGTCCCGCATGTAGTTCATCAAGAACACGATCACGTAAACTTTTGGATATTACCACTCTGGTTCCTTTCAATATGCAGTTATCCTGGAGTGTTCATTCATGATCACCATAACCATATTGTCGTAATGAGTGACCTGTCTGTAGTTCTTGTAGTAATATATTTAAGTCATTGTCTTTTCTCGTTTCACTGGCTATAACTTCTGGTCGGATTTCTAAGATGTTGATCTGTTGTAATTGATAGGCACAATGTTGGTCTATTGATGTTTCTTTAGCTATTTCAACTGGGAATCTTGATAGGTAGTCAGCGTTTGAATGTTTCACCGAAGCTCTGTATTCCACGTCGTAGTCAAATCCCGATAAAAAATGTGCGTAATGGAATAATCTCATTGTGCTTAATACGGGTAATGTCTGGTGTGGATAGAAAATCGAGGTAAGCGGCTGATGATCAGTCACTAATACGAATTTCCTGCCGTAACAGTAGTGGAAAAACTTTTTAATGCCCCAGTAGATTGCCGTAGCTTCTTTGTCGATTTGACTATATTTCTTTTCGCTAGTTGAGAGTGACCTTGAGGCAAATGCTATTGGCCTTTCTGAGCTATCTGGTAATTTGTGAGACAGAACAGCTCCTAAGCCTGTCGGTGAGGTGTCAGTAGCTAGTATCAGCGGTTTACCTGGGTCAAAATGAATTAGAACTCTGTCGCTCAAAATCTCTTTCTTTGTTGTTAAAGCTTTCTTCACATTTAGAAGTCCAGTGAAAATCTTTTTCTTTCTTTAATAATTCATTTAAAGAGCTCGTCAAAGAGGCAAGGTTCGGTATAAACTTGTTGTAGTAGTTATGGCCTTGTACTGTACTTCGTTATGGCCTTGACTTTGTCTTTGTTCTTATGTAAACCCTCTTTATCTATTGTGTGTCCTAGGTAATTAATATTTCGTTTAAAAAAATTACATTTTTCTCTGTTCACGCGGAGGTTACTGTCTTTTAGTTTATGCAAGACTTGTCTTAGACGTGTTAAAAGTTGGTCTTCTGATGCTCCTTCAATTATAATGTCATCAAAAAAACATTTAATTCCGTCTAGTCCTTGAAATAACTGATCCATAAATTTCTACTAAAGGCTTTGTGCCACTTTTACTCCAAACATCAAGCGATTGACTTTGTAAGTACCTTTGTGTGTACTTAATGTTTGTAAAAGGGCGTTTTCTTCATCCATGACCATATTAAGATAGGCTTGGGTAATATCTAAAGTACAGAAGTATTTGCCTCCGTTCATTTCCGTAAATATATCCTCAATTATAGGAATTGGGTATTTTTCATCTCTGATGACTTTGTTAAGGGTGACCTTGTAGTCTGCACATAGTCGAATGCTCCCATTTGGTTTCACAATCGGTACTATTGGTGTGCCCCAGTCTGATTGGTCTACTTTGGTAATCACCCCTTCTGCACACAGTCGTTCAATTTCTTTATTGACTTTGTCCTTTAAAGCGTACGGTATACGTCGTGGTTTTATAAATATTGGTCGTATATTTTCTTTGATATTTATATTTGATTCGTAGTTGGGTATTTTTCCTAGGTCTGATCAAAAAACAGTTGATGAAAATTCTTCTATTAATTTATCAAGTTTGTCGGATTGTTCTGAACTTCGTACAACTCTTAAATCTGCGATTTTCATATTAATTTCTTTAATCCAGCTTCTGCCATAAATTGGGTCAACGTTTTGAATGATTATGTAAAGCTTCCCGTTGAAAGTCTGGTTTTTATACGTCCCTTTGATGTATGTTACTCCTGCAGTCTTGATAATTTCACCCGTGTAGTTTCTCAATTTCGTATCAGTTTTGAAAATTTTATTTGGTATTTGTAGGCTTTTGTATTGTTTGAGTGACATTGTTGACAAAGTTGATTCCGTGTCGAATTTCATGCTTACTTGTTTGTTCTCAATTTTTACTTTGATCATATATTTTTCCGTTATTTCACTTTTGATTAAATTGATATCTCCATTACTGTCAAAACTCGTGTTACTTATAGTGTCATCTAGTTGATTGGTTTTTAGGTTCCGTTGCAAACAAACTCGTGCCAGATGTCCAATTTTCTTGCATTTCAGGCAGGTAGATTTGATTGCCCTGCAATCATTAGATCGGTGGTCGTCTTTACCGCATCGGAAGCATTTTCCTTTTAAATCTCTTATAGTTATCGGAGATGATGATGAAGAAGTAAACTTTATATTCTGTCGTGTGGATGATGGTCATGGTCGTTATCTCTCCCTGTCGATTTTGTAATCTTGTTTACTGTGTCCAAATGTTTGCGCATGTCTGCGGATATTTTCAGGTTTTCTGATTTTCCCATTTCCATGGATGTAGCAATTTGAACCAGTTTAGTAAAAGGTGGTGTATCTCTTTCTTGAAGAATTTTCGTTCGTATTTCACTGTCTTTTAACCCACGAATAAATTGTAGTACTAGGAAACTTTCTGAGGTAGACTTTTGACAGTTATGGCACTTGAATTCGCAGTTCAAGGATTTTTTCTTTAATTCTGAGGCATATGTTGCTACTGTTTCATCATAACGTTGTGTGTGCGTAATAAATCTGTGTTGTAACGCCCATATACTAGGCTTAGGATCTATGTAGTCGTCTAGAATCTGTGTGAGTTCTATAAAGTTCATATCAATTGGATCCTCCGGAGCATAAATCATGTAACTTGTCATGTAATTCGGGTGATAATGCAGCAAGGAAGGTGTACTTTTTTGTTTTAAGATCTTCGATTTTATTGAGCAAGAAAAATACAGTAAGTCGTTTAGTAAAATTTGCAAAGGTCTCTTTTTCTTGAAAAAGCTGGAAATTCATTTTTGGCCCTCGTTCTATTAGTCGTTGGTAGATGTCTAGGACATGCCGGTTTCCTCACGATGTTTTCCTTCACCGTTTTTGAGATCAGTGGTGATGAAATAAATTACACAAAGTAATGCGCCTGCCAGGGTTCGAACCCACGACGGTGAGCTATGGGCTAGCTCAGCTATGCGCTATAATGTATTTCCGGAAATACATTATGAAGGACGGGACGGTTGACGTGTGTCGGGCATGCCACCGTCCGGGTGAGTCCATCAGACATATTATTTCTGGTTGTTCTCGTTTGGCTAACGGCGAGTACTTGCACAGGCACAACCAAGTAGCCAGGATTATTCACCAGCAACTTGCCTTGAAATATAAACTTGTGGAATCTGAGGTACTGTACTACAAGTATGTGCCCGACCAAGTTCTCGAGTAAGACCATATCACGCTGTACTGGGATCAGTCTATCATCACTGACAGGACTATTGTCGCCAATAAGCCTGACATAGTAGCCGATCAGCGCGCCGCGTAATGATAATTGATGAGACCATCCCGCATGACGAGAACCTAGTGAAAGCTGAGAAAGAGAAACACTTAAAATATCTAATATTCGAGGTTGTCGACATGTGGAATGTGAACTCGGCTATCATTGTGCCAATTGTCGTGATGGCCAATGGCTTTATAGCCAAGAGCCTCGACGAACATCTTTCGAGGCTCTCCTTAGGCGGTTGGATCAAGGGCCTGATTCAGAAGGCATTACTCCTCGATACGGCTCGCATTATGAGGAGTTTCCTGTCTCTGGAGCCGTAACCACCGGTAGCTTGGACCCTGCTCCCGACACCGGCAGAAACCTATTTTTTTTAAACAAATATTTAAAAATATAAAGAGTATGTATAAAAATGAATAAACGAGATTAAAATAATTAAAAGTGGACATGCAAGTCTTTGTAATAATGACATAATGACTACATAGTCAGGTTTGAGTTAACTTGGCTAAGTCTACTTCAGGGTTTACTACGACACACTATGCACTGTCTTGTTTGCGTAGCTATATTTTACCATATGTTGACCAGCAGTGTTTATATTCATTCTGAGCGACGAAATCTCTTGCTAAAAAGTATATCTTTCGGGTTTTTGATGGTAGCTTGTCAGATATATAAATATGTACCTTGGGGCCGTCAACTCGTAGGTGCGTTGTGTTTAATTTGTTGTTAATGTTGTTTTTGTTGAAGTTCCTGACCGAATGAAGTAGTTTTGATTTCAAAATAACGGTAGTAAAATGAACTATGATCGTGTTATTCATGGAGCTTTTGGAGTTTACTCTATAAACATCTTTAATATCGGACTGAACAATGGTGGTGTCAAGGACGTTGCCAATATTTCTCACCGCGTTAGCCAGATCAAGTTTCGATTCATCGGCAATTTTTGGGACATTTTTAATTTCAAGACTAGTTAGTTTTGATTGTTTTTCCAGGTGGTCGATTTTTTCTTCAAGTCTAATATAACAATACATAATAAATGTAATCCCGATTTTCCTTTCTCTCCACGTCATGTTCCTGCATTTTTGCCAGCATCTCATCATATTTGGCAACAGAAAAATCAACGTAATCCTGAAGTTTACTGCATTGGTTTTTAATTTCCACCAGAGTCGTTGCAATGTCTGAGCGAAACAATGTTTGCTCTTCCTTTTACTCAAAGTGTGATCAAGGTGTGATCGATATTTCGTCCTTGAAGTCGCACATGCTGACAAAAAATTCGTGACCGTTTCGTTTCCTTTTATTGCGACTGGTTATATTTGTATCCATGCAAGGTTCACACAATTCTGAAAGCACACTAATGTTAGGCTCAGATTGATGAAGAAGAGGTGGCTAACCACTCATTGTGGCCGGTGATGCTGGTGGAGTGCGTCGTAGTGGCATCATTTTGAATGTTTAAAGCTGTGTTGCGGTATTCTAGCGATTTAAAATATGTATACTAATTTAGAAACAATTTTCTCAAGCAAAATTAAGTTGTATTAGATTATATATAATCCCATGTATATTTGTATAATAATCAGAGTTCTTTTTTTTATCCATAAATAAAATAAAATAAATTAAATTAAATTTTCTCGAGGTTACGCCGCAGTGCTACGACAGCGTAACAAAAACTCGAAAATCTCTAGCGATGCACACGGAATTCGTCACTTAGACGGTACGTGGTGGCTGGTATCCTTTGTATACACTAATGGTTTCAAAGTTCAAATCTTGCACAGTTTTAAAATTTTATTGTCTATTCTAAAGTTTCTGTTTGTATTTTGGAGGTGATGTAATTGTTATTTCATTATAATTTTCACACAGTTTGTCTGGGTTTATAATGATGTGATTTTCTTAAGAGTGTGGTCATTGTTTCCACTGATTTACATTCTACACTAATATTATAAAGAGGAAAGATTTGTATTTTTGCGTGTATGTTTGTAATGAATAAACTCAAAAACTACTGCGCCGATTTCAAAAATTCTTTCACTATTAGAAAGCTACATTCACCCTGAGTAACTAAGTACTAACTAAACACCCGTGCGAAGCCGGAATGAGCCGCTAGTTTTAAATACAGCGAGAACAGAAATCACGTCCGATCACTGTGACACCTCGAAGATGTTATCCATATAAAACGCATTTTATACCTACTAAAGGTACACACTTACTTATTCTTGTGTTGACATTGGGAGATTGTCCTTATACTACAGCTTACTCACATGCGCGTAGATACATAATGTAAATGTGCTGTTTTGTACAACTATTTAGCAGTCGATTGAGAGCTTCTAGTGCAGTGATACATTATTTTCTAAGTGCGTACAATTCAATTTCTACTAAAAAAAACTTAGTTTTGCTAAAATGTACCTATTAATCCTCATCAAAATTTCTCTCATTTTGCGAAGTTATTCAAATATTTTTTAATAGTCAACGCCGGTTATTTTTAAATGTGTTTTAGGCATACGTTTTGGTGGGACTGTTTTATAATACTTTAAACTTAGATTAATGGATTAGTTTGACGTCTTTGTATAAGAAATTGTAGTGGGTTGGATCATTTTATCAGAACCAAGTTCAGTAACTTGTTGCAAATAATATAAAGAGGTAAAGTTTGTGAGTTTGTGAGGTTGTAGGGGGTAATTTCCGGATCTACTGAACCGATTGTCTTAGGTTATATTTACACGTGCCTGAGGTATAATTTCCGACTAAAACGTGAGCGTAGCCGCGGGCAACAGCTAGTTCAAGATATAATTCTGAAAATAGTATGTAATTATTACACGTGCTGAAATTTAGACAGAACGCATCATGTAAGTGGGATCAGAGGATATATAAGTTAATCTGTTTAACTTGAAGTACTTTTATTATAAAACGATCGAGGTAACAATAGCACTAGGAATTCTAATTTAATAACTTTATAAAGTGACTTTAGTGTCCCCGAATTCTAATAAATAATAATAATTGAGCCATTTGTTGTGTAAGTATTTTCAATTATGTTTCTTGCTTATCCATTGAAATGTGAGACGGGCATTTTTTTTTTAAATTCATATTTGTGTCCCCCTTTTTTTTGTGTACCTACGTTATTTCGGCGCGTCTGATTAAAACGACGATATCTCTGAAATTACGTTATTTAGCTCGCTACCAGTTATATCATTGGAATCGTTATTAAATTAACTAACAGGTTATGTATTATAACATAAAATCACCACCTCTTTAATTTCCAAAGGGTTTTGGCAGAGAAGTACCTTATAGTACCCACACATTTCAACAGCTATATTTAAGTCCTATGTAATAAGAGGCGAGCTTATTGCCATCAACTGGGCACAAATCTAGATTCCGTGGCTGCGACTGAAAAAAATCTTGGTCCGACCAGTCAATCTAACCCAGGACCCCGTGTTCAGCAGTCGAAATCCGTTGATGCCTCCCTCACGTACCTGTACCGACCGCGCGGATGAACGAATACCTGCACCACCTGACCGCGCGGAAAGTGATTTTATTTTGACCAAATGAATGTGTTTATTCTAGAGTGCCGCGGGCAATTTATTATTAAGTCAAAATAAAATCACTTTAATCAGTGTTTTTTTTGCTTGGATATCATTGTTTAGACGTAATGAACTCTGTTTTAAAATTTGTCCATCTATTTTAATGGGACCTTATATAATGCTTGGTGAAGAGTCCGCTTACACCCTGTATGACTATAATATGTTTCAGCCACCACCATGTCGTGGGTGATAGCACTGTCGGTGGCTGCAGCAGCAGGACTCTTATATTGGCAGTACTGGAGGTGGACCCACAGGCGGATGCTGGAGCTGGCAGCTAAAATACCTGGTCCACCAGCGTTACCTATACTTGGTAACGCGTTCCTCTTCATGTTTAATCCTGGAGGTAAGTAGATTTTGTTAAGGCTTTCATTTTTCACGAGTAAGTGCCCACTCATTAGATGGTGTTATGTTTTTATATTAAACTAGCGACCCGCCCCGGCTTCGCACGGGTGCAAGGATTTACATATAAACCTACCTCTTGAATCACTCTATCTATTTAAAAAAAACCGCATCAAAATCCGTTGCGTAGTTTTAAAGATCTAAGCATACATAGGGACAGACAGCGGGAAGTGACTTTGTTTTATACTATGTAGTGATGGGCCCAATTTTGACCTCAATCTAGTCCTGAGGACAGAGATGAGGTCGACGATGGAACGAGCTAGAGATCCCTATACACCTAAACACCGAGGCAGGCAGGGAATTCCACTCCTTGGCTGTGCGCCTATAAAAGATGGACTGCTAAGCAAGGGACTTTTGATCGTGTTTACGTGAACTTATATTACGTTACGTTTACGACGCGCGTTTGTGCTAGGGATTTTTCTTTTTTTTTTCGGATGGGCAATCATCAAGCGACCCCTCCCGCTCTGGGCGGAGTGGAAGGGAGTGTCAGACTTCTACTGACTAAAACCCATCCATGTTCCTTCCTTTGCCCTTTGTGTTCCAGGGCCGCTGTATCTCTTTCGAACAGTCCCACAACCCTGGCAGGCATCGGTCCTTTCGGACCCCTTCTCGTTTGCTGACAACTCTTTGAGGTGCGCGTGGAGCCTCTGGTTTCGTCTAGGCTCGGAGTATGAATTGGTGCTTGGTTAAAAGCCATGCAGAGTCCGGGCCTTAAGTGCCTTGTAACTTAAACATCATACTGCCTCGTCGGTCTAGTGGTCGCAAGTGCGACGGCTGAACAACAGGTCCTGGGTTTGATTCCCGGGTCGGGCAAAGCATGATTGGGTTTTTCCATCAGGAATTTCTCAGTAGCAGCCGTGTAGTCTGGATTTGTGCCCGGTTGATGGCAATTAGCTCGCCCTTAATTACACGGGACTGTATCTTAACTGACGAAATGTGGGTGTACTATTAGGTACACCTCTACCTAACCCGTCGGGGATTACAGGCGTGATGATAGGAATGCTAAACATTATTGGCGGATTGTAGGCATTAAACTTCTCTGCCTGTCCCTTCCGGGAATGCAAGCGTCATGTTATATAAGTATAATGAATGGTATGTTCAGAATAATTAAGGTAATAATTGTAATTTGTAGTAATACCTACCTATGTGGGTAGAACAATCATTATAAAGATTAAATTTGTGTCCATCATTAACCTGTGCCATGATGATAACTTAGATTTCAATGCATCATTTGCATTTGTTGATTAGGTGCCTAGGTATCTATACCTACATACAAATAAATAAAATTCAAATGTCTGTTTGTAATATCAAAATAACAGCTATTTACTGAATGCATAAGAGAATATTACGGCACTAATAAAATAAACATATTTTTTCCATTTTTGTCAGTCTGGCGGTCTGTCTGTCTGTCTGTTTGTTTCGGCTAATCTCCGAAACGTCTGCACCGATTTTGACGGGACTTTTACTGGCAGATAGCTGATGTTATAAGATCTAACACTACTTTTATTTTAGAAAATAATTAGGGATCCGTGCAAAAAAATCAAAACCATTGAAACTGTTAACAAAATCAGATTCAAAAGAAGTAATATTTTTTAAAATAAATTAATAATTTCGCGGGCAACAGCTAGTAAAGATTAAAGGAGATGTTTGATTTTGGGCCACCACTATGTACACTACATACATAGATAAATAGGAAAAAAATAGGGGAATTTCATAAAAATACTAAAAAAATAATTTGAAGAAAGGTACAGTGGTACACACGGCTACACTTCAAGCTATACATTTCCAGTTTATGCTGATCTCGCATTGTATAGGATTTCCGTACAATGCAAGGTCAGCTTATACTAGAAATGTATTGCTTGATGTGTAGCCGTGTGTACAAAAATGGTCATTTGAAAAGTTTTTTAATAAAATAACCCTATTTTAGGGCAGCCATGTCAGTTATGTTTGACATGAAGTTTGAGGACTTTGACAGTTTTAAGAAGTGACGTTTTTGAGTCCTTCTTTGCTTTGAGTTTGGATCTTTAGTCTTATTTTATCGAAACCGAAATCCAAGATTTTCGAAATTCGTGTTCTTTTTTTTTCCGCAGGTATTACGATATACGTCAATCAAATGTCTATGTCAAAATGACATTTTTCGCTTGCTGCTGATATGATCCACCATGTTTAATGTTATGTTGTGTTGTTTTCCTTGGTCAAGTTAATTTGAATGTACTTTAAAACGAGGTTTAATTAAAGAAAATTAACAATAAAAAACGGTTACTGCAATACTTAGCGATATTTACGTATAGTGTACATAGTGCTGGCCCAGGCTCCATACATTTCTGGAACATCTCCTTTGTGTCCATCTAACCTGTGCCGTGATGGTAGCTTAGATTTCTATGCATCATTTGAATTTGTTGATTAGGTACCTAGATATTTTTCATAAGTTAGTTAAATGCATGTATTTACGATTTTACTCGCAACTAGACTGCGTAAGCTATTGTCACCGCTATGGAGCGTGAATAAGGTTGAAAACTGAAAATAATATGTGTTGACATGGGACTAAGCTGTGAATAGAATTTATTTTACAGGTTTTTACCCGACTGCGCCAGAAGGTGGGTTATGTTTTTCGAGAGTATGTATGTTTGTATGTATGTATAATTGTTTGGCACGCTCTGTGGCCTGAACGGCTCGATGGATTTTAGCTTGAGAGGTGTCGTTAGATTCGTATTTACTGTGAGAGTGACACTGGGTAAAACAAAAAAAAAAACACGGTTATTGAAAAAAATAAAAAAGTTAGTAGGTAAGTAATAGTTTTTTGTTATTAGATTATATAAAATATAGACATTTAATTAAATAATTGTTTGGTTAAAGTAAAAAAAAAATGCTAATAAAATTCTTTAAAAAAACTGTTGTTGTTGAGATCTTCGACGCCAAAGTTATTTTTGTGCCGCAACTTCACAATATTTTATTGGGTATATCAAACTATTATTTATTATTCTGTTCGGTTAAAAATTTTCTATAAACCCTTGTCTGTCCACTGTATTTGCGTTAGGTATTCTCATTGCATTGCGTCATATTCGACTATCGTTACATTGAGTCACATTCATTGCATCCTATCATAAACTGTGATTTATACCGAAAAAAAAGTCGTTGCCCAGCAATATTTTTTGCGTAGAGTTAGTTCCTTTCGATGTACAGAATGCTTGATTCACAGCTTCGTGAATGGTTCGTTTACATCTTGTATACAAACAATAGCAAACCAAAACTACGTGGTCCAGTCACAACGACAAAGAGCACGGGCCAAGCTACACAGCAGGCAGCCCTTGAGACCGCAGCCACAAGACTGCTCTTTATGTAACTCTATGAAAATAACTGCCACACTATGTCTATGTCCCCTTTTTTAGTGGCATCTCGCAAGCCAACCTGTGATAAATAAACGGCTAGAAAGAGATAGATATGGCGAGCGAGCGAGCGAGCGCGTGATAGCATGTGCGGGAGTGCAGGAGAAAATAAATATTTTAGAAATCATTCAAGCGCTAAAAACCAATAACTTTGTTTGCTACTAGTACTTCATGCAAAAATTATGTACCTATGAAGACTTGTGACGAATTTACACAAATTTTTTATGCATGTGGCGAATTTACTTTCAATGTATGGAGTTTTCAAAATGTGACGAATTTACTTTGTGGCGAATGTACAACAACCCTGATAAATGATGTTTATTTTGCAAATAGGTGTTTACAAACACTTTTACACGTCTCTTTTTAAACTAGATGTGCCAGGTGTTTCGTACCTGACTACTCTGTGAAGAAACAGCCGAAACAAACTCAGAGGTCATAGTCTCTTTTAAAGTCCAGACATAATCTTGGTTAACTCACATGAGGGCTATGCAGATTAGTGTCTGAGATGGTCTCTTGAAGAAAGAACCACACAGATTTGAGTGGACCTGTCCAGTCAGTGCAAGCATTTGTCAGTTATCGTGTAGCTCGACTTATAACTCAAGGAGCTCAACGACATGAGGCTGTCTTTTGCTTAACCTGACTATCCTGTCGGTGACTTAAGTAAGGCTTTAAGGCTTGTGTAAGGGAGATGCAAAACGAATTTTAAACGTTTTAAACCATTTTGTTTTAAACCGTCTTTTTGGTTTAAAACGATTTAAAACCACACTTAGCGGTTTAATATGGTTTAGAATGTTTTTTTTTGGAATGCACTGAGGCTTTACACGAAGTTATCTAGACCACACCTCCTTCCTGATTTAGAATATATAAAAGGAAAATAAAATAAAAATGTTTTAAAATCAACTTTCATTAACATGACAGATAAACATAAAATCGAACCCTACCTGCCCCATCTCTCCCCAGACCTACGTTGCGATTTTGGTAGGAAAGTGAAACATAAAAATGCGGCATTGCCGTTTTATTTTAATAAATACCCAAAACATAGTTGATTTCAGTGTCTAATCCTAAATAGGAGTATAAATATGATGAATTCACATGTATTAATAAAAATGGTAAATGATTTCAATTAGCCTTTTAAACTATTTTTTTAAGTAATTCGTCATCAATGTACGGCCCACGTGGTCGTGGTTTTAAACCGTTTTAAACAAATTTAAAACGGGTTTTAAACCACTGATTTTGATTTAAAACGGTTTATTTACAACTATAGTAAGGAGTGAAGGCTTGGGCAAGGAGTTAGATCTTGTTGGTCGCGGCGGCTAAATGCCCGCGTGTGGGTTGCGATGTTTTGATGAGTTGGCCGCAGCGACTTGGCCGCGCGGCCACGGCGCGCACTATCAATTCTTTGACGACCACTTCGGGAAACCAGATTCGTCAGTTGAATGAAAAAAACGTATGGCCGCTGTGACAAGTGCACTGAGCTAAACTGAGAATCATGTACCTACTAAATAAATGAATAATTCTCAAATCAGAAGCAGTTATTTTCTTCTTCAAGCGACCATTTAACCGAAATAAGATTAGGTACTTAAAATACCGCGAACTTACCTACTTGTTTTAATTGTAAAATAATATGTACCGTAGGTACCTGTTATACCGGAAAATCCTTGCCAGTTATTAAATAACGCTAGTAATTAATTCACATACTTATCGATTCGTAGCAATGTTTAGTAATACCTGTATTAATTACTAGTCGCAAGGAAATTGTTTTGTATACAGGGTGTTGGTGCATCGTGTGCCAAATTTAAATGGTCGACTGGGGGGCATCTGCTATCCTTTAAGACCCGTAAACACTTCTCATGCCCTGTGGATTTTTTTCATCGACTTTTTTTTATTAAAAAATACCCAAATTTTACATTAAAGTACAAATTAAAAAAAAAAGTACAAGTCGTAGACTCTGAATTTTAATTTTATTTAGATGTGTATTGTATTACAGTACTTTTAGTTTCGACATTAGCCATCTAGTTTTTTTTTTAATTTACTCGCAAATGTCGGACTTCAATTAAAGCTGTCCATGTTACAGCTATTTACGGCTATAAAAAAAAAACAAAAGTGACCAGGATCTTCCAACTCCCTCAAAAATTCTCTAGTCTATCCTCTTGCTAGTGATGTGCCACATGCCATAAAATCTTTTTACAACTTTGTGAATTCGCTAGAATTGTGAATCGAGTCACAAAATACTAAATTCCAAGTTAAAAAAAAAAAGTCTTTTTGCATAATCGTTACTTGAGAAACAGGTAAAATTTGTTTTCTCATTCTCGCGAAGTATCTATCTTTTATCTCTACCTAAATTAACCTTCGGATTATCTTCTTTTCTCCTTGGTATTACTTAATTAGATGTTTGTATTAATGTTATTGTTTGTCAATGTGTTTGTAAAGATGTTTAATGAAATTGTTGCTACTATTTTATCAAATGTTATGTATGTTAATCCATAAATGGTGTATGTGGTGTTATCCTGCAAGCAATGGGGGCTATCGCGTATGAATTCGCCGCTAGAGGCGCTAGTGTACCGCGGGGGCACCGAAATGTCAGATGTCATAGATTTCTTGCGCGTTGCGTGCTGTTTTAACACCTATTTTTACAAATATCCACGATCGTGGTCTAGATTGAGCCATTCCTGATTAATTATGACTTGAAGATTTTAACTAGCAACTTAGAATCTTAATTGTCAGTACTTGGAGTTAAAATTATTTTTAAATGTTTCATGCTTGCTAATTTTAGGGAGAATATTGTAAATATATGGACCTGAAGTTTACACTATGTTGTTAAACTTAATAAAATAAACTTTTTATGAAGTTAATGGTACTTTAAAGTTTAAAATAGAATTATTGACAGGACCTTAATCGACAGTGGCGCCATCTGGTGAGCTCAAAAACGATAGCCCTCATTGTTGCACTCATAAAAGTGTTAATAAGGAGTTTGTTTCAAATGTATTGTGTTAACAATTGTTTGCTAACCTAAATAGATAAATTAATACACAATGGATTTTCTAAAATTTTCAGAAATCCTGAAAAAAATTGAAGCGCTGTGTGAAACTTATGGAGAATGCTTCAAGTTCTGGCTGGGGCCCGATCTCAATATTTGCGTGAAGAATCCAACGGACATTAGAGTAAGTATCTTACTGTTTCAAGTCGAAGACTTTTCAATATACAACTACAATATAAATGTGGCAAAGCAAACAATATTATAATAAACTAATAAATAATATATTTGCCATAATTATAACCAACTTCAATGCGATTTTGCTATATGTTCTCATTAAATAATAATAATAAATAATAAAATTTATTCAAAAATATAAGGAACAACGTTTACAGTTTGTCTTATTAATCTATCACGTCAAGTTCACCATGATTTGTGCTTGAACTAGGTAATCCTGTGTTTCAGGCGATTGAAGGTAACTTTAATTGACAAAAAAATCACATAGCATTATTATGCTACACACGCCAAGCCAAGACTAAGATAAGCTAAGATTATTGTCTTATTGGTACTTACAAATATGTAAAAGGTATAGAACAATTATAGTATCTTAACTTAGCTAACTAATTAAATAAACAAAAAAATAATAAAAATACGAACAATATTTACTTTAGCACAAGTAATAACTTCTCTGTATCTTCTTATGACATAGTTTGAAGAGAATCGAGACGCGGGGTCATAGTTTTTCTATAAAATTGTTTCTGGTAGTCTTTATTTATAGTAGCAGCTCTCTTTAGAGAGACTCTCGTGATCTTCAAGGTTAAGTCGCGCTGGCCAAGGTTGATCCGTGGATGGGTGACCATCCGTAACATACCGAGTTTCCTCCGAGCCTTGAAAAGCGCGTTAAGGCGTTGGTTCCAGCTGCCATTTTTAGATCTTTGGCAACCGTTACAGGTAGTGCAGTTGCCCGAAAGTCTGACTGTATTAACAAGGGGTTTGGAAGTAGGTATTACCCGATACTTAACTGGGTTATGGAGGTCAGATATGCAGTCACTCAATGGTTACATTAGAACCCGATCTCAACATAAAAATTGGGAAAAGGCTTGAGGCGACGAGCCGCTCATTATCTGAACGCGCACCAAAAGGTGGTAGCCGTAAGGCTAGTCACACGATCACAATCTCCCGCGAGGCGGCGAGCCTCCTTGCCGGATTGCAGATGATGAGTCTCTTTAGAGTTCAATGTTTTTGTTTCAAGTACCTACGTTTTTTCTCAAGACGTATGGCCGTGGCTGCCGCTGCGAGACAATGTTTTGGTGTCTCGAATTTCTCCTACAGCAAGTTGTCGTTGGCCCAAAGTTGGTTCGAAATCTCTCAAACAGTCTTTTCTAAGTTTTCCAGACAGCTGCCGAGTTCGTGAACGGCCTCAAATGCACTCACTTGCAACGGCCTTAGAACGCCGTGTCTCGTTCATGGCTTGAACAAACGAGGCGGTAGGAGCTGGAATTATTTTATTACTCGCAGTGCATTCTCGCGTAATTATAGCAACATATTTTCTCTAGGCCGAATACATTATTCATGATTGAGAACATGTTATCTTAGGAGGCAAAGAGATTTTAGAGACCTATACAGCGGACTTTGGGAATATTTTTAACTGACTTCCAAAAAGGAGGAGGTTCTATGTTCGACGGTATGCTTTTTTAATTTAAGTCCAACGATATGTCAGTCAATTGCAAACCCATTTTCAAAATTCTTTATTTAATCGGTAGAGTGGTTACTCCCGAGGTGGTTCCGAAATATTGTCATGATCTGATCACGGACTCCGGAGATATGGGACGGTACTCTTCAATAAAAGACAGCCAATCTGTCGTGATTGCTGCAATTGTTTGGATGTTTATTGTTTACACAACATCATAAAATAACATCACGCCTGTATGCTCTATGGGGGTAGGCAGATGTGTACAGTACACCCACATTTTCACAGCTAAGTACGTTAAGTTCCATTTTATTGGGGCTAAGCCAATTACCATGAAGTTTAATGTTTTAATGTAAATTAAATGCATAGCAAATATTTGTACTCGTATAGGTTATTACAACTAAAAATGAAAAATCTTTTTTGCAAAAAATAAAACCGAATTCAAGAACACAAAAAGTAAAAAATAACTTTAGCTTCAGAAGTCGGTGACAAAAAAATTCAAACTAACAAACAAAAGTCACAGACGAAGCCTGAAGCTAAAGTTATTTTTCACTTTTTTTGTGTTTCTGAAGTCGTTTTTATTTTTTGCAAAAAAGTTTTTCATACAAACAATTTTAATCCCGATCATTTTTTGATTGACTCAGTACGAATGCTACTTGACAAGCGGGCCTATGACACTAGACAGAACGATTTGTTACTAAGTAGTAACAAGTATTGGATAACAATTTGCTTCGTTTTATCTTGTCTATCGCTCTTAAATATTTGAAAGTCTTTGATAAGAGTAGGTAAAGTTGGACGATGTTTTGACAGCTTAAGTTTGGGGGACCAATAGAAATCGATTCGTCATCCCTCATCAACATTTGCAGCCTTGTTCCACCCTAGACTGAGTATAGGTCTCCTGCCTCTAGTGCCATCCAGCCCTGGTCTGCGCGAGTCTTACCAAATCTTATCCACGACATGGATTCATATTCCCTTTTGAATCTTATCAGGTTGATGCACTAATTTTATAGCTTCCTCATTGGATATATCTCATTTTGTTCGGACAAAGGATGGTGGGCAATGTATGGGAGCTAGTCCCACTATCGCCACAGTTAAAACCACTGTAGTTTTCAAGACATTACTTCTCCCCTTGCGAGGCCAAAGTGCATTAAAATCTGTCCCAGGGTTATTGAGATGTGACAATGTTAGATTAGGCTAGTACATGCCGATGCCTGCCAGGGTTGCGGGACTGTTCGAAAGAGATACCGCGGCCCTGGAACATAAAGGGCAAAGGAAGGAACATGGATGGGTTTTGATTACCCATCTGAAAAAAAAGGCTAGTTCATGTAGGGTTTTTACGGTTGTGACACAGATAAAACAGAACAGTTAAGTTTAGATTATTTGTTTGACTCTAGATACTGACAAATACCTCAGAGAGTATTGAAATGGAGGTGTCGTGTCCATGTGTTGTAATTGACCCAACCTATGTTCGGCAAACTTCGGCTATTCCGAAATAAAACGATGGACCTTTGATTGAAGTTTTTATTCTTCCTATTGTAATTTTAAATCCCGTTAACCTGTCTTCCCTGATTAATTCCAGGCATTGCTGACCAGCAACAAAGTGAACCAGAAAGGACCATTGTACGAGATCCTTGTACCATTCATTGGATACGGTATTCTTGCGGGAGGTAAGTCGCCTTGATTTTGCCTGCTTTATACGGCCCATTGTCACCAATACCTTAGTCAGTATACCGGTAGTCAGTGGCCTGCAAGTCTGACAAGCAGTATTACCCAGGGGTTATCGTATTTATTACCCAGTACTAACTGGGTCGTGGACCCCAGGTTAGGCACTAAGCACACGAAAAAGAAAGCACTTTTAGAATATCGACATTGCATAACGCCGACACTAACTCCCGCACTTGGGGAGTAGTGGCGAAGCAAACTCCCGAGCAACACATCTGTCGGTATGTTTAACTTGGTATATACAACCCAGAACTTATGACTGCTTAGCTCCATGGCTCATCAGTCACTCTTGCGATCACTGCCTGCGAAATATTCTTTAAAAATTTTTGCATAACAACAGGCGTTACAGACACAGACGTGTGGGAAACAGACAGCTATACAGGTGGAATTACTCCTGCGTTAAGATGTCATGGTGGGCCACCAGAAAGTTTTAAATAAACAACGGCAAACTAAAAGAGCTTGAGGAGACCAACATGTCATAAAACCAAAAAATCGAAGACTGACATCTACCAACCCCAACTAAGCCTGTGTTGCTCAACGATAGGAGTCCTGTGTCGCTACAGTGGGACCACTAAAAGCTGTCTATGTAAATAAAATGTTTGCAGGTCCAACCTGGCGCAATCACAGGAAGTTAGCAACACCTTCGTACAACAAGAAGTCGGTAGAGCGCTTCACGCCTATCTTCAATGCGGAAGCTAAGCAGTTGGCCAAGATCATCAGCCATAAGGACCCCAATGTGTCCTTTGATGTATATAAAGATATTGTTAGGTGTACCACGCAGAGTGTAAATCGTAAGTGTTCTCTATTTGTACTGGTCATCGACTCGTACTGTTAAGTACTATTAATTCAGTAAATGATTCATACTCATACGAGTATTATAGTTTTGTTCAATCTATAAGACGGCTCGGAAGTTAGTTGCGAGTGGCGGACTGCCGTCTGCGCACTAAGCAGTCAAGACGATGCGTCCTCTGCGCCCCGCTGATACCTAAAATTGTGTTCTGCGCAGCTTTACGTTAGATGTTTCGAGCCGTAATAAAGTTTGAACCGTCATACCTACGCTGACCGTCATCTGCACTGCAGCTAACTTCCGAGCCGCACTAAAGTTTGAACAGAACTTACCAGTGTTGAAATTTTTGACGCCCAGCTGTTATCGTACGGATAAAAATCATCTGTTTCATTCATTTTGACAGTATTTTGGTCCACTTTTGTGTAAAATTTGATTTTTTTTAACAAACGAAGATTTTTATTACTTTACTTTCATTATGGGCCGATTTTCCTGACACCACATTTGCACAGTATTATTTCTAGCATCGACTCGAAAGACCAACAGATCTTATTCTAGTTGTCTAATCCATAGAATACTTTTATTTTCAGAAACGCTCATGGGATTATCTAAAGCAGATTCTCAAAATCTATACAGAATGGAAGAGATGGTTGCCAAAACTCGAGAGTGAGTATTATCAATTTCTATTAAAGAAATCAAATGCAATAATATATTGATTAGTGTTGCTTCTTAGCATTTATTTATTTAGACTTTATGCACGAGCAAAAAATGTCCAAAGGTGGACTTAATAATGCCTTGTGCATCTACATCAGACTATCTTACTTGTTGGTCCTAACTGGTCTCAAGGAGTAGCCATTTAATGATCTCTTCAATATAGCTGCTCCAGTTCCTAAGACCAGTGTGATTCCAAGGCAAATGAATGCAAAACTCAAAAACGATGCGGCACTTAATTTTGTCCTGCCTGTCTTGTTGTTTGTTCATTACAGGAACTGATGGACGCGACTAAGTGCGGCCAACTAGTGGCTCAGTGCTGGGCCGACACAATTTAAATTGCCATCTACACGCTAAGAAGAAGAAGAATACAAAAAACAAATATAAATCAGTTCATAATTAGCGGACTGCGACACTATGGATAGTGCGCATCCCTGTTGTATTGCAATTTGTGTTGAGAATCTCATAAAAGTAATACAAATCACATTTTACGTTAAATCGTCTAAATGCACAACGTGGTCTTACTCAATGATACTCTTTCTCAATGATTTTTCTCCCACTCACTCAATACTGCCATTCCCACATTTGTTGCAGTTACCCACTTACGTTTCGCTGATTTATCTTCCACAGTTTGTACGAACTGATCTTTGCCAAAATGACAGGATGGTGGCTTCAAATCCCTGTCATTAACTGGATTTCTGGTAAGAGGAGGCTGGAAGACTACTTCCTCAAGCTGGTCGATGACTTCTCTGCTGACATAGTGAGGAAGAGAAGGAAAGCCTTGGAGGTGTCCTCCCCTGATGAAGAATGTATGGGCATTGTGGACAGATTCATACTGTCTGGGGAAATGAGTGAAAGAGAAATTAAGTGGGACACAATGACTTTGTTTACTACGGTGAGGATTTCTTTTTGTCCCACAAAAAATTACGCAAGTAAATACAATAAATAATTATATTGTAACTGTATGAAAGAGATTATTATTTTTATTTTTTTTCGGATGGGATATCATCAAATAACCCTTCCCGCTCTGGGCTGAGTAGGAGGGAGTGTCAGACTTTTACTGACTAAAACCCATCCATGTTCCTTCATCGCTCTTTGTGTTCCGGGGCCACGCTATCTCTTTCGAACAGTCCCGCAACCCCGGCAATGAAAGAGACCGTTTTCGTTTGCTAGAGTCGGACTTCTTAGGGATCGTCCAAAAATAAAATTCCGATACATCCTATATAACTGGTGATCACTGATAACCAGCGATGTACTATGGGCACCCCACAGCACAGCATCATGCTGAGTGGAAACCTTTTTCGCAGTATCGAGGTTTTTTCCTCATGGGTGACATTTTCATGGGTTTCGGGAATCTGTTTTCATCTTGAATGAAAATTCAAGATGGCGAAAATTTCCGGTGTTTTGGTCATAGGTGATACTATTGGGATACGATATTCATGCCTTTCGGGGTCGCTGATTAGAAAATGAGGTCAAAATGAAAATCTAAGATGGCGGCGACGAAATTTTCCGGTTATTTCGCCATGGGTGTCATCTTCATGGTTTTCTGGGTCACTGCTAATGAAAATGAGGTCAAAATGAGAATAAAAAAGCAAAGCGAAAATTAAAATAAAAGCGTTTCTCCGTTTTTTCTTCTTGATTCTTCAAGACTTGAGTCTAAGGGGAAGCCGCTTCGCCACTGATAGCTTGTGTGTACTTTTCAGAGTCAAGAAGCGGCTGCTAAGATAGCGTCGGGAGTTCTCATGATTCTTGCTCACTTACCAGACTGGCAGGTACGTACGCGATATTTTTTTAATACAAGATTGCAATAGATGGCGATCAGAGGCAGACGTTGTAGGTTAAAATCCGGGCAAGTAACAATTTGTCTTAAAAAAAAAATACGTTGCACCCCACTAGGAATTTCTTCTGTTTCGTGGGTGTGTTTACAAACATTGAAACTCACCCAGACCCGGAACAACTACCTGTAGGCCATAGAAATATTATTTCCGTGCTGGAATCGAACCCACAACACGCAGCGCAGCAGCCAATCGCTCAGGCACTGCGCCAACTGTGCCGTCAATCTTGAACGGCACTTACATCGGTGAAAGATAACATCGAGAGGAAACCTGGACCAATAAATGGTGAAAGGGACACCTCCGCATCAACGCTTACACATTACACATTCTACATTCTTCTTCGCCACATAGAAGTTTTTCATCAGTAATTTAAAAAAAATAGCTGTACGCGGCCAAAATGTATGAAACTCCACGACCCTGCACTGGGACTGCTACATTCTGATAATTTACAGGGTTTAATAACCTAACCCTTCGGAGACTGCAGGTGTGATGTTACATTATGGTTGAATTATTAGAAGAGAAAATCGTTTTTTAGTTTAAAATCAGATCCGACATCATTCTATTGCTACATCTAGGGCCAAAATTGGTCTTTTATCTCCTGTCAGCGTGGTATTAAAGTTTACCACCTTTTTAACAAAGAAAAGTGTTTTTATTTGCAATAAAACTAACAAAAACACCATAAAAATAAAATAAATAAACAAAGCTCCTCAAAGGTCCTCAACTCAGCATAATGCTAGATGGTGCTACACAAGGTGTACCACCTGACGCTGAGTTCCAGCTGCAACTCACGAGTACTTCACATAATATAATATTTATAGGCCAAAGACAATTTGTATTCTGGCAAAGTTTCAACTATCAAGTAGTAATAAAGCCGTTTGCACCCTTTTGTTGCGGAATCCTAAAAATAGTCTTTCTAAGGCTTTATCACACTGGCGATTTGCGAGCAAGTTCAAAGCGAGGCGAGTACGCAGCAGGGACGCAGGGTCTGCGAGTGCGTAACGAGCTCGCCGCACATGCCGTTATGAGACCACGGGCGCGCAGCGAGCTCGCGGCGCGCGACCCGCTTCTTGAACACTCAGTAACAGAATGGATTCTGACGAGGAAACAGCTGTCAGCTTTGTTACTTGAAAGACGTAGGAAACGCAAACGAAAGCAGATACAATAACGAATATGGGAGGATTCTTGGTCCGATCTCGCTGCGCATTCCCCTCGCTTTGGACTCGCTTGCGAATCGCCAGTGTGATAAAGCCGTACACCGGCTATCTGAAAACCAGCGCTGTTTCTCGGATGCTGTCGCAGCATTATGCTGAGCGATTGTTGTGGGTCGTGGATGTTTCGCATTTTCTCCCAATTCGTTCCATAAATGTTTTTAGTTTCTAAACGAAAACAATTTATTATTCATTTCCAGGACAAGGTGTACAACGAAATTATGGAAGTAGTCGGTGCACATGGTCTAGTCACCAGTGAACAGTTGAAGCAGCTCCATTACCTAGACATGGTGTACAAGGAGACACTGCGGTACTTCGCCATCGCTGCAATGATACAGAGGACAGTGGAAGAGGAGATTACTATCAATGAAGGTAGGGTATACGTGTGCCGTCATATTTTATACTAGCTTCTGCCCGCGACTTCGTACGCGGATCCTGTTGCTTTTGCCAGCGACAACGAGGTCGTCAAGAAAATCGAAGATCTGAAACGTCTGATGTAGAATTCTGAGGCCCGGGGACGGGAAAACAACTGTATGAGCGAGACGATTGAAGACGTTCCAGATCTTTCATTTTCGTGAGTCCACAGTAAATGCCCATCAGACTAAACAACTTTTGCTAAGACGTCATTCTTTAATATGTTATAGTGTCGCTGGGCTTTGGAGATCCACAACAGGGTTCCAGATCTCCAAATTTATTCTCACAGCAGAAAATGCTCTTCACGTGGAATAATTTTTGCTATTACACCATTTTTATACCTCTTATACTTTAGCTGTTCTGTTGCGGTTCTGCATCAGGTGTTCCAATTTCCAAAATAAATTATAGCCTATATGTTGCCCAGACTTAATACCTACACAACAAATACCTTTTCTTCCCGTTATTCTGTCAAATAAATATGCCTTCGGGCTTATGTTATTTGAGTGTTTAATTTCCTTTTCCATTTATCTTCGTGACACGGTAGCCTACCCGGTAACGCAGGGGAGCAGTCACTTAGATTTTAATTGATCAGGTATCTTCAAATTTAAACTATAACTATGCCTAGAAAGAGGTCAAATCTTTCCCAACGTTCCAAAGGAGCTAAAAGATTGAGGGTCATAAGATCCCAAGAATCTACCGAAGAGCGTCAGGAGAGACTTGATGCTGTTCGAGAACATCAGGCTGCAACTCGCTCCGTAGAAACCTCTTCGGATCGCGAAGCATACCTGCGTTCTCAGCGTATTTACACATTTACATCCAGGTCTCAAGAGACCAGTGAAGAAATCATGCATTGTCTCGTGAGTCGCAGACGTTCACGGATAGATAATTACGCATTAGTTCTCAGCGTATCTACGCATCTGCTTCTAGGTCTCTAGAGATAAGTGCGGAACATGATGCGCGACTGTCCGCTATGTTAAGCGTTTGCCTAGGTTGGCCCGTGGATTGGTTACCTCCCATTACATACCGAGTTTCCTCACTTCTTCGCTGAACATCTGATGCAGCACCGCAACAGACCAGCTAAACTATAAGAGATACAAAAATGGTACCATAGCAAAAATTGTTCCACGTGATGAGCATTTTCTGCTAAGAGAATAAATTTGAAGATCTGGAACACCTGAAGTGGAACTCCAAGAGCCCAGCTACACTATAACGTATATAGGAATGACGTCTTAGCAAGAGTTGTTCAGCCTGATGAGCACTCTCTGCGTAAAGACTTAGTTTGATGTACAAATGCTTGGTTGACCGCTTCGTGAAGGGTCTTTTTGTTGTAAAGGTATTAAATCTGGGCAACATATAGGCTATAATTTATCTTGGAAACTTAAACATCTGATGCAGTGGTAGCTTTGATTTCCATATCAGGTGTTCCAGTGTTCTTCGCGATCCGAAGAGGTTTCTACGGAGCGAGTTGCAGCCTGATGTTCTCGAACAGCATCAAGTCTCTCCTGACGCTCTTCGGTAGATTCTTGGGATCTTATGATCCTCAATCTTTTAGCTCCTTTTGGAACATTGGGAAAGATTTGACCTCTTTCTAACAGTTATAGTTTAATTCTGAAGATAACTGATCAATTAAAATCTAAGTGACTGCTCCCCTGCGTTACCGGGTAGGCTACCGTGTCACGAAAATAAATGAAAAAGGAAATTAAACACTCAAATAACATAAGCCCGAAGGCTTATTTATTTGATAAAATAAAATAAAAATGGGAGTTTTGGTCAGTAGCGTCAAATTTTCAATGATTCATCGAATTTTCATCGAAAATCAGTCCTAAACTGTTACCGCCTTCACCGCGTGGAGGTACTCCCAGCTTATGTTATTTTATAATTATACAGTGAAATTAGTGATAGCTTTGATTTCCATATCAGGTGTTCCAGATCTTCATTTTTTTTTTTTTATTTTTTTTTCCATTCCACAACGCGTGTGCCAGATCTTCAATTTTTATACGTCAACAGAGAGTGCTCATCAGGCTGAACAACTCTTGCTAAGACGTCATTCCTATATATGTTATAGTGTAGCTGGGCTCTTGGAGTTCCACATCAGCTGTTCCAGGTCTTCAAATTTTATACGACAACAGAGAGTGCTCATCAGGCTGAACAACTCTTGCTAAGGCGTCATTCCTAAATATGTTATAGTGTAGCTGGGCTCTTGGAGTTCCACTTCAGGTGTTCCAGATCTTCAAATTTATTCTCTTAGCAGAAAATGCTCATCACGTGGAACAATTTTTGCTATGGTACCATTTTTGTATCTCTTATGGTTTAGCTGGTCTGTTGCAGTGCTGCATCAGATGTTCAAGTTTCCAAGATAAATTATAGCCTATATGTTACCCAGATTTAATACCTTTACAACAAAAAAAAAATCATTTGAATCCGTCAAGTAGTTCCGAAGATTATCGTGTACAAACAAACAGACATACAGACAAACAGACAGAATTTTTTTTTTGGATTCGTGCTCTATTACTGTTTCCAAACCCCCCTCAATAATTATTTTTTTAATATATTCAATGTACAGACACAGTTCTTTTACTGTTTTATTATATGTATATATAGATTTATCTGACGAAGTATCCAAGAGGACCGAAATGTCCTAACCCACAGAATAAACCTATGGCCACGAATGTGATCCGTAACCGAAGGGTAACCAACGGGACCCTAATATTAAGCCACCGCTGTCCGTGCGTCCGTCTGTCTGTCATCGGGCTGTATCTCATGATCCGTAATAGGTAGACAGTTGATATTTTCACAAAATGTGTATTTCTGTTGCCGCTATAACAATAAATAATAAAAATAAATTACAAACTAAAGGGGGCTCCCCTACTACGATGGTACGGAACCCTTAATTCGCATTTGGCCGGTTTTTTTTATTGTTTTGGCACAGCACATGGCAGCCATTATACATTTTTTATTGTTCCGCCCCCGCCCGGCTTGTGCCGAAATATGCCCCAAAAATGTATCTAGCACGCCTAATATAGAACGTTCTCCTATTATGCCGAACGATAATCTTTGTGACCAGCAGCTAGATGACAGCCCTAGAGATGATGCCAAATATATTCTTCCAAATCGTTTCCTACTAACGGGTAATTGCGAGCTGAGATGCGCATTGGTACCATTGTTCAGCAGTAAATATTCATCACCAATTTCTCAATCCACAGGAAAGATCACCCTCCCAGTGGGAACCTCCCTGGTGCTTCCGATCCACCACCTGCACCGAGACCCTCGTTACTGGGAGGATCCCAACAAGGTGATGCCGGAGCGATTCCTGCCAGAAAACGTGAAGAAACGGGACCCTAACGCTTTTGTACCATTCAGTTTGGGACCTATGGACTGTTTAGGTGATACATTTTTTTATAATGTTTGCTTGAGAATATAATGAGGTAGAGGATGACCTGCAGCTACGTCGTGGACTAGCAAGAAGAAGCTGCTATTGGAGGAAGAAGTGCCTCACCCGATAACCCAGAACGGATGGCCTTTTTCTTTTTTTTTGGATGGGAAATCATCAAATGTCTCCTCCCCCTCAGGGCAGAGCGGAAGGGAGTGTCAGACTTGTACTGACTAAAACCCATCCATCTTCCTTCTTTTGCCCTTTGTGTTCCAGGGCCGCGGTAACTCTTTCGAACAGTCAGGCAGGCGTCGGCCCTTTCGGACTCCTTCCCGTTTGCTGAAATTTCTTTGAGCAGCGCGTGGAACACGAACGTGCCGTCGACATGGCCTGTCGTCATAAAACGGACGGCCGGCGAGCTAGCCCATTACTCACCGTCCACAGGCCCGAGGACAGATTGTCCTGGCGTCAGAAAATAAGGAGAGCCGGACCCCACCTAAAGTGGGATAGCGTTAGGAAAACGAATTATATTGTTTGAGAAACCTCTGTTGGACGTTTCAAAGGAAAAAAAAAAATACTTAAGTCAAATAACATAAGCCTGTAGTCCTCAAAAGGCAAGGGAGAGGTGAGTTATCTCCACGCAATGCCGCGGCAAATCGCCGTTCAGCGGACAGACCTCCGGCACGATCTCATGGCGACATGGAGAGAGCGACTGTCGCAACTCCGTGCAGGGCACACCACAATAGTGGCGATAAGTCTCCTCTTTGAGGAGTGGCTAGAGAGGCGCCACGGCGCCCTCACCTTCCGCCTGACGCAAGTCCTCACCGGACATGGTTGTTTCGGTAGGTTCCTGCACCTAATCGGGCGGGAGGAAACGCCCGGGTGTGACCACTTCGAGGATCGACCGGAGGACACGGTGGAGCACACTGTTGAGGTCTGCTCCGCTTGGGCGGAGCACCGCCGTGTCCTCGTAGTGGCGATCGGAGGCGGCGACCTCTCGCGTCCGGTCTTGGTTTAATCCATGGTCTGGAGCGACAGGGAATGGGACGCCGTCACCTCCCTCTGTGAAGCAGTCATGCTAGCGAAGGAGGTGGCGAGACGTGAGAGGTAGAGATACGCCCTGGGCGTCGGAGGCCACGTGGTAGCTCCCGGCCACCGTAGGCGCGGGACGGTCGACGGTGAGTAATGGGCTAGCTCGTCGTCCGTCTTATGACGATTGGCCGTGTCGACAGCGCGTTCGTGTTCCACGCGCGCCTCAGAGAGATGTCAGCAAACGGGAAGGGGTCCAAAAGGACCGAAGCCTGCCAGGGTTGCGGGACTGTTCGAAAGAGATACCGCGGCCCTGGAACACAAAAGGCAAAAGAAGGAACATGGATGGGTTGTAGTCAGTACAAGTCTGACACTACCTTCCGCTTCGCCCAGAGTGGGAGGAGTCATTTGATGATATCCCACCCGTAAAAAAAAAAGCCCTATGTGATAGAGGGCGAACCTATTGCCATCAACCGGGCACAAATTCAGACTCCGTGACTGCTATTGAGGAATTCCTGATGGAAAAACCGAATGACAATTTGCCCAACCCGGGAATCTAAACCAGGACCTCATGCTTATAGCAGTCGCGATTGAGATCAGTATACCACCGAGGCTGTTATGTTTAATGTCCTTTGTAATACGGGCCGAGCCCGTTGATACACCGCACACTAATCCAGATTCCGGATTGCTACTGGGAAATGAAAATCTTTGATTTGGATTTAAACCCGACTGATGGCAAAGGAGTCAGTTCTAATAAAAGCCACGTCACCTATGACAGAACTGAGTGAGACACATAACTGACGAAAATTTGGTACACACCTTTTCGTTATCCCTCGGAAGATACAGGTAGTGGCCATTATTTATGAATTTATCAAGTAACGAAGACCACCCGTATCTAACAAGTCAAAGTGGTTACTTGAGTAAAAAAATATTTTTATTCTTTAGTAATTGCTTGAAGTTAGGACTGTCAAGTTACAATTCTTCTCTCCTTCTCTTCTTTCTTTAGCTTGTTCTGTCCCCCTCTTGGACAAAGGCCTCCCTCCACTCCTTTCTTTTTTCGCAAACCCGCGCGTCCTCCTTCTAGTTCTGACGGAACCTGTCTACTTTGTCCCGCCATCTCCTTCGTGGTCTGCCGTGACCCCGCCTCACTGTGTCAGGGCCAGAATCGTACTATTTTGGCCAACGGTAGAGCCACATACATATTTGGGGGGGGGGGGGGAGAGGGGGTTCGGTATGACTTACTGAATACATGGTTACCGTTTATGCGTCGATGTCCATTCCACCCTGTATACTAACCGCGCGACACCGTAATTAGCTCTGTGTTATTTATAAAGAAACACGCCATGTTTTCACTTTGTATTTATGTTTTTTTTTTGTATAGCCTGCGCACATACTTTTTTTTGTAGTGTTTAATAGATGTCCTATACTTGTTTTTGTTAGTGAAAACCAGCGCTGTGCTTTGGGTCCCCCATAACCACAGCATCATGCTGAGTTGTAACCTGCTTGTCGCAGTCACGACGTGCAAGCGGTTAACTATTTTTGTTTCTGTCCTGTGTATTTGTATTTGTGACGACCCGAATGGCGCAGCGGTAGTGGGGCTGCTTTACGTTCTTAGGGTCCCGGGTTCGAATCCCGGTAGGAGCAAATGTTTGTGTGATGAGCATGGACATTTGTTTCCGAGTCATGGATGTTTATATGTATAATAAGTATGTATTTACAAAAAAAAAGTATCTATGTAGTATTATCAACTATCTGGTGTCCACGACACAAGCCTCGTTGCTTAGTGTGGCACCTAGATGGCGCTGTGTGTAATGTCAAGTGATATTTATTTATTTAAAATATTTGTTATGCGTTGTGTGATTATTGTTAATTTTATTTTTTGTATGCGACAAATAAATATTTTTTTCTTTCTATATATGACCGTTATTCTTCTGATATAGGCCTTGGTTCTTCTGTATACTTAAATAAATATAATCGCATGTCTCTTTCTTACATGTCACATCATTGTAGCGAAGAAGCAAACAACGCGAGCTTCTCGAAAGTCATCGTGTTGCTGAACAAACAGCAATGTACATTTATTTTGTTTCCAGGTCGAGTATACGCCACAGCCCTGATTAAGACGATAGTAGTGTGGGTGCTGCGGTACGCACACCTGGAGCCTGCGGGCTCCTGGGACAACATCAAGCTGAACGTGGCCATTTCTGTGTCCGCTGCTGACGGGTACAATGTTAAAACGAGACCCAGGAAGCGAGAGAATGGGAAAGTAAATGGTTTTAATTGAGAAAATGGTGTTTTATTTCCACTGCAAATCAAATTCAAATGTCATTCAAACTAGGCTGAGAATCGGATATTTTTGATCGTTAAATTAAATAAGACAGTTCCTCGAAACGCCCGGAGCCCGCCCTTCACCACTTCTTAAGTTCCTGGTCTTTTAGGTGGAGAGGACAAACAGTAGGTAGTTGCACAGACTCCCTAGAAGCAATTCAGCCCATCTTGGTACACTGCAGTTTCGAATCCGACTCCATTAAAAAAAAATGGCTGTTTGTATCCTTGCAGGATGGAGGGAAAACGCCATGTGTACGAAAAAATGCTTACTACTGTTCGGTACATCATTCTGAACCCCCTTGTATAGTAAGTTCGGCTGGTACAGAATGTTCATTGTTATTTTAATAAATATACTAGCGACCCGCCCCGGCTTCGCACGGGTGCAGTGTTCTACATACAAACCTTTCTCTTGAATCATTCTATCTATTAAAAAAAACCGCATCAAAATCCGTTGCGTAGTTTTAAAGATCTAAGCATACATAGGGACAGACAGCGGGAAGCGACTTTGTTTTATACTATTATATAAGAGCGGCCAACCCGTCATATTTTTCATACAAACGCTCGTACGTGATTATGCAGTTGTTACACGTCTATTTTTGCTTTTTTTTTGAACTAATAGGTATTTTGTGCATTATATCTAGGTTTCTATGGTAGCGAAAATTAAAAAAAAAATTGAAACGAATTCAGTATAAGCCTACAAAAATTGCTGTTTTGCACAATTTTTTTAACTGAACTTTGGCCGTTCATAATGTAATCGAAAACTGTAAAAGTAAAGTAAGCATCTCGATAGAAACCTTGTACATGTAATGGAGATTTTTAATGACAAATATTAATTTCACACACTTGTAAGATTTATTCAAAAACACGTATTTCCTGGAACAAGTTTAAGAAATTTTCGAACACTATTTTTCGTTTCAATGTCATCGCGTTAGGCGGTATGTGGTGCGCGGGAGAGAGACGAAATGTGCGGGGTCAGGGCGGGGTAAGACAGGGCGGGGAATTGAAAGAAAATCTCCACTGTGGCTCTGGATGAAACAACAAGCTTTTCGACCGTGCTCGCGTTGACGTTAGATGGACCGGGAAGGGACCTCTTAAGTGATGATTGTAGACCACATTTCTTAAACCAGAACAGATAACAACCACATTTTCGTGTTAATCCTATTACACACACTAAGTATGTATCTACGTGGCATAATAAATATGTAGATAAGCTCACAAAACTGAGCAATTTGAACGCAGAACATGAGTACAGTCACGAGCACAAATATATAAAAACAAACATAACAACTTTTTAACGTGTTTTTTTCCTACTGTTCTGATTAAAACGACATAGTATTCTGGAACTCATATTTTGTGAAAACGATTCTATCTCCTAGTTACAATCGTTATTTAAAAGGAAAGTGTGGCATTGTATGGAAAAAAATTTGGTGACCAGTCGGAATAGTGACGAGTCGGGCATAAGCCCTCGTGACTCCATATCCCATCCAGTGAAGCGTGAGAGCCCGAAGAAATAAAAAGAAAGTGAATTTTGTGGAATTTTAGGGCCTTCTTTCATCACGTGTTTTTTTTATTATTGGAAAAGATCCAGTGGCGTGCAGTGGTTCTCCGCGGAAGGTAGGCCAGCCACGCTAAGATGACCCTCAAAGTACTCACATCTATTGATATATTCACTTATGAGAAACAACGCCATCTAGCTTAAATATCAGGAATTTCAATGGAATTCTGTCAATACAAGAACGAAGGATGTCGCTCCGCTACAAAAAAATCTAAAAAATAAAACAGAGAGCGCTGTAAAAAAAAAAGGTAGAGTTTTCTGACCGGAATATTTGAAAAACAAACCTTTAAAATAAGCCTATTAAAACCAAAGTTATAAATACAAGAACTCTGCATTAATCAAGGTTCAAATCACGATTTACTGACAATGCAAACAGAAGAAAGATTAATTTGAAATGACGATGAATTTTAGGTTAATTCTCGTAATTCGGGAACCTACACATCTTTCTTTGGACACAACTTGAATCTTATCATTAAACGATTGTGAATACTTACTGTTTTTAACTTTTAACAAACACACTAACAGCGCAAACTTCACAACAGAACACCATTTCTAAGTTAATAAACAAATACAACAAATAATATTTACACTACTATACGTTTCAAAACGAATTACAAACGTCAGATATTATAAAAATCAAAACACTGAAGATCGCGAAATAAATTTTGCTAGTCACATGAAACAAATATGGCTTCTAAGAAAAATACAATTGTTATTTTGTCGATAAAAAAACACTACCAAATATAATTGCATCACTGCATACCGTTTTAGCCGGATAATACTTTGTGGGGCAGCCAATCAGTGGCCAGCTAGCCAGCTACACTCGCAGGAGTTTACGCCCCTATTTACTATGTGTGCCGTTCATATACACGAAAATAACGATCAGTGTGCGTAAATTTATCAATGGAAATTAGGCCGGCTGCGGCCTTGCCTAGACGGCCGGGAGCGAGCGTCGTAGTATTTATCAGTTACGTCACACGGCTGCGACAAGTTGCTATAAGTATTATAACAGGAGTTTTTATTTTTTATTAATATAGTTATAATAAATACATTTGTTGCGTTGTTGGTAGGAATGGTAGGGTAGGCTAGGCCTAATTGCCTCTATGGACGGCACGCCCCTGAAAAGATCATATACATTTCGAATCTGTTGTAATAAAAAATATTGGATTGTACTATAAATATCGCTTGCTTGGGTTTTTAATTCATTATTGGTAAAACATATTTTACACGTCACACATTAAATTAATTTTTTCGTCACACGAATAAAATACGCATAATTGTCGCATTATCCCCTCCCTCCCCATTGTGATTTTTTTCTGACCCTCTCCCCCCCTGTTCAAACCTCACGTGATTTAAGGACGACTTCTTAATGGCTTCGCAGCAAAAGTAGTTACCACTTCTCCGCTTAAAAAGACTTCAGTCAAAATCACAATTGACTATAATGAATTTCACACTCACTCACTTTCGTTGAGTAGGCGCGTAGCGGCGCGCGGCGGCGGCGTAGCTACTGCTACGCCGTAGCAACTGTTTGAGCGACGGCAATTTATCGAAATTCATTAGTGTTTTTGGACCCAGTAACCCTCATTTGAGTTGAGTTCACGTTAAGCGCAGGCCACACCGCCAGCTGTCGGTCGGGCGAGTGACGCGAACGACGCGTCGTTTCACCTCTTTTCATACTTTCGGTCACACCGTGAACTATCGAAAGATACGAACAAAGTATGAAAAGGGTGTCGTTCGCGTCGCTCGCCCGCCCGCCAGCTAGCGGTGTGGCCTGCGCTTTACACTCCTGACGCTTGGAAAATGAGAGCAAGGTAAAAACCGGTCAAGTGCGAGTCTGACGTGCACACGAAAGTTTCCGTACCAGCGTACAATATTTAATAGTCCGGTCAAGTTAGCTCAAAAAATAGGGGTAAGGTTACAATAATTCGCATAGAGCTACAATTTGGTACGAATGTTGGTAACACCATTATAAATGAAAAGAGACATTATAAGTGACAAGCAAGCGCGTGCCCTGTACGCCAAACAACACAAATATGTGACAAAATGGTAGGTGGCTTGGCGTGGAGTGCACGCGCGTGCGTTTATGCTCTGGCATTCAAAAGGTTAAAAATCCCCATAATAATATGAATGTTACTTTTTTTGCAGATGAGTGATATTTGAAAAAAAAATATTGTTCAAGGTTAAAAAGTTCGATTAAATATTATGATTAAATATTAGGTAGGGAAAATCATTCGTCTGCTTGATAATTATCTAATGAAACGTCAAGTGCAATGACTTCTTCTTCTTCTTCCTCCTGCTGCGTACAAGTAAATTGTTTTAAGAGCGATGCACTAAATGTCTCCTCACTGATATCGTAAGAATCTTCTCCCAATGGCTATTCAACTTTGGAGTAAAACTGACCTTGAAAACTGGTACATACTAATGAATGCAATAATTCAACTGTTTTGCAGCTACATTTAGCATTACATCCCCTTTTGCAATTGAAACGAAATTGGGGTCAACAATAAATATTCATGTCAGTGCCGACAAAATATTTCGGTCATGGCGGCCTATTATTTAATACATAATTTGGTACTGAAATGAAGTTCGTTGGAAACGGGTTTTTTATACTAAATACTTAGGCTTTTTTATACTAATACGCATTCGGCCGCAACTCGCCTGACGTGAAAGGAGGATGAGGCCTAGGAGCTAGGTGTACGCTTGCCTAGAAGAAACCGATTAACTCGAACTCTGAATAGATCCAGATTATAATGATCAGGTAGCCTACCATGACGTCTAAAATCAGGAGTAATTCCAGTGTGGGAAAGAGACGGCGCTATACAGGTCGTCTAGCGCCATCTCTTTCCCACACTGGAATTATTCCTGCTTTAAAACGTCATGATAGCCCACCAGGGAACACTAGCCGGTAGTGAACACACTGGCGGTTCCACGACACATGTTTTTTTTCATTGGTAGGTACGTATTTAATAAAATATAGCAGACTAACTGGAAGGCACTGTCAGCTAACTGAGGTAGGCATAAACTTATGATTAAAAAAAATGTATTCGATGTATTTTTTACCCACAGGGTGTAATAAGACCCTTAACGAAGCCGTCAATCGAGCATTCTTTACTAAGTATCTTTATGCAACTGGCTGATGTCATAAGGAGTAACAAAAGCTATTTTTATTTAAGAATAAGAATTAAGGTTCCGTGCGAAAAAATTAAAACCTTTGAAATTGGTAACAAAATTCGATTCAAAAAGGAAAGTAATATTTTTTTATAATAATTTCACGCGAACAAAGGTCGCGGGCAACTGCTAGTTTGCAAATAAAAAACAGTTTTAGACTGGACCTTCGGTAAAAAAAAACCAAGAGGCGTTAGCGCAGTTGAAAATAATGTAGTCAAACCACGTTCAAAATGGTCCATTTAAACACCAGCATTTCGAAGAAAATACAAGTGTTTCCTTAAAGCCATGACATAAAAGATTAGTTACGCAAACCATTTATTTTGACACAAACACATTACAAAGCCTTTAAATCTACATTAACAAGGTTTATTACTTGACCAGACTATTATTATTATTAGGGTTCTGTACCTCAAAAGGTAAAAAAGGAACCCTTGTAAGATCACTCACTTGTCCGTCTGTCCGTGTGTCACCACCGATTTTCTCAGGAACGGGTAGACCTAGCAAGTTGAAATTTATACCAGATACTGAGGTCTATAGTTCCTATTAGGTGTATCATCAAGGTCCTGAGTCTACGACATACGACGATATCAAAAACCTTAATTTCAAACTTTTTTTATTTTGCGGAATTTTCCGTTTAATTGCAAGACCTTGCTTTTAACCAAAATTGACAATTCTAAGTCAACCGGAAGTACACTATAGGTTTTGTGTCGAAAACCTATATGGTACTGACCTAGAATCACGAAGATTTGGCAAAAAGCAAAGCCTTATAGCACAAATAAAGGAAAAATTCCAAAAAATTAAAAATAAATTTGAAAATTAAAGGGTGTCCCAAATACCTGCATAGTTGACGCCAATTAAGTTTTTTTTTTAGATTATTGTACGGAACCCCCGCACTATGCCGGTTTTATTATTTCGGCAACAATCTCCGTGTACAATGCTAATAATATAGGTAAATGTGTGGAACTAGTATGACTAGAATAACAAAAACAGTGTTTTCATTTTCATTTAGATCTATTATGTAAGCTTCACTGTTGTTCATAAGTAAACATGAGATGACCATGAGAAAATGATGTAAGATAATATATGAACCGAAGACTTTACAAATATTAAACAAAGTTAACACAATAATTTTTTTGTTAAAAGGTGCAGCCATCTACCATAGGTACATTATTTCTTGGTTTTAAATTTTAATTATAGAAATTATTAAAAACTATGATTCTTAAAATAAATTCAAGGATTTTTTTTTTAAACATCTAAACTGTTTGTTGTAGTTTTATCCCTTCGAACAAATGACTGTAAATCCACCGGTAAAATAGCCTTACAACAAGGGGAATGAAGGAAATGGGTACTCACGTAGCCGTGGAGTCCTGCACACTTCTTCACTTCACACCCGATTATAATTTGTATTCTTCCACAGTGCACTACGTTAAATAGTCTGGGACGTCCCTTGCTTAATATTCACCAACTATCGTGAGGGTTTCTTGTGCTTTTCAAGGAGCCGGCTCGCATGCCGCCGTTTTGATTTGGTGTTTGAACGGGAAGTGGCTATGTGTGTGTGCGCGCTAGTGAGGTTCGCGCAGGAAACGGAAACAAGGTCGAGAAGGAATAGGGATGTGGTAACTTGTGCAAAAGACTAAGTTACCGGTTTACTATAATATGGTTTTTAATACTTTAACACTGTTAGAAAGTAACATTTATTATTATAAAAATATAATAATATTTTCTTAAATCACCGTCTAGTCTACTACATTATCTTCTAGGTATTGTTTAGTAGACTAGTATGCCTTTTGTGTTAAATATTGATTTAAGGACTTTTAAAACATCTAACTCGTGTGTGTTGTGTGTGTTGTTGTTTTTCTCTTCTCTTCAGTGGCAACCATAGTCTGGATTATAAATAGCGCCCGGTTGATGTCATAGTAATACTAATTTAATACTTAAATTAAGAATTAGCATTGCCATTCGACGTGGCAATGCTGCCAGTCTTCTGGGCACGTTTCCGGATGACATCGATGGGGAGGAGTACTTTGAATTGTTGTTGTTGTATATTTGTAGGAACTTACTTTTAGTCTTCTTTTTTGCATTATTTTAGTTCTATTTGTAGTCTGCATATAATGTAAATAGCAGGTAATATATTACCGAAATGATAAAAAAAAACCTAAATCCAGGCTCGTGTTATTACTGAGAAATTCCTGATGGAATACGCCAGTAACACTTTACCTGACCTGGGAAACGAACCAAGTACCTCATGCTCAGCTGTAACGCTTGCGATTACCTGACCAAAGAGGTAAAGGCATGAACGTTAAACGCATTTTGTTCAACATCACGCTTGCTATCTCCGGACGTTTTTTTTAGGGACCAGCCTGCCACACTATTCGCAAACTATTCCCACTGCAACTCCTGAAAGACAGAATCAACAGTGGCCACCACACCAGAAAAGCGCCGAGGCAATGAAGCTCTACGAAGTCCCAGAGAAACAATCTAACTGTCTTGGATCCCGCAATGTAATTAATCAGAAAATAATAGCGGAGGGTGTAGGAGTACGGGAGGTACCTGCACCGGATCGGGCGGGAGGAAACGCCCGGGAATTACCACTGTGAGGATCGACCGGAGGACACGGTGGAGCACACGGTGGATATCTGCCCCGCGTGGGTAGAGCACCGCCGTATCCTCGTAGCGGCGATCGGCGGCTAGCTCTAGCTAGCTAGGCTAGCTCGCCGTCCGTTCGTCTTATGACGACAGGCCGTGTCGACGGCGCGTTCGTGTTCCACGCGCGCCTCAAAGAGATGTCAACAAAAGGAAGGGCTCCGCAAGGACCGATGCCTGCGAAAGAGATACCGGGGGCCCGGAACACAAAGGCCGATGAAGGAACATGGATGGGTTTTAGTCAGTAAAAGTCCGACACTCTCTTCTGCTCCGCCCAGAGCGGGAGGAGTAATTTGATTATACCACATCCCAAAAAAAAAAAACGGAGAATGATTTAATTACTAAAATCATAGGTTTTAATGCTGACCGAGGAAAATACAACAAGCTGTCAGCATTTGTTACAGGTGTATGTACTCGGTACAATTGTAGAGGAACCGTTACAAATATATCTATTAAATAATACTCATTTGGAAATATTTTGTACAGTTTTTTCGTGAATGTTCTAGAAGTTGGGTTTAATTTCGACATGTCTAGAGAAAAAGCCGGACGTTTGCCTAAAAGTCCGAATATGTTGCTTTTTAGGGCGTACCTTTGGGGTATACCGGAACTCTATTACTTAAACTCCACTGTCTGTCTGTCTGGCTGTCTGTCACCAGGATATATCTCATAAACCGTGATAGCTAGACAGTTGAAATTTTCACAGACGATGTATTTCTGTTGCAGCTATAACAGCAAATACTAAAAACAGAATAAAATAAATATTTAAGGGGGGCTCCGATACAATAAAGGATTTTTTTTTTTTAGATAAATTTTACGGAACCCTTCATGCACGAGACCGACTCGCACTTGGCCTGTTTTATCTTTCTGATTCAGTAGCCATGTAACTGCTTTTAATTTTCTGAAAGAAACCTTCTTAGTTGAAGAGTCCGGATAAAAAATATTGGCAGAAAAGTTTCGATGAGCGGGAAAATATATATCCTTCCTACTATTTATTATAAATTCGAAAGCTTGTGAGGATGTATGGATGTCTGGATATTTGTTACTTTTTCACGCAAAAACTACTGACCGGATTTGGATGGAATTTGGCACACAGATAGTTTTAAAAACCGGATTATAACTTCTTATCCCGGTAGTACGATTCCGTGGGAAAATTACCAAACTTCCACGCGGGCGAAGCCGCGGGCATTAGCTATAGTATAATATAAATATTTATTTATTTAATTATGGCACTCCAACGACTTATTCACTAATACATTTTTTGGGGTAATGAACAATTAAACTTAAAATCTAGGGTAAATTTGTCACTTACAGGTGTGCACAGATATTTAATATTGAAAGAAGACGATCAACTTAGGCGTAAAGCATTTCCGGGGCTGCGGGACTGTTCGAAAGAGATACCGTGGGCC
The DNA here is from genome assembly GCA_947578425.1 of Eugnorisma glareosa. Classification (NCBI taxonomy): domain Eukaryota; kingdom Metazoa; phylum Arthropoda; class Insecta; order Lepidoptera; family Noctuidae; genus Eugnorisma; species Eugnorisma glareosa. Next base: position 14,189,284 of record OX387974.1, on the reverse strand, counting down.
CGGAACACAAAGGGCGATGAAGGAACATATATGGGTTTTAGTCAGTAAAAGTCTGACACTCCCTCCTGCTCAGCCCAGAGCGGTAGGAGTTATTTGATGAATTCCAACACGAAAAAAAAAAAAATCGTAATGCATTTTGCCAAAAAAAAACAGAAAACCAAGAAATACAGTTTTCTTACGCCATTCACGTAAAACTATGTATATCTTTTCTCAGACACTCAACACAGTCTCCGTCTTCGTAAATAATTCCACAACAACTGTGCCTTTCTGTGACATCATTTGATTATGCTTCTCACGTATATATTTTATTGAGTACATTTTTATTCACAATTACTGTCATGTAGTCACGTACCCAGCAGGGTAGTTCGCTGTTGATACTGTGTGTGGTAGGACGTTTTACTTTAAGGTAAGTAACATACAACCTTTTTATAAGACCTCTTTGGTTTTGAGTGACGTGACGTTATTTTTTAGTCTGTGGTGTCAAAGTTTTCGCGGGAAATGAAAATGTTTAAGGGAAATAGAGGGAATGAACTGTAGTACCTTGATTTTTTGTTTTATTTTAAATACACTTTATTTATTTATCTATATATACTTCTATATCTTTACTAATATTATAAAGAGATAAAATTTATTTGTAAGTTTGTATGTAGGGGGTAACCTCTGGATCTACAGAACAGAATAAGAAATTCTTTCACTATACGAAGCTACATTATCCCCGAGTGATATAGACTATATTTACAACGTGCCCATGGAATAATTTCCGACCAAAACGCGAGTGAAGCCGCGGGCATCAGCTAATTAATATTATAAAGAGGTAAAGTTTGTAGGGGGTAATCTCCCTAATATGCTGGTTCAGTCCCTTATCTTCCCCATACTTGACTATGGTGATGTGTGTTAGTATGACCTGAATGCAGAGCTCCTCAATAAACTTGACCGACTTCTAAATAACTGCATTCGATTCGTATTTAATCTCCGTAAGTATGATCATGAATCCGCACATCGGTTGCGCTCAAAATGGTTACCCATCAGACAGCGCAGAGCGTTAAGGGCTTTGACAACCTTATTTTCGCTTCTTGACAAACCCACTTCTCCTTCTTATCTGAATTCTCAATTTCAATATTTATGCTCTGCGCACAGCAATACCCTTCGTTCCTCTAATAATCGTCTTCTACGATGTCCTTCTCACCGCTCTGGTTTTCTTAAATCTTCTTTTCTTGTCCAGGCGGTTTTCCTTTGGAATGCGCTCCCTCTGAATATCAGGACGGCAACCAGTCGGTTCACATTCAAGGCAAAAGCTCGCGAACTCATTCATAAGAAGTTGGCAGACTCTTCACACAAATCATTTGTCGTTTTTCTCCATCTATGTTGCTTTTTATTTTATCTTTCTTTACTTTGTATATTTTGTTTGTGTGTTTGTCTTCGCAATTTTCTGTACTATTGCACCTACTATTTTGTCTCTTCATCATCCTAAGGTAGACTGGTAGAAAATGCCCAAGGCATTAAGTCCGCCTTTGTACATTATGTGCGTAGAGTTTTAATAAAAAAATAATCACTGGATCTACTAAACCGATTTAAAAAAATATTTTACCGATAGGAAGCTGCATTATCCCCGAGTGCCATAGGCTATTTACAACGTGCTCGTGGGATAATTTCCGACCAAAAGGCGAGCCAAGCCGCGGGCAACAGCTAGTTGATTAATATTATGTCTATCTACAATTGTTCACACTGAATATAGCGACATAATTCATTCTTAGAATACTACAGCGCAACAATTACCAGGTAAACACCACATGCGTAAAACAAATAGTTTTTATTGATTATTTTTTTATATTTTTATACAGGTTGTAACAAGACCCTTAACGAAGCCGGAAACGACTGTGTTTTTCGGGGAGAAAAATAACGTTTTACGGTGGGACTGACGGGGAAAACAAGACTAAGTAACCTACTATCACATGTTTGAGTAGCAGCCACTAATTACCAATTACCTTATTTAACACGAGGAATCTGCGAAAAATACAGCCTTATTCCTAGGCCACATCATAACAGAAACTAGTACGTACTTACGTATAATGAATAACTTAACTACATTTACATAAAGGGTGCAACAAGACCCTTAACGAAGCCGAAAGGCACTTGTTCTCCCCGTCATTGCGTATATTTTTTTGTTCTAGACCCTACCCGGGAACCTGATACGGAGATATTGGGGGTCAAAGTTCCAATTTCTTCACATTTTTTTTTTAAATACATGTTTTTAATGTAAGATTTTTACTATTCAATCCACCCATCAGAACAATGTTTAGAGTACGTTTCATTGAGTCCTCGCGTAAAACTTGATTTTTCACTCCAAAAAAAAAGTAATTTCCCAGCAATATTTTTTGTGTAAAATTACATAATTTGATGTACTGTATGTTTGGTTGACGGCTTCGTCAAGGGTCATGCATGTTACACCCTGTATAAGTGCGTATGAAGTTTCTGGCAAAGAACTAGTAGTTGCTTCAAATCAAATCAAATCAAATATATATGCTTATATTTTATTTATTTATTTCGATTCGCCAACAATTGTTTACACAAAAAAATTACAATCAACTCCTTATCCCTATCGCACTTATAAAAGTATTAAAAACTTTTATAAGTGCGATAATCATTTACAGGCTAAAACCACATGCACCATTTATGGTTTAACATATAATAAACATCAAACCTGCAATTGCAGCAGGGTGAGGCAGAGGTGTACCTACTATTACACCCACATTTTGCCTGTTACCTATATTTAAGTTCCATGTAAGAGGGGGCGAGCTTATTGCCATCAACCGGGCACAAATCCAGACTCCGTGGCTGCTTCTGAGACATTCCCGATGGAAAACCCCAATAACACTTTGCCCGACCTGGGAATCGAACACAGGACCTCATGCTCATTAGCCGCGCTTGCGACCACTACACCAATAATATTAATATATATCTTTTTAGTACCAATAAAAGTTTATTGGTGGAACATAATTAATGATATTGAATCGACAATTTATTGCTTGTTATGTGTATTTTAATGGTCAAGGATGAATAAATTAGTTCAGTGAAGTAGTACTATTTTATAACGAACAATATTTTAACTCTATGGTCTTTCATGAAACTTATTTAAGAGCCGCCTGTTTTAGTTCTTTAGAGCTATGATTTTTTACAGTTCAATTAATATCAACCTTTTTTATGGCCCTATGTTTTGCTTTTTGATGACTGATTTTTTTACAAAATGCTCAAAATAGCCTATTTGGACCGCCTGTCAACAGAGGCCTTTTTTTTCGGATGGGAAATCATCAAATAACCCCTCCCGCTCTGGGCTGAGCAGGAGGGGAGTGTCAGACTTGTACCGACTAAAACCCATCCATGTTCCTTCCTTTGCCCTTTGTGTTCCAGGGCCGCGGTATCTCTTTCGAACAGTCCCGCAACCCTGGGTCAACAGAGGCCTTGACAACTATTAATGAAAAAATAAATATATAGGGACACAGTATTTATCCTTCTTATACAGTTTATGATAAATCTTTTAAATTGGTCGAATATTGCGTCTCAGCGCATAATGTCTCCAAATGTCCTTTCTCAAAAGGTCCTTTTTTTGCGAATGTCCTTTCTTAGAATGTCCTTTTTTCTAAATGTCCCTTTCTCAATATAGTCTTTTCTCGTAATGACCCTTTCTCAAAAAGAAAAACATTAAAAAAAATAAGAAAAACATTGGGACACAGTAGGTATATATTATTATATCTTTCTTATTCAGATTATGAAATATCTTTTAAATTGGTCGAATATTGGAGGAGGAAATAGTGGAGAGCCAAACCTCGAATTATGACTTTTTACTTGTCGGATCTATAGTTGTCCTTATCGCACTAATGTCGAAATTGCGCTCGTAGAGGGACAGCGATAGTTTCTTCTAATACCTACCGCATTTTCTCATAAGTATCTACATATTATTGACCGTGCCGCTCGTACCTTCCCCAGGTAAATTAAATAATAAAAACCAAAATCCTTCACCCAGATCCGCGAGGAGACTCTTGGAGCACCGAGATCCCTTGCGAATGTCCTGAGAAGACCGGGAAGTCGTGTAACGTTATAAAGTGCGGGGGTCGAACCTTTTTAAAAGCGACGACCCTCCACAACCAGGAGGTGTGCAGTCTCAGGGAATATTTTTTAAAAGCCTACGCAGGCATGCACCGAGATGTGGTCGCAGTGGACAAGGGACATCTGCTTCTGGAGGGAGGTGGGCTGGTTGGAAAATTATCTTATACTGTCTTTATTTCATAGAAGCGTACAATGTACATATGGTTTTGTTTTGTTAGTGACATCACCTGCCTAGCGGGTCAGTTAAAAGTGCGCGGGAGTGTGCAGATATCCACCACGCAGGCCAACCGTGGGCTGGTATAGGTGTCAATGTCTACGAATTTTTGGCTCAAGGCCATGCTGAACTACTTCATTGATCTATTGGTCGCAAGCGCAACTACTGAGCATGAGGTACTGGGTTCGATTCCCAGTAACCCAAGAAATATTGGGCCCCATCCATCCATTCGGTATCACGAATTTCTCAGTAGCAACCACGGAGCCTGGATTTGTGCTCAGTTGATCGGTAAGTTGGCAATAGGCTCGCACCCTATTACATGGGACTTAGACATAAGTGGAGAAATTTTGGTGCACTATTAGGCACATCTCTGCCCAACCCTTAGGGGATTCACAGGCGTGATGTTATGTTATGTAAACATCGTACTATCGAAAGTGTGAGGTAATTGCCTAAAGTCCACAACCGATTAAAATATATGACACTGACGGAAGGCTAACGAGTGCCATAATGCTATACATTACAAGGTGTAAACATACCGTGCACGAAGCAGTCAACCAAGCATTCTGTACATCAAACTAAGTATCTCTACGCAAAAAATATTGCTGGGAAACTACTTTTTTTTCGGGTGAACGGTTACGGTTTTCGGTAGGACTCAATGTAACGCTCTCAACACATTGTACTGATGGATTGTGCATTGAATAGTACAGGGGTCAAGGACATATTTTTAGTAAAGTTTTATCTACCTGTGTTTTAAGCAAATAAATTATTCTTGCAATAATCTTAATTATTATACTCGGAGTTTCCTTGCGTGATCGAATCAGAAATGAAGACATCCGCAAGAGAACCAAGGTTACCGACGTAGCCCGAAGAATTGCCAAACTGAAGTGTCAGTGGGCAGGGCACATTGCTCGTAGAACGGATGGCCGATGGGGCAGAAAAGATCTGGAGTGGCGACCGCGAACCGGAAGACGTTGCGTTGGAAGGCCTCCCACTAGGTGGACCGATGACCTGGTGAAGGTTGCGGGGATCCGCTGGATGCGAGTCGCACGGAACCGGTTAGTATGGCGACACTTGGGGGAGGCCTATGTCCAGCAGTGGACGTGTTTTGGCTGAAATGATGATGATGATGAATTATTCTTATCATTAAATATCTGCACCTATTAAAAAAAAAAAAAACATCCTGTGAAAACGTTAGAACTTTGACCTCCAATATCTCCGTAACTAGAGGTTCCCAGATCTAGAAAAAAGGTTCCGGTTCCAAAAAAATATCGTAATGACGGGGAAAATAAGTGCCTATCGGCTTCGTGGGTCTTTTTACATCCAAATCTTTGACGCGAATGAAGTCAGAAGCAGAAGCTAACCATGAATAAATTCTTGTTGCAGGATGCACTGGTCGCTGTACCTTATAGGAGGCGCATTGTCAGTCTTCTGGTTGCTATGGAGATACAAGAACAGGAGAATGATCGAGATGGCCAAGAAGTTGCCAGGTCCACGGGCACTACCGTTCGTAGGGAATGCTCTGCTGTTCATGGGACAGCCTGATGGTAGGTCTGAGGGTCTCGTTACTATTTGTAAGGATGTTTACTTGTTTGAATGCAGATGTATATCTGTATCTATAGGTATAGGTTATAATCTGTATAGATTCGGTACAGAAACGAAAACCCACCGATCCGGTGAGGAAGGCGCCTTATGCAATCAAAACGAACTTATCGAACTTATCGATATACAATCAAGCCGCATCAATAATTTCCTATAAGATAAGTAGGAATGAAGCCAATGATAGGTAGATACCATTTCTGAGTATCGATTCTGTACCAGAACAAACAAACAATTAAAACCAGTACCTATTAAAGGAACCAGTCAAGAGTGAGCCGACTTGCGCGCGAAGGGATTGTATCAATATTTTTACAGTTCATCGTTTACTGATTGTAAGACTATAGACCTGACCGCATATAAAATCTGTTAAACTGACTATCCACTTGTTTTATGAAATAGCCCTGTGAAAGAGCGGACGGAACCGGTTCATTATTATTTCCCCCGTTAGCGCACTGAATCGTAAAAACTCGCACATGCTCGTGTCTAAAATAGAATGAGACACAATGATTATATCGCAATTAAACAGGTTATGTCGTCTTAATCACCCATTTTTCTTGTCTCGTAATCCGAGCCGGCAGGTGGCGGGAATTACTGCATTATTATAACTGTAGATTATCATTTAATCCAACCTCTGCCCTCTTCTTAGTTAATTGACCATTGAGTGTTTAGTTTATTATTAAATAATTATGATGGCTGGAATGTGGCGTAATTGTCTGAGCTGGGTGAAGCTGGGGACATTTTTTTTTTGTATAATTGTCATTGGTTATTAGTAACTGTCAGTATCGCGGGAAACAGATTTAAATTCAAATTAATTTATTGTTTGTCACGGGTGAAATATCGGTTCTTATGATTATTATGTAAAGGATACCTGTAACATACCTTTATAGTGTACAATATTTAATGCTGGTTCAATATTTATTAAACATTAAAATCATCATTCGTCCTAAGTCAACGTCCATTACTAATCATGCATACATAGTGTAAGGGATAGCCCTCCACACCCTGATAGGGTGAATTCAGTATATCATACTAAGATGACCGGTACAAGAAATTATTTCAGGAATGTTATGGGAGTCCAATAAATTTGATTTGTTTATTCCTCATTCGCAATGTATCGTTACCGTGGCGAAACGCATGTAGTGAACGACAAGCGCGACGACGAGTTCGATGAACTCTGCAGCTAGGCAGGTAGTGAACAGCTGATTTCACGCGTCGTTCGTTAGAGTATTTCAACATCCATTGTTGGATTTTTGATTTTAGCCGTTTTGATTACATAAATGAAGTGCTGCGTACAGGGATTGTAATTTTATATTGTTATAAATGAAAAGTAGATGAAAAAAAAAGTGGAATATGGTTCAAAATAAGGAGCTGAATGCAGGGTGCATTCAGCTCCTTATTTTGAAGTTTGTGGAGGACTGTCCCTTACACCCTGTATTTGTTCATTCATTCACATTCAGCTGTGCCAACAGCTTATCTTTAAATGACAAATGAGGGACGTACATAACCGAGAAGTACGACAGAAGGAAGGGGAGGCACGTAACCAACAGTGGGTGATTCGGGGCTCAAATGATGATTGTGGTGAATTTTCTATATAATAATCCACCAGCCGCAGTCTGCTTGCGTGGTAGATTATGGTCTACTCCCATTCACGGCGAGGAGGAATGAGACCCGTAGTGTAGTAATGGGAACAGTATATGTAGCTTTCTTAAAGCAGAAGGAAGCAGAAGAACCATGATCTTCGGAGCACTTTTCTCAAAATAAATTCGACGTCTCAAAGAAGACTGACGAACTAGAAAGTTAGGGGTGTCGCACTGCTAGGGAAGGAGGTGTCGGGACCTGAGAGCCTCAAGTCCCAGCAGCCGCGGGAGACGCCCTGGGCGTCGAGGGCCACGTGGTGGTCCCGGCCACCGTAGGCGCGGGCCTGTGGACGGTGAGTAAGGGGTTAGCTCGCCGTCCGTCCGTCTTATAACGACGTTCGCGTTCGTGTTGCACGCGCTCCTCAAAGAGTTGTTAGCAAACGGGAAGGGGTCCGAAAGGGCCGATGCCTGCCAGAGCCGCGGGACTATTTGAAAGAGATACCGCGGCCCTGGAACACAAAGGGCAAAAGAAGGAACATGGATGGGTTTAAATCAGTAGATTTCTGACACTGCCTTCCGCTCCGCCCAGACGAGGAGGACTAGGGAGCATTTCATGATATTCCGTCCGAAAAAAAAAGTGGTGTCGCACATGGTTGAAGTCATTTGCTTCGTCAGTCAGCAAAACCAACCCGAAGCAATGACTACAAAACTTAGGCTTTCATCCTGCTCGCACTGATCGGCATCGTCCGGAGCCTGTTCAATGCCGTTAGTTCTGCGCCTGGTCTCCTCCCAGTATCGGATGAACGTCCCATCGGATTATGAGAGTAGAGAAGCAGAGAGTTCACCTGTGTTCGCACACACTTTCAGCACTATTATATATAATACGTGCTTGGCTTGTCTGTTGAGATTGTGATCCGGGATACGATTGGCAGAATATTATAGGATCTTAGATGATTAAGAGCAGACATCCCATGGAACCTGTTCCTCCTTCCTGACCTGTTTTGGCGCTGTAATGATCGAATAGGTCAGGTCTGTTTGTCTCTTTCTGTTCTTACACTGTTCACATTTTTTTCATTGTTTCTCTCGCTGGACTACTGTAACAAATAAAGAGTATTTCAGCTTTGCTGCGACTTACGTGATGTTGTTTTCTTTAAATACGTAGTATGTCCTGTATATTTGCCTCGTATTTTTGTTCGCAGAATTCATAAAAGTACTGAAAGAACTTATGGTGGAGTTTGGTGGTCTGTACAAATTCTGGCTCGGTCCTGACCTGAATGTGTTTTTGTGCAATCCTGATGATCTCAAGGTACTTATGATAGTCAAACTATTTATCTCTTGTTTAAAATAACTAAACCTACTCGATGGTCAGATAAATAGTCGTCCCATTGAACATATTGTTATTGAACTGCATCCAGTTCGACTGGAAGCCGACCCGAACAAAGTTGGAAGAAGCCTCGGCACATGATGATAATGTTCTAGTGGTTGCAGGCGTTACTCCTGAGCGTGAGGTCCCGGGTTCGATTCCCAAGTCGGCATAGAATTTCCCAACAGCAGCCCAGAGTCTGATACGTGAGATTACATGGGAGATAAACATGACTGGAGAAATGCGGGTGTACTGGTGTACTGGTTCATCTCTGTTTGACCCTTCAGGGATTACATGGAGTTTCGGTAGCTGGTTTAATTTGTTCTTGTATTTAATTACGACACGGTTTGCGCAGTGGCTGAGCGTCTGGCTGCTGCGCTGCGTGCCGTGGATCTATTCCCGAACGGAACAAATATTTCTATGGCCTACGGAAGTTGTTCCGGGTCTGTCCGTCGGTCTTTGTGAGGTTAAATGTTTGTAAACGCACCCATGGCACAGGAGAAATACACAGTGTGCGGCCACGCTTAAAAAAAAAATTAACAATATTTATATAATCTGACATCCTTATGGGTATTTCAGTTACTGCTGACAAACTCGAAGACCAGTGTAAAAGGTCCTCAGTATAAGTACATGGCTGATGTACTCGGAGGTGGAATACTGAGCGGATCAGGTAAGAACGCACACCTTTCTTGTATCTGTTTTACAGATTATTTAAGTTGTACGGAAGCAGCCAGCGAGCAGTAAATACTTAACTAAACAGGTCAAGTTCGACTTGGACTCACAGGGTTCCGTAATAACCAAGAAATACACAACAAAATAAATACATCTCTTAACTAACTACTGCTACACGCTATCAGCTGTAGTTAGGTACTAGAAATTATGACATGCAAAACCATATTTTTTAATAATTGTCATCAAGGACTGTCCTTGTCCTTGATGACAATTATTAAAAAATATAAGGACGGAGGGCTGATATTGTGGGGGACTGTCACTGAAAAATTTACAGCTTATTATTATGTATGAATGACAGTGGCAATGGCATGGCCTCAGGATTTTGAAATACGCATGAAATATCTATTAAAAAAATCCCGTTCAAAACCATAAAACTACTAAGATCAGAATTAACTTCTCTTCTTCTTTAATATTTTAACCAGACCAGAATTTCATATTAAATAAACTAAATTTCATATAAAAAATATATTTAAACAAATAAACGTGTTAACAACTGCCAAATTGCTACTTAAGCAATGCGTCGGCTGCTTGAACTCAGTACCGCGGTACAACTCAGCAATTTTGTGATAGGCCTTAAATTTTATCATCAGGCACGTCGTCCATTTAGTCACTTTTTACACTTTGGATACGATTTTCTTAGTGAAAGCTGTTTAATTTAGTATCATGACTTGACAAATTCATGCAAGTCTCTATAATATCTCTTTATAATATCCTTGTACCTTCGTAGCAAATAAATTTAGAACTCCCTCCCCAGGCCCAACATGGCGCAAGCACAGGAAGTTAGCCAACCCGAACTACGGCAAGCGGGCCATCGAGAGCTACGGCGAGGCCTTCAACAAGGAGGTGGACGACCTGCTGCAGAAGTTCAGGAGTATGGACAGGGAACAGTTCGATGTGTACACCCACGTTGTGCAGACCACCAGCTATGCTGTTTCTCGTGAGTATATGTCTCTTTATCGATTGGCTATGGTTAAGGTCACAGCAATGTGACAGTAGTGCAAAAAACAAAGGAAAGAAATGATAGGTATGCTTACCACAACGCGGTGGTATTCACGCTAAGGAAACAAATGACGCGCGCGTCGTGTAAAAACACTATTAAAAGTCGTATGGCCTGAGGTTATGAACGGGGCATTTAATGTTTGATGCTATAGCGGAAACTGAACTGTACGTGTGGGGGTATTAAAGTGGTTTTCCCAGAAACACAAAGTTTACTTTATTTGGAAACTAAATCCCAAACGCAGTGTAGGCAATGTCTCAATCGAACAGTAAATTGTAATTCATATGTATGCTTTGTCATTCAATAACTAATAGATAACTGACAGGATGTCGTCAGCCAACATTCAAGATTATGTCATCACTCACTAGCCATTTGTACTTGACTCTATAATATTTCCCCGTATTTCACAAAGCGTTTATATTTTCCTGCAATTAACATATACGCGCTTTATATTAATAATGCATATATATCTCACTAATTACTTCTAGCAGGAATCCACGTATTTTTTTAAAATGCTTTTGTTGATTTTCAGAAACACTTATGGGTTTGACAAAAGAGCAGACCTTGAAAATACCACATATTCAGAAAGTGATAGACGATAGTCCAAGGTATTTTTTTTATGTTTTACCATCCTATTTTAATTTAACTCAAAACCGTGAAGGGATAGAACAGACAATTCTAAGACATGCATGTGATTAACAACACGCACGGGCTGTGTGGATCCACCAACTTACGGTTACTCCCTCTCCGACAGAGCAGGCCTGAGTAACAGCAGTGGAAACATGATAGGCTGTTAGTGTCCGACCGAAGGTCGATTTTTGCACGAAGCTGAAGACGATTAATCGGTTGTCGCCACAGCCTTCGGCCGAAGGTTTAACGACCCTCTTTTTTTTTTGGATGGGACATCCTCAAATAACCCCTCCCGCTCTGGGCTGAGCAGGAGGGAGTGTCAGACTTTTACTGACTAAAACCATCCATGTTCCTTCCTTTGCCCTTTGTGTTCCAGGGCCGCGGTATCTCTTTCGAACAGTCCCGCAACCCTGGCAGGACAAAGGTTTAACGACCCTTAGAAATTCTGTTAAAAATTGACTAAAAGTGAATTGTATTTTTTTATTATTAAAAGTTTATATTGACTGTTTAACTTAACGAGATGTATAAAATAACGTTGCAAAAGGTCAAAAATAATAAAACTTCGATATGAGTAGACTTTTTGGTGTCCTCATTTCACCTTGGAAAAAATACACCTAGGTGATATCACCCAGGTGCTTGCATTGCTGCTTCTTCGAAGTCGGTGGTACATTTTGTAGGATTCCAGTTTGGGAATTGCGACTTTACTATTTCAAACGCGATTGTATACGCTTTACGTGTCTTATGAGACATTAGACATTATATTAACGGAACAATATTTGTGACATTATTTGTGCACCCTATGTCACCATGAAGCGTAAATAATTGCAAAAATGGAATATCCTTGCAGACTTTAAATGTGCCATCTCCGAGCATATGTAAAGTTATACTTATGAACTTTTTCGCCTCCTCCGAACAAAACAAAATTATGCGAATTCCATCGCAGTTATAATCCGCCAGTAACAATTTATTAAACTCGTTTGGTATTTACCTCAGTTGCATTTTTTGATTGTAGCTTTTGTATTCCTAAAAATATGTTTCTTTTTTTATATAAACCAGATTTATTTTTTTCAAAAGGGGGTATTTCACCGATTAAATCCAGACCACTGTTTGCTAAGTCCGAAATGGTTTCATTATAAATAAGGGGTATAGAATCACAATGTAAGTTGTTCACTCTTTCCTTGCATTCATTTAGTTTCTCTTTGACTATGTTTCTTGAAAAATTTTGAATGCAGTCAGGATTATGAGCAACTTCTCTCATAATACTCTGTTAATTTGAAAGTTTTTATAAGCATACTGGTGGGTGATAAAAGTCCACAAGATGAATAAAAAAAGTCGCCTTTATACACATGGGTGAATCTATTCCAAGGTGAACACAGGCCTCCGCTTATGTCGAATCATTTCACCTGGGTGATATCACCTAGGTGAAATTTTTCCAAGGTGAAATGAGGACACCAAAAAGTCTACTTTGTTCACCCGGGTGATATCACCCAGGTAAACAAAGTGGAATAAACCCAGTCCCCGAGCGTTGCTAGTTCGTTTAATTTCTGCGCTTGTTTTTTTTGGCCAAAGTTGGCCGAAGCCGAAGCTTCGGTCGGCCACTATTGACTGAATCGTGTGTCAGTTAGATATTTTAGGCAAGAAATATTTTTAGTAAGACGCTTTCCGGTTTTCCAAACAAATGAGTGACTTAATAATAATAGGGTATATGCAAGAAATACAAAACTTTTTGTATTTCTTTAAAATGCCTTGACTATAAAAACATTGTGGTACTTACACTTATTTTACAATTTAATATTTTATTTTGCGTGTTTTGGTGAAACGGAACGCAAACAAAAAACGCATCGATTCCGGTAGTGACGTCAAAATCCATGTGTCAAAAAAACACTTAATTGAAAGTACTTAAAGTTTCACTAAGATTTTACTATAATATTGTTATTGCATTTTTTGCTTAAATACTACACACATAACACTTACATTTTAGTAAAGCTAATCTACTAAGGGCAAAAAATTAGATTTAAACAAGGCAGATAGAAGTAAGTGACATCAAAGTCCTGACATGAATGGCCGCGTTAGTCATGGACGTTTGAACTGTCGTAGAAAATTGCAGGAGTTTAATTTTTTTTTTGTGCGACAAGCAGTACTTTAAATTAACTTTTAATTATTTTCTTGGATTGATCATACTGCATAATAATTATATAAGTGAAAAAAAAATTACATGCATATTCCCTATTAATACTGAATGTGACGGTCACGTATTCTTGCAACAGATCGCTTAGGTTAGGACGCGGAGTTCACAAGTAAAAACTTATCTTTGCCCTGTTGGTCAAACACGCACGTCTATACAGGGTGTAACAAGACCCTTAACCGAAACTTAGCTGAAACACACTTGTTTTCCTCGTCATTGCGATCATTTTTTTGTTCTAGACAGCAGATACCTGGGAACCTTCTAGTTACGGAGTTATTGGGGGGTTAAAGTTCCAACTTTTTCAAAAGTTTTTAAAAATATATGTTCTAATGTAAAATTTTAATTTAAACACCTCCACGACCCTCATACTATTCAATGCGCCCATCAGCAAAATGTTTTGAGTTCGTTCCAATGAGTCCTACCGTAAAACGTGATTTTTCAAGTCGTTTCCCAGCAATAATTTTTGCGTGTAATCATGTACAGAATGCTTGGTTGACGGCTTCGTGGAGGGTCTGTTTACTATATTAAGTGGTTATTAAGTTGGGCCGCTCACGTTTCTGCTATAATTATAATAATTGTAACATAGGTAATTGACTACTTAGATTAACTGAGATTTTGTATCTTAAAATTTGTTGTAAGTCTATCAAAAAATAATTGCAGGATATCTAGCCAGTGCTAAAATTACCACAAGAACATGAAATAGAATAACAACTTTTGATCATTAACCCATAATAAACACCACTGTTTCATTTACAGTATGTACGACATAGTATTCAGAAGAATGACAAAATGGTACCTACAAATCGACCCAGTCTTCTGGGTGTCTAGCGACCATTATGCTCTGAAGAATTTCATGAAAATCATAACAGAGTTTAGTGAGGGTATCCTGCTTCATAGAGCTGAAAGATTGAAGACTTTAGAGGGCAGCAAGAGAGATCTTATGAATGCGGAGGATGATGCTGGTGTTAATACTCAACTGAGTGTTATAGATAGGTTCCTGTTGTCCCAAGAGTTGAATAAAGAAGAATTGGTACAGGAAACTTTTACTATATTTACTTCGGTAAGTAAAAAGTAAAAAAAGACTTTTCATATCATTTATTTTCGACAATCCTTAAAGCCTCACTAGATTTGGTCTCGCTACTCAGGTCCGGGGCATGAGCACAAGTCATCTATAGCTATGTATAACGACGACTCGGAGGCGGGTTGTGGGCACACGAACGGATATTATTTGACCTTGTTTGACCGTGCTTGGCACCGAAAGTGTTGATAATGGTGCCGATTCCCTTGGTTACAAACTAAACCAAATTTAAGTTCAGTGCATCTTTTACTTTCTATTTCATTAAGAAAAGGACAGAAGATACATTTTAGTTTAGTCCTGTCAATTTAATCAGCGCTTATTACAAGTTTAGACGCGATTAAAAAGTTTACCACTAAAATTACATCAAATTACGTCAGGTGCCGACTAATTTGACAGGACTAAACTAATATTTATCTTCGGTCCTTTTCATAATGAAATAGAAAGAAAAAGATGCACTCAACTTAAATTTAGTTTAGTTTGTGACCAAGGGAATCGGCACCAATGTATGTTTTTCTGGTCGATGCAACTTTTAAATTTGGGCCCACCCAATAGTAGCATCAGTGAGGTATATTAGGTCCACAAAATTGCAGTTTTACTTACTTACAATCAGTAAACTCAGCCTTTTGCAGTTTACTGGTGGACATAGACATCTCCTAAGTTGCAGCACGACACCCGTTCGCTGCCTTCTGTAGCCAGTTGTTCATCCCAGTCAGATTTACAAAGCCGTCGGCTTTTATCGTCTAGGTGGGATCTACACTACGCTTGCCAAGCTTTAGCATGGATGGAATAATTATTATATTTTATTGAGAAAGAGAGCAAATTATTGATTCTGTTGTCTTTCTTGAGGATATGGTAGGTTCAGTGAATGATTTGTAAAAATCAATCAGTCTTCAAAAACTGAACTACTTCTCTCTCTTTTGCAATACGCCCAAGAGACCAATTGTGGACTGAGGTTATTATGCAAATATAAAGAAAACACACGTATGTTAATAAACACCGAATACCATCTAGCAGCCGGTTAAAAAAATTATTTATAAATTGAATATTTCAGAGTCAAGAAGCTTCAGCAAAGATAGCGTCGTACATCTTGTTAATGATGGCTTACCACCCTAAATGTCAGGTAAATGTTTTTTCGCTATTTACTGGGTAATAGACGCAGTGGCGTAGCTACCGTAGGGCTAGGCGGGGCAGTGTCCCAGGGCCCCCAAGCTCAAGGGGCCTCTCGGCATCCAGGAACGACGTTGGAAAAAGTTATATACGACGTTGAAATCTAGTAAAAAAGCCGACCCCAAGTCGGCTTTTTTACTAGCTTCTGCCGGACTTTGTTCGCCTGGTACGGACCACCATTGAAAATTATCCCACGTGATTCTTTTATAGGGATAAAAGTGTAATAGGATACCTACTTGTATACGTCCAACTCCTACACAGGTCGAGCTCTATCCGTGTGCAAAATTTCATCAAAGTCCATGGATTTCGCCAGATTTACTAAGTACGTAATAAATTGTAGAAATAGCTCACCGTTCACAGGCCCGCGCCTATGGTGGCCGGTGTGTCTCCCGCGGCGGCTGGGACGTGAGGTTCTTTCCCACTCACGTTTCGCCGCCTCCTTCGCTAGCATGACTGCTTCACAGAAGGAGGCGACGGCGTCTCATGCCGTCTCGCTCCGATTGGATTGAACCAAGGCCGGACGCGAGAGGTCGCCGTCGCCGATCGCCGCTACGAGGACACGGCGGTGCTCCGCCCACGCGGGGCAGACCTCCACCGTGTGCTCCACCGTGTCCTCCGGTCGATCCTTACAGTGGTAACACCCGGGCGTTTCCTCCTGCCCGATCCAGTGAAGGTACCTCCCGTATTCCTACACCCCTCCGCTATTCTTTTCTGATTCATTTCGTTGCGGGATCCAAGACAGTTAGATTGTTTCTCCTCCTCCTCCTACCTCTCGAAACAACCGTGTCCGGTGAGGACCTGCGTCAGGCGGAAGGTGAAGACGCCGTGGCGCCTCTCTAGCCACTCCTCAAAGAGGGGACTTATCGCCACTATTGTTTCACAATTACATAGCTACGCCACTGAATAGACGGCAACCACGAGTCAGTATTATGGCACTTGAAGTACTGATGGTCTACGATGTAAACTCACAAGATTATTATTTGAATGAGAAAGACACTGATGCTATAAAACGATCACGACTCAATGGAATCGTCAAAAACAGCGAAGTAAACCTAAACTGCCGTAGTCGAGTTATTTTCGTGGTTACTGAGCCGCCTCAAACAGCGGAAATAGTTTGACACGACTTTCTCATTGTATAAACTCGCCCCGTACTACATGGCACTTCGGTGTAACCCTTCAAAGAAATACAGGCGTGAAGTCACGTTATGTTATGTGAAGAAGCTAAGGATGTCCTTTTCCCAATCTATTAGGGGT
The DNA here is from genome assembly GCA_947578425.1 of Eugnorisma glareosa. Lineage (NCBI taxonomy): Eukaryota > Metazoa > Arthropoda > Insecta > Lepidoptera > Noctuidae > Eugnorisma > Eugnorisma glareosa. The sequence continues at coordinate 14,172,387 of OX387974.1, read as the reverse complement.
CTGCGCAGCATAATTATCTTCTTCTTCCGTACTTCTCTATCAGTCGTCATTTCAGAAGTCACCCCTTCAACCCAAAGATCAGCTTACTTACAAGTAATACTCCACATTTTCAGGAGAAACTCTACGTAGAAATCAAGAGCGTGATTGGTGATGAGGACAGAAACGTCTCTGATGATGATATTAAACGGATGCCATACTTAGAGATGGTGTTCAAAGAAGTGCTGCGACTTTTCCCCATAGGAGCCGTGCTGCAGAGGACTATCAATGAAGATATTACTATTAGTAAGTGATTTACTGCCTGTTTGACTGCCTGTGGCAATAGGATTACAAGCGTGATATTATGTTATGTACATGATTAATAATTTATGTATTTTAGGGATTCACCACATTTCCATCAATTAAACCTAACGGAGTCATATGCCTTTCTAAAGCTGCGGCACAACGCAATTCATGTACCTGGCTGACCGTACTCGACGAAAAATTGTCTTGAGCTGGTCAGATGCAGCATTTTGTCTATACAATAAAAAACGAAAAAGACGTCAATCGCCGACGACGACGCGACTGGACACCACGCCGACCAAAACAAATGCGACTCATACGTAATCGGCTCAAGACAATTCCGAGTCAATCAGTGTGATCCTCCTACTTTTTCTACTGAAGGTGCCTTTTTATACGCTTGTACAAATAGCAAGCACAAGGACAACGCACCTAACATTTCTAAAGCACATCAGGGAATCATTAAGCATTCTTGTAAGGATTACAAGGACATAAACTGACCTTACAGTATTAGGCGTCAACTCCTTGATGACTTGTTCCTATTCTTAACTGTTTCTATACGTTCCAGGTACCCACACTCTCCCAGCAGGTTGTTCACTAGTGGCTCCTATCTACCACCTCCACCGCGACCCTCGGTTTTGGTCCGATCCAGATCGTTTCGACCCAGAGCGCTTCAACCCTGAGAACATGAAGAAACGCAACCCCAACTGTTACATACCGTTCAGTTTGGGACCTATGGACTGTTTGGGTTAGTTTCGTCTTCTTTTCGTATTGACGTTTACATTTACAGCATGTATCACAAATGTGTGTATCACAACAATACCTACTCGACCCAAATGTATGCGTTACCTGATTTATTTGTCGCGATTATGTTGTTGTGACCATGGAGACGGTTGTTCAGTTGGATGATCTGTACCGCACCCTTCAATATGACCAGACTTTTCTGATACACGCTTTATTTTATACTGTTTAACCCAATAATGAGCGTTATTGCGGCGTCAGTGGCGTTCTGTAGTGGCCAAGGGGCATTTGGAACACTTCAACAGGTCAGACATAGTCTGATCAGAAGCGCTGCACTTACATCGGTGTTGGAAGAATAACGATAACGGCCATGTCGCCAGATTATATTTGCTGGGTCAGCTTGGGAGAGGCTCCTTTGTCACCCATAGCAGTATGTATGAAGTAATGACTGATTGGTGTTTGGAAACATAAACCGCAAATGCTTTTTATGTCTAACTGTTTTTTTTTTCCCTATCTTTTTCAGGAAGATACTTCGGAACAAAGCTTATAAAGACCATTTGTTCGAGGGTACTAAGAGAATTCGAAATCACCTCAACCGAGACTTACGATGATCTCCGAGTGATTATTTCTATTTCTGTAGCCTCAGTAAACGGGTTTTCTATCATGTTGAATCCAAGAAAGAAGATTAGCTAACATAGTTGATAAGAATGTTTGATACCCTTCCCATCGCCGACGAAGCAACGAGTAGCTTTCGACTATTTTCCTCACTTTTGAAACGTGCAACAGATTTAGGTGCAGCATATAAGCTGAGTCCGCCTACCGCTGGTAAGTTTTCCTCACTTGTCTGTTTTTTTAATTCGACAGTTTCGTTGATTAGTCAGTTTCGCTGATTGGACAGTTATATGAATTCAACAGTTGCGTCAGCTCGACAGTTTCCATAATTCTCCAGTTTCTTCGTTTCGACAGTTTTATTCAATTCGTCAGTGGATGTACAGTCGATAGGAAATTCATAGATTTTAAATAATACAAAAATGTATTAAAGTGAGCGAACGAAATAGAAAAAAAGGTCCCTTAACTTAGATGAATGAATCAAAAACATTGTGGGCGAATTCATGTAGGACAGATCCGAAAAAAAATTACTTTTGGACGTGCTTAAATCGTTGAAGACTTATTATTATCGTTAGGAGGTGATAAATTGAGTAAACTAAATCCAAATCCATCTATAAATTCATACATCTATCCATCCTAATAATATAATTTAATTTAAAAATACATGTTGAAGTTTGATCTAAAATAAGACAGGGGTCCCTTACAGGAGGTTAAATAATCCACATGAATTGTTTAATACCTATATTTTTTCCTCGAGTGTACTGTTTCCATAATTTGCCAGTTTCTTCGATTCGTCAGTTGGGTAAGTACCTAACTGACGAATCGAAGAAACTGGCAAATTATAGAAACTGTCGAATGACGAGTTCACACAACTGTCCAATTAGCGAAACTGCCTAATCAACGAAACTGACGAATGAAATAAACTGACGAGTGAAGGAAACTGACCAGTGGTACGCGGTCTCTATCAGCTAAATGGAGACGCGCTGCGCCGACCCCAAAATAGAATGGAACAAGGGCAGGAAGATGATGATATCTGCTCAAGAGTTTTTCTGAGACCGTCACTAGCAGCTAACTTCCGAGCAGTCATAAAGTTTGAACAGTACTATAGTTCTACGTTCTACTCGCTTTTTGCTTATCGTTGGCGGCGAGATGGGTGCTTAAGAATGTTTTGTTTATTGTAAACAGATTTTATTTTTAAGTATTTTTAAGGGTTATATCAAATAATACATATTTTGTTACGGGTTTCATTATACTTACGTGCAACAATTGTTTTATTTTTATTTTAAGACGAGAAGGAAAAGTGTGAAGTTCTACCATTGAAAAGGAATTTCATGAAATTTCTCCATTGAAAAGGTAGGATTCTGACAAGGTAGGTGATGTGGGTGGTTGGCTACTGCCCAAAGGATTTTACTGGATTTATTTATGAGCAGATTCCGCAGTAGTTTGACATCGCGATGCAGGTTATGCAGGATTCTGTGACGATAATTGTGTTTGCTGTTGTCCTGTCCCAGAATTATACGAATAACACCAAATTAGGTGTTGTAACCGCTAAAATAACTGGCCACGAGCCACACGTGTTGCGACAACCGCTGCGTAGTAAACAAAAAGAAAGCTAAGAAGAATAACTAAGAGCATACCACTAGTCACCGCAACGCAACGGTACTCATGGGAAAAACTAAGAACCGAGGATCGAAGTCGGGTTAAAAGGTTAACTGGTTAGACCTAATACCCATAAATTTGATTAACCACTATAAGGATTAACCCTTACACTATACACCGTGTTCCGGACGATATACATAAACTTCGACCAGATGTTCAGACCATGGAAATAAGCATTTTTCATTATTGACACTTTAATGAATTCTTATTTTTTATTTTTTGTTAATTTTCATACAAACTAAATACCTTGACGTAAATCACCCGATATGCATGCCTCTTCATCCGAATGGGGGCTATCGCGTGTGAATTCACCGCTAGAGGCGCTAGTGTAGCGCGAGGGCACTGAAATGTCAGATGTCATAGAAAATTCACGCGTTGCGTGCTTTTTTATCACGTATTTTTACTAATATTCACAATTGTGGTTTAGATTGAGCTATTCCTGATTAATTATGACTTGAAGATTTTAAGTAGCAACTTAGGATTTTATTTGTTAGAACTTGGAGGTAAAATTATTTTTTAATGTTTCATGCTTGCTAATTTTAGGGAGAATATTGTAAATAAATTATCTGAAGTTTACACTATATTGTTATACGTATTAAAATAAACTTTTTATGAAGTTATTGGTACTTTTAAGTATAAAATAGAATTATTGACATGACCATAAGCGACAGTGGCGCCATCTGGTGAGCTCAAAAACGATAGCCCCCATTGGCAACGTCGTATTTTCATTCATAAGATTTGGCGGGTTGAAACTTGTCAAAACTAAGTTTCTTTGGTTTTTTATCTCATTCCTTTTTTGAGTGCGTTTAATCTTCATTTCCCTCAGACTTCAGATTAGTAGCACTGTCAATCAAACGTTCTACCTATAGAAAAAGTATAAGGCTACCAAGCAGGTTGGTACGTATTTCGAATTGTGACATAAAAAAAAAAACCATAACAAAATCATGATAACCTCTACCCACGATAAGCAGCCTTCATAAAAAGTTTCTGTAGTCCTTATTTTTTAGTGTAGGCTTAGAGCAACGCAGGACCTCCGACGACGGGAAGAGAAGTAGGCTACCATAATTATCCTAACCCATTCTGCCGTTTCGGCTTTAGTAACAAACATTCAATCTCAAAACTATTGAATAAAAAAAATAAAAGGGCAGTTCACCACGCAATCTTGGGACCACCCTTAGAACTCGGGTACATTTGTAAAAATCTCAAAATACACTCTCAAAAGATAGGTCAAATTAAGATAAAAGGTAACCACAACATATTTTTTTAAAGTTGTATTTGGCTAGAATAACAATTTATAACCATACTTATCGCGTGGTGAAAATCAGAACTAACGCCACTATCTTATTTTTTCAATACATTTCACAAATGTTTACCAATAGCGCTCTCCTGTCCAACCTCAATGGAGCGTCAAAAGATCCATAGAACACTAGGATAGACAAATAGACAACTACGTCAGCCGTAATGTCATTCAAAACTATTTTCATTATTATTCAATCCATTATACCTTTTATTTTATTACATGTATGTAGAATTTAGGAACTGTCTAGGTATTTAGCTTTAGCCTACGGTGCCCGCACTTGCATAACCCATCTCATTGTCATCAAATTTTGGTCGGCTTATTAATGGCGCAATTACACTAGTCATCGCAATGGAATACATACGAGCTTACATTTGCTAAAAAACAAACTACAGTGATGCTGGACGAGTATGAAGACGGGCGCGTTCATTTACACTTGCCCGTTTGACGAATTCCTTAGGCAATCATATTCGGGCAAACGACCATGTGAATATGTGAATCATCAACTTTAGAAATCAAGTAGAGAACCAGTGTAATTCCTCCATGGACTAGGCAAAAATACAACATTATTACGAAGTATATTCACTATACGATGCTCCTCACACATGCTAGCAGCAACTGTACAGCCGCTGTAGCATTTCCGTCACAGAAACCGCAGGCGAAGTGAATATCAGCTTGGCGTTGCGCCGAATACTAGTACGGTATAGTGAATTTTGTAATCAAAATAATTGATTAAATTAATCGGAAACCCAATAGTAAATTACAATAAACACCAGCTCTGACAGTTAAAATCATGCATGACAAATAACAACTTATGTATCCATGGAGACCAGTTTAATCTCTTTGATAGATCCGTTATCAAAAGTGATCGTACTTCTTCGCTATCTCTCGGGTTCCTCTCGTACGTGGAAATGAGATGCAAATAGTATTGATAGATTTGCACTAAGCGGCAACATAGGCCAAATTAAGACCCTTTCAAACTGCATAGTTCAATTACATTTCATAAAATCAAATTACAAATATCTTTGTAACGAAGCCTTTTTAAGTACTACTCTCTTTGTTATATTTCATTTGTAAAAGCTACAGAAGCATTTGCTCAAGTTTATGGATAACGTGAAGAACACGGTGTATATATATATTTTTTTTTCGGATGGGAAATCATCAAATAACCCGGGAGGGGTTAGATTATAATCTATCTTTTTGAGCTCTACATTACCAGGAATCCAGAAGGTGCATGACTTATGCCCGTTTTCACCGACATCCCCTATACTGCCATCTACGTATGGGACCCTTAGCTTAAAAGCTCCCCTAAAGTAGCCCCTAAATAAAATTTTGTTTCACCATCATTTCCATCACTTACCTAGGGGACACATAAATATGTGACGTTTTGTTTTCGATAATAGTGACTGATTCGTTTCTGAACTTATCGATACTTTGAAACATGACAGTTTTTTTTATCAAATTCTCTTAAATAATCATCTAAATGGATACAGTTATTTTTGAATCATGGTCTGATTGCAGTAGCTAAGATTTCATACAATTTTTTAATTAATTTTAAATTTTCTTGCAAATTTACTCTGTGCATACATTACGAAACTTTGCGTATTATCTGTGGTCATATTATTTTGTTTTTGACACTTACGTCATTCACGTCGTATTTCGTGAAATTTGAAATTATTTGTTGTGAGTTCAGCGTCGCGTGTTGTTTTTCTAGAGGATTATCGTAATTGCCTATTTTCTATATTTAATAAATCTTTTGCTTTGTAAAGGTAGGTTTCTATTGGTAAATTAATAATGAAAGAAAAGAGGAATCGTTGCCAAAATTTTACAATTATTGATGAGAAATACAAGTTGGTGAAATTCGTGTACTTGTAATTGCCTTTATAAATGTTATTCTTAATAAAAGAACAGACGATACCACCAATCAACTAAGCAACCAATCACTAGCAAAAAGTTCATTGAAATCATAATCCATCTTCGTTTTTTGAGAGATCAATTGCTTAAGTGCCGGTTTATGGGCCCAAATTTCGGCCACCTAAATCTAGGGGACCTTTTAACGTTTAACTGACCCCTAAATGCTGGTGAAACAGAAACCATCCCCTATCGGCCCCCTAGCCATGCTTAGGGGATCCCATAAACTTGGGGGATGTCGGTGAAAACGGACATTATAGTCGTTTATTCAAAAAATCGCTTAAAAATGTACAGAACAGCTGAATTCTTTAATTTTGATTTTAAATTGAATCATTAAAAATCATGTGGCTACTGAGTTCATGTCAAGAGTTTGCGCGTGTATGTCCCATTTCTTTTTTTTTTTTCGGATTGGAAATCATCAAATAACTCCTTCCGCTCTGGGCTGAGCAGGAGGGAGTGTCAGACTTTTACTGACTAAAACCCATCCATGTTCCTTCCTTTGCCCTTTGTGTTCCAGGGCCGTGGTATCTCTTTCAAACAGTCCCGCAACCCTGGCAGGAACCCTTACACTATATGGGTTAACTAATTAAATGTCTATTGCAAATTAACCCGAATGAAAGAGAAAAAGCATTGAGCGCGGGCTAACACCGTCGACTTTATTGCATTTTTTTATGTACAAAAATGAACTCTGTGCGTGAACCAGTTCTAGACTGATTAATTATATAAATACGGGTTAACCTTTACTCCAGGGTTATTTAGCTATCCTTCAAAATTACCCGATTAAACTTTCTATTCGGGTAACTTTTTCGGTCCTTGTAAAAAACAAGTGAAATACGCGTATATCGCTTGTCCCAAGTTCGCCCTATTGTTTTCTTTTATTTTTCATAACTATGCGACTGTTCTTCCATTCTGTTCTCGGCCTTGCTTAAATGGTGTATCCGCCAGCAACTTTTTTTTTTTTAATAATTGTTCGGTACCGTTCGTGCGCGAGTCCTCTTGGCTGGTTTTTTTGTTTTCAATTTTAAATTTCGGCGTTTGAAAGAAACAGAGTTTCTCAGATATTAATTAAAATATACTCATAAAATACGACTTTCATGCAAGAAATTTTCATTCAGACATACGGAACCCTAAAAACGTAAGAACATTTGAATATCGCGGGTTACCATAGCATTCTCCTTATGCACCGCTATGTTATAGCTGTATAACACATAGTGTACAGTAATACACGCACACACAGACAATACGTATACATGGCACAGCAATGCAATACATGGCAAACTTTACATAGGTACTTCAAATAAATGAAAAAATATAAGGTCCCATTAAAATAGGTGGACAAATTTTTACACAGCGTTCAGTACGTAATATAAACGAATAAAATCACTAGGTAATAAGGTAGTAAGGTAGGTATAATCAGTGTTTCTTTTTGCTTGGATATCATTAGTTAGACGTACTGAACGCTGTGTTAAAATTTGTCCATCTATTTCAATGGGACCTTATTGGGACCTTATATGTTTTGACGAACCTGCGGTGCAGTAAGAAAAAGTAATAATACGGGAGCTTTAATTTATTTTGAACATAAAACGTTGTCAATCGAGTCTACTGGTACGAAAACAAAGAAATACATCCCACCCGTCTGAACTACCACGAACGTACTGACCAGTGACTATAGATTTAATAAACAAACGAGTGACCATAGCACTGACAGTTGTGTATCGGGGTCCTAGCGAAGGCCCGGGCAGGCCGGTAGAAAGCTTGAAGTTTCAGAGGAGCCTTTTACGATAAAAGCAACGGGTTAAAAAAAAAACAAAACAGATACCTCCTGCTCTATATATACATAGATCTACTATCCCGCAAAGTTTCATGACCTAATTTGAAGTTTTTAATTTCCTATTATCCATTAATCATTAATTTTAGAGGTAACTTTTAGGTATTTTTCCATCGAGAAAATGTTATGGAATCGTGTAGTCCTAATATTAAAACGGGAGCCATTCAAATTTCATAATTTGGGGTTATTCTGGCCCTTAATATATTATTTCATACATGAGACAATGTGAATCCTAATCAGAGAAGCCAAAATCCAAAAAAGAGGTCATGGTTAAGTAATAGCAGCCACTCCGGTCGATCGAGTTAAGCCGTGCTTGCTTAGGTTGGTCCGTGGATGGGTGACCACCCATTACACACCGAGTTTCATCCGTGCCTCAGAAAGTACTTAACGCCGTCGGTCCCGCCTGTCATTTGTAGATCTTTGACAGTCGTTACAGGTAGTCGTGGCTCGAAAGTCTGACAACCAGTCTTACCAAAGGGTCTTACCAATATTACCCCGTACTAAATGGGTTTTGGAGGTAAGATAGGCAGTCGCTCCATGTAAAATATTGGTGGCAGCTGCATCCGGTTAGACTGAGAGCTGACCCCAACACAGGACAATGCCAGGCAGATGAATGATGTCAGAAAAAAGTGATAGTTAAAAAAACGTATTTAAAAGTATCTATTAATCGCAAGTAAATTATAACCATCAAATCTATTTATTTCCACAACAACTCACATGAACCTTTATTTTATTTTTTTCGGATTGGAAATCATCAAATTGCGACAGTCGCTCTCTCCATGTCGCCATGAGATCGCGCCGGAGGTCTGTCCGCTGAGCGACGATTTGCCGCGGCAGCGGAGTTACCCCCCGGCGTAGTGCCTCCATGCGCCATTCATGCAGGCGCGAGGACTATCGCCTCCAGATCCCACGGCGAACTCACATGAACCTACGAATATTTTATATTTTTAACAAAATCACAATACAAAAGCTGTTTCATTAGAACCTCCTTTCTTCCTTTTTGAATTACTGCAACGATCTAAAATCCGCTTTCAAAATTGAAATTCGAACTTTTTGAAACAAACGTTCATGCAGCCTGAAAGAAGAAAAAAATAAACTAGTACAATTTCATCTCCGAACCGAACGTTACGCATGTTTCTATAAACTCAAGGAAATGTTAGTGTGTGTGTTGTGATAATTATGCCCATTGGACAAGCTGTACTGGACAGGACGAAAGTTACATAAAGGTAAGAATTTCCTTTCCCCTACCGAGCGTTCTGATCGTTGCAGCCTCTTCGAATAGTATTCCCAGGCTGCCCCCAAATGTGTGTAGGCATTGTTTCGCGCACATATTTTTTGGTGCCGAAAACCCTTTAGATCTTAACACTCATTCAAATCGGTATATGATTCTCTCTCATACATTTCTACACAAGTTTTTGGCATAATTCTTGAAACCAAAACATTTATTTTCATATTATTTTCATCATTCAAACTCATCATCCGCCATTACAAAATAAAAAGATTGATAAAAAAGTACCTATCTGAAATTAAAATTTTAAAATTCAATTTAATTATCAAATAAGTACGTACGAAATACGAATGCATATGAAATTTGAATATTATAAGTATAATAGTATTCCTCGTGTAAGAATTTATTTATTTCATAATTTTACGAAAAACGCTTTTGCTATAACCCGCCTAAAATAAGTAGGTTATACGGTTCAATACAAATCGTTTCCCGTACCTTCGGACTACGTTCTCGCGTTTTCATCAATACAATTTAGTTGCGCAATCTTGTTGCGAACTTTGAACTATTTTGAATTTTGATTTTCCAATTCGTTTTAGAAGTTTTCCTTTTTCTCTGTTCATCACACGCAAATAAAATAAGAGTAGGTTTTATTCAGTCGATTATCGACCTTAGCTGTTCCTACTTAAGAATTATATTCGTTTGCATTTTGCATCGGCTATCTGTGTCCAACTGTTTGCCGAAGTGGAAAACCTACTGTTTTGTTTTCGTTCCTTATTTTGAGATTTGTTATACTCATAATTATGTACAATGAGATATTTTACAAACCTGTTTCATAGGATTTTTAGCTATCTAAAATTATACTCACTCGCAGGTCCAGGTGGCCTACCATGACGCCTTAAAGCAGGAGTAATTCCAGTGTGGGAAAGAGATGGCGCTACACGACCTGCATATCTCTGTCTCTTTCCCACACTAGAATTACTCCTGCTTTAAGACGTCATAGTAAACCCCCAGGTCCAATCACATGCGACTAAAAAGAAAAGAAAATATTGGTACATGTATCACTAGTAACAAAAAAGTGACGAAGATAGCCCGCGCTCGGTGCTTTGTTTCTTTCATTCTGATTAATCATCAATATTTAATTAGTTATCCCTTCTATTGTAAGGGTTAATCCGTATAATGGTTAATCAAATATATGGGTAATAGGTCTAACCAGTTAACCTATTAACCCGACTTATCGGTCCCTTTTTTCCGATGAGTACAACGCAACGGTGCGGTGATTCTCAGCTATTTCTTTCATTTGTTTTCTACGCAGTCGTTGTCGCAACACGCGATCGATAATCAAGTTTATAAAACCTACCTAATATACATATAGGCGCTACATCCAGAACAGTGGAAGGAACGGGAGGAGGCCTTAGCCAAGGAGTGGGGACAGTACAGGCCAATTAAAAAAAAAATATACGGTTCGCTTAACAGTTTTATGCTATTAAGTTTTTTTTTTTTTTTTTTAGCTTTTTTTGATAGTTTAAAAATATTTCTATGAACTCGTATTAACAGTGTTTTCATTTATTGTTGTCGCCACCATGTAATTTTTTTTTTAAACAAGTACTTAGTTATTTTTTTGTACCCTATCACAATGCTGTACTGTTTAACCCAAAGGCTGACTGGTAGAAAATGTTTTGTGACATTAATTCCACCTATGTAGATACCACTACTTTATACGATGTTAAAATAAATACTTAAATATGATCCTTTTCAATTGAAGAATTTCACACCGTTAATAACCGTCTAAGAAAAAAATAAAGGAAGAAAAAAAATTGCACTTACAGTGAAACCCGTATCAATATATATATTTTTACCTTGCAATCCTTAAAATTAAAATCTATTTACAATAACAAATACATTCTTAAGCATCTCTCGCGCCGCCGACGGTTAGCTAATAAGCGAGTAGAATTATAGTTCTGTTGAAACTTTATGGTGGCTCGGAACATCTAACGTAAAGCTGCGCAGAACACAATTTTTAGTTATCAGCGGGGCGCAGAGGACGCATCGTCCAACTGTATGCGCAGACCGTCACTCGCAGCTAACTTCCGAGCCGTCATAAAGTTTGAACAGAAATATGGCAACTAGAAACGAGTTAACGAGTAACGTTTGTATAGTTTTGTTTGGCGATTACTCACACTGCAGAGTAGAATGACTGCACATTTTCTTGCTGGTAAGGTATTATGTACCAAGCATCGACTGCCTAGCCTTTTCCTAATTATGTTGACGTTGCAGGATGTAGCTGAATACTATATACTTTACATAGCGCGACTGCCTATCCCTCAAGAACTCCTGGGTAATACGATACCGATACCAGGGGCGTGCCGTCCATAGAGGCAATTAGGCCTAGCCTACCCTACCATTCCTACCAACAACGCAACAAATGCATTTATTATAACTATATTAATCAAAAATAAAAAAATAAAACGCCTGTTATAATACTTAAAGCAACTTGTCGCGGTCGTGTGACGTAACTGGTAATAATATTACGAGTCTAGGCAAGGCCCCAGCCGGCCTAATTTCCATTGATAAATTTAAGCACACTGATAAGTATTTTCGTGTATATACACGGAAATACGAACGGCACACATAGTAAATAGGGGCGTAAACTCCTGCGAGTGTAGCTGGCTAGCTGGCCACTGATTGGCTGCCCCACAAAGTATTATCCGGCTAAAACGGTATGCGGTGATGCAATTATATTTGGTAGTGTTTTTTTCATTGACAAAATAACAATTGTATTTTTCTTAGAAGCCATATTTGTTACATGTGACAAGCAAAATTTATTTCGTGATCTTGAATGTTTTGATTATTATAATATCTGACGGTTGTAATTCGTTTTGAAACGTACAGTAGTGTAAATATTATTTGTTGTATTTGTTTATTTACTTAAAAATGGTGTTCTGTTGTGAAGTTTGCGCTGATAATGTGTTTGTCAGAAGTTAAAAACAATAAGTATTCACGATTGTTTGATGTTAAGATTCAAGTTGTGTCTAAAGGAAAATGTGTAGATACCCGAATTACGAGAATTAACCCAAAATTCATCTCGTACTCGGTATTTCAAATGAATCTTTCTTCTGTTTGCATTGTCAGAAAATCGTGATTTGAACCTTGATTAATGTGGTGAGTTCTTGTATTTATAACTTTGGTTTTTACAGGCTTATTTTCAATGTTTGTTTTTCAAATATTCCGGTCAGACGCTCAAAATTGGGTACGGAACGAAAACTAAACTATTTTTTTTTGTTTACAGCGCCCTCTGTTTTATTTTTTAGGTTTTTTTGTAACGAAGCGACATCCTTCGTTCTTGTATTGACAGAATACCATTGAAATTCCTTATATTTAAGCTAGATGGCGTTGTTTCTCATTGGCGTTGTTGTTGCTTACTAAAAAGACGATGAAGAAGACTAGAAGACAGATGCGGGGGCCTGGGAGGGTTAGTGAATATATCAATAGATGTGACTACTTTGAGGGTCACCCTAAGTAGAGCGACGCTGTGATGTTGCGAGTTTTTTTTTTTTTGCTTGGCCTGCCCGCCTTCGGGAAGCACTGCACGCCACTGACCGATACTGCATATATTTTCACGCCGACAACCAGTCGGTTAGCAGCCTTTCGGGCCATTGACTTCATGTAACGACTGTCAAAGATCTACAAGTGACAGCACTATTATGTTCCAAGCATAGGTCAGACGAAAAAGTGTCCTTCACTGAGATGAGCGAAGTCGTCATAAGATGTGCAGTTTAAGTAAACGAGACAACACTCAATCTGTTTGTCAATTAGATACAAACGTGAATATTTTTTGGCGCGGTATGGCAAATCTATACAATCTAAGGTACCAAGTGAGTGTTCTGCCCGCCAAGCCAGCGAAACTGAGCGATTATTGTATAGCTATTGGGGCTGCGACAAACTAGTGAAGAGAAAATTTCCGCTATTGGTTAGAAGTTAAATCTGTTGCACTTTTCTAGAAAGAGGGAAATAGTCGATAGCTACTCGTTGCTTCGTCGGCGGTGGGAAGGCTATCAAATATTCTTATCAACTATGTTAGCTAATCTTCTTTCTTGGATTCAACATGATAGGAAACCCGTTCATTGAGTTTACAGCAGCAGAAATAATCACTCGGAGATCGTCGTAAGTCTCCGTCGAGGTGAGTTCGAATTCTCTTAGTACCCTCGTACAAATGGTCTTTATTAGCTTTGTCGCGAAGTATCTTCCTGAAAAAGATAGGAAAAAAACAGACTTAAAATACATTTGCGGTTTATGTTTCCAACTATCCAAATTTGTTAAAAATACATTAAATCAGCCTTTGTCTTATATACTCGTATGGGTCTCCCAAGCTGACCCTGCAATTTATAATAAATTTATTTCATCACCACTGCTCTCAAAACGATGAAGGAAAACCTCGTGAGGAAACCGGCATGTCCTAGAATAAAAAAAAAACGAAAATATGATTGTGACATCTACGTTGTGTTCTAATTTAATTTTCCTGTTTTGTCTTTTCTACACACTGTGTCTACATTTCTACTCCAAATTTCCTCTCGCAGGTCTGCTGGAAGAAATTTCTTATGAAATAAGCAGTACCTTTGTGCTCTTCTATCTTAATTTAATGTCCTGTTAAATTTTTTGTGTGTACATAAATGTGGGGATGATAGGATTGAGTAAGTGAGGGCGAGAATGTGTGAGAGAGAAAGAGTAAGTTCTACTTCAGTAATGTGACGGAGTGTAGATTTTGACATTAGGACGAAAATACGTAAAGACTACATATTTAAATTAAATAACTAAAAGTTATTAAAAGTGTTTTGATTTCCCACAATTCACGCCCACAAAAGTGGAAAATCTGGGAAATCATTAAAAGACGGGCCTACAAGTTGAAAACAGGGAAAATATTGAAGACGTGCCGATGACGTAAAAAAATTTCAGTTTTGAAGGCGACCATTTTTGGCAAAAGACGCAACGGGTTTGAAATAGAGTTACCCAGAAGACGAAATGGCGAGGGCTGAGAAAAACCAAAACTCTATTGTGCAAACTGGTGCAGGGTATTTTGCAGACGATCTGGTTAAAAAATTCAGTGGCCAGGATAAAACTTACACTGTATCAAAATGGATCCAGGAATTGGACGACAACTCTGAGATTTTTATTTGGACACCTTTACAGCAGTTCATTATAGCTCGAAGATCCCTGGTGGGAACAGCGGCTCTGTGGCTCCAGTCTGAACGTCCGTTTAAGTCGTGGGAAGAGCTAAAGGTAGCGATCGCCAAGGAGTTTCCTGATGTTTTAGACCAGAAGACAGCAAACGAAATGATGAGCAGCCGAACGAAAAAGTCGATGAAAGCTGTACGGACTATTTATTAGTAAAGCGCGAGCTGGGCAAGAGAGGAAAAATGCCGAATTATGTGGCGATAAAATATGTCGTAGATGGGATTGAAGACGAGATTGATCTGTCATTCTGCGAATCTGTCATTACGCAAATCTGTCATTACGCGAATCTGTCATTCTGCGAATCTGTCATTACGCGAATCTGTCATTATCAGATCTTGTCATTTTGCGACACCTGGCATTATGCGTTTCTGACAATTCGCTAATCTGTCATTTTGCGTTTCTGACGTTCTGCGCTCAAACCGAAGAAACACACAAAATAATGTTATACGGAGTTACCACGTATCCAGATTTAAAAGAAAAAAATCAAAATTTACGATACTATTTAATTGAAAGAAAAATAGAAGGAATCAAAGATGCGACGAACTCGGTCGAAATATAGTGATGTGGTAGGGAAAAGGGTGATCAGGTGTTTTAGTTGTGGTGAAAGAAGTCATCAGTCCAAGAATGCCCAAATAAACATCTCGGGCTAAAATGTTTCAAATGCAATGGTTTGGGCCATATTGCGCCACATTGTAGCAAGACGGAAACATCCGAACAAATTCCGAAACGGCGGCGACCAAGCAGGTGCGAATTTTACAAGACGTCAGCATCACCCGATGCGTCAAGTTGTTGGTGAAAAACCACCAGGTGGCGTGAGTGCGCTGAGCGACACGAAACGCACGATGTTCAACAAAGAGGCCGACAACGTTAATTTTATGTCCGCCGCCGCCGGTGGCAGCACACAGTTGTCAACTGCGAACGAAATAGGTTTCAGTACTGATTTGTCAACCACGAATGAAAAAGAATATAATGTTTTGCTTGACAACGATAACGATGTAAACAAAGATGTTTCGATAAGAAAACCCCGGAAAACCGTGAAAATTTTTGATAAGACGACGCGTGCTTTGATCGACACCGGCAGCGACGTTAATTTGATCTCTGATGAATTTTACACAATGATTGGATCACCGAAAAGTGGAAATAATTTTCTTTCGTTATTTGGTTTTGGAAATGTAAAAGTGTGTTCCATGGGAAAAATTAAAGTTCCTGTTGTTATTTACCAACAAACCTATAATGATGTGTGTTTCCATGTGGTATCTAATGACTATGCCGTATGAGATTTTATTAGGACATGAGTTCTTAAAAAATGTAACATTGTTTATGAAGGAAGGAAACAATGTTTTTGCTGTCAAATGAGAATTGGTTGCGTAGACTTTCTTGTTATTTTACAGACGTTCCGTACGTTATCGGAGGTGAAGTTAGTAAACATGTTCAGCAGCAGGTAAAGCATCTTGTCGAGGGATATCAGCCGATGAAGACGAAAGACGCTCCGGTAAGGTTGCATATTATTTTGAAAGACGACATCCCGGTAGAACAACGGCCACGCCGTTTAGCAATCAGTGAACAAGAAGAGGTTGAAAGACAGGTTGAACAATGGCTAAAAGAAGGAATAGTGAGGGTGAGTTGGTCAGAGTATGCTGGTCCGTTGGTCTTGGTTCGGAAGAAGAATGGAGCTATCTGGATCTGTGTGGACTACAGATTAATCTACAAGAAAATGTTAAAGGATGAATATCCTTTGCCGATTGACGAGCATATCGATAGACTTGCAGAAGCTAAGATTTTCTGTACGATTGATTTAAAAAATGCGTATTTTCATTTGCCAGTACATGAAGACTCGATTACGTACACTGCTTTTGTTACGCATAATGGACAATATGAGTTTTTGAAGGCACCATTTGGTTTGACGGTCTGCCCCAAAGTATTTACAAGATTTATAACAACTATTTTCCATTAATTGATTTCTAGACGTATTGTACTGATTTTTATAGACGATTTACTGTAGAAGCTGTAGAAATATTGAAAGAGTTGCTAGACGTAGCGTCACAATATAGGTTAAGCAAAGACATAACTTTATTGATAACACCATGTACTTACTTTTACCTATGTGTCACGAATCAACATATTTGAATTTGAATTTTCGGTTCTAGGACAAGCCGATTTCTTAACGTTGTATCCCTTCACGGGTTTGAGATAAATTAAAGTAGGATGGTAAACCATGAAAAAATACCTTGGAGTATTGTCTATGACTTTCTCAATGTGTGGAATTTTCAAGGTCTGCTCTTTTGTCAAACCCATAAGTGTTTCTGAAAAAGAAAACAAGCCATAAATTAAAATAAATCTAAACGCCTAGTATTCCTGCTATAGTTCTAAAAATTTAACTTGACTATAATGACAGCAGTGAAGATGTACACAATTAAGCTGATAATTTTATGATGGCTATTTTTTTTAAGTTTTATATACACACATCAAAAGTGTCTAGGGATCAAGCATTTTTATGTGGATTTCTTGAGATTGAGATGTGGCTTTGTAATAAATTTATGATTTTATAAATTTATATGGATCCTTTTTGGTGCATTTCATAATTTGAATCAGGAACTGTGAATCAAATTCGAGTAAAAGATGAAAATCAGCTGTCAATATTTTCCCTATAAAAACATACAACGCATTGAAGACATTATTAGTGCTACTGTTTCCCTACTACTGATTAAAACCAACGTTATTATGGAGCGCCGACGTCATTTAAGCAGGGAAGAAATGCTCAGAGCCGTGGGAATGATAGAAGCTGGTTCCCGGCAACGTACTGTGGCTTTAGCTCTGAATACAAGTCAGAGTGTTATCAGTCGACTTTGGACACGTTACCGAAGCACTGGTACCGTGGCTGAGCGCCATGGAGGACGGTATCGCTGCACCACACGGAGACAAGACCGATACATTCAAATCTTAACTCGAAGAGCTCCAACAATAACCGCCATGATGTTAGCCGTGAGGCTTCATCACTCTTCAGGGAACTTAATTAGCGACCAAACAGTCAGAAACCGCTTGCATGAAGTGAACCTTCATTCCCGAAGACCGCTACGGGTACCACCTATAGCAATGCACAATCGTAGGATACGATATCAATGGGCTCTTGAACACAGAAATTGGGCAGAAGAACAATGGCGTTTCGTGTGCTTTTCTGATGAGTCTCGTTTTGGTATGAGACCGGATACAAGACGTATACGACACTGGAGAACCCCTGAACGCCAACAGCGATTAAAATCCTGCCAGGAAGTCCATCCTTATAGTGGTGGAACCATCATGGTATGGGCGGGTATTTGGATCGGCGGAAGAACTGAGTTGATTTGGATCAGAGGCAACCTCAACGCTCAAATTTATGCTGAGACGATTGTATCAGACGTCATCGTTCCTCTACAAGTGCAAATCGGTCCCTTATTTCAGTTAATGCATGATAATGCACGACCGCACACCGCAAGAGTTGTAAGACAGACTCTCGCCGCAGCTAACATCAATGTCCTGCCCTGGCCTGCTCAGTCGCCAGACTTGAATCCGATTGAGCATGCATGGGATATGCTACAGAGAAGAGCTCTGCCGAATATGGAGGGTATCCAGTCGCAAGAAGACCTTTTTTTGTTGTTGCAACGAACATGGGCGGCCATTCCACAGCGTGATTTGGATGAACTCATTTTGAGTATGCCAAACCGATGTTCTTGTGTTGTTAGTGTTCGCGGTAGAAACACGGATTATTAATTGTTTAAGTTACCCAATAAAATTTTAAAGAAAACTGTTATTTCAGTCTTTTTTTCGAACTTTTGTGTTAGTGGTTCAAATGTCAAAAATCCCTTTATTAGGAAAATGGCAAATTTCTTTATTAATGCAAAGGTGACTTGGTTTATCGTTACTGTGACAAACGAAAACACTTTATTTGATGAATCCTTAAAGAAAATTTTAATTAATATCAATCAGGAGAAAAGTTATTGTGTGTATGTGTGTATTTTAAATTCGTATTCGTATCTGACCGTGGCATAACTTTGGGCCCTATCAGAATACCAGCGCTGTGAGGTTTTGTAAATGTTACAGCACCATGCTGAGATAGGGGCCTTTTGGCTTCGTACAGGACTAATTTAGTTGTTTTTTTTTATTTTTTATTATTAATTATAGTTTTATAATTTTGTTGTACTTAATAGAAATGTTACCATATTTTTGTTTTATTTTGTCCTGTGCGGGCTAATAAATACATTTTCTTTCTTTCTTTCTTTATATGTATAATCGATATACATATAAAGAAAGAAAGAAAGAAAATGTATTTCGTCAGGATTTTATTTCCGTCGAATTAATTTTAGGTGGACCATGGCCTATAGACATTTTTGATTTGCATATTTCTTACATTTAGGTGATCCACCGGCAAGAAAAAGTGCCCGTGGTCCACCCAGGTGAACTAAGCAGGTGGACCACGACCCAATTCCACAAAAAACACCCTGACAATTTTTTTATAAAACGCGGAAACATAGTGACGGCATAAATTCATGAACGAATGACGTCTGTCATTGGCTCTGAAAACTTTATTTTTATGTGTCGTTCGAGTTTGGATCATGTGCATGATTATTCGATGGCAACCCCAATGCGATGGCTATGAGGGAGATTTTGTTCCATATTTCTGCCTCCAGATCTGGCAGATCTACAGGTCTGGCACCGTCGCACAAGGTGAGCACGGACGTTTTGTAGGACATTTGTGTCCGATTTATTTTACTCTTCAATGTTAACATCATACACTCGCGGATCCGGTCTCTCTGCATCAGCGTGAGCGTTTCGTATCCGTGAACACTGTCCGTAGTGTATATGTCACCGTAATATTGTAAATACCGTTAGATTATAATCTATCTCCCGAGATTGTGAACTGTCGAAAGATTGTGAACCGTAACATACTACTTACAATTTAACGCATTATTTTTCGGTAGATTAAAATCTATCTCTATGAGCTCTACATTACCAGGAATCCAGAAGGTGCATGACTTAAAGTTGTTTATTCAAAAAATTCGCTTAAAAATGTACAGAACAGCTGAATTCTTAAATTTTTATTACCGATTTAAAATTGAATCATTAAAATCACGTGGCTACTGAGTTCATGTCAAGAGTTTGCGCGTGTACGGCCCATTTTTTTTTTTTCTTTTGGGAAATCATCAAGTAACTCCTCCCGCTCTGGGCTGAGCAGGAGGGAGTGTCAGACTTTTATTGACTAAAACCCATCCATGTTCCTTCATCGCTCTTTGTGTTCCGGGGCCACGGTATCTCTTTCGAACAGTCCCGCAGCCCCGGCTGGCATCGGCCCATGCGGATCCCTTCCTTTTGCTGACATCTCTTTGAGGCGCGCGTGGAACACGAACGCGCCGTCGACACGGCCTGTCGTCATAAGACGGATGGACGGCGAGCTAGCCCATAGCTCACCGTCCACAGGCCCGCGCCTACGGTGGCCAGGAGCCACCACGTGGCCCCTGAAGCCCGGTGCATCTCCCGCGGCGGCTGGGACGTGAGGTTCTCCCCTCTCACGTTCCGCCGCCTCCTTTGCTAGCATGACTGCTTCGCAGAAGGAGGTGACGGCGTCCCAGAGTGTATGTCCCTTCTACCATGTATACAAGAAAGGTGTGCGTTCTTACCTGATCCGCTCAGCAATCCACCTCCGAGTACATCAGCCATGTACTTGTACTGAGGACCTTTTGCACTGGTTTTCGAGTTTGTCAGCAGTAACTGAAAAGCCCATAAGGACGTTAGTTTTTTTTTAAAGGCGTGTGGATCATTCTAGGAATTTCTCCTGTATCGTGGATGCGTTTATTACAAACATTTAAACTCACATACACAAACAGCCAGACCCGGAACAACAACCTGTAGCATAACCATAATTAGCATAGAATGTTCCCACTGCAGGGACATTCGACCTCTTCTCTATGAGAGGGAATGGACTATAATCCACCACGCGGGCCGAGTGCGGTTTGGTAGATGTCACATTAGGGCATGCCGGTTTCCTCACGATGGTTTCCTTCACCGTTTTGAGCAGTCGTGATGAAATAAATGACAGTTCGTAAGTCGGGACAGCCACCACTGGGCCACCGCTGCTCTCTACCTGTAGGCAATACAAATATTTGATCTGTGCGGGAATCAAACCCGCGACACGCAGCGCAGCAGCCATTCGCTCAGTCACTGCGCAAAACGGTGTCCTAATACTCGTTATTAAATGCTACGACAAATTAAACCAGCTACCGAAAATCCGTGTAATCCCTGAAGGGTCAAACAGTGATAAACCCTAGTACACCCACATTTCTCCAGTTAATATGTGAGTCGCATAATCTCACATATCATATTCTGGGCTGCTGTTGAGAAATTCTGGGCCGACTTGGGAATCGTACCCCGCACCTCACGCTAAGCAGTAACGCCTGCAACCACTAGAACATTATCATCATGTGCCGAGCCTTCTCCCAACTATGTTCTGGTCGGCTTCCAGTCGAACTGGATGCAGTTCAATAACAACATGTTCAATGGGACGACTGTTTATTTGACCAACGAGAAAATACGAGAAATAGTTTGATTATTCTAAGTACCTTGAGATCATCAGGATTGCTCACAACAACGTTCAGGTCAGGGCCGAGCCAGAATTTGAACAGACCACCAAACTCCACCATCAGTTCTTTTATTACTTTTGTGAATTCTGTAAACAAAAATACGAGGCAAATATTTATAACATACATAATCTCACACCGTTTTTCCCGACTGAGGGTAACGTTTTTCACCATAGGATCTGGAGGCGATGGTCCTCGCGCGCCTGCATGAATGGCGCGTGGAGGCACTGCGCCGGGGTTTAACTCCGCTGCCGCGGCAAATCGTCGCTCAGCGGACAGACCTCCGGCGCGATCTCATGGCGACATGGAGGGAGCGACTGTCGCAACCCCGTGCAGGGCACGCCACAATAGTGGCGATAGACCCCCTCTTTGAGGAGTGGCTAGATAGGTGCCACGGCGCCCTAACCTTCCGCTTGGCACAGGTCCTCACCGGACACGGTTGTTTCGGGAGAATCCTTCACCGAATCAGGCGAGAGAAAACGCCCGGGTGTTACCATTGTGAGGATCGACCGAAGGACACAGTGGAGCACACGGTGGACGTCTGCCCCGCGTGGGCGGAGCACCGCCGTGTCCTCGTAGCGGCGATCGGCGGCGGCGACCTCTCGCGTCCGGCCTTGGTTCAATCCATGGTCCGGTGCGAGACGGAATGAGACGCTGAAGCAGTCATGCTAGCGAAGGAGGTGGCGGAACGTGAGAGGGAGAGAACCTAACGACCCAGCCGCCGCGGGAGACGCACCGGGCTACCGTAGGCGCGGGCCTGTGGATGGTGAGCTATGGGCTAGCTCGCCGTCCGTCGTCCGTCTTATGATGACAGGCCGTGTCGACGGCGCGTTCGTGTTTCTTCGCGTCTTAAAGAGATGTCAGCAAATGGGAAGGGGTCCGAAAGGACCGATGCCTGCCAGGGTTGCGGGACTGTTTTGATGAATGCGGGAATGTTTTGGTGTTTGTTGATTGGGCAGGTTGATTGACTTGATTCAAACTCAAGCATTTATTTCAAATAGACCCGTAACAAAGTGCCTGTGCAAGTAATACTATAATGTGTATGTGTGTAATACTATATTGATCCTTATTAAAATAAATATGATAAAAACACCATCGTAAATAAAACATTATTTTTGACTAAATTTTAAAATCATAAGAATGGTTATTGTTAGTCAACCTTAAAAGATAGGCATGTGTTGTCAAGGGCTTTTTTATTAATCTTTCCAAGAGAAATACTTCTCTGACACATTATTTTTGTGCAACACGTTTACGCATCGCACGCAACGGAAGCTCTCAAAAGAATAAATTTTCCCAGTTTTTACAAAAATTTTCATTGATGCTCCGCTCTTATTGGTTGTAGCGTTACAACATATGGCCTATAGCTTCCTCGATGAATGGGCTATCCAATACTAAGCGATTTATTCAATTCGAAGCAGTAGTTCCAAAGATTAGCGCATTCGACCAAACAAACTCTTCAACTTTATAATATTAGTATAGATACGAGTAAGTGTGTGACTCATAGCTTGCTCTGAGCAATTTTGTCATTTGTTTTTTCTTCGCAGTCGTTGTCGCGAAGTATTCCCATTTGAGCACCGATTTCATGAGCACCAAACATATTTCTCTCTGTGCACCCATCAAGAGTTTAGTTTGGATTTGTGGCGAAGTTGTGATGGTGCATCCATATCGAAATTGCTTTTTATAGCGCAACACTTTGATAGATAAGATAGATAGATAAATCATTTATTTAGTGAACACAAAAGACACAACACACGGAAGTACAATTAAATTATACAATTTACATGAATATTTCTGAAATACCTTTAAAAAAACAAGGTGCCAATATACAAAAACGGAAACATCATTTATGAAATAAGTATGGTAACACCATGACAGACTTCAAATAAAATAACGAGTATTTAAACAAGGTGCGGTGTGCGCCTCAAGGTTGCACCAAATGGGAGTCCGGCTCAGCATGTGTCAGGCATGCACCTGACGCTGATATTCTGCTGCATCCCTGTAGTGACATACGGACGTCGAGCAGACGAGATAAATTGGTTTTGTGATAAAGTGTTGTTCATGCACGGATAAAATTGTGTAAGTATACCCTCAACTTAAATCAAGTATTTTACAGTAAGCTTAGTGTATTGGAAACGTTCTTGTTAATTGGAATGTGTTTTAATACTTGAGTATTTATTATGTTAAATGTATAGTGTTTATATGAGTAATTATAAGTGTATAAATAAGTGTATAATACTAATATTATAGCAGCGTAAGTGCGTATAACAAAAATAAACGATTTGGCTAAATTAAATTTATGTTAAAATAGATAGATATATATATGTTTATATGTTTATAACATGTTAAGGTACCTACCTAATTATAATTATTGACCAACAAAAGATTCACAAACTATTAAATTACTAAGAACCCCCTTGTTCACAGGTTTGTGACCTGTGTTGTGTGATTCGGGAAGAAAACAGCACACAGTCAGATGATGGACGTGTTCGAGACAATCATACCCAGTTTTTTCTGGGATTCGACAAGAAACTGCCGCAGTCGAGCTCTGAAGGTGCCAAGACATTTAAGATTCCTTATCGGCGGGGGAATGTTGTTCCAGCATTTGGATGCGGCGTATCTAAAACTTCCCCTGAAAGCTGCTGTCTTGTGCGATTGAGTGGAGAGTTGCTGCGAGCACTGCCTACTTGCGCATTCTCTTCTGCTAGCGATCCAGCTCAGTTTATTGTATAGGTAGGTCGGCTGCCTGTACTTTATAACTCCAAAAAGTATGCATGCCAAGTGCAACTTACGTCGCGACTTCATCTTAAGTATACAGTGCTTATTTAGGAATGGCGTAACGTGACTTCTTGGTGGGATTGAGAAGCAGAATCGAGCGCAGGCATTTTGCACCCTTTGGATCAGCCGCTCAGTTCTTGCCAGTATCCGAGGTCCAATAACTGCATCTGCGTAGTTTAGGTTGGATAGCACGAGTGACTCAACCAGCTGGATACGCAGCTCCTCTGATAGATAAGGCCTTATTTTATAAAGGACCTTAAGCCGGTAGAAACAAGTGCGCACTGACTCTGCCACGTGCGCTTCGTATCTCAATCCGACGTCCATATTCAGACCCAGATTACGTGCCTCACTGACTCGACTGACCGACTCACCCAGAAGGGTAACGTTGAGTGGTGTCGGCACTGCGCTGATTTGGTTCTTGGTTCCAAACAGCATGTATTTGGTTTTAGTGGGGTTAAGTACTAAACCGTTATTTTCAGCCCAACATGCTATTCTGTCAAGATCATCGTTAAGATCCTTTATCGCGACGTCGTAATCACTTGGCTTAAAAGAGATATAGACTTGGACATCATCAGCATAAATATGGTACCTACATTTCTTCAGGGAACTTATAATATCTGCACAATACAAAATAAAGATAATGGGGCCCAGTATTGTGCCTTGCGGGACTCCCCTGTAAACAGAAGTGAGTGACGAAACAAGAGATGAGCCATTGCTTAGTCGTATTTCCACCTGCTGCCGACGGTTGGTAAGATAGCTTTGGAACCAGTGTATCGTATTTTGGTCAAATCCATAGTAATTAAGTTTTGATAGAAACAAATCTTTATTTATGCAGTCAAAGGCTCTCGAAAAATCAAGTAGGACAAGAAGTGTGCATAGGCCCTTATCCTGTGCCGTCAGAATGTTATCTGTCACGTCCAAAAGAGCCGTAGAAGTACCACGCTGTTTGCGAAAACCTGACTGTAGCTCAGGAAGAATGTGTTTGTCTTCTAGGTACTTTGATACCTGCTGACAAACTGCCTTTTCTGCGATTTTGGAAAGGCAAGGCAGAATACTAATAGGCCTAAGGTCTTTTAAGTCAGTTGGATTTGTTTTTTTAGGCAGCGGTCTGACGATAGCAATTTTCCAGATATCAGGGAACGTTGCTGAGACAATTGAGCTGTTCACAATGTCGGTGATGGATTTTAGAGTGTGTGGGAGTGTAAGCAAAAGCATATTCAGGGTCACCCTATCACAGCCTTCAGCGTTAGATTTTAGCTGGCGGAAGTATCGCAGAATCTGATCAGTGGTTACTGGTTGTAATGAAAATGCGAAGCTATCATCACCATAACGATGAGATTCAAAGAAAATGCGCTGCATTGTATTGCAGACAGGGTTAGCAGGGACACTCAAAAAGTGATTATTGATTTCGTTTGGATCTCTGAAGTGAGTAGGAAGGTCATCAACTTGTTTCTTTGGTAATACAGTATTTTTTAAATTTTTCCACAATGTTTTAGGATCTTTGATTTGGCTATTAATGTTGAATTTGAAATATGCAACTTTTTCTCTAAATATGGAAGTTACCACCAGAGATTTTAACTGCTTGTAGTATGCCTTTTTGGAGTCAGTTTTCGTTTTACGGTACTTAGTCAGGGCGTCATTCCGCAAGTGCATCATTAATTTAATTGTATCTGTTATCCAGGGATATGACGGTTCCTTAATTAGACATTTCTTGACCGGAGCATGCGCATCGTAAATTGCTAAAATGTTTCTATTTAATTCCTCAACCATGTCATTCACATTAGGCAAGCTGCAAATGTTGTCCCAGTGTATGTGCGATAAGTCACTATCTAGTACCTCTCTATTTATTTGCTGAATGGGTCTGTACGTAATTGCATAGGGTTTATATTTGCTACGCCTAATATTAAACTCGCACACAACAAGTGAGTGACCATTTATTGAGCCATAGGGCTCAACAGATATTCCTTTATGGTTGAGATTCGTACAGACAAGGTCGATCAATGTTTCGCTGTGGTCTGTGAAATGGGTGGGCGAACTTACCAGTTGTTTTAGGCTCAGGCTATGCAAAAACTCATTAACTTTCTTAGTTTGCCCGTTATCATTTAGTAAGTTAACATTAAAATCGCCGAGCAGTACGTAGTGATCACATTTGACTAAGGAGCTAACAGAGTCAGTTATAGCGTCGAGGAAAAGGTCCAAATCGAAGCGTGGGGGACGATACGCTGTGCCTATAGCAATTTTATTTCCATTTATTGTAAGGGTAATCCACATTTGTTCGATAGTGTCGTATCTAGGGTCAATTGGGGTGGACCAGGTACGAGCAGTCAGGCCGCGTTTAAGATAAAAACCCACACCACCCCCCCGACCCCCGTGAACAGACAGCGGTCGTGGTATGTGGCGCAGGCGGTAACCTGGCACAGTGGGCGCTCGCCCCCCTTCGCCCGGTCTTAGCCAAGTCTCGTTAACTGCTAATACATCAAAAGAATGCCTTTCCACTGCTGCTATAAAATCATCATGGTTAGTGCCAAGGGAGCCTACATTTAGCAAACCAACTTTAAGGTATTTTTCAAGCATTTATGTATTGAAATATACAATAGAACAGAGAAGCACTGTCGCAGACGTGAAATGCTGACGTTTTCGCGTTTGTCAAGGAACATAAAATAAAATTTGTATGTGTAATTCTGTAGAAATATTGCAAATTATTGTGATTATTGATTGTTATACTATAAGCAATATAGAATTGAAATTCATAAAAAATATTAAAAGCAAAGCCAAACACTCCAAAGGTATAAACATTATTAAAATAAAAAATTAAGAATAATAGTTGTATATATATTAATAATAATTTAAAGTAAGTAATTGTAAATAAAAATTGTAGATTAGACATTGTACATAATAATTGCACTTTCGCCAGTGCAAGTGTAAACAGCAGTTGTATAGTATAAGTGTTTGCAAGTAATGTAAAAGCCTTATTCGACATTATCATTGAGATGTGTGTATGAATACGGGTATTAGGAATGTAAATGTAAATATCAGTAATTTGTGCGTAAATAGTTTCTGTATAATAATGAGTTTTAAAATTCAAGTAATCTGTGCTTAAAAACATTTCCAACGTACTGTAAGTTGACGGTAATTGATAAAATAGCATAAATGTCCACAATTGACCAAAATATTCAAAATTCTTAAAAAATATTTTGCGTAGTGTTGCCCAATGTCTTTGAGAAAAAAATAGATACGCACTTGATACCGCAGGAGACACACACCGCCTTACAACATTACCTAACTTATAGAACAAAATATACAAAAAACCTTTACGTGCAAAACAAAATAACAAGAAAAAAATAAATAAAATCAAATTGTTAACATCCACTGGGGCAATGGGTATACGGAACAAATTTACAGAACGCGTTCGAAAGTGGTACAAACCGACCATTACCCAAAAATCCTACAAATATCGTATTCACACCTAATTCGTTCAGCTTTTTGGCCATCTTCTCTGCGAGCTAAGATTCTCCCCTCCCTTGTCCACACGTACTTCCATTTGTTTTGGCTCCCTGCCTGACGAGCGTGATAAAGTAACTGGCGGTTTATTCGAGTCAGACGTTCGTTAACGTAAACTCGGTGCGGCGGCCCGGTGATATCAAGGTCACCTGCACTCAAACCGCGGCGAACCCGAGCAGCGCGCAGTAGCGTATCGCGCGTGGCGCGCCTTGCGAAGCGCACTGATATACACCGCGGTCGCTGCGCAGCGGGGTCGGCAGAGATGGAGCCGTCAGTAGTCTCTACTCGATTACGGCGAGTGGATCCGACTCGCTCAGCATGAACTACGTCCCTATCATCAATGTCCACGCCAAGCTTTATGGCAAGAATTTTAACCAGGTGCAAGGCGCTCTCTTCCTTGCTCTCCGGTATTCCGGACACCTCAATGTCGTTGAGCAGGAGTTCTTGATCGCGCTCGTTCAGTTGACATTTCAGTTCAGCGATGGTGTTTTCTAAAGGATCCCTGTCCGGCTGCACTTCTTGCTGCAGTTTATGTTCGAGGGCACCTACTCGCGCTTCTAGTTTATCCATCCGCTCATCAGATGTCTTGATGGATTCCTTAAGTTGAACCATCTCCGCGCGCAATTCCTGAAATTCCAGATGCATCAGGCGAAACTCGGCACGCAACTCCTCTTTAAATAACCGCAACTCGTCTGCCAAGTCGGGAGAGAAATTAACGGTAGCATCCAGGGCCGTGCTGTTTAGTGGACTATCCATGTCCATGAGCTCCTCGGGGCTACCGTGCTCCTCTGCCTGGGAAGAATTCGTCCCACCTCGAACTGGTGTCTCCGTCCTGTTGTCTCTAACCACGTTCTTTAAGCACTCAGGGCAGCGCCAGGTGATTGCAATGTTACCTGTACCAGGCATGCCAACGCAAACGCGATGATAAAAGACATTGCACTGACGGCATTTAGCGGCCTCTATCGGCGATAAAAATTTGGCGCAACCACCGCACTTCGCTGCTGGCATGGTGCGCTGCGTTCGTAACGTAGTATTGATCCAGATTAGTCGTTCCACGCTGTATCAATAGATGGCGCTGTTCTTAACTTTGGCGAGTTATGGTTTGATGGCAATATAATGGTGTGTTAGCACCATACAACGGCACTGGGCTAAGCAGAGTTGCGGCACACTCCCGGGCGACACTTCACAGCTTGTTTTTTAGCGTATTCACTAAACTGTTTTAATATTTTTAATGTTAAGGGTAGATTTTGTTCACTGGTGGACTGTTTTAAGTTTACACAATAATTACGATCTATACACTGCACTTGCGCACTAGATAACGTTTTGTGTGTTGAATTATTGTATGAGGAAACTTTCTGTATTAAAACTGTTCTTATTAAACGGGTTATTTTATTTAAAACACTTTAACAGTAGTAGGGCGTACCGGCTTACTTGACGTCCGTGACGTCACGCGCGCTTTGCAACATGGTGTGATAACATTAAGTAACTTTTGCGGTTGTTGCTATCTATTTAATTCTTGCCTAACACCTGCAAACGTTGCTCCACAGAAAGAAATATTAGTAGGTACCTATAGATATACACCTTCATCCAAATAAGTATAAATCCTTACAAATAGTAACGATCACCTACCATCCGACTGTCCCATGAACACCAAAGCATTCCCTACGAATGGTAGTGCCCGTGGACCTGGCAACTTCTTGGCCATCTCGATCATTCTCCTGTTCTTGTATCTCCATAGCAACCACAAGGCTGAAAATGCGCCTACTATGAGGTACAGCGACCAGTGCATCCTGCAACAAGGATTTACGCGATTTATTCATGGCTAGCTTCGGCCCGCGACTTTGTTTGCGTCGAAAAAAATATGGGTGCAAAAAAAAGGTGCTGATGGGATTTATAACCTCCTCCTCTTTTAGAAGTCGGTTAAAAAGACCCTTAACGAAGCCCAAAGGCACTTTGTTCTCCACGTCAGAATAAAGTTAAAAAAATATTAATAAAATTAAATAATTAATTGAGAGAGGTATTTTGTCTCGGCGACGCGAGGTTAACAAATCTGCGTTTCGTTGATGACATTGTCTTCTTCTCCTCATCAGCTGCGGAACTGGAAAAGATTCTTCAAGAGCTAAGCAATGTAAGCCTTGAGGTTGGACTAAAGATGAACATGTCCATTATTTTATCTTTTTTATTATTTATTAATGTACGATATTTTTCATGTTTTTAATCGATTTAAATTACTTTTAAACTTGTAGGTAGCGTATATTTTTGTAATCCCCTGTTAATTTCCTTTATGTTGGCACCCTACTCGATAGGTTTTACTTTTTAACCGACATCCAAAAGGAGGAGGCTAGCAAGTCGTCCGTTTTTTTTTTGTGTTTATGTTCAGCGATATCTTCGCCAATTGTGAACCGATTTCGATGATTCTTTTTTTGTTTGGTAGAAAATTGTTTCGCGGTGGTTCCATTTTAAATTTGGTGAAGACCTGATGCTGATCTTCAGAGATATATTATGGAACTCTTCAAAAATAGACGGCAAATCTGTCGTGATTGCTGCAATCGCTTGGATGTTTATTGTTTATACAACATCATAACATAATATTACGCTTGTATGCTCTAGGGGTACGCAGATGTTTACTGTACAACTTTTCGATAGTTAGGTATGTTAAGTTCTATTTTATTGGGGATAAGCTTATTACCATGAAATGTATTGTTAGCGGTTCACTAGTGTTTCACCAAAACTCTTTTGACAATATTTTAACCGACTTCAAACAAAATAAGGAGGTTCTACGTTTGACTGTGTGTCCCATATGTTCACCGATTTCTCCGCTAATTGTGAACCGATTGTCAAAATTCTTTTTTTATTCGAAAGCCTATACTACTGAGGTGGTCTTGTTGTCACAAAGTTAGAATCTGATGATGGGATCCCAGGGAAATCGAGGGCAACCCTGACATTTTACAATGTTTTTCATATAGTTACTTTCTAACGATATTTGTACCAGATAATCATTATCTCATGTTGCTAAGCTGATGATGGAAGGTGAAAGTCAGGATCTGATGCTGTTCTTCGGAGATATATAAGGGAACGCTTCATTAATAGACAGAAAATCTGTCGTGATCGCTGCAATCGCTTGGATGTTTATTTTTTACACAATATATATTAGAACATAACATAACGCCTGTATGCTCTGAGGAAGTACGCAGGTGTGTACAATACACCCAGATTTCAACAGTTAGGTATGATAACGATATAAGTTACATTTTATTGGGGATAAGCCTATTACCATGAAAGGAGTTGTTTACAATGTAAAATAAATGTTTAGCAAATATTTGTGTAGAATATTGAAACTAAAAAAGGAAAACTAAAAACTTTTTTCCAAAAAGAGTAAAACCGACTTCAAAAACAAATAACGTGGAAAAATAACTTAAGCTTCAGAAGTCGGTGGCAAAAATATTCAATCGAACAAACAAAGCTTTTTAAGTAAGCGGTTTTAAGAAGAATATAACGATACCTTAACTGTCGAAATCCATCCAGCCGTTTGAAAGAAACGAGGTAATAAAGAAATTTACAAACAAATAGTATACAGTCGGATAAAAATAAACTTGAAGCGTGTATAAAAAGGGAAAAAAAGAAAACTATTGTTTTTCATTTTCACATCAAGGTTATATAATAATAATGCTTTATTTCTTAGTTTACAATTTAACAGAATAGCACTATTGAACAGACTATAAAGGCCTAACAATTGTAAAATTTCCACTGAGTTTAATCCTCTGGCACCCAAGCTATGATTAAACCTGTGTTATGGATGTCAGGGATCTCTCTTTAAACATTTACCAAGATAATTTGAGCAAGTTCGCAGTTACATAGTGATTACTGTCACTAGCGATTTCTGGAGTAATTTTAATACAAAAACAAAAAGAATACAATAAAAAAATATGAAAAAAACTTAAAACTGTAAACTGTAGCCATTCTCCGAGTGTGTGTATGTGTGTGTGTGTGTGCGCGTGAGTGTGTGCTTGAGTTTCTGTGCGTATGTGTGTGTGCGTGTGTGTGTGGCGTGTGTGTGTGTGTGTGTAAGGTGTGTGCGTGTGTGTGTGTAAGCGCGGGCCCACTGTATATGTTTGCGCTATAATGTGGAGTGCAAGAAATAAATAAGTCGATAAGAGTAAATTTCCTACTAACTTTTCTGTCTCCTCATACATAAGAGCCATGATCCATTTACTCGCTATCTTTTTACACTCAAATTTATTTTTACTATAGAAGCCGCAGTGTTTGTTCACTGTATTGTACAAGCGACTTCCCAGGATTCGGAAATTTCTTTCAGCGGTTCTATGACTTTCTACACGACAGATGTCAGTCGATCTTCGTTTTGCCAGATGACCGGTACTATACAAGTTTGCGCAGAATGGTATTGTCCACAAAGAGCCGTCTAACGGTCATACTTGACAGTCTTTATACAATTGTTTAGTGCTATACCGAAAATGTTTAAATGTCATCACTTTCAGGACAGCTCGTTGTTTTTGTATAGGTAAGTTTTTTTTTAAAGAAATATTTGTTTTTTTTTTTTATGTAAATTAAATATGCTAAGAAAATGAATAAAGGAAATAAATAATAATAATTATTATATTTTATTTATAATCCGCGTAATTGGCGTAATAATACGGCTCTACTCATATATGGTCAAGACTGGAAGGAAGTCCATGAGCGAGCTGAATCAGCGCAAGGTATCGTCATGTCATGGCTACACCCTAACTTTAAATGTGGACAAGATAAACTTTATCCCCTTCTCAATTAAACAATCCTCGCAACCCGATGAGTCGTGTTTGCCATTAGGGCTCATATCTGTAGTCTACAATTAGACCAATGCCCCTGCCTTCCCCTGGCCAGAGCAACCAACGTCAGCTATCTAGGCATTGTGATAGACTATCTTATGTCATGGAGTGTGCAGATCAGGACGTTGTCTGGCAGAGTGAGAAAGCTTATCTCAATCTTTTTCGTTTAGTGTAACGGTCTGGTTGCGCAACAAAAACAAAAAAAAAATACAATTGGAAAGAGCGCAACGAGCTGTCCTGAAAGTGATGACATTTAAACATTTTCGGTATAGCACTAAACAATTGTATAAAGACTGTCAAGTATGACCGTTAGACGGCTCTTTGTGGTCAATACCTTTCTGCGCAAACTTGTATAGTACCGGTCATCTGGCAAAACGAAGATCGACTGATATCTGTCGTGTAGAAAGTCATAGAACCGCTGAAAGAAATTTCCGAATCCTGGGAAGTCGCTTGTACAATACAGTGAACAAACACTGCGGCTTCTATAGTAAAAATAAATTTGAGTGTAAAAAGATAGCGAGTAAATGGATCATGGCTCTTATGTATGAGGAGACAGAAAAGTTAGTAGGAAATTTACTCTTATCGACTTATTTATTTCTTGCACTCCACATTATAGCGCAAACATATACAGTGGGCCCGCGCTTACACACACACACGCACACACACACACACACACACACACACACACGCCACGCACACACACACACACGCACACACACATACGCACAGAAACTCAAGCACACACTCACGCGCACACACACATACACACACTCGGAGAATGGCTACAGTTTACAGTTTTAAGTTTTTTTCATATTTTTTTATTGTATTCTTTTTATTTTTGTATTAAAATTACTCCAGAAATCGCTAGTGACAGTAATCACTATGTAACTGCGAACTTGCTCAAATTATCTTGGTAAATGTTTAAAGAGAGATCCCTGACATCCATAACACAGGTTTAATCATAGCTTGGGTGCCAGAGGATTAAACTCAGTGGAATTTTTACAATTGTTAGGCCTTTATAGTCTGTTCAATAGTGCTATTCTGCTAAATTGTAAACTAAGAAATAAAGCATTATTATTATATAACCTTGATGTGAAAATGAAAAACATAGTTTTCTTTTTTTCCCTTTTTATACACGCTTCAAGCTTATTTTTATCCGACTGTATACTATTTGTTTGTAAATTTCTTTATTACTGTTGTATAATCGATTTAAGTACATCACTAATTGTAAGACACATCCCCAGTGCGATATTAATAAAGATGTCCTCCTCGTGTAATTATGTCTTTTATTAAATTCTGTATAATTAAATAATTGAATAAAACATGGCGCAGCCGTATAAATAAATCGCAAAATAAATAACAGTGTCCAGAAATAAGCTAAAGTTTAAACTAGTTGCAATCATGGAAGCAAACTCAGTAAAATTACCACCAAACTTCGATCTCCGTTCTGCAAATGCGTCATCGGAGTGGAGATTTTGGAGAAGTTTATTTGAAGATTACCTAATAGCTGTAGGTAAAGAGGATGCCGAAGACAAAATCAAATTAAGTTTGCTCAGAAATATGATGGGGCCGGAGTCTACAAAAGTTATTTTGACATTCAAATTAACAAAGGAAGAAGACAACTTTAAAGGTATCATGGCGGCTATTGGAAAATATGTAAACCCCAAATCCAATGAAGTTTTCGAAAGGTTCCGTTTCAATGAAAGAAAACAGGAAGAGAATGAGAGTTTTGAAAATTTTTATACGGATTTAAGGCAACTTATATCGACTTGCAATTACAATGAGGTCAAACAAGAGAACTTGGAAGATCAGCTACTTAGAGATAAAATAGTTCATGGCATCGCGGACAAGTCTGTACAAGAAAGTTTATTGAGAATGGATAATTTAACATTAGAAAAAGCAGCTAACTGTTGTAGAGCTAGTGAACAAAGTAAAATTCAAGTGAAAGAAATGAATGCTCAGATAGAGATAGACAGAGTTATTAACAAAAAGAAGGAAATTAATGAAGAAAAGAAATTTATGTGTACAAGATGCAATAGTACCCATGGTCTGAGACAATGTCCAGCCTACAAACAACAGTGCAAAAAGTGTGGCAAATGGAACCATTTTGCAGCAGCCTGTCGATTCAAAAAATTCAAGAAGAAAGTCCAAAATATAGAGGCAAACAGTGATAGCTCTGAGTCTGAACTGTTTTGCAATACTGTGAAAGAGAGTCGCAGATCAGACTGGTATGAAAATATTACTGTTGAAAATGAAGAGGTAAAATGCAGGCTAGATACAGGTGCTAATGTAAGTGTAATGCCATTACATATATTTAAAAGAATTAAGAGTAATTTAGTGCTAAAAGAAGTAAATAAAGAGTTAGAATCATTTCATGGGAGTAAAATAAAGCCAATAGGCATGGTTAATTTACAATGTAGCTATGGTAAAAACGAGTGCTATGAAAATTTCATGATAATTGAAAAGGGGTCAATGTTGTTAGGTTATTCAGGGTGTGTAAAACTAAATTTAGTAAAAAGGACACATAAAGTCAATTTAAATATGAGTAATGAGAGTAGTGAGAAAGGCAACTTTGTAAATAAAAACATTGATGTGTTTACAGGCTATGGTAAATTTCCTAAACCATGTGACATTCCTACTGTGTCGCACAAACCTATTTGTGATGCAGCAGCAAAAGTGCCTTTAAGTTTGTTAGACCCTTTAAAGTTAGAAATTGATAGATTGATAAAGAGAGGTGCAATTGCTGAGGTTAAAGAGATTAAGGCTGAAGCTTGTATCAACAGAATAGTAATTGTAGAGAAACCGGGAAATAAAATTAGATTATGTCTAGATCCCTCGGATTTAAATGAGTACATTGTGAGGAAACCTAAAATGCTATTAACTGTAGATGAGATAGCAGCTAAATTGAAAGATAAAAACTGGTTCAGTGTTTTTGATTTATCAGAGGGCTTTCATCATTGCACGTTAACAGAGCAGGCATCATGGAACTGTTGTTTTGCGACACCATTCGGAGTTTTTAGATATCTTGTTTTACCTTATGGTTTATCCAACTCACCTGATGTTTTCCAAGATCAAATTGAGACATACTTCGGTCATATACCAAATGTAATAACATGGTTTGATGATATTTTAGTAATGGGAGCTACAGAAGAAGAACATGACAAAGCTGTAGAGGAAGTTTTAAAAATAGCTAGAAAAATAAAAGCAGTGTTTAACAAAGATAAAATACAATACAAACAAAGTGAAGTCAAGTATGTGGGACAAATATTTAATAGTAAAGGTGTGAGTGTAGACAAAGCTAGAGTAGAGTCATTATTACAGTTAAAGGCACCAACAAACAAAGAAGAGTTGCAAAGAATTATAGGTTCATTTAATTATGTGAGAAGGTATGTTCCTTCTATGGCTGATTTAATGTCACCATTGTGTAATTTGTTAAAAAAGGATGTAGAATTTCAGTGGTTGCCTGCTCATGAAAAGATATTTAATGACTTGAAAATTAAAGTGTCCAAATCCCCAGCTTTGACACCATTTGATTCAAAGAAAAAAATAATTTTACAATGTGACGCCTCTAAAAATGGTATAGGATGTTGCATGTTTCAAAGTGATAATGAGAACAAGTTAAAATTAGTAGCATGTGTATCAAGGACAATGAATAATTCAGAGGTCAATTATAGTCAGACTGAGAAAGAAATGTTAGCTATTTATTATGGTACACGAAAGTTTCACAAATATATTTATGGATCAAATTCAGTAACAGTGCAAACTGATCACAAACCTTTGTTATCAATTATTAGTGTCCGACCGAAGCTTCGGCTTCGGCTTTGGCTTCGGCCACCTTCGGCCAAAAAAGCACCTTCGGCCAAATCTTCGGCTTCGGCCAAAAATTTGCCGAAGGTTTGGCCGAAGCCGAAGGTTTGCTAGTTGTCAAAATTTGAAATTTACTGAACGATGCTAGAGCGAGACGGAGAGTGTGCAGAGCAGCAGAGTTTCGCCGCGCCGCCGCACCGGACCAAACGAATCGCAGTTAGTAAACTAAACGAGTCAAAACAAGTTTACCTACTTGTATATGTTGGTCACTCGGCTCGTTATTGGGCTAAATCTCTAAAGCTCTTACAATATGTATCTAGTATATTCTGAGATCAAAGTAACTATCGTATTTCTCAAGGTCAATGACACCTTCGGCTTCGGCTTCGGCTTCGGCCGAAGGTTTTGGAGAATACCGATTAATCGGCTTCGGCTTCGGCTTCGGCCAGAATTGCACCTTCGGTCGGACACTATCAATTATGCTTAAACCTATAAGTAAAATTGGTTCTCCCAGACTTAGACGCCTAAGAATAAAATTATTAAATTATCAATTAAAATTGAATTATATACCAGGTAAATTATTGATTTTCGCTGACATGTTGTCCAGAAATAGCAGACCACAGACAGAAAAAGATGAAGAGATGTTGGAAATGGTTCATAGTGTATCTGCACATTTACCTATGAGTAAGGAGAGGAAGATAGAGTTTCGTGTTGAGACTAGTAAAGATAATGTGTTATCAGAGATTTCACAGTATTACTACAATGGATGGCCACATGAGAAAAAATTGTCTGGAGATTGTAAACCATATTATAAATTGAAAGAAGACATATATGTAGAGTCTGGTTTAGTGTTTTTTGGAAATAAAATTATTGTCCCCAAGTCTTTGCAAAGTTATGTATTAAAATTAGTTCATCAAAGTCACCCAGGTATCAATAGAAGTGTGAGTAAAGCCCGTCAATTATTTTATTGGCCAAAATTGTCAGACGATATTCAGAATTATATTAAGAAGTGCCGTACATGTGAGAAATTCAGACCCAAAAATTGTTATCAACCATTAATACCTCACAAAATACCTAAAAATAGATTTGCTAAAGTAGGTACAGATATTCTTGATTGTTATGGAAAGTCATATCTGGTGATTGTAGATTACTTGTCACATTGGCTTGAGATTTTACCTTTACAAAATAAAGATTCAAAGTCAGTAATAAACGCAATGCAAGAAGTATTTTGCAGATTTGGCTTCCCAGAAGAAATTATTGCTGATAACAATCCTTTCAAATCATTTGAGTGTTTAAAATATTACAAATCTAAAGATATGAAAGTTGTAACTAGCAGTCCTCATTATCACAAAAGTAATGGTTTAGCAGAAAAGGCAGTTAATATAAGTAAGAATTTGTTAAAAAAATCTAGAGAAGATAATGTAGATTATAGAGATTCCTTATTGCATTATAACAATACTCCATTGTCTGGACTTCAAGTCTCGCCAGCTCAAATATTGCAAAGCAGAAGGTTAAGGACTAATATACCCACTAGTACAGCTTTATTAGAACCCAAGATAGAGAAAGATATACATTTATTATTAAATATGAGAAAGTCGGTTACAAAGAAATTCCATGATAAGAGAGCTAGAAGGAAGGAAGTTGATTTTAAGGAAGGTGATAATATTGTGTATGAAAAGGATAATTGTTGGAGAAAAAGTGTTATTTTAAAGAAATGCAATGAACCAAGATCATATTGGATAAGTAATGGATATAATGGTAAGCCCCTAAGGCGGAATTCTTTTCATTTAAGAAAATCATATTCAGAGGTAGACAATATGAACAGAAATTTTAATGACTGCAATTCAAATGATGATGACAAAAGAGAATTAATTAGAAATACTCCTACGCTTAATAATCAGTCTAATGTTCCTATGCTTAATAATCAGTCTAATATAAATGTAAATGATAGGTATCAGACCCGCTCAGGCAGAACTGTAAAACCTAGAAATATTTTAGATTTGTAGAATTAAAGTTGTTTGTATTAGTTTTAAGGGGAAGGTGTTGTATAATCGATTTAAGTACATCACTAATTGTAAGACACATCCCCAGTGCGATATTAATAAAGATGTCCTCCTCGTGTAATTATGTCTTTTATTAAATTCTGTATAATTAAATAATTGAATAAAACAATTACCTCGTTTCTTTCAAACGGCTGGATGGATTTCGACAGTTAAGGTATCGTTAACCAGACCGTTACACTAAACGAAAAAGATTGAGATAAGCTTTCTCACTCTGCCAGATAACGTCCTGATCTGCACACTCCATGACATAAGATAGTCTATCACAATGCCTAGATAGCTGACGTTGGTTGCTCTGGCCAGGGGAAGGCAGGGGCATTGGTCTAATTGTTGACTACAGATATGAGCCCTAATGGCAAACACGACTCATCGGGTTGCGAGGATTGTTTAATTGAGAAGGGGATAAAGTTTATCTTGTCCACATTTAAAGTTAGGGTGTAGCCATGACATGACGATACCTAGCGCTGATTCAGCTCGCTCATGGACTTCCTTCCAGTCTTGACCATATACGAGTAGAGCCGTATTATTACGCCAATTACTCGGATTATAAATAAAATATAATTATTATTATTATTTATTTCCTTTATTCATTTTCTTAGCATATTTAATTTACATAAAAAAAAAAAACAAATATTTCTTTAAAAAAAAAAACTTACCTATACAAAAACATTTAAAAATATAAAAAATAGTGGTCAGCCGGTGTCGGGAGCAGGGTCCAAGCTACCGGTGGTTAGGGCTCCAGAGACAGGAACCTCCTCACAATGCGAGCCGTATCGAGAAGGCCTTATGAATCAAGCCCTTGACCCAACCGCCTAAGGAGAGCCTCGAAAGATGTTCGTTGAGGCTTATTATTATTTCCTTTATTTATTTACATAAATATAAATTAAATTTTCAAAAATTTCTATCTCAAAACAGAAAAAAAACATTTAAAAATATAAAAAATAGTAGCCCACCGGTATCGGGAACAAGGTCCAAGCTCGGTAGCTTGGACCCTGTTCCCGATACCTATAATAAATGGAGCCCTGACGCCGGCGCCGGTGCGTCAGGGCCCCATTTATTATTATTATATTACTTATTTCCAACTTATAAAACTACAGTTTTATAAGTTGGAAATAAGTAACGCGTTGTTTTTGCAGGCTTGCAGAGATCAGTATTGAACAATGCAGCTCATAAATTTTTGTATAGTCTTTTTTTTCAAAGGGTTAAATAAAATACAAGTATTTTTTTTAACACCCAAAATCACGCCTGTAATCCCCGAAGGGTTAGACAGAGGTGTACCTAATAGTACACCCACATTTCGCCAGTTATGTTTACGTCTCATGTAATAGGGGGCGAGCCTATTGCCATCAACCGGCACAAATCCAGATTCCGTGGCTGCCACTGAGAAATTCCTCAAAAATCAGTTGGTTTAAAAAATAGCTTTTGTAAAAAGCACTGAAAAGAAGAAAATAAACCTTCGAGGATGTGAAAATGAAAAACAATCGTTTTCTTTTTTTCCCTTTTTATACACGCTTCAAGTTTATTTTTATCCGACTGTATACTATTTGTTTGTAAATTTCTTTATTACCTCGTTTCTTTCAAACGGCTGGATGGATTTCGACAGTTAAGGTATCGTTATATTCTTCTTAAAACCCCAAGAAGAAAAACACAAAACGGTGGATTTTTGGCGCGAAATATACAGTAACTATACTGCGTATCTACGTTAATAAACAAAAAAACTTTTTTGCCTAAAATAAAACCGACTTCAAAAACAAAAAAACGTGGAAAAATAACTTTAGCTTTAGAAGTCGGTGGCAAAAATATTCAATCGAACAAACAAAAGTCACCGACTTCTGAAGCTAAAGTTCTGAAGTTAAAGTTCAAGAATCTGGATTTGTGCCGGTTGATGGCAATAGGCTCGCCCCCTATTACATGAGACGTAAACATAACTGGCGAAATGTGGGTGTACTATTAGGTACACCTCTGTCTAACCCTTCGGGGATTACAGGCGTGATTTTGGGTGTTAAAAAAATACTTGTATTTTATTTAACCCTTTGAAAAAAAAGACTATACAAAAATGTATGAGCTGCATTGTTCTATACTGATCTCTGCAAGCCTGCATAAAACAACGCGTTACTTGTTTCCGACTTATAAAACTGTAGTTTTATAAGTTGGAAATAAGTAATATAATAATAAATGGAGCCCTGACTGCCGGTAGCTTGGACCCTGTTCCCGATGCCGGTGGGCTACTATTTTTTATATTTTTAAATGTTTTTTTTGTTTTGAGATTGAAATATTTGAAAACGTAATTTATATGTATGTAAATGAATAAAGGAAATAATAAATAATAACAAGCCTCGACGAATATCTTTCGAGGCTCTCCTTAGGCGGTTGGGTCAAGGGCTTGATTCAGAAGGCAGTACTCCTCGATACGGCTCGCATTGTGAGGAGGTTCCTGTCTCTGGAGCCCTAACCACCGGTAGCTTGGACCTTGCTCCCGACACCGGCGGACCACTATTTTTTATATTTTTAAATGTTTTTGTATAAGTTTGTGTTTTTAAGAAATATTTAAAAATGTAAATTAAATATGCTAAGAAAATGAATAAAGGAATTGAATAAAAATAATTATTATATATTTTTTTGATTGGCGTAATAATACGGCTCTACTCGTATATGGTCAAGACTGGAAGGAAATCCATGAGCGAGTTGAATCAGAGCTAGGTATCGTCATGTCATGGCTATCTGCAAACACCCTAACTTTAAATGTGGACAAGACAAACTTCATCCCCTTCTCAATTAAACAATCCTCGCAACCCGATGAGTCGTTTGCCATTAGGGCTCATATCTGTAGTCAACCATTGGACCAATGCTCCTGCCTTCCCCTAGCCAGAGCAACCAACGTCAGCTATCTAGGCATTGTGATAGACTATCTTATGTCATGGAGTATGCAGATCAGGGCGTTTCTGGCAGAGTGAGAAGGCTTATCTCAATCTTTAAAAATCTACGATATAGCGCAGATTTTGATACCCCGCGTATGGTATACTTCTCGCTGTGCCAGTGAGTGCTATCGTTTAGTGTAACGGTCTGGGGTGGCGCTCCAAAAACAAATATTTTTCAATTGGAAAGAGCGCAACGAGCTGTCCTGAAAGTGATGACATTTAAACATTTTCGGTATAGCACTAAACAATTGTATAAAGACTGTCAAGTATGACCGTTAGACGGCTCTTTGTGGTCAATACCATTCTGCGCAAACTTGTACAGTACCGGTCATCTGGCAAAACGAAGATCGACTGATATCTGTCGTGTAGAAAGTCATAGAACCGCTGAAAGAAATTTCCGAATCCTGGGAAGTCGCTTGTACAATACAGTGAACAAACACTGCGGCTTCTATAGTAACAATAAATTTGAGTTTAAAAAGATAGCGAGTAAATGGATTATGGCTCTTATGTATGAGGAGACAGAAAAGTTAGTAGGAAATTTACTCTTATCGACTTATTTATTTCTTGCACTCCACATTATAGCGCAAACATATACAGTGGGCCC
Source organism: Eugnorisma glareosa (assembly GCA_947578425.1). Taxonomy (NCBI): domain Eukaryota; kingdom Metazoa; phylum Arthropoda; class Insecta; order Lepidoptera; family Noctuidae; genus Eugnorisma; species Eugnorisma glareosa. Next base: position 14,130,516 of record OX387974.1, on the reverse strand, counting down.
GCGCTTACACACACACACACGCACACACACACACACATACGCACAGAAACTCAAGCACACACTCACGCGCACACACACATACACACACTCGGAGAATGGCTACAGTTTACAGTTTTAAGTTTTTTTCATATTTTTTTATTGTATTCTTTTTGTTTTTGTATTAAAATTACTCCAGAAATCGCTAGTGACAGTAATCACTATGTAACTGCGAACTTGCTCAAATTATCTTGGTAAATGTTTAAAGAGGGATCCCTGACATCCATAACACAGGTTTAATCATAGCTTGGGTGCCAGAGGATTAAACTCAGTGGAATTTTTACAATTGTTAGGCCTTTATAGTCTGTTCAATAGTGCTATTCTGCTAAATTGTAAACTAAGAAATAAAGCATTATTATTATTAGTTACTTCGTGTAGAGCAACATTTTGCAACATAATAAATTAATAACATTAAAAAAAAGCTACAACCACCGTGTGAATGCGAAGAAGGATACAATAAGGTAATAAAAAGAAGGAATGGATTATTTCAGAGTAAATTGAATTGGATGTTCGTCACGAATTCATTAAAGCAAGACACAAATAAAATTCAAACTATATATGAACTATGCAGCTGTTTGTTGTTCTTTTTGAATAAAATTAATTCGACTCTTTTTTCCTATTAATATTACAGTCCCACGGGTCGATCTTCAAGGTTAAGAGCGGCCAACCCGTCGTACTTTTCATACAAACGCTCGTACGTGTTTATGCAGTTGGTACACATCTATCTTTGATTTTTTTGAACTAATAGGTATTTTGTGCACTATATCTAGGTTTCTATGGTAGCAAAACAAAAAAATGTAGAAACAAATTCAGTATAAGCCTCCAAAAATTGCTGTTTTGCACAAATTGTAACTGAACTTTGGTCGTTCTGTACTCATAAACTGTAAAAGTAAAGAAAACATCTCGATAGAAACCTTGCACATGTAATGGAGATACTTAATGACAAATATTTATTTCACACACTTGTAAGACTTATTCAAAAACACGTATTTCCTGGAACAACGTTAAGAAATTTTCGAACACTATTTTTCGTTCTATGTCATCGCGTTAGGCGGTATGAAGTGCGCAGGAGACGAGATGTGCGGGGTCCGGGCGGGGTATGACGGGAGAATTTAAAGAAAATCACCGCTGTAGACGGACCGGGAAGGGTCCTCTTAAGCCACATAGCCGAGGTCCGTGGATGGGTGAACAGTCATTATAAAGGGTGGTACAAGACCCTTAACGAAGATAAAAGGCACTTGTTCTCCCCATCATTGCGATATTTTTTTTGTGTGTGTGAACCATATCTTATAATTACGAAGATATTGGGGGCCAAAGTTCAAACTTTTTCACAAGTGTTTTTTTAAATAGATGTTTAATGTAAGACTTTTACTTTAAACACCTCCACGACCCCCTACTATTCAATCCATCCATCAGCACAATGTTTTGAGTGCGTTACATTAAACCGTAAAACGTGATTTTTCGCCCCATAAAAAAGTTGTTTCTTAGCAATAATTTTTGCGTAGAGTTACTTATTTTGATGTACACAGTGCTTGGTTGACGGCTTCGTTAAGGGTCTTGTTACACCCTGTATACTAAGTTTCAAGGAATGGAGGGAAGCCTTTGCCCAGCAGTGGGATAATATGGGCTACCTATAATAATAATAAATTGCATTGAAAAATTGCTAATTTCAAAGCCATTATTCAACTAAACCTGTCAGGAGGTATTTCAAATGCAATTATTGTTCTAACGCGCCCTAGGGTTCAGTTTTGGGAACTGGGTTCCGTGCTACTGCTAGCACGTTAAACTATTATCCTTTCTTCAACATCTGCCTGTCTGGCTAGCCCATGCCCAACTATGTCGGAGTCTGCTTCCGGTCTAACTAAATGTAACTGCATACCATTATTTTTTCACACGAAGCGACTGTGTATGTTCCTGAATGCCGAAAATTAAAAAATCTGAAACGAAATTGATAAATAATTAAAAATACTTACTCAAAATCTCACACAATTATTTTATTATATTAAAATTTCTCACACTGTCTTCACTTTTAAAGTTACTAAATTAAAACTAGTGTTATCGTTACCTCGATCGTCTTATAATTAAGGCACTTCGAGTTAAACAGATTAACTTATATACCCCTGATGCAACTTATCTGTACATCTTCTATACAAATAATACATAATACATACATACTACATAGAAATAAATACAATTGAAGTGTTTGTTTGTAATACCTAAATTGTTTGTACGCTCTTTTTTGGGTAGTAGGTAGGTAGTAGGTAGGCAGTAGGTAGGCAGTAGGTAGGCAGTAGGTAGGTAGTAGGTAGGTAATAGGTAGGTAGTAGATAGGAAAAGGTGCATTGCAACGCATGCCGAACTAGTTGTAAATAAAATGCCAAACTTAAAGTGGTTTCAAGCTTGTTAACGTGTGTTATGTAAACGCCGTAATCGTAAAAATTAAAAATAAGATGTAGAAACCTAAAATCTCGAAATAGTTGGAATCAGCATAGTATTTTTCTTTACATACCGAATTCTATTAGATACCTACGTCAAACTAATTGAAAATGATATGTAAGTAGAAATAAAATCATTCCCGTATACAACCAAAACGTACCCTCCTTTTAACTAGAAACCCTCAAATGGTCATTTTGTACTGTTTTATTACAATCTCCTGGCTTCCTTTTCGAATTGGTACTGCAAAGATCTGAAGGCCACTTTCAGAATTGTTTCAAACTTCGAGAAGAATGTCAAACAATAAACGTTCATGCGGCCTGACAGAAGAAAAAAAACTAGTATAATCTCATCTCCGAACCGAAAGTTACGTCTCTTAATGAAGGAAATGTGTGTGTGTGTGTGTGTGCTATGACAATTTACGCCCCTTGGACAAGCTGGACTGAACAGACAGGACGCAGTAACATGAAGGTAAAAATTTATCGGTGACTTTTGTTTGTTTCATTCAGTTTTTTTGCGACCCATTTCTGAAGTTATTTTTAACTTTTTTTGTTTTTGAAGTCTGTTTTATTTTTTGCAGAGTGTTTATATTTTTCAATTTTTAGTTGTAAAATCCTTTACAAATATTTGCTATGCATTTATTTTACATTGTTAACAATACATGTCATGGTAACAGGCTTATGACTCCGCTAATATTATAAAGAGGAAAGATTTGTATTTTTGTGTGTATGTTTGTAATGAATAAACTCAAAAACTACTGCGCCGATTTCAAAAATTCTTTCACCATTAGAAAGCTACATTCGCCTTGAGTAACATAGGCTATATTTATTACTAGAAAAAACAAATAGGGGGTTGGGTAATTTAGGAAAAATAAATTTCCATCCGTGCGAAGCCGGGACGGGCCGCTAGTCCCCAATAAAATGGAACTTAGCTAACTGTCGAAATGTGTGTGTACCACGTCTGCGTACCCACCCCCACAGAGCATACAGCCGATAAGTTATGTTCGGATGGTCGACCGTACCAGTAGATAATACGTAGTCGTAGCCCGGTACAAATTTGTCTCCCTTGAGGAAACTCGAGGAGTCCATGGGTGCACGGTGTGCGTTTAACTCTGGCGGAGGTCGGGTCTGTAGAGACCATAGAGTCATGTGGGACTCGGCGTTCTTGAGGAACGTAGAAAAACAAACAGAGGTTTGTTGGAGTGAGGAGGTTTGTTGTGGCCTATGTGCAAAACTTGCCAGTGTTGCACATAGGCCACGAATGAGATTCCTGCTTTGTGTAATGCTAATGACTAGATGGATGAAGGGGTACTTGGTTGCTCTTGATTTTTAATTGACCTAATTGTTTGTTAGATCTGAAGTGCGCCTACTTGTATGCACACGCTAAGCTAGGAAGATGCCAGCGGGTCATGTACTAGTCGATGTTGATAAGGATTTTGATAATGATGAGCGAGTTTAAGTTGTGGAGAAGGTCGAGTAAAGCATTCTATCAGCCGTAGTGTGTAAGAGTAATGCGATTGCTGGTCGGGGTCTGGAAAGACCGCATTGTGTAATCAGTAGTGTCCGACCGAAGCTTCGGCTTCGGCTTTGGCTTCGGCCACCTTCGGCCAAAAAAGCACCTTCGGCCAAATCTTCGGCTTCGGCCAAAAATTTGCCGAAGGTTTGGCCGAAGCCGAAGGTTTGCTAGTTGTCAAAATTTGAAATTTACTGAACGATGCTAGAGCGAGACGGAGAGTGTGCAGAGCAGCAGAGTTTCGCCGCGCCGCCGCACCGGACCAAACGAATCGCAGTTAGTAAACTAAACGAGTCAAAACAAGTTTACCTACTTGTATATGTTGGTCACTCGGCTCGTTATTGGGCTAAATCTCTAAAGCTCTTACAATATGTATCTAGTATATTCTGAGATCAAAGTAACTATCGTATTTCTCAAGGTCAATGACACCTTCGGCTTCGGCTTCGGCTTCGGCCGAAGGTTTTGGAGAATACCGATTAATCGGCTTCGGCTTCGGCTTCGGCCAGAATTGCACCTTCGGTCGGACACTAGTAATCAGTGGGTGATGCACACGGGCGATCCATTTGATGGATGCACGAGTTATGATCCATGCGATGGATGTGTGAGAGCAATGCGATTGCTGGTCGGATGGAGAGCCGTCCCAACTAGCAAAAACGTCGTACAACTCCAGTCTTATAAGACTCATATTATGTAACAGTTATATAGTCGTTTATCTTACGACGGTTTAGTTGCGTGACTGTAATGTCTTAATATAAAGTTGAGTAAATGTTTTCAGGACTAACTTATACGACGTCGTACAAAGGTGTCAGTGCATATGTTGTGTAAACGTTTTCAGGACTGATTTATATTACGTCATATAATGGTGTGAGTGCATATGTTGATTAAACGTTTTCAGGACTAACTTATATGACGTCATATAATGGTGTGAGTGCATATGTTGATTACACGTTTTCAGGACTCGCTTATATGACGTCATATAATGGTGTGAGTGCGTATATCAAGTAAACGTTTTCGGGAATAGCTTCTACGACGTCGGATAATGGTGTCAGTGCATATGTTAAGTAAACGTTTTCAGGTCTACCTTATATGACGTTGGATAATGATGCTAGTTATGACGTTTATTGGACAATGTATTGTTCATTTAAACGTTTCGGTTAAATAAAAGGTTTTCGCAAAACAAACGTAGTTGTGTGTGAATCATAATATAACATTTATATAATAAAACAACGCTTAAACGTTTTCCAAGAACACTACCATATTTCATTGATATCCTATGTTAGACCTGAAAATAAATTAAATTTTTCATTTATATAAAATAATCTGGGTTAAAAGTAGGTACTATTTCATTAGATAGCCATCGACACGAAAATAAGATGAATTTATTATAAAGGGCCGCGTTAGATTTCTGTTCAAGATGAGCAATGTTTATTAGATCCTATGCAAGTAATGATCAGGGAACCCTAAAGTCGGCTAAACATGGCCCGGTGTCATGGTCTCAAGGAAAAGTCTACGCGACGTTTTTGTTATATTAGTGTAATATAGAGGTCGCTATGTAACGTAAACAAGATGGTTGGAGCTTTACTATGAAAAAATATTTTGGATAATTAACTAAAACTATTGAAATACAAAGAAATAGGGGAGGGCGTTAAAAACTTCACAAAAACACATATATACATTGTCATAAAACTAAAGTTCCCTGAAAGATAAACCCCTATTATTATATCAAACTCGCTTAAATAATGAACATTAAAGATATTTTGTAATCATAGAAATTAACTTCGCTTACCTTTTTCTAATATTTTTTATACACACACCGGCGAGCACAATATAACACGATGAATCAAAACGGTTGTCGTTGAGTCGTATTGTTGGACACTAGTACAACGTTTCAGTCATTTGAAAACCTCATTAAAACAGCTATGTGACATAAGCGGTCACTTAAGGGTCTCATAACAACCAGTATTGGACCGAAAAGTCGGTTTTTGTACTTTTACTTAACTTGTATATAACATTCGACGGTCATTGGCTGACTTCTACATAACTACTAAACGATTATTTATTGTCTTTTAATTTGGGCCCATTTCGCGTTTTATAAACGTTTATATTGACGTTTATGCGACCAATCTTAAAAAACTAATTGAAAATGTAAAACGTTAACTTAACTATTATAAAACATTAATTTGTTAGTTGGGGTGGCGTTAGAGGTTTTACTAGAAGGTTTCTGTAAGCTTGGCAGTTTTTAGTTGCAGTAGAGTTTTAAAGATTGATTTGAACGACTATGGTACATGGCCCAGGGTAGAGATTGTTGTATTTTCGATTATTCCCAATTCAACCGTGTTTGATTTAACCAATGAGTAGGATTTGGTCAAAATAAAACAGTAAAGTTCTTTACCTTCACCGACCTGATGTATGTAGAGTTTGATCAGGAGTGACCGAGTGGAACGTCTGTCGTGGACTGTTTGCTTGCAGGGTAACCATCACACGAGGACGTGTGCAAGCAGGATGGCCGTGTCGGAGACGGTCATTGGTACGGGCTTATAATGAATCTCAAGTACGCGGTGGTGACATCACGCGACCTACTTACAACCTTACCCACACCACACCGTGCTTGTCACAGAGCCCTGTTAGTCACAAACTCTGAGCTAGATCGACAGTCAGTGTCTGATGGCGGCCGAGTTAAGACTGGAACTGTACCCGATTCATTGTGCCCCTTGCTATTTTTGCTAAGTTGTAATCTCAAGTAATTCGTTAGTTTTGCTAGAAACAGTGTATCGCTCAGTGTCTTTTCATAGCACGAAACCCATCGTCTGCCCAGATGATATAGAAGCCTAGCGGAATAAATCCTGACCCTCCGACATATGAAATATTTATTTCAATTAAGCCATTAGTGGGCACTTTAGGATATGAGTGCATTTTTTTACCCATTCGCTAAGGTAGTGTTTATAAGTACGACTGCGGCGATAGTGGCGTGACGATCTGGTCATGTTTGCGGGGCTAACATGACCAGAGATCGCACAGGATAGAGAGGTATGGAAGGAGAAAGGGGGGCCTTTGCCCAGCAGTGGGACACGATGTAGATTAGAAAAAAAAAACATTAAACCCGGTACCAAAATATATATTTTTAGTTTGCAAACATTAAAAATAAAGATTATATTTTACAACAACAAATACATTCCTAAGCACCTATCTCGCCGCCGACGATTAGAAAAAAAAGAATAGAACGATAGTTCTGTTCAAACTTTATGGTGGCTTGGAACATCTAACGTAAAGCTGCGCAGAACACAATTTTTAGTTATCAGCGGGACACAGAGGTCGCATTGTCTTGACTGTATAAGATTCTCGCTGGTAGTTAGAAGTGAGAACAGCGCAGAACAGAAAAACATTATGTGATCTCTTTAGCTGATATGCTGCACCTAAATTTATGCACTTTTCTAGAAAGAGGAAAATAGTCGATAGCTCTCGTTTTTAGCTGATATGCTGCACCTAAATTTATGCACTTTTCTAGAAAGAGGAAAATAGTCGATAGTTCTCGTTGCTTCGTCAGCGGTAGGACGGGTATCAAATAATCTTACTTATCAACTATGTTAGCTAATCTTCTTTCTTGGATTCAACATAATATTAGGAAACCCGTTCACTGAGACTACAGAAATAGAAATAAACAGTCGGAGATCGTCGTAGGTCTTGGTCGAGGTGAGTTCGAATTCTCTTAGTACCCTCGTACAAAGAATCTTTATTAGCTTTTTTGCGAAGTGTCTTCCTGAAAATTAAAGGAAAAAAACTGCTTGAAATAAAATGCATTTGCGATTTATATTTCCAAACATATTAACAGATACGTCAAGTCCAAAGCCGACCCTGCAAACATAATCTGGCAAAATGGGACGTTATCGATTCCTCCAACACCAAATGTATCAGACTATGTCTGACCTGCAGGAGTGTTTCAAATGCCTTTTGACTTACGCCCCTGACCACTACAAGAACGCCTCTGACTTAAGGGTGCGGTACAGATCGTCAAACTGAACAACTTTCTCCATGGGTAATTGGGTACAACATCGTAATCGCGACAAATGACAGCTAACCTAGGTATACTCGTACATTTGGGTAAAGTAAGTATTGTTGTGATACACACATTTCTGATAGATGTAACGTCGATACGAAAAGAAGAAGAAGCTTACCCAAACAGCCCATAGGTCCTAAACTGAACGGTATGAAACAGTTGGGGTTGCGTTTCTTCACGTTCTCAGGGTTAAAGCGTTCTGGGTCGAAACGGTCTGGGTCGGACCAGAACCGAGGGTCGCGATGGAGGTGGTAGATAGAAACGATTAGTGAACAACCTGCTGGGAGAGTGTGAGTACCTGGAACGTATAGAAACAGTTAAGTTTTTTTCTTGTTTTCGGATGGGAAATTATCAAATGACCACATTCCCGCAGCCTTGGCAGGCATCGGCCCTTTCGGATTGCTGACATCTCTTTGAGGCGCGCGTGGAACACGAACGTGCCGTTGACTCGGTTCGTCGTCATAAGACGGACGGACTGCGAGCTAGCCCATTACTTACAATCCATAGGGGGCCTGCGCCCCCGTAGGCGCGGGCCCCCGACACCCAGGGCGTAAGTAAGTAAGTAAGTAAGTAATTTATTCAGAACAATATACATTGTGTAGAATTAAAAAAAAAAAATATAACAGTACCATTGAAACAAAAAAAAAATGTCAAAAATAATAAAAATTACAATTTCAAAACGATAATAATGTGCAATAAAATAAATTAAAAAAAAAAAAAAAACGAATTGGTCAAATGTACATAAAAAAGAAGATAAAAACATTTTTTTATAAAAAGTCCGTAATAATGTGTCATCTAATTGTAAAATAAAATGTCAAAGATAAAATTAATAATAATACTAGAGATAATAAGTCATAAATCTATGAGTAATACAATAATAAAACAAAAAAACATAGTAAAAAGATAAGTATAAAAATTGAAAATAATAACAATCAACATATCATTTAAAATTATTTTTAATCTAGAACAATAATATTACAGTTGTCTCTTATCATCTAGGTACTCATCGACGCTGTAATAGCCCTTCCTCAATAAATATGTCTTCAATTTATTTTTAAATAAGTTTGCGCTATTTATGCTTTTAAATTCTGAGGGAAGCTTGTTGTACAAAAATACTGATTGGTACCTAGGACTGTGATGAACCACGTTTATTTTCGGTTGGATTGTGTTAGGCAAGTCTTTCCTACGTGTATTAACTCTAACTTGTCGCTGGTCATCAGTTTCCATTCTGTGCAAGTTCTTAACAAAACTGGTTAGCAGCACCAGTATATAAAGGCATGGCACTGTCAAAATATTAAGTGTAATGAAATGGTCTCTGCACGAATCCGTCTGTTTTAAGCGGAGCATTGTCCTTATGGCTCTTTTTTGAATTACAAATGCCGAGTGGATATTGTACTTATAGCTATTGCCCCAAAACTCAATACTGTATCTAAGCCTAGACTCAACCAAGGCAAAGTAAACCATCCTAAGCTGGGCGAAGGTCAGTTCTTCCCTCAGGCTTCTAATTGCATAGCATGTTCAGCTAACAGATTTCGTTACAGACGATGTCTCAACCTTCCAGTTCAGCAATGCATCAATGTGAACACCTAGGAATTTTACATAGTCTACCACTTCCACTTTGTTGCCACATGACAAAACCTCAAGACTAGAGTTGTTCCGAACATTCGACTTGAATAGTACACATTTTGTTTTGTTAACATTTAGCTTAAGATTGTTTGTACCAAACCAGTGTTCAAAAGATTTTAATAAGTTATTAATTTTTAATTCTAAATCATTTAAGTTATTTGCAGACACTATTGCATTAGTGTCATCCGCAAAAATAACGAGCCTAGTGTCTGTAGAGTGTTTTTTTATATACTCAATTAAATCATTAAGGAATAGGATGAAGAAAATTGGACCTAGAACAGATCCCTGAGGGACACCTCGAGATACTGTCATTAAATTGGAGTTAAATATTTTTTGTTCTTCATCCACTACCGTCTTTATCTCTACAAATTGACGTCTATTATGCAAATAAGATCGAAACAGCTTCAGAACGTTCTCTCTAATACCATAATGTTCCAACTTGGCCAGCAAAATTTCATGGTCCACGGTGTCGAAGGCAGAACTAAGATCCAGAAATACACCAGCCACCTTATGTTTGTCATTAAGATGGCAAATAACCTCGTCGACTAATGCCTCAACAGGATCGGCGGTTCCCAATGATTTTTGATAGCCAAATTGTTGTTCATTTAAGATGCTATGCATTCGTAAGTGTTTCATAAGCCTATCCTTCATAATCTTTTCAAAAATCTTTGATAGTATAGGCAATAGGGAAATGGGCCGGTAGTTGCCAGGATCCGTTTTTGAACCCTTCTTATAAATTGGAATTACTCGTGCAATTTTAAACTGATCAGGGAACAGGCCTTCCTCAATACAGTTATTATAAAGTGATGCTAGTGGAGTTGCCAATATGTCAATATTGGTGGTTGCTGGGACGTGAGGCTCTCTCCCTCTCACGTCTCACCACCTCCTTCGCTAGCATGACTAAAGCGTTGCAGAAGGAGGCAACGGCGTCCCATTCCCTCTCGCTCCGGACCATGGATTGAACCAGGGCCGGACGCGAGAGGTTGCCGCCGCCGATCGCCGCTACGATCACGCGGCGGTGCTCTGCCCAAGTGGAGCAGACCTCCACAGTGTGCTCCACTGTGTCCTCCGGTCGATCCTCGCAATGGTAACACATGGGAGGTGACTTGTACTTGTGCTTGCTTTTGTACAAGCGTTTAAAAAGTACCTTTAGTCGAAAAAGTAGGTAAAACAAGACCTATTTTCAGTAAACCCTATAAGGCAATCACTGCAATCAGCAACTGTTTATGGAGTACCACACTGATGGACTCGGAATTGTCTTGAGCCGATTACGTATCACTTTATGAGTCGCATTTGTTTTGGTCGCCGTGGTGTCGAGTAGCGTCGTCCTCAGCGATTGACATAGCATAGCGTAATCATCCGATTATGTTCCCACTGCTGGGACACACGGCCTCCTCTCTATGAGAGGGAATGGGCTATAATCCCCAGGCGGGCCCAGTGCCGGTTGGTAGATGTCACATGTCTTCAAATTTTTGGTTCTAAGACATATGCTGGTTTCCTCAGGTTTTTTTCTCCACCGTTTTTGAGAGCAGTGGTGATGAAATAAATAACACAAAGTAATGCGCCTGCATGCGTTCGAACTTATGACTTACTGTTCGTAAGTCGGGGCCGCCACCACTGAGCCACCGCTGCTCTCGTTCTTATTGCATAGACAAAATGCTGTATCTGACCAGCTCAGGGTTAGGCAGAGGTGTACCCATTAGTACACCCACATTTCACCAGTTATGTCTAAGACCCATGTAATAGGGGACGAGCCTATTGCCACAGGCAGTCAAACAAGCAGTAAATCACTTACTAATAGTAATATCTTCATTGATAGTCCTCTGCATCACGGCTCCTACGGGGAACAGTCGCAGCACTTCATTGATCACCATCTCTAAGTACGGCATCCGTTTAATATCATCATCAATGACGTTTCTGTCCTCATCACCAATCACGCTCTTGATCTCTGCGTAGAGTTTTTCCTGGAAATATGGAGATTACTTGTAAGCAAGCTGAAAGGCCAAAGTGTATCTACATTACACACATTTCGGTTATGGTAAGTCCCTAGTAATAGAAGGCAAGCTTATACCAATGAGAAAGTCTTTTCAACTTATTTCCGCTCTTTCAGGCGGCTCAGGAACCACGAAAATAACTGACTATGGTGGCAGTTTAGGTTTAATTCGCGTTATTTTGACAATACCATTGAGTCGTGATCGCTGCATGGCATCAGGGTGTATCTCATTCGAATAAAATAAAGACAAACTAACTATTTACACACACACAAAGTATTCCATCTTGCGAGTTTATATTGTAGACCATCAGAACGTCAAATGTCATATTACTGACTCGTGGTTACCGTCTATTACCCAGTAAATAGCGAAAAAACATTTACCTGACATTTAGGGTGGTAAGCCATCATTAACAAGATGTACGACGATATCTTTGCTAGAGCTTCTTGACTCTGAAATATTCAATTTATACATATTTTTTTAACCGACTGCTAGATGATATTCGGTATTAACATACATGTATTTTCTTTACATTTGCATAATAACCTCAGTCCATAATTGGTCTCATAGGCGTCTTGCAAGAGAGAGAGAAGTTCAGTATTTTAAGACTGATTGTTTTTTACAAATCATTCATTGAACCTATCATATCCTCAAGAAAGACGACATAATCATAATTATTCCGTCCATGCTGAAGCTTGGCAAGCGTAGCTGCGCGACTGCTTTGTAAATCTGACTGGAGTAAACAATTGGGTGCAGAAGGCAGCGATCGGGAATTTTTTTTTTCTTGTCATGCAACTTTTAAACAAGTTGGACCCAGTAGGTGGCCACGCCAGTACCAGTATCAGTGAGGCGTATTAGGTCAGCAAAATTTCAGTTTTAATTACTAACAATTTTATTAGTAAACTCAGCCTTTCGTGTCTGTCCGTGTATGTCACAGTCACTTTATTCCGAAACTATTTGGACACTACACAGTTGAAACTTAGTAAGTAAATGTATTCTGTGAACCGCTTTACTATTTTTATTCAAATACTAGCTGTTGCCTGCGACTTCGTTCGCGTGGAAATTCTGATGTGGCTGTGATAAAAAAAAGATAGACTTGACTTCCCCCAGGATATAATTTTGGTGGTTTGGAGTAGAGGGTGTTAAGTTCTTCATCCCCCATAAAAAAACGGAGGATCCTCTGACCGGACGGGTGTCATGTCAGGTCGGCGACTGCCCGACAGTTGCTGTCGGGTTCTTCAAAATAGTTTTAAGTCGCGGATAACTTTACTTGCACGATGTAGGATTTTAGATGTATTTCGATGTTTAGTTCATCATCTGTGTCCTAGATGGCGCTGCAATTATTTTTGTTCTTTGTTGCTGTACTGTACTCTTTGTAGTGCAGCTACATAATCTACCTCTTTGCCAAATTTCATTACGATCCAATCAACCATTTTGTCATGAAAAGGTTACAAACAAACAAGAGTTACTTTCCTTGGGCTTCACTCACGTGAGCGCATTTTCTTTTGGCATTATCAGGGAACATTACATGGGAACGTGAAGTCTTGGTATATTCTTAATATCCACTACAAAATAATATAACTAATAAACTGACTGGTTTGTGTTTAAATTAACAGGAAATCAGTTAATTTAAATTGTCATCGACACGCTAAGAAGAAGTTTATGAAGAAAGCAAATAGATGAAATTCAAGATCTATCTTAGGTCCCAACGCACTCAGCGTTCCTGTAAAGTATCCTGATAAAGTTTAAAAAACCTTTCAAATCCCATTACTGAAAAATACTATAGACGCTATAATTAATGTATTTAGTAATGGAACCAGAAACAGTATACGCTTCGGTAATCTTCATGTTTCATTGCGCACTTATGAAGTCTCTCCACTTTGGTCACACTTCGACTTATTTGTGTTACTCAAAAGTTTTGAAAAGATTTTACTCGTAAATCTGTAATTTTCTAATCATGGTGACACATAATAGACAAAATGTACTTCCATCGTTGCAGCAGCTCAATGTGCATACGCGGCTCCCGACCAGACCATGGCCAACTTGCTGGAGTGTCCAAAGTATCCCTATACCTGCGTTTTAAAGGACCTACTGTCAAAATCGCTACTGACGCCGGGATTAACGTATCTACTTTGGTGTTAATAATTTGATCAAACATATCATCGATACGAAAGAAGAAGAAGAACAGGATAATAATATTTGATCTCGTATTTCCAAAAGTAGACCATATTGGAATAATGATAAGACCAGCAGTGGGATGGTAGAATATATTCATACGTGGTTCAATATTTTTACAAGCACGTTACCAAAACACAGGCTACAATGTATCAGAACATAAACAACCGTAACTAAGCTAATTTCAAATCAGTGACAGACCATGTGTAAAATATGATTATTCTCACAAGCCAGTGCATACATAAATATTCGACCTCCAATACGCCCCCTTAATCTACTACACATGCGTATGTATCCAAAAATATAGTACGAAAACAGAAGAACTCTAACAAAATAAAGTATGCATAACAAAACTAAATTTAGAAAAATTATCTATTACACAAAACCTAATACATCAAAACATTTAACTACACATCGCCCCCTTAATAGAATAATTTGACAGGGATAAATCCTTTAAAAATTCTCTAATCTTCGGGCTGTGAACACTTTTAGTTAAGATGTCTGCTACCATCTTATCAGTTGACATGTACCTTATTTCAACTTTATTTGCCAGTACACACTCACGAATAAAATGATACTTGATGTCGATATGCTTTGTCCTATTATGCATCATTTTGTTAGCTGCAATTTTATGCGCCGACTGATTGTCATTGTAAATTACTACCGCTTTACTATCCACAGCTGTTAAGCTGTCCAGTAAACTACGTAAATAAAGAGCTTCCTTCGAAGCCTGACTCAATCCTACGTACTCTGCCTCTGTGGAGGACAAGGATACTGTCGCTTGCTTCCTACTCTCCCACGACACTATATTTTTGCCTAACTTGAAAATTAATCCAGTGAATGACTTTCTTTCAAGTGCCCCTCCCCAATCTGCATCTACGTAGCCTCGTAAGTCTAAATCTTCCGACTTCCTAAAAGTGATACATAAGTTAGACGTACCTTTTAAATACCATAAGACTCGTTTCGCACATTTAAAGTGTATTTCATCATAGCACGAATTGAATAGTGAAAGTATACTTACCGCATGTGCTATGTCTCGTCGCGTATTACAGGCTAAATAATTTAGACACCCTATCAAGCTTTGATATGGCAGATCACTATGGGAATTTGTCGATTTTTCTAATTTCATACCGACTTCCATTGGGGTCAAAACTGGCTTAGCGTCTGTCATGTTAAAGTCATTCAAAAGATCTGAAATGAACTGTTGCTGATCTAGACAAATAACATCTTTGTCTCTCCTCAGCCTCATGCCTAAAACATGCCTAGCCGGCCCTAAATCTTTCACTTTAAACTTGTCAAGCAAATTCGTTTTTAATTTTTGCTTTTCTTGTTCACAATTTCCAAAAATAAAAAGGTCATCTACGTAAATAACAACAATCAACTTCTTATTGTTTTTAAGCTGCTTTTCATACAAACACGGTTCTATTTTTGATTGTATAAAGCCTAAATTCAACATTTCTTTATCCAATTCCTTAAACCAAGCATTTGAAGCTTGTTTCAATCCATACAAAGAACGCTGCAGTTTGCATACCTTGGTTTCTTGACCTTTGACTACTGCTCCTTTTGGTTGGAGCATGTAAATGTCCTCTTTAATTTTTCCGTACAAAAAGGCAGTCGTGACATCCCACTGATCAATAAACCAATCGTATTCAACAGCTAGCGAGAACAACAATTTTAGAGTAGAGCTTCTAACTACAGGAGAATAAGTCTCAGTATAATCTACACCACATACCTGTGTGAAACCTTTTGCTACAAGTCTAGCCTTGTATTTCGTTACCTTGCCATCGCTATTTTTCTTGATTTTGAACACCCATTTGCATTGGATAGGCTTCTTATCAGCTGGAAGATCCACCAACGTCCAAGTCTGGTTCTCCTTTAGTGACATAAGTTCATTATCTATCGCTTTTTGCCATAAATCACCATCTGGTCTCGCCAACGCTTCATTAATTGTCAATGGATCATCATCAAGATTGGCATACATGACATTGCATCCGTACCGATCAACCTGTCTGCGTTCTCTTACAGGATACCTTCTTTCTGATTCAGGTATTCTCACTTCTTCTTCAGTCAATACGTCATCAGGTACTCGCTCTGGTACTACAGGTTCAGGTCCTATCTCCTCCGATACTTCTACGTTCTCGTCTACAGTATTACGATACATATCATCGTGAGCCTCCAAGTGTTCAGATCTGCTTGTAGATCCGTAGGGTAAACTGGAAGGAACAGAATCTTCATTCAGGTTTATGATTACTTCTGTTTTTTCTACGTTTTCCTTTTGAAGAAAGACGTTTTCAAAAAATTTTACATCCTTCGCTGTCGTCACTTCACCTGTCTTCGGATTCATCAGACGATAACCCTTCTGATTATCTGGATATCCAATAAAAATCATCGGTTCTGTCTTCATGTCCAGTTTGCGTCTCTTTTGTTTTGGTATCAGTCTATATGCCAAACAACCAAAGATTTTCAGATGACTGACATCCACATCTTTTCCTGTCCAAAGCTTCTCTGGTACCGTATCATTCAACGCTTTCGTGGGGCTTCTGTTCTTTAGGTAAACAACAGTATTTACAGCCTCGGCCCAATACTTCTTGCTCAGGTTCGATTCTGACAGTAAAGTTCTTGCCTTTTCTATTATAGTACGATTCGCTCTTTCTGCGACAGAATTTTGTTCCGGCGTGTACGGTACAGTCGTCTGGTGTTTTATGCCTGCAGACTTCAAAAATGATTTAAATTTACCATTACAGTACTCAGCGCCGTTGTCAGATCTCAGACATTTAATACATTTACTTGTCTCATTCTCAACTTCCGCCTTGTATTCACGGAACTTATCGAAAGTTTCACTTTTGTTCTTCAAAAAATAAACATGAGTCTTTCGAGTATAATCGTCGATAAATAGAAGAACATACCTCGAACCACCGAACGACGGCTCCTCAATTGGTCCACAAACGTCGCTAAAAACCAATTGTAAGACCTCGTTCGCTCTCGTACCTTGCTTTTTAAAAGGACTTTTGCATGTCTTTCCTTCGATACATGGAATACATGGCTCGCATAAATCAATACTCTTAAATTCCATACCACTTACTAAAACTTTCATTTTATTCATATAATTACGCGATAAATGAGCTAATCTTTTATGCCAAATATTCGAAATATTTTCATTTTGTTTTGACAGTGTCACATTCACTACGTTATTTTGATTTTCTGTCAACTCATAAATTCCGCCGACCTCTTGACATCTTGCAACAATTCGATTTTTATTTTGAATCATGCAACCTCCATTGTCAAAATTCATGCAATAATTCTTCTTGGTCAAATCGCTTACCGAAATTAGGTTCATGGATAAATCAGGAACATGTAAAACATTTTCTAAAATTAATTTTTCGTTTTTGCTGACTCGTGGCTCAGCAGTTCCTCGTCCTTTCACCAATAACTTCTCCCCGTTTGCTACTGCGATCTTCATGTTGCCCTTTACATGTGTGTAAGACAACAATTTATTTTTATCATGGGACATATGATTTGAGCACCCACTGTCTAAATACCACTTATCTTTGTTTATCGCCCCCTTCGTATTCAGGCAGATATTCGCGGTTTTGATCCGCTCCTTGCATTCGGACGCCTTGTGTCCTTGCTTGTGGCACTTAAAACATTTGTAGACGAACTTCTGCTTACGATCATTAGTTTTAGTGTAAGATCTTGCATCGTTCGGTACTTTACGTGTAACTAAGACTTTTTCGTACTCTGTGTTCAACTTACTCTGTCTACTTCCTTCTTGTAACAATTTCATTTTAATCTGCTCTAACGTGATTTCTTGTCCACTATTATCTACAGCCATAATGAGAGGGCTGTACTCGGCGGTCAATCCACCCAGCAAAATCGATATGATCCAATCCTCAGGGATTTGAGCATCAATATCAGACAATTGTTGTGTCAGGAACGTAATTTTGGATATGTAGCTTTCCATAGAATCGAAATTCTCTAACTTACAGTTGAAAAGCTCTCGCTGAATATGTATACGTCTTCCCCAACCTTTGTCTTCATACGCTTTCCGTAAGCTATTCCAGGCTTCTTTCGCAGTTTTCGCATTGTAGACGTGGGTAAAGCACTCTGGTTCTAACAACAAGCATATTGTCGTTCGTGCCTGCCGGTCTACGTCAGCATTTACTACATCTGTAGAAATTACTCCCCACCAGTTTTTATTCTCCAAGTAATTTCGCACCAGGAATTTCCAGTTCGGGTAGTCGGACGAATTTTTCAGCTTCTTAATACCACTTATGCCTACTTCAGCTGACATAATTGAGATTTCGTAAGTTTCACAAGCATACAATAAATATTCAAACCACTCAACTTATAAATTATGCTCTAGCATCTGTGCTTCTGGGTCCTGGGCCCATAGCCTATTGGAATAATGATAAGACCAGCAGTGGGATGGTAGAATATATTCATACGTGGTTCAATATTTTTACAAGCACGTTACCAAAACACAGGCTACAATGTATCAGAACATAAACAACCGTAACTAAGCTAATTTCAAATCAGTGACAGACCATGTGTAAAATATGATTATTCTCACAAGCCAGTGCATACATAAATATGCGACCTCCAATAGACCACGATTACCGAAGCGTATACTTTTCTAAGGACTCTGATGAACGGGCAAAAAAAAATGGTGACTAGACGCAGCTCGATGTAACAAATACTGTCGAAGCAACCTGCGTCTATACACCAGATTTATGTCCGAAGTTCACATGCAAGTGCAGTCCTGTAAGTGAAACAGTTACTTTTATGGATACAATTGCTCTTGCTCTTGCCAGCCAATTGACATCAACTGAGCACAAATTCGGGCTTTGTAGCTGCTACTGAGAATTTCCTGGTGGAAAAACTTATCAACACTTTGCCCGACCCGGGAATCTAACCCAGGACCTCATGCTCGATTCCGATCACTATACCAACAATACGGTCTACATGGTTGTGCGTGAACGGTTAAAGTTACGCAATTATCATGTATGTCGGAATTGTTCCTCTTAAAAAGCTCTAAAAAAATGTCCGCAATGGCATATGTCTAACTTTTAAGGTTGACGCAAACTCTCTCTAACACTCTCTTTCTTTTATGTACGCACGCACACGCTTAAATGGAACTGAAGCTAAACAATATTTATTTGAAAATGACATTGAGGTTCTTAAAATCATTTTTTCTCAAAGTTAATCGATTGAAAGATAAACACTTTCAAAGTGGAAAAATGTGTTTAATCTCGTTAGAGTTAGAGGAGGAAAATTCTGAAAAAATGTAGGATTGTAGAAAGTAAATAAAACTTTAAACCAAAATTGGTTCGAATAAGATTTGATGTTTAGTTTTTGAGATATGGGACTTTTTCATCAAACTGCAGCAGTAAATTTGTTTTTCAATAACATACTATGATAAAGAAATTTAGTTTTGCTATTGAATGTAAAACAATACAACATGCGAATGAGCCTTCAAAATATTTTTATTATATTGTTTGGTGTTAGGGAACCCCTTTTAAACTTACCGTAGTAAATATAGTAAACGTTTCCTTTTCCAAATCCTCCTTATTCAACTCTTGGGACAGCAGGAACCTATCTATAACACTCAGTTGAGTATTACCATCAGCATCATCCTCCGCATTCATAAGATCCCTCTTGCTGCCCTCTAAAGTCTTCAATCTTTCAGCTCTATGATGCAAGATACACTCACAAAATTCCTTCATGATTTTCTTGAAATTCTTCAGAGCGTAGTAGTAGCTAGACACCCAGAAGACTGGGTTTATTTGTAAGTACCATATTGTCATTCTTCTGAATACTATGTCGTACATACTGTAAATGGAAAATGGGTCTTTAATTAGGGAAAATGATAGTTTTTATCAAAAGTAGTAGGCTTTTCCTGTTCCATATCAAGGTAATATTAGCACTGGCTAGATATCCTGCTATTGTTTTTGACAGACTTACAACAAATATCAAAATCTTAGTTACATCAATTGTGTTACAATTATAATTACAGCAGAAACGTTTGAAGCCCAGTCTATTCCTAAACCACTATTAGACGTGTTCTACCACCAGGGCAACGACTTTTTTTGTTTGTGAACCCCGCCTCCTTAACTGCTAACATAAGCGATCGGTCGCAAGAATACGTGATCGTCGCAGCGCCTTTCCATTATAGACAAGGCCAGAACGCAAGGGTGTGTAACTAATCGCGTATAGATTGAAAGTCACTTTTTTATTAATGTCTTCCAATCTATACAACAGTAGTACGCAAATACTCGCATATACTTCGTAGTAACCTAATCAACTACCTTACTCCTTAATATTCAGTGCCAGTACGCATACGGACTAATCGTTTATAGATCGGAATATCTCGCCATTTTGATTTGTTGACCCCCATATACATTATGATGATAAATATGCTACTGTACCTTTGTTTACTTTCTTTGTATGCTTACAGCAACCCATGGGTAATTTGCCACTAACCCAAAAATATCCTTGCTTAAAAGTCTTGCTAGCTGGCGTGAGGAGCGTAGGCCGAAGACGGAATGACAACGACATTTGTGACAGACAGTGGGTATGTTATAATTTATGCGAGCGTAGCGAGCGCGCGTCATGGAGTCTCACATTTCGCAAAACATTAATAATGCTCGCTAATTTACCAAAATATTTTTTAGGCACTTACCAACTATTTTTTTTTTAAACCAATGTTATTATTTAATCGTACACAAATTTAATTAAAAAATCATTCCACAATATGATTCCATCTTTGATTTTACTAAAATACATAATTAAAAGTCTTGTCAGGCGTAAGTGATGTAGTATAGTTTTGAACCAGTACGTACGCGTCCAAGTTACAAACTATACACAAGCAGTACGCAAAATTCGTGAATTAATTGTAATCGCAGTTTTAAAAATAGCATTACAATGTATACGCGAGCAGTTTCCTATGGCTGCGTTCTGGCCTTGCATAGATTGGAAAGACGCATCTTTGCATTCAATAATCAAGTATTCATTCATTTTTTAACATATGATTTACATTTTTAAATATTCCTATAGAAATTAATACAAAAGCAAAAAAATATATAATTAAAAAATATATATATGAAAGTAGAGGATCTTGATGTCTTAATTGACAGCAATCTTTCTTGGCGAGCTCAAGTCAATGAGGTTAGTCGTAAGGTGCACTTTTCTGTCCAGTCGTTTAAATCCTTTTTTTTTACGCATGGTTATTCATCAAATGACCCCTCTCACTCTGGGCGGAGTGGCAGGGAGTGTCAGACTTGTACTGACTAAAACCCATCCATGTTCCTTATTTGCTCTTTGTGTTTCAGGGCCGCAGTATCTCTTTCGAACAGTCTCGCAACCCTGGCAGACATCGGTCCTTTCGGACCACTTCCCGTTTGCTGACATCTTTTGAGGCTCTCTTGAGGCGCGCGTAGGATACGAACGCGCCGTCGATACGGCCTGTCGTCATAAGAAGGACGGACGGCAAGCTGACCCATAGCTCACCGTCCACAAGCCCACGCCTACGGTGGCTGGGGGCCACCGCGTGGCCCCCGACACCCGGTGCGTCTCCCGCGGCAGCTGGGACGTAAGTTTCTCTCCCTCTCACGTTCCGCCACCTCCTTCACTAGCATGACTGCTTCGCATTCCGTCTCAGCGCACTTACCCCCCGGTGTAGTGCCTCCACGCGCCATTCATGCAGGTGTGCGAGGAACATTGTCGTTACGCTTCGTCTTCGCAGGAACACTCGGATATTATGTATCCTCTACAAAATCCTCAATAACCCTTCATATCCCAGCTACCTGCGCGATCGTTTTTCGTTTACCCGTCCTTTTGATGCTCTGTGTAGATCCCATCTCAGGCATCATCTTAATTTCCCATCCCATTAAACCGAATTCTATTCTAATTCCTTCTCTGTTCACGCAGTACGTTAGTGGAATTCTCTTCCGCGTAACATTCTAGATTCTAAGCTATATTTGTCTTCAAAAAGCACTGTAATAATCTGAATATTATACATATTATAGGTCTATATTTTTTTTTTGTATATTATGTATTTATATTTGTGTATGTTTATTTTATATAGGTATAATTATGTTGTTTTAAGTTCTAATTGAAATTTTCCTGTTTTGTCTTTTCTACACACTGTGTCTACATTTCTAATCCAACTTTCCTCTCGCAGGTCTGCTGAAAAAAAATTCTTATGAAATAAGCAGTACCTTTGTGCTCTTCTATCTTAATGTGTCCTGTTAAGTGTTTTGTGTGTACATAAATAAATAAATGAATAAAAAAATAAAAAATATAAAAAATTGTAGTCCGCCGCTGTCAGGAGCAGTATCCAAGCTACCGGTGGTAAGGGCTCCAGAGACAGGAACCTCCTCTCAATGCGAGCCGTATCGAGGAGTACTGCCTTCTGAATCAGGCCCTTGATCCAACCGCCTAAGGAGACCTTCGAAAGAAGGTCGTCGAGGCTCTTGGCCATAAGGCCATTGGCCGGCACGACAATCGGCATAATGAAAGCCGAGTTCACATTTCACACCACTACACCACTACAGAATCTGGAACGCCTCTCTGGATCTTTTTGTGTCATATTTGAGCGATAGGATTCAGAGAGTTGATGTTAACGGGAAAAAATCCCCCGGATCCGTAGTAAGAATGGGGGTACCCCAGGGCTCAATTCTTGGCCCATTTTTGTTTCTTATTTATATAAATGACTTGCCTTACCTCATAAAGGATAATCATGACATAGTGTTGTTTGCAGACGATACCTCTCTTTTATTTAAACTCAAACGTCAGCAGCTAGTTACGGACGATGTTAATAGCGCCCTGGCAAAAGTCGTTAATTGGTTTAATGTTAACAATCTACTCCTAAATGAGAAAAAAACTAAATGTATTAAGTTTGCGATACCCCATGTAAGACAAGTGGAAACTAGTGTACTAATCAAGGATGAAGAGTTGAAACCGGAAGATAACACAGTGTTCTTAGGCATAACTTTGGATGCCAAGCTTCAGTGGGGCCCCCATATAGACAAATTGTCAAAAAAACTTAGCTCTGCAGCATACGCCGTTAGAAAAAATCGTGATTTAACTGATTTAGAGACAGCCCGTTTAGTTTACTTTAGTTATTTCCACAGTGTGATGTCGTACGGTATTCTCTTGTGGGGCAGTGCCACCGATATTCAGACAATATTTGTTTTGCAAAAAAGGGCAATTCGTTCAATTTATAAATTAAGTCCTAGATACACCCTCAGAGAAAAAATTAAAGAGATTAATATACTTACTGTCCCCTCTCAATTTATTTATGAAAACCTTTTGTACGCACATAAAAATACTAATTTGTTTAAAAAATACAGTGATATCCAAAACATAAACACGAGGAACAAACACATATTTGTTGTTCCTGCAACGAGGCTAAAAAAAATAGGGGGTACGTTCAGATGCCAATGTATTCGTTTTTACAATAAAATTCCGAGTCATATTCAATTACTAAACCTAAATAAATTCAAATCGTTTATAAAACGGAAGCTATGTCTGAAAGCCTACTATAACATTAATCACTATCTCGAAGATAAAAAGGCTTTTGATTAAGCTGCTCCAATTAAATTTACTCTGTGAATGTCGAAATTTCGGACTTCGCTTGTTTATTATTGATTCCTTTCTCTTAAACACTGTGACATTTAATTTATTTGAACTGAGTACTTTTAGTTTTTTTATATTATTATTATTATTGGGTTAAAATCATTTAAAATGACCATTTTGATTGCAAAATTTGTCCACACCCGATATTTTATGATACAGTTATTTTTACTATGTAAAAACTACCTATTAGTACTCTGATGTATATTATCTAACTATATAACACACACATCTATATCTGTTGAGCATAATAAATTCTTTATATTGCTTTGTTCTCATCAAAGTCGGATAATCTCCATACAAAATAATTTGTCCTCTTCACGGGCTACGTTACAAAAATCATCTGAATAAATTTATTAGCTACAGTATTTACTTATTCATGAACTTTTTGCCAAATCGTTGTTGATGGCCCTTGATTACGGTTAAAAATATTTTTTATTAATTACTTAAAATATTTAAATTTTGGGTTCAAAATAATGTCCATTATTTTGATCATTTTTGTTATTCATTTTTGTAACGCCCAATTTGGTAATATATAGAATTTGTAAAATGGCAACACTCAAACTATAACGAGCCAATCACATGCCAGAATCTAATATGAGTCGGCCATTTTGTCCTCGAGTGAAAATAGTGAATGACGTGTGTTTTTTTGTCGGCGAGAAAAATTCCAATTATAAATTATCTCTTTTGTTTTGTTTCTAACAACGCAGGTAAGTGAACACTTATATTATTAAATTAAGCAATTAGGTACTTTATTGTTAACATTTATTGAAATGCTAGGTGGTTGTAACTCATTGCGATTTCTGTTTGGCTTAACGTATTTGAAATTACTTTCAAAGTACAGCAGTTTTTCATTTTTGTTATGATTTAATTACGTTACAAAAATGAAATAACAAAAGTGAAATAAAGACGCAATCACATTGCTGATAAAATGTTATTAATAGCGCGTGATTTTAATGTTGTATAAAATATGTGAGTGAATTTTCGGTGTATATAATATGGGTCCGTATGTCTTTCTGTTTGTTACGTACAATGTCACTTGTTAGCCCTTATTTATTTTATATTGCACACGAATATTTATATTTCCGTGTTAGAAGCGCCCGTAGTCTTTTTTTTCGTGGTGGTAATCCTCGTGGATGTCTTCCGCCTTGTCCGTCATGTTCTCTGCCCTGAAGTGGGCGGAGGGGTCTGTCAAATTCGTACCCACAAACAGGTGTTCACAGGTGCACACTAACGTCGACAGCTGCGGGTTGTAGTATGACTTCCGCTTCCGCAAAAAGAAATAAACAGTGTTTTATTGCGAAACACCATATGATAAATCAATAAAATAAATAACAGTCAGATAATAATGTGTATTGTAACCGAGCCCTAATATTTCATTTTTGTTATTTTTTGTTACGCGTTTCATTTTTGTTACATTTCCATTTTTGTTTCATTTTTGTCACAATGGTCATTTTAAATGATTTTCACCCTATTTTGTTTTACATTTTTCTTATTGTTATATTTAATGATTTGACATGAATACTTACTTTGTTAAGTGATTACTTTTTACTTTTATTTTTTTATTGTTAATGTTCACATTTAATGACATTTATTTTGGAGAGTGTTGTGTATTAATTTTATTTGATTATTATGAATGTGAGGACCATGTGGGTTTTTTTTTTTAGTTGTTCATTTTTATTTTTTCCACGACTGTCTGGCAGTTTGAGTACTATAAATGACCTACCCAAATGTCCTTTCTTTGGTATTGTTCGTCGTGTCGGTGAGCTCCTTGAGTTATAAGTCGAGCTACACAATAATTGACAAATGCTTGCACTGACTGGACAGGTTCACTCAGATCTGTGTGGTTCTTTCTTCAAGAGACCTTCTCAGACACTAATCTGCAAAGTCCTCATGTGAGTGAAACAAGATTATGTCTGGACTTTAAAAGAGACTATGACCTCTGAGTTTGTTTCGGCTGTTTCTTCTCAGAGTAGTCAGGTACGAAACACCGGCCCCATCTAGTTTAAAAAAAGAGACGTGTAAAAGTGTTTTTAAAAACCTATTTGCAAAATAAACATCATTTATCATTTATCATTTATCACATGTCAACAACCTCGTGTGCCAAGTCGAGATATTTTATTTGTTTCTCCTTCTCAGTTTTCACGAGGTTCTCGTCGTGCGGGATGGTCACATTGATTATCTATGATATATAAATGTGAAGGTAAGAGATGCACAAACGCACACACCTACACACACGCACACACCTACACACACGCACATACACGCACACATTTACATACACACACATGCACTCACACACACAAGCACACACACACACTCATGCACACTCACACACGCTATGTAAGGATAAAAACATCTTTAAGTCTGTTTTTTTTTTTTTTTGCTTTTATTTGTTATAGTTCAAGTCTTGTTTTGTTTTGTTTAGTTTTAGATTTTACTTGTAATTTTTTTATTTAAATTCTATTTGTACACCATTTTTACCATTTCAAAATTTGTTATTGAAGAGCGGGATCTCCTAGCACAGGTATATCTTTTACTTAAAAGGAGGTCCCTACGTAAGATTTACTGTAAAAGTTGTACAAGTTTCTGCAATAAACCTTTTTGTTTGTTTGTTTGTTTATCAATAAGCGGCGAGCGGCGCGCTGATCGGTCTATTACCACTATGTCAGGCTTATTGGCGACAATAGTCCTGTTAGTGATGATCGACCGATCCCAGTACAGAGTGACATGGTCTTTCTCGAGAACCGGGTCGGGCACATAATATAAGTACGGTACCTCAGATTCCACAAGTTTATATTTCAAGGCAAGTTTCTGGTGAATAATCTTGGCTACTTGGTTGTGCCTGTGGTGCAAGTACTCGCCATTAGCCAGACGAAAATAACCAGAAATAATTTGTCTGATGGAATCTCCCGGACGGTGGCATGACCGACACACGTCAACCACGTCCTTCATAACATATTTCCGGTAGTTGTTCGTCAACATAACTTCGTCCATAATCGCACAGACAAAACCTTCAGTTTCCCCAAAGAGGTCACCAAAACGTAGCCAGGACACGGATGCTAGTAAGTCTACATCGGGCCCATGAAGAGCCCGGTAGAAGCGCCCGTGAAGCTCCTTGCCTTGACATACTTCCTTGCGGTCTTCGGTAGTAAGTACTACAGGTTTGCGCTAGTTCTCTTTAGCCATGGACAGCGGGGTGAGTCCCTTGTCCACTGCGATCACATCTTGAGTCATACCAACCTAGGCTTTAAAAAAAGGCACTGATCTAAAGAGGCAGTTGTAAATAGCGGTTTTGGTAAGTTAAAAATTATAAATGGCACGTTTAATAACTAGTTTAGCAGTTAAAGCTAAGCTGTAAAGTAAACAAAAATTAGTAATATAAAATAATGAAATGGATCACTGAATATATAATAGAGCAGGAAAATAATTTAATGGGCGGTAAAAATATTGAACGAGCGGTTACGTGTGGGCAGTAATTAATCGGAATTAGTCGGTAAGAAATCTCATTCTAAGCAATTCTATAAACAATGAGGTGGTAAAGTAGAAGGACGGACAGACGGACGAAGTCACACCACAAGGGTTCCTTTTTACCTTTTTGGTACGGAACCCTAAAAACAGTTATTAAATAGTAATGAAGAATTTAATTACTTTTGCTTTGACTGAAGGAATTAAATATGTTACTGCGACCAATTCCGACGTACCGCTCGCCGGCCGCTGCCGCAGCACCACTCGCTTCGCTTGCTCGGCTCGCGCGCATTTGGTCACCGTTCTAACCTAACCTAACCTATTTGGTCTGAGTGAGCGGAACGTTTCAACGTCAATCTTCTTCGAACCTAACCTGTCCGGAGTCCTGAGCTCACTTCGCTCGCTCTGGCATCCTAAGTTTTCCTTGCCACAATGCCTGATTATGTTGATGTGGTGTGTGTACAAAACAACAAAAAAATATGTATAGAAAGAAAGAAAGAAAGAAAATATATTTATTTGTCGTAGGGACATGACGTGCATCACACAAAATGATAAAAACACAAAAAAAATAACAATAAACATACAAAGCATAAATTTTAAAAAAAAGACGTTCGTAGCTTGCACGTCGTGACTGCGACAAGCAGCATAATGCATTATGTCATAAGCATAATGTCTACTTTTATATTTTCGTTGAAATAAAATACCATGGAAAAAAACACCGAACAAACAGTATTCGTTCACGAATAATTCTACTGTTTGTTAAGTTTGATAACCATGTGATTGGTCGCTTCCGCCACCCGCGCTAATAAGTTCCGCCCAATTTACTTCTCTTTTCAATGACGAGTTCGGGTGTCACCGCACGCTATGATCTGCTTAACTATTTATCAAACCGCTTATTCCATCACTTTTACCGCTCATTCAGTTATTGGACTGCTCAATTATTTTGAGAATTGACATTGTATGATAAAATAACCGACTAATTGTTTTTTTATTACTGTCCATGTTTTACTGTCGCAATAATTAATCAACCGCCATTAAATTAAATAACTGCTCAATATGTTTTTCAACTGATCATATCATCTCGAATATTAAAATAACAGCTCAAAAAATTAGTTCCCTTAAAAAAACCTTTGCACAAAAAAACCAAGCGCAGAAATTAAACGGGCAGGGTCACTCATATCGAAGTTTTATTATTTTGTCAAGTTGCTAAGTTATTAAATACAATTCACTTATAGTCAATTTTTATCAGAATTTCTTAGGGTCGTTAAACCTTCGGCCGAAGGTTGTGGTAAGAACTGATTAATCATCTTCAGCTTCGTGCAAAAATCGACCATTGTTAACCGATTTCCAGAGGAGGAGGTTATCAAGTCGTCTGTTTTTTTTTGTGTGTTTGTTCAGCGATATCTTCGCCAATATTGTGAACCGATTTCGATGATTCTTTTTTTTTTGGTAGAATACTGTTTCTCGGTGGTCTCATTTCAAATTTGGTGAAGATCTGATGCTGATCTTCGGAGATATACTCTTCAAAAATAGACGGCAAATCTGTCGTGATTGCTGCAATCGCTTGGATGTTTATTTTTTACACAATATTAGAACATAACACCTGTATGCTCTGAGGGAGTACGCAGATGTGTACAGTACACCCAGATATCGACAGTTAGGTATGATAACGATATAAGTTACATTTTATTGGGGATAAGCCTATGACCATGAAAGGAGTTGTTAACAATGTAAAATAAATGTACCTATAGCAAATATTTGTGTAGAATATTGAAACTAAAAAAGGAAAAATAAAAAAACTTTTTTTGCAAATAATAAAACCGACTTCAAAAACAAAAAAACGTAGAAAAATAACTTTAGCTTCTTCAAAAAAATCAATCAAACAAACAAAAGCCACCGACTTCTGAAGCTAAAGTTATTTTGCCACGTTTTTTTGTTTTTGAAGTCGGTTTTATTTTTTAAGTCTTTCAATTTTCGGTTCAATGACAACCCGATTTCTATAATATGCCTTCGCGGTTTTGAGTTAAATTAAAATAGGATGGTAAAACATAAAAAAATACCTTGGACTATCGTCTATCACTTTCTGAATGTGTGGTATTTTCAAGGTCTGCTCTTTTGTCAAACCCATAAGTGTTTCTGAAAAAAAAAGCGTAAAAAAGAATTGTGTAGATTCCTGCTAGAAGTAATTACTTAGATATTTATGTATTTTTAAAACGTAGCGCGTGTTTGTTAATTGCAGGAAAAAATGAAGCTATGTAAAATACGGGGAAATGTTATAGAGTCAAGTACATGGGTAAAATGGCTAGATCTATCTTGAATGTTGGCTGACGACATCCTGTCAGTTACCTATTAGTTATTGAATGACAAAGCATACATATGAATTCAGTTTACTGTTCGATTGAGACATTGCCTACACTACGTTATTATTGTTATGTTATGTTATTATTGTTTTCAGTCTGTCTTAAATTTTATTGACATTTTTATTTTTTTGTATTATTCAGATATTTTTTATTGACATTGATTTGTGTTGTCATTTATTATTAATTAATTTTAGTATGCGATTCTTTATAATTGTTTTTATTTTTTTACATTTGTACGCTCTTTGGCATAACATAGCGCACTCTTTATTACCTTGATACCATTATTATTGTACCTATGTTAAACAAATGAATAAATGACTTATGACTTACGTTTGGGACTTAGTTTCCAAATAAAATAAACTTTGTGTTTCTGGGAAAACCACTTTAATACCCCCACACGTACAGTTCAGTTTCCGCTACAGCTCAAACAAAACTTTTAATGGCAACTTTACACGACGCGCTCGTCATTTGTTTCCTTAGAGTGAACACCATCGCGTCGCGGTAACACGTGACCTCATTTCTTTCCTTTGTTTTTTTCACTACTGTTAAATTACTGTGGCCTTAACCATAGCCAAGCGATAAAGAGACATATACTCACGACAAACAGCATAGCTGGTGGTCTGCACAACGTGAGTGTACACATCGAACTGTTGCCTGTCAAAACTCCTGAACTTCTTCAGCAGGTCGTCCACCTCCTTGTTGAAGACCTCGCCGTAGCTCTCGACAGCCCGCTTGCCGAAGTTCGGGTTGGCTATCTTCCTATGCTTGCGCCATGTTGGGCCTGGGGAGGGAGTTCCAAATTTATTATTCCACGAAGGTGCAGGGTGGTTCATATAAGATTTAGTCACTTGCATGAATTTGGATGATACCGGTCTTATTAAGCAACTTTCACTAAACAAATTATATCCAGATCGTAAACAAAACGGCCAAGTGCGAGTCGGACTCGCGCATGAAGGGTTCCGTATCATCGTAGCAGGGGAGCCCCCTTTAATTTTTAATTTATTTGTATTATTTGTTGTTATAGCGCCAACTGAAATACACATTCTGTGAAAACCTATTACAGATCATGAGATACAACCCAGTGGCAGACAGACGGACAGCGGAGGCTTAGTAATAAGGTCTCGTTGGTTACCCTTCGCGTACGGAACCCAATCACTCAATATTTAATTGAGTGAATCGCCGACCTGCCTGATGATACAACTTAAGGCCTATCACAAAATTGCTGTTCAGTTCAAGCAGCCGACGCATCGCATTATGTAGCAATTTGGCAGTTGTAAACACGTTTATTTGAAGTTACAGTAAATATTTGAACGTTGTGAATTTGAACGTTATAGAACGTTGTGTGACATCATGAAATTTAATTTCTTATGAAGTAGGTAACGGTTATTCTGGTCTAGTATAAATTTTACGTTATGATATTAATGCAGTGCAGTAAGGCGAATGGAAGTTAATCTGAGCGGTTTTAGTAGTTTTATGGTTTTGAACGGGATTTTTTAAAAAGATATTTCATGCATATTTCAAAATCCTGAGGCCATGCCGTTGCCACTGTCATTCATACATAATAATAAGCTGTAAATCTTTCAGTGGCAGTCCCCCACAATATCAGCCCTCCGCTCCTCCTTGATGACAATTATTAAAAAATACGGTTTTTCAGGTCATAATTTCTAACTACACTGGTGTAACAAGTTGTTTTTGTGTACATTTGGTGGTTGGTACGGAACCCTGTGAGTCCGATTTGAACTTGACTGGTTTAATTAACTATTTACTGCTTGCTGTTTGCTTCCGTTCATAAATAATCTGTAAAACAGATACAAGAAAGGTGTGCGTTCTTACCTGATCCGCTCAGTATTCCACCTCCGAGTACATCAGCCATGTACTTGTACTGAGGACCTTTCACACTGGTCTTCGAGTTTGTCAGCAGTAACTGAAATACCCATAACCATGTCAGATAATATGAATATTTTTTAGTTTTAGTTCTTTTAAAAAACGTGGGCCCACACTTTGTATTTCTCCTGTGTCATGGGTGCGTTTACAAACATTTCAACTCTGCCTGTAGGCCATACAAATATTTGTTCCGTGCGGGAATGGAACCCGCGACACGCAGCGCGCAACGTGTTGTAATTAAATACAACAACAAATTAAACCAGCTACCGCAACTCCATGTAATCCCTTAAGGGTCAAACAGAGATGAACCAGTACACCAGTTCAACCACATTTTTCCAGTTACGAGTATGTTTATGTGTCATATATGTAATCTCACATGTCAGGCTCTGGGGTACTGTTGGAATATTCTGGGCCGACTTGGGAATCGAACCCGAGACCTCACGCTAAGCAGTAACGACTGCAACCACTAGAACATTATCATCATGTGCCGAGGTTTCTTCCAACTTTGTTCGGGTCGGCTTCCAGTCGAACTAGATGCAGTTCAATAACAACATGTTCAATGGGACGACTATCTATCTGATCAACGAGTAGTTTTAGTTCTTTTTAAACAAGCTATTGATAGTTGGACTATCCTAAGTACCTTGACATCATCAGGATTGCTCACAACTACGTTCAGGTTAGGGCCGAGCCAGAATTTGACCAGACCACCAAACTCCACCTTCAGTTCTTTTATTACTTTTGTGAGTTCTGCAAACAAAAATACGAGGCAAATATTTATAACATACCTACATAATTTCACACAGTTTTTGCCCGACTTGGAGTAATGTGTAAACACGTGGGTCGATTTTAGTTATAGTTAGTTAGTTAGTTAACTAAATGGTATCATTAAAAAAATAATTAGAATAGGTATTAGAATAGGCATTAGAATAGGTAGTTGAAAATAATTTTTAGGTTTCTCATATAATTTTTAATTTTGAATTCCCATTTTGAATTTGATTTATAACGATTTAACGTTTTTCGAAATAAAAAGTGAAAAAATCAAGAAGTTAAATCGTCTGTGAAATCTTTCACATTATTATTTAACTTAAAAGCCGGAAATAATAAAATAAGTTTTTAAATTAATTTTTACTATTTTTTTCTATTCTCTTCTCTTTTCTTATTAATTTTCAAAGTATTTTTTATAAATCTATGAATCCTTGTACTAAAGTAGGTATGAATGAGACCATTTCAAAGAATCAACTGGCATCGTCATTCTCCTGCCCTTATCCCAACTTATTAGTGGTCGGCGCAGCATGTCTTCTTCTTCCATACTTCTCTATTACTCGTCTTTCCAGAAGTCACCTCCATTCTAGCCATACCATCCTTTACACAGTCCATCCGTCGTTTCTTTGATGTTCCTCTACTCTTATAGCAATGCCACTGTGTGCCACTGCGTGCACCGACGCGTTCGCCGCCGCGGGCGACGCGGCGGGTGACACGGCGGTGGCATCTGCGGGCAACGTTGCATTTAAAGCACACGCGCGTAAAATCGCTTCGCCGTAAACGCTCTCATACATTTCCATATGTTTGAATTTAAAGCGGACCGCGCCGCTCATCGCGCCGCGTTTTCGTAAATGAGCTCAAAGTCATGTTGCATTTTATAATAACAGGCTGAGAAAGATCTAAGTCCACGCGGATGAAGTCGCGGGCACAGCTAATAACTAATATTACGGGTCGGCTATTGTGAATTGATGAAATTACCATGCCTTTTGATGCCTATTGATGGGACACATCATGGGACTTAAACAGTACTGGCATTATGTGAGTGTAGGTACTATTAATAGTACACCTAACCCTTCTGGGAAATATTATGTTATACAGTAACATAATAAATATGTTGCTGATTGTGCCGTACATCATATTGCAGCTTTATTTATCGTATTTTCCCACTGAGAGTCATCTCCTAATGGACCCTTGTCGTCGTTGTGATATTATTTTGTTGCGCGAGTAATTTGCATTCTACAATATTTCCTAAGATACTCATCTAAATTAATGGTGTAAAGGGCAACTTGAGTGACAGTTGAACGCTAAAGATGATTTTTAACACCCTTGCTCGTAAAGCTGATGTAATTCCACCGGTTTTAAATATGTAAAGCGGGTCATAAAAAACGCGTGTGTTACCAAAGCAAAAAGTTAAGTTATAGTCCATACAAATTCCATAACAGTATTATTTGCCATTTCAAATATGGAACTGATCGCCGCCGCACGACTCCAGCTAGTGAGCAGCGCGCTGTTGCTATTCAAATTTCGAAATAATCGCCGCGCGGCGCCAGTCAGTAGGCAGCGCTAGCGCGCTGTTAAAATGGCGGGAAAGCAACAGTGTGCATTCACTGATTGAGTTTATTTAAAATAAAACAGTTTATTCGGTAATTTACTAATACTAATTAACTTGGCTGCATGCTCTAGCGTCTTTGCCAACATTTTCACGCAGCCACGGCAGAAAATAATCCTCGCGCTATTTTTCTCAAATTTTCTTTTCTTTGTACTTGTATTGTGAATATCTAAAAATGACAACTTTCAATAATGAAGATGAGCAATATATTACTTCAACTCCCCCGGATATACTAACAGAAGCGCGAACCGCATGCGACAGCTTGCTGCCGTCAATATCCAAGGACAGATACATAACCACGTATGAAAATTTCTTGTAGTTTTGGCTTATTTTTTTTTCTGTTTCCTCGCAAATGTGTTAAAAAACATCGTACGATATACGTGCGTATTGGTCATAACATGCTCGGCTCAATTACGCGCTCGCCTTCGGCTCGGGCTGAAATTCCGCCTCGCATGTTATAACCATCTTGACGCACTAATATCGTAATGTACTATAACATATTTATTTTGATAAGGATTAATACTATGTCTGTAAAAACACCATCGCAAATAAAGCATTATTTTTGACCAAATTTTATTATCATAAAAATGTTTATTGTTAGTCAACCTTAAAAGATAGGTGTTGTCAAGAACTTTTTATTGAACCTTTTTAAGAGGAATACTTCTCTCACACATTATTTTTGTGCAACTTTAACCGTTTACGCAGCGCACGCAACGGAGCTACCGTTGCGTGCGCTGCGTAAACGGTTAAAAAATAAATTTTCCCAGTTTTTGCAACATTTTTCATTGATGCTCCGCTCCTATTGGTTGTAGCGTGATGATATATAGCCTATAGCCTTTTTCGATGGGTATCCAATACTAAAAGATTTATTCAATTCGAAGCAGTAGTTCCAGAGATTAGCGCGTTCAACCAAACAAACGAACAAACTCTTCAACTTTATAATATTAGTATAGATACGAGTATGTGTGTGACTCATAGCTCTGAGCAATTTCGTTCATTTGTTTTTTCTTCGCAGTCGTCGCGAAGTATTTCCATTTGACCACCGATTTCATGAGCACCAATGCTTAGAGAGCATCAAAGATATTCGTCTCTGCGCACAGTTTAGCTCGGTGCTTAATCTATATACATATAATAAAACAGTAAAAAAACTGTGTCTGTACATTGAATATATTTAAAAAAAATTAGTTAGGGGGGTTTGGAAACAGTAATAGACCACGAATCCAAAATAAAAATTCTGTCTGTTTGTCTGTATGTCTGTTTGTTTGTACACGCTAATCTTCGGAACTACTCGACGGATTTAAATGATTTTTTTTTTGTTGTAAAGGTATTAAATCTGGGCAACATATAGGCTATAATTTATCTTGGAAACTTGAACATCTGATGCAGCACCGCAACAGACCAGCTAAACTATAAGAGATACAAAAACGGTACCATAGCAAAAATTGTTCCACGTGATGAGCATTTTCTGCTAAGAGAATAAATTTGAAGATCTGGAACACCTGAAGTGGAACTCCAAGAGCCCAGCTACACTATAACATATATAGGAATGACGTCTTAGCAAGAGTTGTTCAGCCTGATAAGCACTCTCTGTTGTCGTATAAAATTTGAAGACCTGGAACAGCTGATGTGGAACTCCAAGAGCCCAGCTACACTATAACATATATAGGAATGACGTCTTAGCAAGAGTTGTTCAGCCTGATGAGCACTCTCTGTTGTCGTATAAAATTTGAAGACCTGGAACAGCTGATGTGGAACTCCAAGAGCCCAGCTACACTATAACATATATAGGAATGACGTCTTAGCAAGAGTTGTTCAGCCTGATGAGCACTCTCTGTTGACGTATAAAAATTGAAGATCTGGCACACGCGTTGTGGAATTCCAAGCGCCCAGCTACACTATAACATATAATAATAGGAATGAAGTCTTAGCAAGAGTTGTTCAGCCTGATGAGCACTCTCTGTTGACGTATAAAAATTGAAGATCTGGCACACGCGTTGTGGAATATAATATAAAAAAAAAAAAAAAATTGAAGACCTGGAACACCTGATATGGAAATCAAAGCTATCACTAATTTCACTGTATAATTATAAAATAACATAAGCTGGGAGTACCTCCACGCGGTGAAGGCGGTAACAGTTTAGGACTGATTTTCGATGAAAATTCGATGAATCATTGAAAATTTGACTCTACTGGCCAAAACTCCCATTTATTATTTTATTTTATCAAATAAATAAGCCTAAATAGGCTTATGTTATTTGAGTGTTTAATTTCCTTTTTCATTTATTTTCGTGACACGGTAGCCTACCCGGTAACGCAGGGGAGCAGTCATTTAGATTTTAATTGATCAGTTATCTTCAGAATTAAACTATAACTATGTCTAGAAAGAGGTCAAATCTTTCCCAACGTTCCAAAGGAGCTAAAAGATTGAGGATCATAAGATCCCAAGAATCTACCGAAGAGCGTCAGGAGAGACTTGATGCTGTTCGAGAACATCAGACTGCAACTCGCTCCGTAGAAACCTCTTCGGATCGCGAAGAACACTGGAACACCTGATATGGAAATCAAAGCTGCATCAGATGTTTCCAAGATAAATTATAGCCTATATGTTGCCCAGATTTAATACCTTTACAACAAAAAGACCCTTCACGAAGCGGTCAACCAAGCATTCTGTACATCAAACTAAGTATTTACGCAGAGAGGGCTCATCAGGCTGAACAACTCTTGCTAAGACGTCATTCCTATATATGTTATAGTGTAGCTGGGCTCTTGGAGTTCCACTTCAGGTGTTCCAGATCTTCAAATTTATTCTCTTAGCAGAAAATGCTCATCACGTGGAACAATTTTTGCTATGATACCATTTTTGTATTTCTTATAGTTTAGCTGGTCTGTTGCGGTGCTGCATCAGATGTTCAGCGAGGAAGTGAGGAAACTCGGTATGTAATGGGAGGTAACCCATCCACGGGCCAACCTAGGCAAACGCTTAACATAGCGGACAGTCGCGCATCATGTTCCGCACTTATCTCTAGAGACCTAGAAGCAGATGCGTAGATACGCTGAGAACTAATGCGCAATTATCTATCCGTGAACGTCTGCGACTCACGAGACAATGCATGATTTCTTCACTGGTCTCTAGAGACCTGGATGTAAATGCGTAAATACGCTGAGAACGCAGGTGTGCTTCGCGATCCGAAGAGGTTTCTACGGAGCGAGTTGCAGTCTGATGTTCTCGAACAGCATCAAGTCTCTCCTGACGCTCCTCGGTAGATTCTTGGGAATCTTATGATCCTCAATCTTTTAGCTCCTTTGGAACGTTGGGAAAGATTTGACCTCTTTCTAGGCATAGTTATAGTTTAAATTTGAAGATACCTGATCAATTAAAATCTAAGTGACTGCTCCCCTGCGTTACCGGGTCTGCTCCCCTGCGTTACCGGGTAGGCTACCGTGTCACGACGATAAATGGAAAAGGAAATTAAACTCTCAAATAACACAAGCCCGAAGGCATATTTATTTGACAGAATAACGGGAAGAAAAGGTATTTGTTGTGTAGGTATTAAGTCTGGGCAACATATAGGCTATAATTTATTTTGGAAATTGGAACACCTGATGCAGAACCGCATCAGAACAGCTAAAGTATAAGAGATATAAAAATGGTGTCATAGCAAAAATTATTCCACGTGAAGAGCATTTTCTGCTGTGAGAATAAATTTGGAGATCTGGAACCCTGTTGTGAATCTTCAAAGCCCAGCGACACTATAACATATTAAGGAATGACGTCTTAGCAAAAGTTGTTTAGTCTGATGGGCATTTCCTGTGGACTTACGAAAATGAAAGATCTGGAACGTCTTCAATCGTCTCGCTCATCCAGTTGTTTTCCCGTCCCCGGGCCTCAGAATTCTACATCAAACGTTTCAGATCTTCGTTTTTTTGACGACCCCGTTGTCGCTGGCAAAAGCAACAGGATCCGCGTACGAAGTCGCGGGCAGAAGCTAGTCGGGAATAAAACAAAAATTCGCAACACGCGATTTGTGGCGACGCGGTCAAGGTGCATCCATACTGAAATTGTTTTTTATAGAGCAACACTTTGCAACATGGTGTGATAACATTAAGTAACTTTTGCGGTTGTTGCTATTCATTCTTGCCTAACACCTGCAAACGTTGCTCCACAAAAAAAAATATTAGTAGGTACCTATAAATATGCACCTTCATCCAAATAAGTATAAATCCTTACAAATAGTAACGATCACCATACCATACGACTGTCCCATGAACAGCAGAGCATTCCCTACGAACGGCAGTGCCCGTGGACCTGGCATTGTCTTGGCCATCTCGATCATTCTCCTGTTCTTGAACCTCCATAGCAACCACAAGGCTGACAATGCACCTGCTATGAGGTACAGCGACCAGTGCATCCTGCAACAAGAATTTACGCGATTTATTCATGGTTAGCTTCGGCCCGCGACTTTGTTTGCGTCGAAGAAATTATGGGTGCAAAAAAAGGTGCTGATGGAATACATAACCTCCTCATTTTTTTTAAAAGTCGGTTAAAAAGACCCGAAGTGTTAATTAACGAAGCCTAAAAGCACTTTTTTCTCCACGTCAAAATAAAGTTAAAATATATGAATAAAATTAAATAATTAATGAGAACGAAAAACAAGATTTTATTTGGACGTTTTTATTGCCCATAATTACGTACTAAGTAGTGCTGCAGTCAGTCCGGTCAAAATATTGGTTGATGGTAATTGAGTGCATTCCTTGAAATTGGTGTTACTGAACCTAGAGTTGGAAATCGATTGGGGAGGCCTATGTTCAGCAGTGGACAGCATCGGGCTGAAATGATGATGATGATGAAACCTAATAATTGCAATGAAAAAAAAATCTTATTTCCAGCTTTTGAGTATAACGTGAAAGATTTCGCAGACGATTTAACTTTTTTATTAATGTAAGATATTTTCCATGTTTTTAATCGATTTGTCACTTCGAATTATATAGAATATATAGTAGGTAGTAACGGTACCTACTGCGCGCCGAAAAACCGCCGTTTTGAGTTTTTCTTCAAACACCCTAAAGACACTTGGGGTTTTAAGATACCTTAACTGTCGAAATCCATCCAGCCGTTTGGAAGATACGAGGTAATAAATGAATTTACAAACAAATAAACAGACAAGAAACGCGCGAAAAACATAAACTTGAAGCGTGTTTAAAAAGGGAAAAAAAAGTTTTCGTTGTCACTTACTCCAAGGTTTATTTTTTTCTTTTTAATGCTTTTTACAAAAGGTGTTTTTAAATCCGACTGATTTCCGAGGAATTTCTCAGTAGCAGCCACGGAATCTGGATTTGTGCCCGGTTGATGGCAATAGGCTCGGCCCCTATTACATGAGACGTAAACATAACTGGCGAAATGTGGGTGTACTATTAGTTACACCTCTGTCTAACCCCTCGGGGATTACAGGAGTGATGCTGTGTGTTTTAAAAAAAAACTTGTATTTTTAACCGACTTCCAAAAGGAGGAGGTTATCAAGTAGTCAGATTTTTTTTAAATTTATTTTATACATCTCGCTAAGTTGTTTGTATAAGGTCAATATAAACTTTTAATAAAAAAACAATTCACTTTTAGTCAATTTTTAACAGAACTTCTTAGGGTCGATAAACCTTCGGCCGAAGGCTGTGGCAACAACCAATTAATCGTCTTCAGCTTCGTGAAAAAATCGACCCTCGGTCGGACACTAACAGCCTATCATGTTTCCACTGCTGTTACTCAGGCCTGCTCTGTCGGAGAGGCAGTAACCGTAAGTTGGTGGATCCAAACAGCCCGTGCGTGTTGTTAATCATTGTTAACCAACTTCCAAAAGGAGGAGGTTATCAAGTCGTCTGTTTGTTTTTTGTGTGTATGTTCAGCGATATCTTCGCCAAATTTTGAATAAATTTTATTATTATTACCTTCATTTATTTTCTTTACATATTATATACATTTTTAAATATTTTCAGTAACAAAGATTATATAAAAAACATTTAAAAATATAGAAAATAGTAGCCCACCGGCATCGGGAACAGGGTCCGAGATACCGATGGTCAGGGCTCTTGAGTGAGGAACCTCCTAACAATACGCGCCGTGTCCAGAAGTACTGCTTTCTGAATCAAGCCCTTGATCCAACTGCCTAGCGAGAGCTTCCTCAGATGTTCGTCGAGGCTATTGGCTATTAAGCCATTGGCCGACACGACTATCGGCACAATGACTGCTGTACTCACGTCCCACATGTCGACAACCTCGCGAGCCAAATCTAGATATTTGAATTGTTTATCTTTCTCTGCTTTCACGAGGTTCTCGTCATGCGGAACCGTTATATCAACAATCATTGCGCGACGCACCAATCGATCTATCACCACAATGTCAGGCTTATTGGCAACAATAGTCCTGTCAGTGATGATAGGTCGATCCCAATACAACGTGATATTACCATTATCTAGAACTGGGTCGGGCGCATACTTATAGTATGGCACTTCTGATTCCACAAGGTTGTACTTCAAAGCAAGTTATTATTATTATTAATTGTGAACCGATTTCGATGATTCTTTTTTTTTTGGTAGAATATTGTTTTTCGGTGGTCCCATTTCAAATTTGGTGAAGATCTGATGCTGATCTTTGGAGATATACTATGGAACTCTTAGACGGCAAATCTGTCGTGTTGTCTGTTTATACAACATCATAACATAATATCACGCTTGTATGCTCTAGGGGTTACGCAGATGTCTACTGTACAACTTTTCGACAGTTAGGTACGTTAAGTTCTATTTTATTGGGGATAAGCCTATTGCCATGAAATGTATTGTTAGCGGTTCACTAATGTTTCACCAAAACTCTTTTGACAATATTTTAACCGACTTCAAACAAAA
This sequence comes from Eugnorisma glareosa, assembly GCA_947578425.1. Taxonomy (NCBI): domain Eukaryota; kingdom Metazoa; phylum Arthropoda; class Insecta; order Lepidoptera; family Noctuidae; genus Eugnorisma; species Eugnorisma glareosa. Next base: position 14,090,082 of record OX387974.1, on the reverse strand, counting down.
TGAGGAGGTTCTACGTTTGACTGTGTGTCCCGTATGTTCACCGATTTCTCCGCTAATTGTGGACCGGTTGTCAAAATTCTTTTTTTATTCGAAAGCCTATACTACTGAGGTGGTCCCGTTGTCACAAAGTTAGAATCTGATGATGGGATCCCAGGGAAATCGAGGGCAACACTGACATTTTACAATGTTTTTCATATAGGTACTTTATAATCAATATCAATAATCATTTTCTCATGTTGCTGAGCTGATGATGGAAGGTATAAGTCAGGATCTGATGCTGATCTTCGGAGATATACAATGAAACGCTTCATTAATAGACAGAAAATCTGTCGTGATTGCTGCAATCGCTTGGATGTTTATTTTTTACACAATATTAGAACATAACATAACGCCTGTATGCTCTGAGGGAGTACGCAGATGTGTACAGTACACCCAGATATCGACAGTTAGGTATGATAACGATATAAGTTACATTTTATTGGGGATAAGTCTATGACCATGAAAGGAGTTGTTAACAATGTAAAATAAATGTACCTATAGCAAATATTTGTGTAGAATATTGAAACTAAAAGAGAAAAGAAAAGAAAAGAAAAGAAAATATATTTATTTGTCGCAGGGACATGACGTGCATCATACAAAATGATAAAAACACAAAAAAAAAAAATAACAATAAACATACAAAGCATTAAAAAAAAAGACGTTCGTAGCTTGCACGAAGAGGAAAAATAAAAAAACTACAAAGGGTTTAGTATAAAACTTTTTTGCAAAAAATAAAACCGACTTCAAAAACCAAAAAACGTGGAAAAATAACTTTAGCTTCAGAAGTCGGTGGCAAAAATATTCAATCGAACAAACAAAAGTCACCGACTTCTGAAGCTAAAGTTATTTTTCCACGTTTTTTTGTTTTTGAAGTCGGTTTTATTTTTTTGCCAAAAAGTTTTTTATTAAACCCTTTGTAGTTTTTTAAGTTGGAAATAAGTAACGCGTCGTTTTTGCAGGGTCTCTTGCAGAGATCAGTTTGAACAATGCAGTTCATAAATTTTAGTCTATTCTTTTTTTTAATAATCCGTTTGACATTTAATAGTGTGACTACCGTGTGAATGCGAAGTAGGATACAATAGGTAATGAATAGAAAGAATGGATTATTTCGGATTAAATTGAATTGGATGTTCGTCACGAATTCATTAAAACAAGAAACAAATAAAATTTAAACTATACCTGAACAATGCAGCTGTTTGTCTTTTGAATAAAATAAAATAAAATGCATAATTTGTCTCTTTTTCCTAGTAATATTACAGTCCCACGGGTCGATCTTCAAGATTAAGCCACATAGCCGAGGTCCGTGGATGGGTGAACAGTCATTATAAAGGGTGTATCAAGAGCCTTTACGAAGCCGAAAGGCACTGTTCTCCCCGTCATTGCCAAATTTTTTTTTGTTCTAAACCATACATACTTATTACGGATATATTGGGGTCAAAGTTCCAACTTCTTCACAAGTGTTTTTTAAACAGATGTTTTTAATGTAAGACTTTGACTTTAAACACCTTCACGACCCCCGTACTATTCAATCCATCCATCAGCACAATATTTTGAGAGCATTACATTGAGTTCTACCGTAAAACGTGATTTTTCACCCCAAAAAAAGTCGTTTCCTAGCAATAATTTTTGGGTAAAGTTACTTATTTTGATGTACACAGTGCTTGGTTGACGGCTTCGTTAAGGGTCTTGTTACACCCGGTATACTAAATTTCAAGGAATGGAGGGAAGCCTTTGCCCAGCAGTGGGATAATATGGGCTACCTATAATAATAATAAATTGCATTGAAAAATTGCTAATGTCAAAGCCATTATTCAACTAAACCTGTCAGTAGGTATTTCAAATGCAATTATTGTTCTAACGCGCCCTAGGGTCCAGTTTTGGGAACTGGGTTCCATGCTACTGCTAGCACGTTAAACTATTATCCTTTCTTCAACATCTGCCTGTCTGGCTAGCCCATGCCCAACTATGTCGGAGTCTGCTTCCGGTCTAACTAAATGTAACTGCATACCATTATTTTTTCACACGAAGCGACTGTGTATGTTCCTGAATGCCGAAAATTAAAAAATCTGAAAGGAAATTGATAAATAATTAAAAATACTTACTCAAAATCTCACACAACTATTTTATTATATTAAAATTTCCCACACTATCTTCACTTTTAAAGTTACCTACTAAATTAGAACTAGTGTTATCGTTACCTCGATCGTCTTATAATTAAGCCACTTCGAGTTAAACAGATTAACTTATATACCCCTGATGCAACTTATCTGTACATCTTCTATACAAATAATACATAATACATAGTACATACAAATAAATAAAATTGAAGTGTTTGTTTGTAATACCAAAATTGTTTGTTGTACGCTCTTTTTTGGCTTCCAGATTTCAGTAAGTTGGTTTCTATTATTTTCATCTTAAGGTTTTTGTAGTCTTTTTTGAGAACTTTGTTTGTGTTCTCGTATAGGCTTGAAAGTTCTTGCTTGTCTTCTTTACTTTTTGGTAAAGAAGACAATTCAATTCGTCTATATAACTGAAACTATGTCTTTTGTTTCTTTTGTGAAACTTAATTTATTTAAGCTTTGTGTTATAGCTGATTCTAATTTATTATAATAAGATTCTACGTCGTCAGTTTCGTGACAAAATTCTGCGCCTACCGTTGTCTTTAGTGCGTTTAAGAAATTAGTAACATTTTCTACTACGCCTTTCAAAATGGTTCGTTTGTTGCCAAATATTAATCTGCTTTTCTTTTCTTAAGATAAAATGTATCTCGTATTAGCTTATGGTCGCTCGGGAATAGGTTGTTGTTCATGGTAAAGCTTTCTGGCTTATTACCGAGAATGTAATCAATTTGGTTTTTTATGTTTCCGTCTGGCTTTGTATTTATTACTGTTAGTTTGTTTTCCAATGCATAGTTTAGTAGACGATCGCCGCTATTATTTCTGTAGTGATAGGACCGTACGGTTCGTACATTTTCGCCCTGCTTTCGCTGTCCAATTTTTGAATTCCAGTCACCCATTATAATAAGTACTCCGTTGGCGAGGTTTAGAGCTGCTTGTAATTGGTCTGAGAAGGATGTTATTTCTTCTTTGAGTGCCCCGTGGGTAGGAGCGTCTATTTGTACTAATGATATTTTTTGTGTTATATATTTTAGGTTGGGAAAACACACTCTTTCTGATAGACCTATGTAGTTTTCAATGTTTGACTTCCAACTCCGTACAGGCCTGTTGTTTCTCCTGTATGGCAAAATATACGTTTTTCTAGTTCTTTTTAATAGTTATGCTCTTTATCCCCCGCGGTGACAAGGCGTATTGAGAGATCGTGAGTGGGGGCCAGCTGTGGTTGCTATATGACTTGAGTTGTTTCTTTTTCTAGAGAGTTAGCTTCGGTTTTTGTATTATAAACCTTCAATATTCATGTTAACTAGTTTGGTCTTTTTAGTCGATTGTAAAGTTATGCTGACTTTCTTCTTTATTATTTGTGATTGTTTCTGGTGATACAGACAGGTTTCTCAAATGCACTGTTTTAAACTTTCACGGTTTACAACTACACATAAACTGTCACTTACGGAATGTCTTCCGTGATTGTCTTTAACGTTTTTCGGGAGCTCAAAATTAAAGACAATCACGGAAGATATCCCGTAAGTGACAGTTTATGTGTAGGTTTCTCATGTTTGTGAAATTATAGGATGCGTTTGTTTGTTGGTTGTTCGATACAATTTACTTAACATAATTAATACCGTTCTTTTTGAAATTTAAGTAGGGGTAGCAAAAAAAAAAAAACATTTGCCCAAAGTAGGTGGTAGGTAGTAGGTAGGTAGTAGGTACGTAGTAGGTAGGTAGTGGGTAGGTAGTGGGTAGGTAGTGGGTAGGTAGTGGGTAGGTAGTGGGTAGGTAGTGGGTAGGTAGTGGGTAGGTAGTGGGTAGGTTACGGGTAGGTAGTGGGTAGGTAGTGGGTAGGTAGTGGGTAGGTAGTGGGTAGGCAGTGGGTAGGTAGTGGGTTGGTAGTGGGTAGGTAGTGGGTAGGTAGTGGGTAGGTAGTGGGTAGGTAGTGGGTAGGTAGTGGGTAGGTAGTGGGTAGGTAGTGGGTAGGTAGTGGGTAGGTAGTGGGTAGGTAGTGGGTAGGTAGGTAGTAGGTAGTAGGCAGGTAGGTAGTAGGTACGTAGTAGGTAGTGGGTAGGTAGTGGGTAGGTAGTGGGTAGGTAGTGGGTAGTTAGTGGGTAGGTAGTGGGTAGGTAGTGGGTAGGTAGTGGGTAGGTAGTGGGTAGGTAGTGGGTAGGTAGTGGGTAGGTAGTGGGTAGGTAGTGGGTAGGTAGTGGTAATAAGATGTAGAAACCTAAAATCTCGAAATAGTTGGAATCAGCATAGTATTTTTCTTTACATACCGAATTCTATTAGATACCAACGTCAAACTAATCCAAAATTTTATGTAAGTAGTTGTAAAATCATTCCCGTTTACAACCAAAACGTACCATACCGTCCTTTAACTAGAAACCCTCAAATGGTCATTTTTTACTGTTTTATTACAATCACGTGGCGGCCGGCCTGTGTGGTGCGGACTTGCGAGCCGCGCGGGGGCTTACCCATAGTTGTCCGGTCCGATAGTAATGAGACATAACGGCGTCACGCGGCTACCAGTTGATAGGTCAAAAGCGCGCGCGAGTGAATTTCATACAGCTGTTGTGTTATTGTGATAAAATTAAATGAGTTTAAAAAAAAAGCTTCTTTGGGAAAGTTGTTTGTTATCATGAGTAGAATCACGTGTTTAAGTATCGGTCACTAATTACCAGTCACCTAGGATATTGTGTAAACAAGAAATATCCAATAAATATTATATATATTTGCTGTCTACTCGTATAATTAAAGAGTTCTATTGTATATCTTCGAAGACCAGCATCAGATTTTCACCAAATTACGAGACCACCGCAAAACTATCTCCCAAACAAAAAACAACCATCACAATCGGATCTCAATTGGCGAAGATATCGCTGAACATACATAAAAAAAATCAGACGAATGAATGAATGAATAATACATTTATTTGCAAGAATTTAGGCAGCTAACATAAGGGTATGGGTTTCACTATATTTGGCACTAGCTTTTGCCCGCGGCTTCGCCCGCGTGGAGGTCGATAATTGTCCCACGGGATCATACTACCGGGATAAAAAGTATCCTATGTGTTAATCCAGGTTATAAACTATCTGTATGCTAAATTTCATCTATATCCGTTTAGTAGTTTTTGCGTGAATGAGTAACAAACATCCATCCATCCATCCTCACAAACTTTTGCATTTATAATACTAGTGAGATTTTTTGTTAAAGACGCAACAGAAATAGACAATCTGTGAAAATGTCAACTGTCCACCTATTACGAATCATGAGATACAGCCCGCTGACAGACAAACGGACGGACGGACAGCGGAGGCTTCGTAATATCCGTCGTATAAAGGTCCCGTTGGTTACCCTTCGGGTACGGAACCCTAAGTAGTAGTAGATGATTTTCATCATTTTAATTTAAGAGCATGTATAACAATTTTGGAGTTAATCGACCCAGAGAATAATAAGTTTCGCAGAAATTCAACCCTCCATTTCACCCTCATAAGGGTTGAATTTCAGAAATTCTTCCTTATTCCTTGTCTACAATATAAAGGAAACCTCTGTGCAAAATTTCAGCTTTCTAGGTCCAAGGGTTTGGGCTGGGCGTTGATGAGTCAGTCAGTCAGTCAGGACTTTTGTTTTTATTTATATAGATTTCAGCCTTACAAATATTTAGATTTTACATCTAGACTTATAAGCATGCAGTACACATTTAATAATAACATAAAAATATTAATAATGAATTGACAACCTCCTTCTTTTGGAAGTCGGTTAAAAACAGCAAGACAAAGAAGTCAAAAGGTAGTATAGGTATTAGGCAAAAACATCCTGTTAGAAATACCACCCTGCCCCCATAACTGAAGTAGCTGATGTTGAAGAAACAACAGGCAGGCTGAAGTTGGAATGGGTGGGCCACGTCTCACGGATACACCTGGAGAGATGGGTAAGGATCGTCACACATTGGACGCCTGGGAAAGGACAGCGCCGTCAAGTGGTGTTCACTAGAAACACTAGTTAGGGTTTAGAATAAAACCACCAAATTATCAGTAAGTAGATGAACTACTTCAAGGGTACGTGCACTCGCTGCCAGGGATAAGTGTGGACTAGTCACACGGAACCTTAAAGCTCACGCTACGTTTATTAGTCTAACACGTCTCTTTCTTTTTATATGAAAATATTTATTTTAATTGGGCCTTCGATCAATAATAGTATGCACTCATTTCCCATTCGCTAAGGTAGTTTGTATAAGTACGACTGCGGCGACGGTGCTGGCGCGGCGTGACGATTTGGTCATGTTTGCGAGGCTAAAATGACCAGAAATCGCAAAGGATAGAGAGGTATGGAAGGAGAAAGGGGGGCCTTTGTCCAGCAGTGGGACACGATGTAGATTAGTAAAAAAAAAAAAAAACATTAAGCCCGTACCAAAATATATATTTTTAGCTTGCAACCATTAAAAATTAAGTTTATTTACAACAAAAAATACATTCTGCACCTATCACGCCGCCGACGATTAGAAAAAAGAGAGTAGAACTATAGTTCTGTTCAAACTTTATGGTGGCTCGGAACATCTAACGTAAAGCTGCGCAGAACACAATTTTAGTTATCAGCGGGGCGCAGAGGACGCATCGTCTTGACTGTATAAGGCCCGGCGCCCATTGGCGGCACGGCATGGCAAAGTACGACGACGCGAGGTAGGCGACGAATAACTTAATTATATGGAAATAAAGTAAAAATTTCAATGTTACAAAAACAATACCGCGGTACGCTTAGGCATGCCGTGTCGGCAGTCTTAACATTGAAATTTCAACTGTCAAAGACAAGACTGTCAAAGATCTATAAATGACAGCACTATTATGTTCCAAGCATAGGCCAGACGAAAAGTGTCCAGTATATGTGAGCGGGACAACACTTAATCTGTTTGCCAATTAAATACAAACTTGAATATTTTTTTGGCGCTGTATGGCGAATCTATGCAATCTAAGGTACCAAGCGAGTGTTCTGTCCGCCAAGCGTGCGTCGCTGAGCGAGTGTTTTCTTTTGTAGGTCTTGGCGCTGCGACACTAGTGAAGAGAGAATTCCCGCTGGTAGTTAGAAGTGAGAACAGCACAGAACAGAAAAACATTATGCGATGTCTTTAGCTGATTATGCTGCACCTAATTTTTTTGCACTTTTCTAGAAAGGAGGTCGATAGCTTCTCATCGGCGGTAGGACGGGTATCAAATATTCTTATCTTAGCTTATCTTCTTTCTTGGATTCAACATGATAGGAAACCCGTTCACTGAAGCTACAGCAATAGCTATAAACAGTCGGAGATCGTCGTAGGTCTTGGTCGAGGTGAGTTCGAATTCTCTTAGTACCCTCGTACAAAGGATCTTTATTAGCTTTTTTGCGAAGTGTCTTCCTGAAAATTAAAGAAAAAAAACTGTTTTAGATCAAATGCATTTGCGATTTATATTTCCAAACATATTAACAAATACGTCAAGTCCAAAACTGATCCTGCAAACATAATCTGGCAAAATGGGACGTTATCGATTCTTCCAACACCAAACGTATCAGAGTATGTCTGACCTGCAGGAGTGTTTCAAATGCCTTTTGACTTACGCCCCTAACCACTACAAGAACGCCTCTGACTTAAGGGTGCGGTACAGATCGTAAAACTGAACAACTTTCTTCATGGGTAATTGGGTACAACATGGTAATCGCGACAAAATCAAAAAAAAAATCAAAGCATTTATTTCAAGTAGGCCAGTTACAGGCACTTTTGAACAGTCGAAACAAAGATAACAATGAAATGTAGCTACAGTCCCAGTCACAAGGCATAAAAACTGTGAAAGTGCTGTAGTTGCCCATTCCCTAGCGTAGACCTCTATGGAGAAGAACGGGCAAAAAACTCCATGGACACTCAGCATATTGTTACAAAACCTTGGTTACATCATTCATATTGAGATGGTACATTATGTGAGAACGATGTAGCAAGATGTGCACGTTAAAAGTGTCCATAGTAAAAACAAAAAAGACAATTAAAAAAAAAAAAAAACAAATAAGCCGTGGCAACTAAGAGATGACCAGTCACAACTGACAGCGCCCGTTCACGAACATGACGCATGGATCAGCACCATTCAACTCAACCATTTTGAAGGGAACTAAATGATCCGACACACGCGCCACCATCAGCGAGACATTGAGTGAGCATGAAATATTCTCAACCACCAGGGCACATTCAAGTCGAGAAAGGACGTAGGTTTCCAGTGAACGATAGCTCTTTAGTACATAGTACTCACACAATATGGGCTTTATATAATACTAAAGTGATTGAATCTATACAATGCAAAGATAGTTGTACAATCTTCAGCAGCTCCAACAAAACTATTTAATGTTATCAATTTATGCATCCCTGTCCTTGCGGAGCAGGACGCCGCATTGAGCCAAGCATTTTTGTCAGCGATATAATCGTCCAACTTGTAATATGCTTGCTTACAAAGTGTGCGTTTAATGCATGTTTTAAATTTCGTCTCATTGAGTTCAAGAATACTTTGTGGAATTTTATTATAGCATCTCAAACAGTACCCCATGAAAGATGAATGACTTTAGCGAGTCTGAAGCCTGGCTGAACTAATTGGTCCCTATTTCTAGTACTGTAACTGTGTCGGTCACCTCTTTTACTAAAAAGATGCAGATTTTTTCTTACGTACATTATGTTTTCGTAGATGTATTGACAATGTACCGTCATGATGTTAATGTCCTTAAACAGTTCCCTTAGAGAATCGGACCTACGAAGATTATATATAGCTCTGATGGTTTTTTTTTGCAGAATAAATATTGACTGAATGTCTGCAGCTCGTCCCCATAACAAAATGCCATAAGACATTATACTATGAAAGTAACTAAAATAGACCAGTCTAGCGGTATCAACATCTGTAAATTGACGGATTTTTCTAATAGCATATGCTGCTGAACTGACCTGACAAATGAATCAGCTAACCTAGGTATACATTTGGGTAAAGTAAATATTGTTGTGATACACACATTTCTGATAAATGCTGCAGAAGTGTAGATGTAACGTCAATAGGTACGAAAAGAAGAAGAAGCTTACCCAAACAGTCCATAGGTCCTAAACTGAACGGTATGAAACAGTTGGGGTTGCGTTTCTTCACGTTCTCAGGGTTGAAGCGTTCTGGGTCGAAACGGTCTGGGTCGGACCAGAACCGAGGGTCGCGATGGAGGCGGTAGATAGGAACCATTAGTGAACAACCTGCTGGAAGAGTGTGAGTACCTGGAACGTATAGAAACAGTTAAGTTTTTTTTCTTGTTTTCGGATGGGAAATCATCAAATGACCACCAGGAGTGGCAGGAAGTGTCAGACTTCTGCTGAATAAAACCCATCCATGTTCCTTCTTTTGCCCTTTGTGTTCCACTTTCAGGGCCGCGGTAACTCTTTTGAACATTCCCGCAGCCCGAACCTTCCCGATTGCTGACATCTCTGTGAGGCGCGCGTGGTACACGAACGTGTCTTCGACTCGGTTCGTCGTCATAAGACGGACGGACGGCGAGCTAGCCCATTACTTACAATCCATAGGGGGCCCGCGCCCCCGTAGGCGCGGGCCCCCGACGCCCAGGGCGTCTCCCGTGGTTGCTGGGACGTGAGGCTCTCTCCCTCTCACGCCTCACCACCTCCTTCGCTAGCATGACTAAAGCGTTGCAGAAGGAGGCAACGGCGTCCCATTCCGGACGCGAGAGGTTGCCGCCGCCGATCGCCGCTACGATCACACGGCGGTGCTCCGCCCAAGTGGAGCAGACCTCCACAGTGTGCTCCACTGTGTCCTCCGGTCGATCCTCGCAATGGTAACACATTGGAGGTGAGTTGTACTTGTGCTTGCTTTTGTACAAGCGTTTCAAAAGTACCTTTAGTGGAAAAAGTAGGTACAACAAGATCTATTTTCGGTAAATCCTCTAAGGCAATCACAGCAATAAGCAACTGTTTATGGAGTACCACACTCATGGACTCGGAATTGTCTTGAGCCGATTACGTATCACTATATGAGTCGCATTTGTTTTGGTCGGCGTGGTGTCGAGTAGCGTCGTCCTCAGCGATTGACATAGCATAGCGTAATCATCCGATTATGTTCCCTCTGCTGGGACACACGGCCTCCTCTCTATGAGAGGGAATGGGCTATAATCCCCAGGCGGGCTCAGTGCCGGTTGGTAGATGTCACATGTCTTCAAATTTTTGGTTCTAAGACATGCTGGTTTCCTTAGGTTTTTTTCTCCACCGTTTTTGAGAGCAGTGGTGATGAAATAAATAACACAAAGTAATGCGCCTGCCTGCGTTCGAACTCATGACTTACCGTTCGTAAGTCGGGGCCGCCACCACTGAGCCACCGCTGCTCTCGTTCTTATTGCATAGACAAAATGCTGTATCAGACCAGCTCAAGACAATTTTACGTCGACTATAGTCAGCTAGGTTCACGTAGGGCGTTGTGCCGCAGCTTGAGAAAGGCCTATGACTCCGTTAAGTTTAAGTTATGGAAATGTGGTGAATCCGTAAAATACATAGATTATTAATCACGTACATAACATAACATCACGGCTCTAATCCCCGCAGGGTTAGGCAGAGGTGTACCCATTAGTACAACCACATTTCGCCAGTTATGTTTAAGACCCATATAATAGGGAACGAGCCTATTGCCACAGGCAGTCAAACAGGCAGTAAATCACTTACTAATAGTAATATCTTCATTGATAGTCCTCTGCAGCACGGCTCCTATGGGGAACAGTCGCAGCACTTCATTGATCACCATCTCTAAGTATGGCATCCGTTTAATATCATCATCAGTGACGTTTCTGTCCTCATCACCAATCACGCTCTTGATCTCTGCGTAGAGTTTCTCCTGGAAATATGGAGATTACTTGTAAGCAAGCTGAAAAGCCAAAGTGTATCTACATTACACACATTTCGGTTATGGTAAGTCCCTAGTACTCGTAATAGAAGGCACGCTTATACCAATGAGAAAGTCTTTTCAACTTATTTCCGCTGTTTCAGGCGGCTCAGAAACAACGAAAATAACGCGACTATGGTGGCAGTTTAGGTTTAATTCGCGTTATTTTGACAATACCATTGAGTCGTGATCGCTGCATGGCATCAGGGTGTATCTCATTCAAATAAAATAAAGACAAACTAACTATTTACACACACACAAAGTATTCCATCTTGCGAGTTTATATCGTAGACCATCAGAACGTCAAGTGTCATATTACTGACTCGTGGTTTCCGTCTATTACCCAGTAAATAGCGAAAAAACATTTACCTGACATTTAGGGTGGTAAGCCATCATTAACAAGATGTACGACGATATCTTTGCTACAGCTTCTTGACTCTGAAATATTCAATTGATACATATTTTTTTAACCGACTGCTAGATGATATTCGGTATTAACATACATGTATTTTCTTTACATTTGCATAATAACCTCAGTCCACAATTGGTCTCATAGGCGTCTTGCAAGAGAGAGAGAGAGAAGTAGTTCAGTATTTTAAGACTGATTGTTTTTTACAAATCATTCATTGAACCTATCATATCCTCAAGAAAGACGACATAATCATAATTATTCCGTCCATGCTGAAGCTTGGCAAGCGTAGCTGCGCGACTGCTTTGTAAATCTGACTGGGGTAAACAATTGGGTGCAGGAGGCAACGATCGGGATTTTTTTTTTTCTTGTCATGCAACTTTTAAACAAGTTGGACCCAGTAGGTGGCCACGCCAGTAGCAGTATTAGTGAGGCGTATTAGGTCAGCAAAATTTCAGTTTTAATTACTAACAATTTTATTAGTAAACTCAGCCTTTCGTGTCTGTCCGTGTATGTCACAGTCACTTTATTCCGAAACTATTTGGACACTACGCAGTTGAAACTTAGTAAGTAGATGTATTCTGTTAACCGCTTTACTATTTTTATTCAAATACTAGCTGTTGCCTGCGACTTCGTTCGCGTGGAAATTCTGATGTGGCTGTGAGAAAAAAAAAAGATAGACTTGACTTCCCCCAGGATATAATTTTGGTGGTATGGAGTAGAGGGTGTTAAGTTCTTCATCCCCCGTAAAAAAACGGAGGATCGTCTGACCGTACGGGTGCCATGTCAGGTCGGCGACTGCCCGACAGTTGCTGTCGGGTTCTTCAAAATAGTTTTAAGTTGCGGATAACTTTACTTGCACGATGTAGGATTTTAGATGTATTTCGATGTTTAGTTCATCATCTGTGTCATAGATGGCGCTGTAATTGTTTTTGTTCTTTGTTGTTGTACTGTACTCTTTGTAGTGCAGCTACATAATCTACCTCCTTGCCAAATTTCATTACGATCCAATCAACCGTTTTGTCGTGAAAAGGTTACAAACAAACAGAGTTGCTTTCCTTGGGCTTCACTCACGTGAGCGCATTTTTCTTTTGGCATTATCAGGGAACATTACATGGGAACGTGAAGTCGTGGTATATACTTAATATCCACTACAAAATAATATTACTAATAAAGTGACTGGTTTAACCGGCCGGGATTAACGAATCTACTTGAGTGTTAATAATTTGATGAAACATCATCGATACGAAAGAAGAAGAAGAACAGGGTAATAATATTAGATCTCGTATTTCCAAAGGTAGACCATGATTACCGAAGCGTATACTTTTCTAAGGACTCTGATGAACGGGCAAAAAAATGGTGAGTAGACGTAGCTCGATGTAACAAATACTGTCGAAGCAAGACCTGCGTCTATACACCAGATTTATGTCCGAAGTTCACATGCAAGTGCAGTCCTGTGAGTGAAACAGTTACTTTTATGGATACAATTGCTCTTCACTGTGTGATTATTCACAATTATCAATAAAGCCTATCTACTGAATAAATGCCTAATCCGGCTCCATCTGTGTACCGACTGAAAATTATTTTTATTATACCTACATGAAAAAACATACTTGTAATCAATGGGTTGCCTGTTGCATTAAATCAAGACTATTTAAAATTGCGACAACCGTGAGTGAGGATTCACTGATTTTACTAAGATAACTTTATACCATCGTGTTTGTTATAGTCTTTTATTAAATATATGTTAATTATCTGTTTTTTTTTATTACAAATTTTAATAAGAAAACAGATGAGTGTATAAAATTATAGTATCATCTCATCTACGTTACAACCCTAGCGACAAAAATATAGACAATCCAACATATTCTTGCTTTGTAGTTTCATTCAATTTTGATTTCGTTTAGTTTGGAAAACGCATTGGTTCTGTTAATTTGAATTAAAGGTAGCCTTTACTTAATTTTATCAGGCAACCCATTTTCAATTTGTTCGTGTAGGTCTTAGAAATATTGTTTTCATTCGGCAGCCACATGAGTGAGGCTTGATCTTAGGCGGGTTATTGAACTAACAAAACATCTCGCCCGTAATTCCCGAAGGGTGAGGCAGAGGTGTACCTAATAGTACACCCACATTTTGCCAGTTATGTTTTAGCCCAATGAAATGGGAGGCCAGCCAATTGACGTCAACTGAGCATAAATTCGGGCTTTGTAGCTGCTACTGAGAATTTCCTGGTGGAAAAACTCATCAACACTTTGCCCAACCCGGGAATCTAACCCAGGACCTCATGCTTGATTCCGATCACTATACCAACAATACGGTCTACACGGTTGTGCGTGAACGGTTAAAGTTACGCAATTATCATGTATGTCGGAATTGTTCCTCTTAAAAAGATCTAAAAAAATGTCCGCAATGGCATATGTCTAACTTTTAAGGTTGACGCAAACTCTCTCTAACACTCTCTTTCTTTTATGTACGCACGCACGCAAACGAAGTAGCGCGGCTCAGCTAGTGTATAGATAAAAAAAATAAAAGATTTAAATGGAACTGAACTAAAAAATATTTATTTGAAAATGACATTGAAATTCTTAAAATCATTATTGTTGTTGCACTTCCAAAGTGGAAAAAATTGTCTAATCTCGTTAGAGTAAGAAGGAAAATTCTGAAAAAATGTAGGATTTTAGAAAGTAAATAAAACTTTAAACCAAAATTGGTTTTAATAAGATTTGATGTTTAGTTTTGAGATATATACTTTTTCATCAAACTGCAGCAGTAAATTTGTTTTTCAATAACATACTATGAAAAAGAAATTTAGTTTTGCTATTGAATGTAAAACAGTACAACATGCGAATGAGCCTTCAAAATATTTTTATTATATTGTTTGATGCTACGGAACCCCTTTTAAACTTACCGTAGTAAATATAGTAAACGTTTCCTTTTCCAAATCCTCCTTGTTTAACTCTTGGGACAGCAGGAACCTATCTATAGCACTCAGTTGAGTATTAACACCAACATCATCCTCCGCATTCATAAGATCCCTCTTGCTGCCCTCTAAAGTCTTCAATCTTTCAGCTCTATGATGCAAGATACACTCACAAAATTCCTTCATGATTTTCTTGAAATTCTTTTGAGCGTTGTAGTAGCTAGACACCCAGAAGACTGGGTCGATTTGTAAGTACCATATTGTCATTCTTCTGAATACTATGTCGTACATACTGTAAATGGAAAATGGGTCTTTAATTAGGGAAAATGATAGTTTTTATCAAAAGTTCTAGGCTTTTCCTGATCTATTTCATGTCCTTATGGTAATTTTAGCACTGGCTAGATGTCCTGCCATTATTTTTGACAGACTTACAATGTTATAATGTCTGTGTCTGTGTCTCATGTCAACAACCTCGTGTGCCAAGTCGAGATATTTTATTTGTTTCTCCTTCTCAGCTTTCACGAGGTTCTCGTCGTGCGGGATAGTCACATCAATTATCAAAACGCGGCGCGCGGCGCGCTGATCGGTCTATTACCACTATGTCAGGCTTATTGGCGACAATAGTCCTGTTAATGATGATAGACCGATCCCAGTACAGCGTGACATGGTCTTTCTCGAGAACTGGGTCGGGCACATAATTGTAGTACGGTACCTCAGATTCCACAAGTTTATATTTCAAGGCAAGTTCCTGGTGAATAATCTTGGCTACTTGGTTGTGCCTGTGGTACAACTACTTGCCGTTAGCTAGACGAGAACAACCAGAAATAATATGTCTGATGGATTCACCTGGACGGTGGCATGCCCGACACACGTCAACCACGTCCTTCATAACATATTTCCGGTAGTTGTTCGTCAACATAACTTCGTCCATAATCGCACAGACAAAACCTTCAGTTACCCCAAAGAGGTCACCGAAACGTAGCCAGGACATGGATGCTAGAAAGTCTACATCGGGCCCATGAAGAGCCCGTGAAGCTCCTTGCCTTGACATACTTCCTTGCGGTCATCGGTAGTAAGTACTACAGGTTTGCGCCAGTTCTCTTTAGCCACGGACAGCGGGGTGAGTCCCTTGTCCACTGCGATCACATCTCGGGTCATACCAAACTAAGCTTTAAAAAAAGGCACTGATTTAAAGAGGCAGTCGTAAATAGCGATTTTGGTAAGTTAAAAATTATAAATGGCACGTTTAATAACTAGTTCAGCAGATAAAACTAAGCAGTAAAGTAAAAGCAAATGAGTAATATAAAATAATGAAATGGATCAGTGAATATATAATTGAGCAGGAAAATAATTAAATGGGCGGTAAAAAATATTGAACGAGCGGTTACGTGTGGGCAGTAATAAATCGGAATTGGTCGGTAAGAAATCTCATTCTAAGCAATTCTATAAACAATGAGGTGGTAAAGTAGTTTTCGAGATATAGCGGTGTGACGGACGGACAGACAGAAGGGTTCCTTTTTACCTTTTTGGTACGGAACCCTAAAAACAGTACTTAGAAAAATTAAATTAGTAATGAAAAATTAAATTACTTTTGCTTTGACTGAAGGAATTAAATATGTTACTGCGACCAATTCCGACGTACCGCTCGCCGGCCGCTGCCGCGGCACCGCTCGCTTCGCTCGCGCGTGTTGGTCACCGTTCTAACCTAACCTAACCTATTTGGTCGGAGTGAGCGGAACGTTTCAACGTCAATCTTCTTCGAACCTAACCTGTCCGGAGTCCTGAGCTCACTTCGCTCGCTCTGGCATCCTAAGTTCTCCTTGCCACAATGCCTGATTATGTTGATGTGGTGTGTGTACAAACAACAAAAAATTATGGATAGCATAATGTCTACATTTTCGTTGAAATAAAATACCATGGAAAAAAACACCGAACAAACAGTATTCGTTCACAAATAGTTCTACTGTTTGTTAAGTTTGATAACCATGTGATTGGTCGCTTTCGCCACCCGCGCTAATAAGGTCCGCCCAATTTACCTCTATTTTCAATGACTTTGAGTTCGGGTGTCACCGCTCGCTATGATCTGCCGAACTATTTATCGAACCGCTCATTCCATCATTTTTACCGCTCATTCAGTTATTGGACTGCTCAATTATTTTTAGAATTGACATTGTATGATAAAATAACCGACTAATTGTTTTTTTATTACTGTCCATGTTTTACTGTCGCAATAATTAATCAACCGCCATTAAATTAAATAACTGCTCAATATGTTTTTCAACTGATCATATTAACATCTCGAATATTAAAATAACAGCTCAAAAAATTAGTTCCCTTGAAAAAAACCTTGGCACAAAAAAACGAAGCGCAGAAATTAAACGAACTAGCGAAGCGGGGGCAGGGTCACTCATATCGAAGTTTTATTATTTTGTCACGTGGTTAAGTTATTTTATACATCTCGCTAAGTTGTTTGTATAAGGTCAATATAAACTTTTAATTAAAAAAAAAATACAATTCACTTTTAGTAAATTTTTAACAGAATTTCTTAGGGTCGTGAAACCTTCGGCCAAAGGTTGTGATAACAACCGATTAATCGTCTTCAGCTTCGTGCGAAAATCGACCTTCGGTTGGACATTAACAGCCTATCATGTTTCCACTGCTGTTACTCAGGCCTGCTCTGTCGGAGAGGAAGTAACCGTAAGTTGGTGCATCCAAACAGCCCGTGCGTGTTGTTAATCATTGTTAACCGACTTCCAAAAGGAGGCGGTTATCAACTCGTCCGTTTTTTTTTTGTGTGTATGTTCAGCGATATCTTCGCCAATTGTGAAACGATTTCGATGATTCTTTTTTGCTTGGTAGAATATTGTTTCGCGGTGGTCCCATTTTAAATTTGGTGAGGATCTGATGCTGATCTTCGGAGATATACTATGGAACTCTTCTAAAATAGACGGCAAATCTGACGTGATTGCTGCAATCGCTTGGATGTTTATTGTTTATACAACATCATAACAATATCACGCTTGTATGCTCTAGGGGCTACGCAGATGTGTACTGTACAACTTTTCGATAGTTAGGTATGTTAAGTTCTATTTTATTGGGGATAAGCTTATTACCATGAAATGTATTGATAGCGGTTCACTAATGTTTCGCCAAAACTCTTTTGACAATATTTTAACCGACTTCAAACAAAATGAGGAGGTTCTACGTTTGACTGTGTGTCCCGTATGTTCACCGATTTCTCCGCTAATTGTGGACCGGTTGTCAAAATTCTTTTTTTATTCGAAAGCCTTATACTACTGAGGTGGTCCCGTTGTCACAAAGTTAGATTCTGATGATGGACCCTGAAATTTTACAGTATTTTTCATATAGGTACTTTCTAACGATATTTGTACCCGATAATCATTATCTCATTTTGCTGAGCTGATGATGGAAGGTATAACTCAGGATCTGATGCTGATCTTCGGAGATATACAATGGAACGCTTCATTAATAGACTGAAAATCTGTCGTGATTGCTGCAATCGCTTGGATGTTTATTTTTTACACAATAGTAGAACATAACATAACGCCTGTATGCTCTGAGGGAGTACGCAGATGTGTACAGTACATCCAGATTTCACAGTTAAGTTAGGTAACGATATAAGTAACATTTTATTGGGGATAAACCTATTACCATAAGAGGAGTTGTTAACAATGTAAAATATGTATAGCAAATATTTGTGTAGAATATTGCAACTAAAAAAGGAAAAATAAAAAAACTTTTTTGCAAAAAAATAAAACCGACTTCAAAAACAAAAAAACGTGGAAAAATAACTTAAGCTTCAGAAGTCGGTGGCAAAAAAAAACAATCGAACAAACAAAAGTCACTGACTTCTGAAGCTAAAGTAATTTTTTCACGTTTTTTTTGTTTTTGAAGTCGGTTTTATTTTTTAAGTCTTTCAATTTTCGGTTCAATGACAACCCGATTTCTATACGTTGCATGCCTTCGCGGTTTTGAGTTAAATTAAAAAAAGATGGTAAAACATAAAAAAAATACCTTGGACTATCGTCTATCACTTTCTGAATATGTGGTATTTTCAAGGTCTGCTCTTTTGTCAAACCTATGAGCGTTTCTGAAAAAAAAAAAGCGTAAAAAAGAATTGTGTAGATTCCTGCTAGAAGTAATTACTTAGATATTTATGCATTATTAATATATAGCGCGTGTATGTTAATCGCAGGAAAATATGAAAGCTTTATAAAATACGGGGAATAATATATGTAGAGTCAAGTACATGGGTAAAATGGCTAGATCTATCTTGAATGTTGGCTGACGACATCCTGTCAGTTATCTATTAGTTACTGAATGACAAACCATACATATGAATTACAATTTACTGTTTGATTGAGACATTGCCTACACTACGTTTGGGATTTAGTTTCCAAATAAAGTAAACTTTGTGTTTCTGGGAAAACCACTTTAATACCCCCACACGTACAGTTCAGTTTCCGCTACAGCTCAAACAAAACTTTTAATGGCGACTTTACACGACGCGCTCGTCATTTGTTTTCTTAGAGTGAACACCATCGCGTCGCGGTAACACGTGGCCTCATTTCTTTCCTTTGTTTTTTCACTACTGTCACATTACTGTGGCCTTCACCATAGCCAAGCGATAAAGAGACATATACTCACGACAAACGGCATAGCTGGTGGTCTGCACAACGGGAGTGTACACATCGAACTGTTGCCTGTCAAAACTCCTGAACTTCTGCAGCAGGTCGTCCACCTCCTTGTTGAAGACCTCGCCGTAGCTCTCGACAGCCCGCTTGCTGTAGTTCGGGTTGGCTATCTTCCTATGCTTGCGCCATGTTGGGCCTGGTGAGGGAGTTCCAAATTTATTTTCCACGAAGGTGCAGGGTGGTTTATATAAGATTTAGTCACTTGCATGAATTTCGTGCATATTTCAATATCCTGAGGCCATGCCATTGCCACTGTCATTCATATACAAATAATAAGCTGTAAATCTTTCAGTGACAGTCCCCCACAATATCAGCCCTCCGCCCCTCCTTGATGACAATTATTAAAAAATACGGTTTTCAGGTCATAATTTCTAACTTCACTGGTGTAACAAGTTTTTTTTTGTGTACTTTTGGTGGTTGGTACGGAACCCTGTGAGTCCGATTTGAACTTGACAGGTTTAATTAACTATTTACTGCTTCCTGTTTGCTTCCGTTCAACATTACGTTCCGTTCATAAATAATCTATAAAATGACATACAAGAAAGGTGTGCGTTCTTACCTGATCCGCTCAGCAGTCCACCTCCGATTACATCAGCCATGTACTTGTACTGAGGACCTTTCACACTGGTCTTCGAGTTTGTCAGCAGTAACTGAAATACCCATAAGCGTGTCAGATAATATGAATATTTTTTAGTTTTAGTTTTTTTTTTAAACGTGGGCCCACACTATATGTATTTCTTCTGTGTCATGGGTGCGTTTACAAACATTTCAACTCTACCTGTAGGCCATAAAAATATTTGTTCCGTGCGGGAATGGAACCCGCGACACGCAGCGCGCAACGTGTTGTAATTAAATACAACAACAAATTAAACCAGCTACCGAAACTCCATGTAATCCCTTAAGGGTCAAACAGAGATGAACCAGTACACCAGTTCACCCACATTTCTCCAGTTACGAGTATGTTTATGTCCCATATATGTAATCTCACATGTTAGGCTCTGGGGTGCTGTTGGGAAATTCTGGGCCGACTTGGGAATTGAACCCGGGACCTCACGCTCAGCAGTAACGCCTGCAACCACTAGAACATTATCATCATGTGCCGAGCCTTCTTCCAACTTTGTTCGGGTCGGCTTCCAGTCGAACTGGATGCAGTTCAATAACAATATGTTCAATGGACTGTCTATCTGACCAACGAGTAGTTTTAGTTTTTTTTTTTAAACGAGATTGATAGTTTGACTATCATAAGTACCTTGAGATCATCAGGATTGCTCACAACAACGTTCAGGTCGGGACCGAGCCAGAATTTGAACAGACCACCAAACTCCACCGTCAGTTCTTTTAATGCTTTTATGAATGCTGCAAACAAAAAGGATAGCAAATTAAATAATATTTATTATCAACACAATTTGAATTTAATTTAATTTGTATTTTTATTCAATTTGTATTTTAATTTAATTTGTAATTTAATTTAATTTGTAGTTTAATTTAATTTGTACTTTAATTCATATTTCTATTTCTATTTTTAATTTCAATTCCAACAATTATTAATCGATCATGACATTACTATGTAATTTTTTATTTGATTTGACTTTATTCTAATATTAATAATAGCATGATTGTTCAATTATATGTATTCCTAATTTTAATTTCTATTAATTATGTATTTAGAGCTTGTGTACCTACTCGATAATGCGTAAGCTGTGGTTACCTGTAATTGTGTGTGCGTTACAAGACCATGTATTTGTAATAGTTTTCATTTATATAAGATAATTGTAACGTGACTTGTTGGTAATCCAAAATAAATAAATAAATAAGGATTATAGTGACGATAACGGATGTATTCGAGGGTTAAGAGCTGTAGCGGCACCATAAAAAGCTACAACATCTAGAACAAAAAGTAGGTACCACAGCGCCATCTACGACACAGATGATGAACTAAACATCAAAATCCAACATCGCGCAAGTAAAATTATCCGCACCATAAGATTATCTAAACCAGTGGTGGGCAAACTTTATTCACGGGGGACCAGAAAGTTGAAACAATTTCAGAGGAGGGCCAGAATTATAGCCAAAATGCATTATAATTTGAAATTTTTTAATCATAAAAATAAACATTACACACCACGTTATTTAAAAATTACAATTTAACTTTTATTCGAAGGCCCTACCATCTACCATGGTAGGTGTGTGAGACATATCAAATTGTTTTTAATTTGCCATAATATCTTCGACTGCAGGTTCGAGCTGCGATGAAGTAACTTTCAGCAGCGAGAAAAGGTGTTCATCATTTATATTTGGTTTTAGCATGTTTGGTGTCAAAATGGCGAGCGAGGTTAAAATCTTTAAATACCGCCATCGCTTCATTACATACAAGACATATTGGCTTACCCTTGTATTCTGTAAAGAAGTTTTCCAAGTCCACTCTTCTTTAAACAGTCGACACTCAGAGTTCGCAGACTTTTCGTTTTTTAACCCCCGACGCAAAAAGAGGGGTGTTATAAGTTTGACCGCTATGTGTGTGTGTGTGTGTCGGTCTCTGGCACCGTAGCTCTTAAAAGTGAACCGATTTGGATGCAGTTTTTTTTTATTTGAATGTTAGTTGCTAGCAGCTGGCGATGATTCTTATATGTTTTATCAAAATCGGTGAAGCCATTTGCTAGATATGGGGGATCAAAGTGGGTATACAAAATCGAATATTTTCAAATATACCCAAGTTCATTTGTTGCGACCTGCAACAAATGGAACTACGCCGCTAGTATCGCTGGCTCCTTTACCTATGCATCTATTATTCTACTTCATACTGCTGATACGACAAAATATAATTATAGCGGGCCATACTCTATTCATTTTGAAAGACCGACGGCGGGCCGGATAAAATCCTTTCGGGGGTGGAGTTGGCCCGCGGGCCGTACTTTGCCCATCACTGATCTAAACAAACCCTCGGGCAGTAGTCCACCAGACATAACACCATATGGAAAATAAGATGAATGAAGAACATTACACCCTGTTTATACCTCCAAAATGACGAAATGAAAATTCAAAATGGCGGACGTGTAAATTCTTAACCTACCTTATACCTACTTATACGGGATGAAAGGATGGAACACCGACGCGAAAACGGTTAAGTACTACGTATTCAGTACGACATTCTGAGACATTTTTCATCAGTTATTAACCACAAAGTTCGGTACGGGTACCTTTGGGGGCGCGACACACAAACCTCCGCTGACTTGGTACCGGCCCCGAAAGGGGCAAGCGTTTAAGTAATACGTCATCCTCAATAATTGTGTAAATATTTAATATTCCGATTATCAAATACTATGAGTGTGCGCTAATTAGGAAAGTTGGATAAAAAGTTCACATGTCATAAGTCAAACTCAAAGCATTTATTTCAATTAGACCATTACAGGCACTTTTGAAAGTCAAACAAAAAAAAAAGCTAAGCTACAGTCACAGTCACAAGGCATAATAACTTGAGAAAGTACTGTAGTTGCACATTCCAAAGCGTAGATGTCTATGGAGAAGAATGGGCAAGAAACTCCATGTACACTCTTTTTAATCAAAATATTGTTACAAAATCTTGGTTACATCATTCACGTTGAGATTATACATACATGTGAGAACGATGTAGAAAGACGTGCACATTAAGAGCGTCCAGAGTAAAAGAACACTTAATAATCAACACTTTCAAAATAAAGTAATTAAAATAAACCGTGGCAGCTAAGAGATGACCAGTCCCAACTGAAGCGCCCGTTCACGAACATGACGCATGGCTCAGCGCCATTCAACTCAACCATATTGAAGGGAACCAAATGACCCGACACACGCGCCTCCATCAGCGAGAAATCTGAGTGAGCATGACATTCTCTCAGCCACCAGGCTACATTCAAGTCAATGAAAGATAAATAAATGTAAATGGTTGCTTTACAGTACAAAGTACTCACACATGTGCTATGCAATTATATAATACTAAGAGATGGAATCTATACAAAGCAAGGATATTATTACAATCTTCTGCAGCTTCCACAATAACTTAACCTGGTAATCAATTAGTTTGCTCCTATGGTTGTGGAGCAGGACCAGCATTGAGCTAAGCATTTTTATCATCAATATAGTCCCCCAACTTATAATATGCTTGCCTACATAGTGTGCGTTTTATACAAGATTTAAATTTCGTCTCATTCAGTTGTAGAATGTGGGGAGGTATTTTATTGTAGCATTTTAAACAGTACCCCATGAAAGATGAGCCTACTTTAGCTAGCCTGAAAACTGGCTGAACTAGTTGGTCCCTATTTCTAGTATTATAGTGGTGTCTGTCACCTCTCTTACTAAATAAATGCAGATTTTTGCTAACATACATGATGTTTTCATAGATGTATTGACAAGGTACTGTCATGATGTTAATTTCTTTAAACAGTTCTCTTAGAGAATCGCGCTTACGTAGATCATATATGGCTCTGATGGCTCTTTTCTGCAGAATAAATATAGACTCAATGTCTGCAGCCCTTGCCCCATAGTAAATTACCGTATGACATAATACTATGAAAATAACTAAAATAGACTAGCCTCGCGGTATCAACATCAGTAAACTGATGGATTGTTCTAACAGCATATGCTGCTGAACTCAGCCGTCCTGCAAGAGATGTTAAATGAGGACCCCATTGTAGCCTTATGTCGAGCGTGATTCCCAAGAAAACAGTTTTATCGACAAATTCTAGTTTCTCTTGATTCAATATTATGTCACAATCACTACTTTTGACATTTGGCAAAGAAAATTTTATGCACTTAGTTTTTTTCCCATTTAGTACTAAGTTATTAGCGGTAAACCAATTATGGACCTGCAGTAGGGCGTTATTGACGTCGTCAAGATTTGTGGCACGTCTGTTTATCCTAAATATTTAAGAAGTATCGTCAGCAAACAACACCATTTGCGGTTGGTTGTTAAATAAGTGGGGTAGGTCATTAATGTACACTAAAAAGAGAAAAGGACCCAATATCGAACCTTGTGGTACACCCATTTTTACTGTTAAACCCATTGAATTGACACCATTTACCTGTACTTGCTGCTGTCTATCATTCAAATGCGATTTTACTAAACTGAGCGCAAGTTTACCTAAACCGTAATACTCAAGTTTCAAGAGCAGGGTTTCGTGATTTACGCAATCAAATGCCTTCGAAAGGTCACAGAAGATTCCTATGGCATCTTGTGCCTCTAATAAAGTAACACCGGCGTCAGTTGTACAACGTCCCTTGGTGAAACCATACTGTTGCTCGTGTAAGATTTTATTGGCGCTAAAATGATTTAGCATTTGATTGAGCATTATCTTTTCAAACACCTTGCTGAAAACCGGCAACACAGATACGGGCCTATAGTTATTGGTGGCTTTACTATCCCCGGATTTAAAAAGCGGTATTACCTTACTGTATTTCATTACACCCGGGAAGACCCCTTGATTCACGCACAAATTAAATATTGAGGCTAAATACGGTGCTATAGTCTCAATAATTGAGGTACAAGCTTTGATAGACATACCCTATAGATCTTCGGTTAATTTGATCTTGATTTGCTTAAAAGCTTTTATGACTGCTATGGGGTTTATATGCTGAAATTTAAATTCATTCGGACAGGGTGAACATTACATACATAACATAAAAACTTGTCTTTAGCGTGCAAGTTTCTTAATTTACCCTTATAAAATCCAAGTGCCTAAATACGGTCATCGCCATTTTGACGGCAGTGCTGGCCGATGCTAAAAATCATGAAAATAGTGGTTTTCGGACATCCAAGCTCCAGTATGTTGAGAATGATTAACTCGTCATTAATTTATGTGACGAATTAATCCATGGTTCAATTTAAATAAGCAGTGGTAATGATGAATTTTTATATGAAAAGTCGAAGTTTCGCGCCAATCGTGCGTGTTTACATTTTTACTTTTCACATTACATCACACAGACGCCTAAAGATTCGATAACAAATATGACAAATATCATTCCAATTATTATAGACAACATGAAAACCTGATCTTAACATAATTTACTAATACGAGTACGGGACCAATAACTCGTAATATTCATTACCACTCCTCAATATGTATTCGAAATTGAGCACCAGTTTTTTTTAATTATCGTGGTGTGTGTGGAAGCGATTATTTCAATCGATTCTTTTTTTGTAAATTTCGATCAAATCGAGAAATAAAATTAAAATTCCTTAGAATTTAAAAAATTGATAGATGGAAATTAAAATAATTTTGTTTTAAGCGTAAAATACAATAAATAAACACTAATGTTTTTTTTAAGTTTACAATAGTTATTTTAATAGTTTTTCGGATGTACTGTACTGTTTTAGTAAGTAATAAACTGAGTTGTTCCAACCAAAATCACTGTATGCCAGGGTCAACATACAAACAGATAATGGCATCAGTAATTAGAAATGTTTATAATGCTAATACTGATTTAACAATATTTATAGGAAATAGTTTAAAAATTACAAAACAAGACATCACAGATAGTGTAACTGAGTTGTTAAAGTTGAATTGTCGTAAAATAATATTGTGTGCTTTCCCATACTTCGAAAAATTGTCAAACAGGAAAAACAATTATATTCACATGTTGAATAAGCATGTTCATTTCTTAGTAGGTCACTATAGTGACAGGCTTGTATTTCTTGATATCAACAGCTTTGTTGGTAAACTTAAGTCGACACGGGGTAAAGTGTATCTACCTATTAGTTGTAGACACAAAATAGCTAGGCTATTAGTTTATAATATTCACTCAGACATAAGTAGTATGTCTATGTTTAGTTATATTATTCAAACTGCGACTATTAGTAATAATACTAATAATTATTTTTACAATTACGGGGAGGATCCATGTGTAACTTTAGAAGATTCTCGAGTGGGGTCCACTAGTACTAGGATCTCATTGTCTTGTAATGGCATGGGAGTCTTGGGGATCACTCCGGATGCTCATTTAAACTAGTTAGTAAGACAACAGAAGATACCAGAAACATTAATGTTACACCGAACAACAACAATGTACCTTCTTGCTCTCAAATAGCTAAATGTAAAAAAGGGGCTAAGCAGAATTCCATGCAGTTATTTCATCAAAATATTCAAGGTTTCTCTTCAAAGCAACTAGAAATTGAATTGTTTTTAGAAAAAACAAAGTTTGAAATTGTTTGTTTCACTGAACATTGGTTAAAAGAATATGAAATGCTTATTAATTTCGCAAATTACAGTGTGGGCAGTTGCTTTAACCGGAAAGCTAAGATTCGTGGGGGTTCATTAATCTTAGTTAAAAATTGTATTAAATTTAAGACTCGTAATGACATTGTTGATCTATCGGTTGAACATAGTATTGAGCTGTCTTGTGTTGAGCTGGATAAGCATGTAATAGTGTGCGTTTACAGACCCCCAAATTATCAAAACTACTCTATATTTGAGTCAGTAATGGAAGATGCTTTAGCAAAACTTGCAACTGGTAATAAATCATTAGTTATCTGTGGTGACTTTAATGTTAATATTTTAGACAAAAATTCGAATAGCAGTAGATTCTTACATCTTTTTAAATCATTTAATTTGTCAAACGTGTTTTCGGAACCAACTCGAATTACTACAAATACTGCTACATGTATTGATAATGTGTTTTGTTGCTGCGATTACTTAGATAAATCCATTGTAAATTACCTTCCTTCTGATCACAGCGGGCAAACCGTTGCTTTCGAGTCCTACACACCATTACAAAGAATCCAGATAAAATCTAGACTAATAACACCCAGTACTTTGAATAAATTTAAAAATAGCTTAATTAGTAATTTAGGCATTCCGAGCCATATTATTGTAAATGTTAATCAATTTTATGAGGAATTCTTTTCGGTAGTTTACACAGAGTTCAATAATACATTAAAAATGAAAACCAAATCTATTTGCCCAAAGTTTATGTTCAGTGACTGGGCAACTAAAGGTATTAGGAAAAGTAGGGAACGATTGTTTGAGCTGTATGGCCTTAAGCCTTACATCAACTCAGAAACTTTTAATAAATATGATACAACTTACTCAAAAATTTTTAAAAACTCCTGTAAGTTAGCTAAAGCCTTATTCATTAGCAACAAGATTAAATCCGCCGATAATAAAATAAAGACGGTTTGGAAAATCATCAACAGTGAAACTAACAGAAATAAAAAATATAATAATGATATCACTCTAGAGACTTCACGTGGTCTTCTTAGCTCTAAAAATGAAGTTGCTCAAGAATTTGTAGATTTCTTCACTAGTATCCCACTTAAAACTACTGAAACCTTAAATTCCTCACCCTTGTTTTCTATTGATTTATTAAGAGCGAACGTTTCGGCCTGTCCGGTTGAGTTTCAATTTAAACATATAAACCCCATAGCAGTCATTAAAGCTTTTAAAGAAATCAAAGTCAAATTAACCGAGGATCTATGGGATATGTCAATTAAAGTTTGTCAAGCCATTATTGAGACTATAGCACCGTACTTGGCCTTAATATTTAATTTGTGTGTGGACCAAGGAGTCTTACCGGACCTTATGAAATACAGTAAGGTAATACCACTTTTCAAGTCCGGGGACAGTAAAGACACCAATAACTATAGACCCGTATCCGTATTGCCGGTTTTCAGCAAGGTGTTTGAAAAGGTAATGCTTAATCAAATGCTCAACCACTTTAACACCAATAAAATCTTGCATGAGAAACAGTATGGTTTCACCAAAGGACGTTGTACGACTGACGCCGGTGTCACCTTATTAAAACATATATTTACTGCGTGGGAAGAGGCCCAAGATGCCATAGGAATTTTCTATGACCTCTCAAAAGCATTTGATTGCGTAAACCATGAAACCCTACTCTTAAAACTTGAACATTACGGGTTAAGGTGGAAGCGCAAGGGTAGCCCGCGAAATTTAAATTTTCTCAAGTTTATTGCAATTTGCAGGTCAGTGTCAAGTTGTATGTAGATGAAAATTTGAATCGCGCCAGTAACACGTATGGAGTTACAGAATTATAATCATTCAAATCATCAATACAGCTCTCCAAGTTCATATAATCACATTCAATAGCTATTTCATGAAAAAGTCACTCTTTGAGATTATATGAACTTGGAGGGTTGTATTGATGATTTGAATGATTATAATTCTGTAACTCCATACGTGTTACTGGCGCGTTTCATATTTTCATCAACATACAACCTGACATTGACCTGCAAATTGCAATAAACGGAAGAAATTTTAAATTTCGCGGGCTACCCTTGCGCATCCACCTTAAGGAAACTTGCGCTCAGTTTAGTGAAATCGTATTTAAACGATAGACATCAGCAAGTACAAATAAATGGTGTCAATTCAATGGGTTTAAAAGTAAGTATGGGTGTACCACAAGGTTCGATATTGGGTCCTTTCCTCTTTTTGGTATATATTAATGATCTACCCCATTTATTTAAAAACCAACCACAAATGGTGTTATTCGCTGACGATACTTCTTTAATATTTAAGATAAACAGACGTGCCACAAATCTCGACGACGTAAATAACGCCTTAATGCAGGTCCATAATTGGTTCACCGCTAATAATTTAGTATTAAATGGGAAAAAAACGAAGTGCATAAGATTTGCTCTACCGAATGTTAAAAGTAGTGATAGTGACATAGTATTGAATCAAGAGAAACTGCAATTCGTCGAAAATACTGTTTTCCTGGGGATCACGCTCGACTCAAGGCTACAATGGGGTCCGCATATAACATCTCTTGCAGGGTGGCTGAGTTCAGCAGCATATGCTGTTAGAACAATCCGTCAGTTTACTGATGTTGATACCGCGAGGCTAGTCTATTTTAATTATTTTCATAGTATTATGTCATACGGTAATTTACTATGGGGCAAGGGCTGCAGACATTGAGTCTATATTTATTCTGCAGAAAAGAGCCATCAGAGCCATATATGATCTACGTAAGCGCGATTCTCTAAGAGAACTGTTTAAAGAAATTAACATCATGACAGTACCTTGTCAATACATCTATGAAAACATCATGTACGTTAGCAAAAATCTGCATTTGTTTAGTAAAAGAGGTGACAGACACCACTATAATACTAGAAACAGGGACCAACTAGTACAGCCAGGTTTCAGGCTAGCTAAAGTAGACTCATCTTTCATGGGGTACTGTTTAAAATGTTATAATAAAATACCTCCCCACATTCAACAACTGAATGAGACAAAATTTAAATCTTGTATAAAATGCACACTATGTAGGCAAGCATATTATAAGTTAGGGAATTACATCGATGATAAAAATGCTTGGCTCAATGCTGGTCCTGCTCCACAACCATAGGGGCAAACTAATCAGAAGCTCATGTGAAATTATTGTGGAAGCTGCAGAAGATTGTAAAAATATCTTTGCATTGTATAGATTCAATCTCTTAGTATTATATAACTGCATAGCACATGTGTGAGTACTACGTACTGTAAAGCTACCATTTACATTTAGTTATCCTTCATTGACTCGAATGTGCCCTGGTGGCTGAGAGAATGTCAGGCTCACTCAAATGTCTCGCTGATAGTGGCGGGTGTGTTGGGTCGTTTAGTTCCCTTCAATATGGTTGAGCTGAATGGAGCTGATGCATGCGTCATGTTCGTGAACGGGCGCTGTCAGTTGGGACTGGTCATCTCTTAGCTGCCACGGTTTATTTTAACTACTTTGTTTTTAAATTGTTGATAGTTATAATCTTTTACTCTGGACGCTCTTAATGTGCACGTCTTTCTACATCGTTCTCACATATATGTATAATCTCAACATGAATGATGTAACCAAGATCTTGTAACAATATTTTGATTGAAAAGAGTGTCCATGGAGTTTCTTGCCCATTCTTCTCCATAGAGATCTACGCTTTGGAATGGGCAACTACAGTACTTTCACAAGTTATTATGCCTTGTGTCTGTGACTGTAGCTTCGCCTTTGTTTTTCTGACTTTCAAAAGTGCCTGCGAAGGTCTAATTGAAATAAACGCTTTGAGTTTGAGTTTGAGTTTGTACATTGTTGTACTAATACCGACACAACAATCAGCACAGACTAACTATGGCTATATTCGCGCCGTTTTTTTTTCTACATATTTCAAAACTTAAATTATGAAAGTATTCGTTGTTCAGATTTATATTGTATTTAAATTAAGTATATATTTTATTGTGATTTTTTTTATGATGAAAATATGCTTCTTTTATTTAACTTCACTTGTTAGTAACTATTGGTCAAATCTTGCAACTGAATTTCAAACCAGTTCCCCTATACCGATTGAGCTGAAATTTTGCACACACTTTTGGTTCTGGTGACAATACTATTTTATGAGAAACATTACTTAGTCCTGCAGCCAGGATCGTCTCCTCACGAGAGAACTCCTTAACGGTTAACAGCGCGGACACAAAACTCTGTCTAAGCGTTTAATTTTGATAGATATTGATGATTCAAGACAATGTTGGTATAACAAAGTTCGATGCCTGTACTAGGTTAAACCTGTATCACAGGCGGCATGTTTCTAATAAATACTATTTGGGCAATGGATTTCTTAACAATATTTAACATTATAGTGAAAAAGCATAATAATGAACTAAGGTAGTATGGGTTAATATATAATATTATGATATACCTAATGTACTTAAACGCTATTATAAGATACGAACAAAAATAATTAAGGTCACACATGTATATAAAATCGAAGGAAAACAATTTGTAGCACTTATTTGCTAATACTAATGATTGCAAAAAAATACATGATAATAAATTAAACACAAACACATTTTTGTTGCGGACGACAATTTGCTTAGACAGCGAAAGATCAGCGGAATTATGGCTTATGATGCACTAGGTGCCCTCATAATCGACGGAGTTAATGTATCTGTATTCCGCTATTTTTCTAGCAGGGCATTCGACGTCTCCCGTTTTGTGGTCACTTTTTAAAGCGGGAGAGCAAGTCGCGCATTCGGACATCATATGACCTTCTTCACCGCAGTGACCACATGTAGAATTTACGTCCCTGCAAGATTTGGCTGCATGGCCATACTGCTGGCATTCATAACACATCTTAACTAAAGTGAAGTCCCTGACAGGACATGATGTCCAATTTATAAAAATCCTTGATTGAGGTATAAGTAGTTTTCGTATGTTGGCCGCAACATCAATAACGTAGTTACAGGTCGCAGCCTCTCTCTTTCCAGATTTGTGGCTTAATTTTACCAAGGTCAAGAAGGATTCTAGGGATATCGCTGGTAACTTGTCAGCTATATTTTGCTCGAAAATGCACTTGAAGACCTCATTTTCAGCCAAGGAAGTCGGCACTCCTACAACCACGATCCGGGGTTTGCGCTTGTTGGGTTCGTCGGCGGAAAGTCCAGATGTAGAGAGCTGGACTGCGTTCTTTGCTTATCGGCGTCCTGTTTCGTCTCGGTACTTATTATTACGTCACCATTTTTTCGGACACCACGTACTTGCAGCTTCATTTGCTCGGGCCGTATGATTTGTTGCACCAGTTCTTTTGTTTTGTCACTGGTTTTCAATTTATCATTGGGATTAATGGCGACAGAGCTTAAGTTATTGGGTCGAACGAAATGGTTCGATCCCCTTTTCACCATATCCGCAAAATGCACTTGAATCATCAGAATGTTTACTTGAAGCAATTTTTTTTTTTTGAGGTTTCACGTTTTTGTGTTTCTTATCATTTACTAGCTGTTGCTCGCGGTTTCGCTAGCGTTTTGGTCGGAAATTATCCCCGGGCACGTTGTAAATATAGCCTATGGCACTCGGGGATAATATAGCTTCCTATTAGTGAAAGTATTTTCAAAATCGGTTCAGTAGATCCAGAGTTTACCCCCCCTACAACCTCACAAACTTTACCGCTTTATGATATTGGTATAGATTAGAGGAGGAGGAGAGGAGATTTATTCTCCTTCTCTTGAAATCAGCTAAAAGCATCAAATAATTACTGAATAAGATTATTCTAAAAGATAGCATAAATGTAAGGCTTAGCGTTGCCATACAACGTGGCAACGCCGCCAGTCTCTTGGGTACATTACCAGTTGACAGCGTTGAGGAGGAGTTTTTTGACGCCATTTTTGAAGTTTGTTGCTAGGTTATATAATATAGGTTATTTTAATTTATAAATGTAAAATTAAAATCAGTCGCATAAATGTTAATTTTAAAATGAAATAATTATTTGAAATTATTTCATTTTACCAAGGAGTTTTTATTCCGTTTCAACTTTTTTTCCAAACTTGATTTCATTGCGAGTAATCGATTAGGCTGACTGCAACTTTTTGATCGAATGATCAATCTTGGGTCAACACTAAGAGTTGATAATAATATTACTGTCAGCAGATAGAATGTTACTGTCCTTATTTTGCCCTTTCGAGTTTTTTTAGCAAACGAGAAACTTGTCCATGTACATTATTTCCAGCGAATCAGTTACCTATTTTTGGAAGGGTGTAGTGGTATGTAATTTACACATATTTGGCAATAGACTGACGCCGTTTTACCGACATGACCACGTT
Source organism: Eugnorisma glareosa (assembly GCA_947578425.1). NCBI lineage: Eukaryota > Metazoa > Arthropoda > Insecta > Lepidoptera > Noctuidae > Eugnorisma > Eugnorisma glareosa. Next base: position 14,057,432 of record OX387974.1, on the reverse strand, counting down.
TTTGGAGATATTAACCACAAACGTATGAAACAGCTGCCGCGACATATTTTTCATTATAAAATCGAATGCTGAAAGGTCACGAAAATTCTTGAGTTTCATGACAATGCGCTTCACCCCGCCGATTCAGCTGATGTGTCATGTGTCAAAATTCTGTCGTGCTTAAAAAAAAACAGCGGTTCCATACATTTTGACCGTGTAGGTATTGCACTTTTGAAAGAAACAGTTGTTTTTTTGTTTTTATATTACCGATGAAAAGTTTGTATGTGGGGGCTCAGAATGAGGTACTGAATACGAGGTTACAGTTTTCGCGTCGGTGTCCCTTCCACCCAGTAGATACATCTTCATTCTAACAAGTAATAGTTATTTATGGTACTAGTGCGGTAAGTTAGTTTTTACAAACAAGTAGACCAATGTAAGCCCGAGACGTAGTTTAGGGCTTACCATAGTCACGAGTTTGTAAATATCAATTTTTGCATGTGTGTCATATAAGGTTTTTCAACATATTTGCGAGAAAACAGTACAATATGTATGAAACAAACTTTTTCATTAGACTATTTTTATTAGCAAATAAGAAATTATACAGATAGGTCATTATACTCTTAATAATTAGACATTATTAATTTCACACGTAGGTACCTATTATGTTGAACGGGAGAATGTGGCGTAAACGTCGGCGACGACGTTGGTGGCGGCGGAGCTTGCAACGGAGGCGGGGGTGGCTAGACGTTATTGCGTGAGGTAGAAGGGCGCGATTATTTATATTTAAACAGTTTGATATCTTGTCGCCTATTTAAATTTTATTGTACACCGAGTCTTCAATATAACCCTCTGTAACATTATTAGAGCGCCATCCTTCATGGCGTTTCAGTGTAATGATATCATCGTCTCCGGAATTAGTTGGTTTTTAGAGTGGTTTTAACATTGAATATATTGACCACATTGAGGACAGCTACTTCACACGTAATTCATTGAAATAAAGCTATCAAAATATTTTTAGAGAATGATTGAGTCTTCCATGCTACAAAATTATTGTAAATCTTTAAATAGCGCTCGCGATTTTGGCGGCAAGAGACCGTTTTCTGCAGTTTGCGCTTCATTCAAAATCTCAGGTGGAGTAGATTCCATATTAATATCAGATTCCGCGCTTGAGCTCACATTATTATTTTGTTTTTATCAGTCGGAAATTCTTTGAAGTTTCTAATATGAAAATGGCGCGAATTTGCAAAGGGCGCCACATGCAAGTGGTGAAAATTAGAACTACATCTTTATTTATTTATTTATGTAAACTTCATGTACAACTTCATGTACAATAGTGGTACATAGGATTTAATGCCATTAGGCATTCTCTACCAGTCAACCTTTGGGTTCAATAAGAAAACGCTGTGGTAGGGTACAAAATAACTAGGTATCTAAAAAAAAAAAAATATATATAAGTGCTTATAGTGATACTAATACACATAATACATACAAGATAAACTAATAAATATTATAACAAATACCAAAATATAAAACGAAAAAAACCTAATAATAATTACCGTGACTCGACTTTAAATTGAGAGTTATTTATTCTGACTTAGATAGTGGTTACGAACTTTTCTCTTAAAAGTGAATTTGCTTTCAGCTTTCTTAATGCCAAAAGGTAGCACGTTCCAGAGCTTTATAGTAGAGATAGCGTAAGAATTTGACTTAAAACCGGTGCGGTGTGAAGGAATTTGTAGAAGTAGATTCTTGGAAGCTCGAAGGTTACGATTGTGAGAGCTGCCCAACACTTTGAAGTATTTTTTTAGATAATCGGGAGCACATCGATCGTACATAATCGTGAAGAGCATGCAGAGAGATCTGAGGGACCTCCTGAGTCGGATAGGCAACCATTTAAGCTGAGAACGGAAGGCAGAAATGTGATCGTACTTACGAAGGCCAAAAACAAAGCGAATACAATTATTGAGAAGTCGATCCAATTTATTTAGAAGTTCTTGGGAAAGATCAGAATAACTAACATCAGCATTATCGATAATGGGAAGTACAAGTGACTGGACCAAAGTAAGTTTGGTGCTAGATGGCAGGAAATGCTTGAATCTATAGAGAGACCGCAGTGAGAACGTGACTTTCTGGCTCACCTGAGCCACGTGTTTATTCCAACTTAAACTGCCGTCAATGTACAGACCTAAGTCTTTTACGTGCGGTGAAAGAGATATGACGGAGTTTTCGTACATCAGTGGCATAAGTTGGCTAGTGTTCACATTTCTCAAATATTACGAACTACCAATGAGGATGGCCTGAAATTTCCCGACGTTAACAGAAACCCCAAATTTGCCAGACCATTCTTCGATAGTTCGAAGATCAGCGTTGAGTGATGAAATGCAATTGTCAAGGTTGACTATGTCTGACTGAGCGTATAGTTGCAAGTCATCAGCGTACAGATGGTAAGAACATTTGAGGTCAGCAGTGATGGAGTTAATAAATAAAGAAAATAAGAGAGGAGAAAGTATACCGCCTTGTGGAACACCAGTTACCAGGTCACACCAGTCAGAGCAATCCTGACCAGCACGCACCGCCTGCTGGCGACCACGAAGATATGATGAAAACCAATCACGTGACAACGAAGAGACCCCAATTTGAGCCAGTATGGCCAGGAGAATGTCGTGATCAACGGTGTTAAAAGCATTGGAAAAGTCTATTAAAACCAAGACCGTTAATCTCGAATTCTCCAGGCCATCTCTTATGTCTTCAGTAACTTTAAGCAGAGCTGTGGCTGTGCTGTGGCCAGGCCGAAAACCAGATTGGAAACTGGACAACAGGTCATTCTTAAATACGTAGGAGGATACTTTATCAGTATTAAAGTGAGCAAACGTATTGAGCAAAAGCGATTCCAAGGAGGTTCGATCGGTCAGCTTATTTATTCTCATAATGTGAAACTCCTTGGTGGAATACTTATAATATTTTTTTATGGAAATAAAAAAAAAACCGTAAAGAACACGCACGGTGCGATACAACGGGCTATGCGGTAAAATAGGTACTTAGGTGAGAGTACCTATTTTACCGCACGTTCCGTTGTATGGTGCGTAATTTTTAACTTTCGAACAATGTATACAGGCTTCGTAAATGCATTTTATGAGCAAATGTGTTGAAAACTTCTTTACAAATAGTAACGAGACCTACCATCAGGCTGTCCTATGAACAGTAAGGCATTCCCTACGAACGGCAGTGCCCGTGGACCTGGCATCGTCTTGGCCATCTCGATCATTCTCCTGTTCTTGAACCTCCATAGCAACCACAAGGCTGACAATGTGCCTCCTATGATGTACAGCGACCAGTGCATCCTGCAACAAGAATTTACGCGATTTATTAATGGAGCTTCTATCTATTCTGGATTTCTTCGCGCGAAGGTCACAAATTACTTAATATTTATTATTATTTACATTTACATTCATATTATATTTATGTTTTTTTTTGTTTAGCCTGCACAAATACTTCTTTATTTTGTGTTTTTACTTTTTATTTCATAAAGTTGTTTTATATGTATTATAATCCAAGTAGTGTTTGTTTATTTTCTTATTCATGTAATTAAATATGCCGTCTAGGCTTCCGTAAATTTTTTCGCGGGTGACCACTGAAAAGCAGCGCTGTGCTGTGGGCCCCTCATAGCACATCAAACAGGACCATGCTCTGCTTGTCGCAGTTACAACGTGCAAATCGTCAACTTGTTTTTGTTCAGTCCTTTTGTATTTATAGATATTTGTTATGCCTTGCAGGTATGTTTATTTTATTTTTTTGTCATTTTGTATGAACGTCATGTACCTGCGAAATTTATTTCTTTCTTCTGTCCGCGATTATTAGGACAGCCATTTCGATATAGATAGAACTAGTCTAATATTTATTTTTAAACATCTAAATCTCCGAAAGTATACTGTTTTCGACAATTTATCACAGAATATTTTCGTTTTGTAATATTTTTTCTGTCGATTGCCGTAAGTTTTATCATTGGCCGCCAAAATTTTAAGTCGTCCATAGTGGGGTCCCATGTAGGGTGACCATAAAGATTAGGTATGCCTATGAGGTAGGATGCTCATGAGAATTTTGGGAGAATTAAAAAAATACTGATTTATAAACTGCTAAGTTATAATCTAATAAAAAAAGATTGTATCATGATTTCCAAAGCTTTACGTAATCTCATATTTTTGCTTTGTATAAAAAAGTAAAAAACATAGAAAAATTGATCATATTATTTCAAAAGTAATTTATTAAAATATGCGAATTTCTGGGACTCCTAAAAGTTCTTCACCTAGTCTTTGTCACCTAGTGATATGAGGGTTTAGATAAAAGAAATCTAAATATTTAAAATCACAGGATCAGTTTCATTTATTAAAGAATTTGTGAAAAAAAACATTACCAGTATAGAAATAACTTGCTAACATATAATATAAAAAATATCAACACAGTGCTATCTGTGCGGGCTGTTTGACGCCATATTTGTTTTGGTGACTACTAGCGCCGCAGTGGGAAAAAAATTGAATCATTTGACTGATTTTACGTCCGCTCTGTTCAAAGGGCTATGTTACAATCCGCTAACTAGTTGGTCGTTGAGTGACGCTTGTTCAATCAACGTTCGGCCTAGTCATTTAATTGAATGTTGTCATTCAATGAACGCGCTAGTCATTCAATCAAATAGCAGATTCAACCAGATGAGTGCGACACATCCATCAGCAAAATGTTTTAAATGAAAGCACTCAAACATTGTGCTGATGGAAAATTACGGCCAATACAGTTTGGCAACGCAGCGCTAGTCTGTTGGCATCATTATCGTCAACTGCAGTTGACAGCGTTGAAAATTTTTTTGACGCCATTTTTTTGTTTATTGTTAATTTTGTTACTTTAGATTATTTTAATTATAAATGTACTATATATAATTTGGTAATGATAAATATAATCTAGTTAAATTACATCAGTAAGAATATATTTCAACTCCGAATTGAAATATCAATAAATTTTATTTTGAGTTTCAAGCTCCAAAAAAATATAAATAAAAGAATACATACAGTAGGTAATAGAAGGCAAATTGGATTTGCATCACGAATTCAATAGTACATTGTTCACCGAGAGGAGAAAGTGACCGATTACCGTCGAGGGTGTCGTTTGAAACACCCGAGATCGGGAATAGCAATTTCTCTCCAGTGATACATAGTGCTTTATACTACACATAAGAGGAAAATAAAAAACTAAATCTGCGCCAATGGCGTCTGCAATTTTCACATGTTCTTTTTTCAAATTGTTTATCCTGCCGCCGCAGGGTCGCACTGCCAGCCCGACACCATCCAACACACAGCTAGTGGCCAGTGTCATTTTGCGAACTTGGAGATAAAAACTCACTGTAAAAACTTTTTGACTTTTGATATTTAGGTTACCGGCGCATAGTCTTACCCAAAATTAAAAAAGAAAAACCACGTAAGAAATGGATTTTCATACACTTTTCTCTCCCGCTCAGATGCGTTTTCTCCCCACATATTTGTTCGATATGCAATGACGTACTTTCTACCGTAAATTTGATAAAGTATCAAGGTACTTTCCAAGCAGGTGTAGTATAAATAAAATGCAAGCTATACATGAACGATGCTTAGATAATTCGACTCGTCTTTTCTATTTCTTTCTCGTGTTTCTTTTATGCCGCCCATGGGCCTCTGACTTAGTTTTCCATGTTTTTTTCTATTATTAGATTGAGGTCAAGAGCTAGGTTTATTACGCACTAAAAACTAGTTAAAAAAAAAACAGGCCTACGGGTCGGCCTTCAAGGAGAAGCTACATTGCCAGTAAATGAAAAATATATGAAAATAGTTTCTTGGTAGTACCAGTTTAGGAATCAACAAAATTTTGTGATTGATCCTCCTTTTAGGCAGATAGAACTCCTTTTATGAGATACAAGATTTTATTTGGACGTTTTTATTGCCCATAATTACGTACTAAGTAGTGCTGCAGTCAGTCCGTTCAAAATATTGGTTGATGGTAATTGAGTGCATTCCTTGAAATTGGTGTTACTGAACCTAGAGTTGGAAATCGATTGGGGAGGCCTATGTTCAGCAGTGGACAGCAACGGGCTGAAATGATGATGATGATGAAACCTAATAATTGCAATGAAAAAAAAAAACTTATTTCCAGCTTTTTAGTTTAGTAACGTGAAAGATTTCGCAGACGATTTAACTTTTTTATTAATGTAAGATATTTTCCATGTTTTTAATCGATTTGTCACTTCGAATTACTTTTAAACATGTAAGTAGCGTATATTTTTTGTAATCCCCTGTTAATTTCCTTTATGTTGGTACCCTACTCGATAGGTTTGTTTACTTTTGTTTAATAACGTAGATATTCGTAGAGATCTACGTTATTAAACAAAAGTAAACAAACCTTAACTCGCGCGGATTTTTGGCGCGTAATATACAGTAGGTAGTAATGGTAACTACTCTATATTTCGCGCCAAAAAACCGCCATTTTGAGTTTTTCTTCAAACACCCTAAAGACACTTGGGGTTTTAAGATACCTTAACTGTCGAAATCCATCCAGCCGTTTGGAAGATACGAGGTAATAAATGAATTTACAAACAAATAAACAGACAAGAAACGCGCGAAAAACATAACCCTTCTTTGGCGTTCGGGTAAAAACAAACTTGAAGCGTGTTTAAAAAGGGAAAAAAAAGTTTTCGTTGTCACTTACTCCAAGGTTATTTTTTTCTTTTTAGTGCTTTTTACAAAAGGTGTTTTTAAAACCGACTGATTTTTGAGGTATTTCTCAGTAGCAGCCACGGAATCTGGATTTGTGCCGGTTGATGGCAATAGGCTCGCCCCCTATTACATGAGACGTAAACATAACTGGCGAAATGTGGGTGTACTATTAGTTACACCTCTGTCTAACCCCTCGGGCATTACAGGAGTGATGTTGTGTGTTTTAAAAAAAAACTTGTATTTTTAACCGACTTCCAAAAGGAGGAGGTTATCAAGTAGTCAGTTTTTTTTTTAAATTTTATTTTGTACATCTCGCTAAGTTGTTTGTACAAGGTCAATATAAACAGTTAATAAAAAAAAGAAAAACAAATCACTTTGAGTCAATTTTTAACAGAATTTCTTGGGGTCGTTAAACCTTCGGCCGAAGGCTGTGGCAACAACCGATTAATCATCTTCAGCTTCGTGCAAAAATCGACCTTCGGTCGGACACTAACAGCCTATCATGTTTCCACTGCTGTTACTCAGGCCTGCTCTGTCGGAGAGGGAGTACCCGTAAGTTGGTGGATCCAAACAGCCCGTGCGTGTTGTTAATCATTGTTAACCGACTTCCAAAATGAGGAGGTTATCAAGTCGTCTGTTTTGTTTTTTTTTTGTGTGTATGTTCAGCGACATCTTCGCCAATTGTGAACCGATTTCGATGATTCTTTTTTTTTGGTAGAATATTGTTTTGCGGTGGTCTCATTTCAAATTTGGTGAAGATCTGATGCTGATCTTCGGAGATACACTCTTCAAAAATAGACGGCAAATCTGTCGTGATTGCTGCAATCGCTTGGATGTTTATTGTTTATACAACATCATAACATAATATCACGCTTGTATGCTCTAGGGGGTACGCAGATGTCTACTGTACAACTTTTCGACAGTTAGGTATGTTAAGTTCTATTTTATTGGGGATAAGCCTATTGCCATGAAATGTATTGTTAGCGGTTCACTAATGTTTCACCAAAACTCTTTTGACAATATTTTAACCGACTTCAAACAAAATGAGGAGGTTCTACGTTTGACTGTGTGTCCCGTATGTTCACCGATTTCTTCGCTAATTGTGGACCGGTTGTCAAAATTCTTTTTTTATTCGAAAGCCAAAGCTACTGAGGTGGTCCCGTTGTCACAAAGTTAGAATCTGATGATGGGATCCCAGGGAAATCGAGGGCAACCCTGACATTTTACAATGTTTTTCATATAGGTACTTTCTAACGATATTTGTACCTGATAATCATTTTCTCATGTTGCTGAGCTGATGATGGAAGGTATAAGTCAGGATCGGATGCTGATCTTCGGAGATATACAATGGAACGCTTCATTAATAGACAGAAAATCTGTCGTGATTGCTGCAATCGCTTGGATGTTTATTTTTTACACAATATTAGAACATAACATAACGCCTGTATGCTCTGAGGGAGTACGCAGATGTGTACAGTACACCCAGATATCGACAGTTAGGTATGATAACGATATAAGTTACATTTTATTGGGGATAAGCCTATGACCATGAAAGGAGTTGTTAACAATGTAAAATAAATGTACCTATGGCAAATATTTGTGTAGAATATTAAAACTAAAAAAGGAAAAAAAAAAAAACTTTTTTGCAAAAAATAAAACCGACTTCAAAAACAAAAAAAAAAACGTGGAAAAATAACTTTAGCTTCAGAAGTCGGTGGCAGAAATATTCAATCGAACAAACAAAAGTCACCGACTTCTGAAGCTAATGTTATTTTTCCACGTTTTTTTGTTTTTGAAGTCGGTTTTATTTTTTGCAAACAAGTTTTTTAGTAAACCCTTTGTAGTTTTTTAAGTTGGAAATAAGTAACGCGTCGTTTTTGCAGGGTCTCTTGCAGAGATCAGTTTGAACAATGCAGCTCATAAATTTTAGTCTATTCTTTTTTTAATAATCCGTTTGGCATTTAATAGTGTGAGTACCGTGTGAATGGGAAGAATTATACAATAGGTAATGAATAGAAAGAATGGATTATTTCGGATTAAATTGAATTGGATGTTCGTCACGAATTCATTAAAACAAGAAACAAATAAAATTCAAACTATACCTGAACAATGCAGCTGTTTGTCTTTTGAATTAAATAAAATAAAATGCATAATTCGTCTCTTTTTTCCTATTAATATTACAGTCCCACGGGTCGATCTTCAAGATTAAGCCACATAGCCGAGGTCCGTGGATGGGTGAACAGTCATTATAAAGGGTGTATCAAGAGCCTTTACGCCGAAAAGCACTGCCGAAAGGCACTGTTCCCCCCGTCATTGCCATATTTTTTTTGTTCTAGACCATTCTAATTACGGAGATATTGGGGTCAAAGTTCCAACTTTTTCACAAGTGTTTTTTTAAACAGATGTTTTTAATGTAAGACTTTGGCTTTAAACACCTCCACGGCCCCCGTTCTATTCGATCCATCCATCAGCACAATGTGTTGAGTGCGTTACATTGAGTTCTACCGTAAAACGTGATTTTTCACCCCAAAGAAAAGTCGTTTCGTAAAGTTACTTATTTTGATGTACACAGTGCTTGGTTGACGGCTTCGTTAAGGGTCTTGTTACACCCTGTATACTAAGTTTCAAGGAATGGAGGGAAGCCTTTGCCCAACAGTGGGATAATATGGACTAGCTATAATAATAATAAATTGCATTGAAAAATTGCTAATGTCAAAGCCATTATTCAACTAAACCTGTCAGTAGGTATTTCAAATGCAATTATTGTTCTAACGCGCCCTAGGGTCCAGTTTTAGGAACTGGGTTCCGTGCTACTGCTAGCACGTTAAACTATTATCCTTTCTTCAACATCTGCCTGTCTGGCTAGCCCATGCCCAACTATGTCGGAGTCTGCTTCCGGTCTAACTAAATGTAACTGCATACCATTATTTTTTCACACGAAGCGACTGTGTATGTTCCTGAATGCCGAAAATTAAAAAATCTGAAACGAAATTGATAAATAATTAAAAATACTTACTCAAAATCTCACACAATTATTTTATTATATTAAAATTTCCCACACTATCTTCACTTTTAAAGTTACTAAATTAGAACTAGTGTTATCGTTACCTCAATCGTCTTATAAGTAAGCCACTTCGAGTTAAACAGACTAACTTATATACCCCTGATGCAACTTATCTGTACATCTTCTATACAAATAATACATAATACATACATACTACATACAAATAAATAAAATAGAAGAGTCTGTTTGTAATACCAAAATTGTTTGTTGTACGCTCTTTTTTGGCTTCCAGATTTCAGTAAGTTGGTTTCTATTATTTTTATCTTAAGGTTTTTGTAGTCTTTTTTGAGAACTTTGTTTGTGTTCTTGTATAAGCTTGAAAGTTCTTGCTTGTCTTCTTTACTTTTTGGTAAAGAAGACAATTCAATTCGTCTATATAACATATCCTTTGTTTCCACTGAAACTGTGTCTTTTGTTTCTTTTGTGAAACTTAATTTATTTAAGCTTTGTGTTATAGCTGATTCTAATCTATACTAATATTATAAAGCTGAAGAGTTTGTTTGTTTGTTTGTTTGTTTGTTTGTTTGTTTGTTTGAACGCGGTAATCTCAGGAACTACTGGTTCGAATTGAAAAATTCTTTTTGTGTTGGTTAGCCTATTTATCGAGGAAGGCTATAGGCTATATATCATCACGCTACAACCAATAGGAGCGGAGCATCAATGACAAATGTTGCAAAAACGGGGAAAAATTATTCTCTTTGATAGCTTCCGTTGCGTGCGCAGCGTAAACGGTTAAAGTTGCACAAATATAATGTAGCAGAGAATTATTCCTCTTAAAAAGGTCTCAAAAAAAGTCCGCGACGGCACATGCCTATCTTTTAAGGTTGACTCACAATAACCATTTTTATGATTTTAAAATTTGGTCAAAATTAATGTTTTATTTGCGAAGGTGTTTTTACCGACATAGTATTAATCCTTATCAAAATAAATATGTTAGTCATCTTTAGCATTTAATTGTGACCAAAATTGACCTGTACACTATTCAATTTAGATGAATATCTTAGGAGATATCACAGTTTTAAAATAACTCCGCATCAAAATAATGACCCGCGCGCGCTGCGAGGCGGGTGTTCATGTTGTTGGGAAAACCAATGTGATTAGATTCAATGCACAAATATTGTGGGGAACTTAGAGAAGGTTTTAGTTTTTGTTTCATGCTGTAATCAGTGCTCTCTATCAAAAGATTTATAAATTTAAAGTGTTCAAGAAGAACTTACCATCATTGTGTAAGATACATGCAACGACATCTATTGCACCAAAATGGTACTAATTAATAAAAATGTGCTCACAAGATAACTTTTAAATCGGGTCTGAGAGCAAAAAGTACTCTAGATTAGTCTACATGACGCTATAACCCTGTAGAGTGTGTGTTCGATCGCTTTACATGCATTATATTTTAACGGTTAAATTTCGTGCTCGATAGATGGCGCTATTAATTTCACTCCATTTTCTGAGTCGCGGTGTTAAGTTTTCCGTGAAAGAATGACCCTCGCCCGTGTCAAATGTCTGAAGCTTGGTTTATTAACCAACGAAACAAAAAGAGGAGGTTCTCAATTCGACGCGTCTATATTTTTTTATTTTATGTATGACCTGACCACGTATAACTTTTTACAGAGAAGTCCGATATACATGATCTTTTGTTTTTTAAATTGAGAAATCATGTTTGGGCTCATTTCCTGCACCTTGATGAGAACTTTAGATCTAGCTGGAGTATGACGTCATCGAAGGTCTGACGATGGAGACGGAAGGCACTTGCAAGAGGTCCTCAAGAGTTTGCAGCAACAATAACGTGTTTGGGCTCAATTCATGCACCTTGATGAGAACTTTAGACCTAGCTGGAGTATGACTGTCATCGAAGGTCTGACGATGGAGACGGAAGGTAGTTGCAAGAGGTCCTCAAGAGTTTACAGCATCTATATCGTGTTTCGGCTGATTTCATGCACCTTGATGAGAACTTTAGACCTGCCTGGAGTATGTCTATCATCAAAGGTCTGACGATGGAGACGGAAGGCAGTTGCAAGAGGTCCGCAACAGTTTACAGCAGTTTTATCGTGTCTCGGCCCATTTCAAGAACTTTGATGAGAACTTTCGTTCTAGCTGGTGTATGTTTGTCATCGAGTGTCTAAAGATGAAGACGTAAGGCTGTCGAGGGTCGCGGGCCTGTGGACAGTGAGTAATGGGCTAGCTCGCCATCCGTCCGTCTTATGACGACAGGCCGTGGTGACGGCGTGTTCATGTTCCACACGCGCCTCAAAGAGATGTCAGCAAACGGGAAGGGATCCGAGAGGAGCGAGGCCTGCCAGGGTTGCGGGACTGTTCGAAAGAGATACCGCGGCCCTGGTACGCAAAGGGCAACAGAAGAAACGTGGGTGAATTTTAGTCAGTACAAGTCTGACAATCCCTTCCGCTCCGTCCAGAGCGGGAGGGGTCATTTGATGATTATCCATCGGTAATAGTATATAATAGGGATTTACTCCTTTTGAGAGCTTCCGTTGTGCGTGAACGGTTAAAGTTACGCAATTATCATGTATGTCGGAATTGTCCCTCTTAAAAAGCTCTAAAAAAATATCCGCAATGGCCATATGTCTAACTTTTAAGGTTGACGCACACTCTCTCTAACCTCTCTTTCTTTTATGTACGCACGCACGCAGACGAAGTTGCGCGGGTCAGCTAGTTTATTATAATAAGATTCTACGTCGTCAGTTTCGTGACAAAATTTTACGCTTACCGTTGTCTTTAGTGCGTTTAAGAGATAAGTAACATTTTCTTCGCCTTTCAAAATGGTTCGTTTGTTGCCAAATATTAATCTGCTTTTCTTCTGGTTTCTTAAGATAAAATGTATCTCGTATTAGCTTATGGTCGCTCGGGAATAGGTTGTTGTTCATGGTAAAACTTTCTGGCTTATTACCGATAATGTAATCAATTTGGTTTTTGATGTTTCCATCTGGCTTTGTATTTATTACTGTTAGTTTGTTTTCCAATGCATAGTTTAGTAGACGATCGCCACTATTATTTCTGTAGTGATAGGACCGTATGGTCCGTACATTTTCGCCCTGCTTTCGCTGTCCAATTTTTTAATTCCAGTCACCCATTATAATAAGTACTCCGTTGGCGAGGTTTAGAGCTGCTTGTAATTGGTCTGAGAAGGATGTTATTTCTTCTTTGAGTGCCCCGTGGGTAGGAGCGTCTATTTGTACTAATGATATTTTTTGTGTTATATATTTTAGGCTGGGAAAACACACTCTTTCTGTTACCTATGTAGTTTTCAATGTTTGACTTCCAACTCCGTACAGGCCTGTTGTTTCTCCTGTATGGCAAAATATACGTTTTTCTAGTTCTATTTTGTGGCTTCCAGTTCTTCTGACTTCAGCTAGACCAAAAATATCATATTTAATTTTGTTAAGGGAATGTTAAGAGTAAAGTCATTTTTTGTGGAGATAGGAGCGATCTTACATTATAATGAGCAGATGTACAGTTGTTGTTGTGTTGGAGGGTTACGCTCTTTATCCCCCGCGGTGACAAGCCGTATTGGGAGATCGTGAGAGGGGGCCAGCTGTGGTTGCTATATGACTTGAGTTGTTTCTTTTTCTAGAGAGTGGAAGGTTAGCTTCGGTTTTTGTATTATAAACTTTCAATATTCCTATTAATGTTTTGGTCTTTTTAGTCGATTGTACAGTTATGCTGACTTTCTTCTTTATTATTTGTGATTGTTTCTGGTGATACAGACAGGTTTCTCAAATGCACTGTTTTAAACTTTCACGGTTTACAACTACACATAAACTGTCACTTACGGAATGTCTTCCGTGATTGTCTTTAACGTTTTTCGGGAGCTCAAAATTAAAGACAATCACGGAAGATATCCCGTAAGTGACAGTTTATGTGTAGGTTTCTCATGTTTGTGAAATAATAGGATGCGTTTGTTTGTTGGTTGTTCAATACAATTTAGTTTAACATAATTAATACCGTTCTTTTTGAAATTTAAGTAGGGGTAGCAAAAAAAAAAAACATTTGCCCAAAGTAGGTGGTAGGTAGTAGGTAGGTAGTAGGTAGGTAGTAGGTAGGTAGTAGGTAGGTAGTAGGTAGGTAGTAGGTAGGTAGTAGGTACGTAGTAGGTAGGTAGTGGGTAGGTAGTGGGTAGGTAGTGGGTAGGTAGTGAGTACGTAGTGGGTAGGTAGTGGGTAGGTAGTGGGTAGGTAGGGGGTAGGTAGTGGGTAGGTAGTGGGTAGGTAGTGGGTAGGTAGTGGGTAGGTAGTGGGTAGGTAGTGGGTAGGTAGTGGGTAGGTAGTGGGTAGGTAGTGGGTAGGTAGTAGGTAGGCAGTAGGTAGGCAGTAGGTAGGCAGTAGGTAGGCAGTAGGTAGTCGCATGTCGGGCTCAACTAGTTGTTAATAAATTGCCAAACTTACACTCGTGATTACGTCGGAGATAGGACTGAAGATTTTGATGTCTTTACGATACCAAAAAAAAACGGTGGTCGGTGTTTTTTTTTTTAGACGATTGTCAAGTTCTATCACCGAAAGTAGCCACAATCAGCCCATTAACTGACGTGATTTGAAGGTGAAATTAAATTCAAGTGGTTTCAAGCTTGTTAACGTGTGTTATGTAAACGCCGTAAACGTAAAAATTAAAAATAAGATGTAGAAACCTAAAATCTCGAAATAGTTGGAATCAGCATAGTATTTTTCTTTACATACCGAATTCTATTAGATACCAACGTCAAACTAATCCAAAATTTTATGTAAGTAGTTGTAAAATCATTCCCGTTTACAACCAAAACGTACCCTACCGTCGTTTAACTAGAAATCCTCAAATGGTCATTTTTTACTGTTTTATTACAATCACGTGGCGGCCGGCCTGTGTGGTGCGGACTTGCGAGCCGCGCGGGTGCTCTGCTTACCCATAGTTGTCCGGTCCGATAGTAATGAGACATAACGGCGTCACGCGGCTACCAGTTGATAGGTCAAAAGCGCGCGCGAGGGAATTTCATACAGCTGTTGTGTTATTGTGATAAAATTAAATGAGTTTAAAAAAAAAGTTTCTTTGGGAAAGTTGTTTGTTATCATGAGTAGAATCACGTGTTTAAGTATCGGTCACTAATTACCAGTCACCTAGGATATTGTGTAAACAATAAATATCCAATAAATATTATATACATTTGCTGTCTACTCGTATAAATAAAGAGTTCTATTGTATATCTTCGAAGACCAGCATCAGATTTTCACCAAATTACGAGACCACCGCAAAACTATCTCCCAAACAAAAAAACAACCATCAAAATCGGATCTCGATTGGCGAAGACATCGCTGAACATACACAAAAAGAAAATCAGACGAATGAATGAATGAATGAATAATAAATTTATTTCCAAGAATATAGGTAGCTAACATAAGTTCTTAAGATATGGGTATGGGTTTCACTATATTTGGCACTAGCTGTTCCCCGCGGCTTCGCCCGCGTGGAGGTCGATAATTGTCCCACGGGATCATACTACCGGGATAAAAAGTATCCTATGTGTTAATCCAGGTTATAAACTATCTGTATGCTAAATTTCATCTATATCCGTTTAGTAGTTTTTGCGTGAATGAGTAACAAACATCCATCCATCCATCCTCACAAACTTTTGCATTTATAATACTAGTGAGATTTCTTGTTAAAGACGCAACAGAAATAGACAATCTGTGAAAATGTCAACTGTCCACCTATTACGAATCATGAGATACAGCCCGCTGACAGACAAACGGACGGACGGACAGCGGAGGCTTCGTAATATCCGTCGTAAAAAGGTCCCGTTGGTTACCCTTCGGGTACGGAACCCTAAGTAGTAGTAGATGATTTTCATCATTTTAATTTAAGAGTGTGTATACCAATTTTGGAGTCAATCGACCCAGAGAATAATAAGTTTCGCAGAAATTCAACCCTCTATTTCACCCTCATAAGGGTTGAATTTCAGAAATTCTTCCTTATTCCTTGTCTACAATATAAAGGAAACCTCTGTGCAAAATTTCAGCTTTCTAGGTCCAAGGGTTTGGACTGGGCGTTGATGAGTCAGTCAGTCAGTCTGGACTTTTGTTTTTATTTATATAGATTTCAGCCTTACAAATATTTTGATTTTACATCTAGACTTATAAGCATGCAGTACACATTTAATAATAACATAAAAATATTAATAATGAATTGACAACCTCCTTCTTTTGGAAGTCGGTTAAAAACAGGCAAGACAAAGAAGTCAAACGACGAGTCCGGAATGCTTGGAAGACCTTCTGGGCCCTGAAGGAACATATATGAAGGAAAGCTTTCCACTTACATTGAAAAGAAAACTCGTTAACATGTGCATCCTGCCCGTCCTAACCAAAATTACAACTTGAACAACAAAACTCCAAACTCAAGATTTGCCAGTGAGCAATGGAGCGCAGTATAATAGGTATTAAGCTAATACATCCTGTTAGAAACACCACCCTGCCCCCATAACTGAAGTAGCTGATGTTGGAGAAAAAACAGGCAGGCTGAAGTGGGAATGGGTGGGCCACGTCTCACGGATACACCTGGAGGGATGGGTAAGGATCGTCACACATTGGACGCCTGAGGAAGGACAGCGCCGTCAAGTGGTGTTCACTAGAAACACTAGTTAGGGTTTAGAATAAAACCACCAAATTATCAGTAAGTAGATGAACTACTTTAAGGGTACGTGCACTCGCTGCCCGGGATAATTGTGGACTAGTCACACGGAACCTTAAAGCTCACGCTACGTTTATTAGTCTAACACGTCTCTTTCTTTTTATATGAAAATATTTATTTTAATTGGGCCTTCGATCAATAATAGTATGCACTCATTTCCCATTCGCTAAGGTAGTTTGTATAAGTACGACTGCGGCGACGGTGCTGGCGTGACGATTTGGTCATGTTTGCGGGGCTAACATGACCAGAGATCGCACAGGATAGAGAGGTATGGAAGGAGAAAGGGAGGCCTTTGTCCAGCAGTGGGACACGATGTAGATTAGTAAAAATAAAAAATAAAAACATTAAACCCGTACCAAAATATATATTTTTAGCTTGCAACCATTAAAAATAATGTTTATTTACAACAAAAAATACATTCTGCACCTATCACGCCGCCGACGATTAGAAAAAAGAGAGTAGAACTATAGTTCAGTTCAAACTTTATGGTGGCTCGGAACATCTAACGTAAAGCTGCGCAGAACACAATTTTAGTTATCAGCGGGACACAGAGGTCGCATTGTCTTGACTGTATAAGATTCTCGCTGGTAGTTAGAAGTGAGAACAGCGCAGAACAGAAAAACATTATGTGATCTCTTTAGCTGATATGCTGCACCTAAATTTATGCACTTTTCTAGAAAGAGGAAAATAGTCGATAGCTCTCGTTTTTAGCTGATATGCTGCACCTAAATTTATGCAATTTTCTAGAAAGAGGAAAATAGTCGATAGCTCTCGTTGCTTCGTCAGCGGTAGGACGGGTATCAAATAATCTTACTTATCAACTATGTTAGCTAATCTTCTTTCTTGGATTCAACATAATATTAGGAAACCCGTTCACTGAGACTACAGAAATAGAAATAAACAGTCGGAGATCGTCGTAGGTCTTGGTCGAGATGAGTTCGAATTCTCTTAGTACCCTCGTACAAAGGATCTTTAATAGCTTTTTTGCGAAGTGTCTTCCTGAAAATTAAAGAAAAAAAAACTGTTTTAGATCAAATGCATTTGCGATTTATATTTCCAAATATATTAACAAATACGTCAAGTCCAAAACTGATCCTGCAAACATAATCTGGCAAAATGGGACGTTATCGATTCTTCCAACACCAAATGTCAGAGTATGTCTGACCTGCAGGAGTGTTTCAAATGCCTTTTGACTTACGCCCCTAACCACTACAAGAACGCCTCTGACTTAAGGGTGCGGTACAGATCGTCAAACTGAACAACTTTCTTCATGGGTAATTGGGTACAACATGGTAATCGCGACAAATCAAAGCATTTATTTCAAGTAGGCCTGTTACAGGCACTTTTGAATTGTCGAAACAAAGATAACAATGAAATGTAGCTACAGTCCCAGTCACAAGGCATAAAAACTGTGAAAGTACTGTAGTTGCCCATTCCCTAGCGTATATCTCTATGGAGAAGAACGGGCAAGAAACTCCATGGACACTCTTTTAAATCAGCATATTGTTACAAAACCTTGGTTACATCATTCATATTGAGATGGTACATTATGTGAGAACGATGTAGCAAGATGTGCACGTTAAAAGTGTCCATAGTAAAAACAAAAAAGACAATTAAAAAAAAATTCAAATAATTAATTCAAATAAGCCGTGGCAACTAAGAGATGACCAGTCACAACTGACAGCGCCCGTTCACGAACATGACGCATGGATCAGCACCATTCAACTCAACCATTTTCAAGGGAACTAAATGATCCGACACACGCGCCACCATCAGCGAGACATTGAGTGAGCATGAAATGAGTTTACGCCAGGGCACATTCAAGTCGAGAAAGGACGTAGGGTAGGTTTCCAGTGAACGATAGCTCTTTAGTACATAGTACTCACACAATATGGGCTTTATATAATACTAAAGTGATTGAATCTATACAATGCAAAGATATTTGTACAATCTTCAGCAGCTCCAACAAAACTATTTAATGTTATCAATTTATGCGTCCCTGTCCTTGTGGAGCAGGACCGGCATTGAGCCAAGCATTTTTATCAGCGATATAATCGTCCAACTTGTAATATGCTTGCTTACAAAGTGTGCGTTTAATGCATGTTTTAAATTTCGTCTCATTGAGTTCAAGAATACTTTGTGGAATTTTATTATAGCATCTCAAACAGTACCCCATGAAAGATGAATCTACTTTAGCGAGTCTGAAGCCTGGCTGAACTAATTGGTCCCTATTTCTAGTACTGTAACTGTGTCTGTCACCTCTTTTACTAAAAAGATGCAGATTTTTTCTTACGTACATTATGTTTTCGTAGATGTATTGACAATGTACCGTCATGATGTTAATGTCCTTAAACAGTTCCCTTAGAGAATCGCACCTACGAAGATTATATATAGCTCTGATGGCTCTTTTTTGCAGAATAAATATTGACTGAATGTCTGCAGCTCGTCCCCATAACAAAATGCCATAAGACATTATACTATGAAAGTAACTAAAATCGACCAGTCTAGTGGTATCAACATCTGTAAAATGACGGATTTTTCTAATAGCATATGCTGCTGAACTGACCTGACAAATGAATCAGCTAACCTAGGTATACATTTGGGTAAAGTAAATATTGTTGTGATACACACATTTCTGATAAATGCTGCAGAAGTGTAGATGTAACGTCAATAGGTACGAAAAGAAGAAGAAGCTTACCCAAACAGCCCATAGGTCCTAAACTGAACGGTATGAAACAGTTGGGGTTGCGTTTCTTCACGTTCTCAGGGTTGAAGCGTTCTGGGTCGAAACGGTCTGGGTCGGACCAGAACCGAGGGTCGCGATGGAGGTGGTAGATAGGAACCATTAGTGAACAACCTGCTGGGAGAGTGTGAGTACCTGGAACGTATAGAAACAGTTAAGTTTTTTTTCTTGTTTTCGGATGGGAAATCATCAAATGACCACCAGGAGTGGCAGGAAGTGTCAGACTTCTGCTGAATAAAACCCATCCATGTTCCTTCTTTTGCCCTTTGTGTTCCACTTTCAGGGCCGCGGTAACTCTTTTGAACATTCCCGCAGCCCGAACCTTCCCGATTGCCGACATATCTGTGAGACGCGCGTTGAACACGAACGTGTCGTCGACTCGGTTCGTCGTCATAAGACGGATGGACGGCGAGCTAGCCCATTACTTACAATCCATAGGGGGCCCGCGCCTACGGCCCGTAGGCGCGGGCCCCCGACGCCCAGGGCGTCTCCCGTGGTTGCTGGGACGTGAGGCTCTCTCCCTCTCACGCCTCACCACCTCCTTCGCTAGCATGACTAAAGCGTTGCAGAAGGAGGCAACGGCGTCCCATTCCCTCCCGCTCCGGACCATGGATTGAACCAGGGCCGGACGCGAGAGGTTTCCGCCGCCGATCGCCGCTACGATCACACGGCGGTGCTGCGCCCAAGTGGAGCAGACCTCCACAGTGTGCTCCACTGTGTCCTCCGGTCGATCCTAGCAATGGTTACACCTGGGAGGTGAGTTGTACTTGTGCTTGCTTTTGTACAACCGTTTAAAAAGTATCTTTAGTTGAAAAAGTAGGTACAACAAGATCTATTTTCGGTAAATCCTCTAAGGCAATCACTGCAATAAGCAACTGTTTATGAAGTACCACACTCATGGACTCGGAATTGTCTTGAGCCGATTACGTATCACTGTATGAGTCGCATTTGTTTAGGTCGGCGTGGTGTCGAGTAGCGTCGTCCTCAGCGATTGACATAGCATAGCGTAATCATCCGATTATGTTCCCACTGCTGGGACACACGGCCTCCTCTCTATGAGAGGGAATGGGCTATAATCCCCAGGCGGGCTCAGTGCCGGTTGGTTTTTTTCTCCACCGTTTTTGAGAGCAGTGGTGATGAAATAAATAACACAAAGTAATGTGCCTGCCTGCGTTCGAACTCATGACTTACTGTTCGTAAGTCGAGGCCGCCACAACTGAGCCACCGCTGCTCTCGTTCTTATTGTATAGACAAATGCTGTATCTGACCAGCTCAAGACAGTTTTACGTCGAGTATAGTCAGCTAGGTTCACGTAGGGCGTTGTGCCGCAGCTTGAGAAAGGCCTATGACTCCGTTAAGTTTAATTTATGGAAATGTGGTGAATCCGTAAAATACATAGATTATTAATCACGTACATAACATAACATCACGGCTCTAATCCCCGCAGGGTAAGGCAGAGATGTACCCATTAGTACACACACATTTCGCCAGTTATGTCTAAGACCCATGTAATAGGGGACGGGCCTATTGCCGCAGGCAGTCAAACAAGCAGTAAATCACTTACTAATAGTAATATCTTCATTGATAGTTCTCTGCAACACGGCTCCTATGGGGAACAGTCGCAACACTTCATTGATCACCATCTCTAAGTACGGCATCCGTTTAATGTCATCATCAGTGACGTTTCTGTCCTCATCACCAATCACGCTCTTGATCTCTGCGTAGAGTTTCTCCTGGAAATATGGAGATTACTTGTAAGCAAGCTGAAAGGCCAAAGTGTATGTACATTACACACATTTCGGTTATGGTAAGTCCCTAGTAATAGAAGGCAAGCTTATACCAATGAGAAAGTCTTTTCAACTTATTTCCGCTGTTTCAGGCGGCTCAGAAACAACGAAAATAGCTCGACTATGGTGGCAGTTTAGGTTTAATTCGCGTTATTTTGACAATACCATTGAGTCGTGATCGCTGCATGGCATCAGGGTCTAACTCATTCAAATAAAATAAAGACAAACTAGCTATTTACACACACACAAAGTTTTCCATCTTGCGAGTTTATATCGTAGACCATCAGAACGTCAAGTGTCATATTACTGACTCGTGGTTACCGTCTATTACCCAATAAATAGCGAAAAAACATTTACCTGACATTTAGGGTGGTAAGCCATCATTAACAAGATGTACGACGATATCTTTGCTAAAGCTTCTTGACTCTGAAATATTCAATTTATACATATTTTTTTAACCGACTGTTAGATGATATTCGGTATTAACATACATGTATTTTCTTTACATTTGCATAATAACCTCAGTCCATAATTGGTTTCATAGGCGTCTTGCAAGAGAGAGAGAAGAAGTTCAGTATTTTAAGACTGATTTTTTTTACAAATCATTCATTGAACCTATCATATCCTCAAGAAAGACGACAGAATCATAATTATTCCGTCCATGCTGAAGCTTGGCAAGCGTAGCTGCGCGACTGCTTTGTAAATCTGACTGGGGTAAACAATTGGGTGCAGAAGGCAACAATCGGGATTTATTTTGTTCTTGTCATGCAACTTTTAAACAAGTTGGACCCAGTAGGTGGCCACGCCAGGAGCAGCATCAGTGAGGCGTGTGAGGTCAGCAAAATTTCAGTTTTAATTACTATCAGTTTTATTAGTAAACTCAGCCTTTCGTGTCTGTCCGTGTATGTCACAGTCACTTTATTCCGAAACTATTTGGACACTACACAGTTGAAACTTAGTAAGTAGATGTATTCTGTGAACCGCTTTACTATTTTTATACAAATACTAGCTGTTGCCTGCGACTTCGTACGCGTGGAAATTCTGATGTGGCTGTGAGAAAAAAAGATAAACTTGTCTTTCCCCAGGATATAATTTTGGTGGTATGGAGTAGAGGGTATTAAGTTCTTCATCCCCCATAAAAAAAAAAAACGGAGGATCCTCTGACCGGACGGGTGTCATGTCAGGTCGGAGACTGCCCGACAGTTGCTGTCGGGTTCTTCAAAATAGTTTTAAGTCGCGGTTAACTTTACTTGCACAATGTAGGATTTTAGATGTATTTCGATGTTTAGTTCATCATCTGTGTCATAGATGGCGCTGTAATTGTTTTTGTTCTTTGTTGCTGTACTGTACTCTTTGTAGTGCAGCTACATAATCTACCTCCTTGCCAAATTTCATTACGATCCAATCAACCATTTTGTCATGAAAAGGTTACAAACAAACAAGAGTTACTTTCCTTGGGCTTCACTCACGTGAGCGCATTTTCTTTTGGCATTATCAGGGAACATTACATGGGAACGTGAAGTCTTGGTATATTCTTAATATCCACTACAAAATAATATAACTAATAAACTGACTGGTTTGTGTTTAAATTAACAGGAAATCAGTTAATTTAAATTGTCATCGACACGCTAAGAAGAAGTTTATGAAGAAAGCAAATAGATGCAATTCAATATCTATCTTAGGTCCCAACGCTGAGTATCCTGATAAAGTTTAAAAAACCTTTCAAATCCCATTACTGAAAAATACTGTAGACGCTGGAATTAATGTATTTAGTAATGGAACCAGAAACAGTATACGCTTTGGTAATCTTCATGTTTCATTGCGCACTTATGAAGTCTCTCCACTTTGGTCACACGTCTTATTTGTGTTACTCAAAAGTTTTGAAAATATTTTACTCGTAAATCTGTAATTTTCTAACCATGGTGACACATAATAGACAAAATGTACTTCCATGGTTGCAGCAGCTCAATGTGCATACGCGGCTCCCGACCAGACCATGGCCGACTTGCTGGAGTGTCCAAAGTATCCCTATACCTGCGTTTTAGAGGACCTTCTGTCAAAATCGCTACTGACGCCGGGATTAACGAATCTACTTGAGTGTTAATAATTTGATCAAACATCATCGATACGAAAGAAGAAGAAGAACAGGGTAATAATATTAGATCTCGTATTTCCAAAGGTAGACCATGATTACCGAAGCGTATACTTTTCTAAGGACTCTGATGAACGGGCAAAAAAATGGTGAGTAGACGTAGCTCGATGTAACAAATACTGTCGAAGCAAGACCTGCGTCTATACACCAGATTTATGTCCGAAGTTCACATGCAAGTGCAGTCCTGTGAGTGAAACAGTTACTTTTATGGATACAATTGCTCTTCACTGTGTGATTATTCACAATTATCAATAAAGCCTATCTACTGAATAAATGCCTAATCCGGCTCCATCTGTGTACCGACTGAAAATTATTTTTATTATACCTACATGAAAAAACATATTTGTAATCAATGGGTTGCCTGTTGCATTAAATCAAGACTATTTAAAATTGCGACAACCGTGAGTGAGGCTTCACTGATTTTACTAAGATAACTTTATACCATCGTGTTTGTTATAGTCTTTTATTAAATATATGTTAATTATCTGTTTTTTTTTTATTACAAATTTTAATAAGAAAACAGATGAGTGTATAAAATTATAGTGTCATCTCATCTACGTTACAACCCTAGCGACAAAAATGTAGACAATCCAACATATTCTTGCTTTCTAGTTTCATTCAATTTTGATTTCGTTTAGTTTGGAAAACACATTGGTTATGTTAATTTGAATTAAAGGTAGCCTTTACTTAATTTTATCAGGCAACCCATTTTCAATTTGTTCGTGTAGGTCTTAGAAATATTGTTTTTATTCGGCAGCCACTCCCAACCGATTCCGATCACTATACCAACAATACGGTCTACACGGTTGTGCGTGAACGGTTAAAGTTACGCAATTATCATGTATGTCGGAATTGTTCCTCTTAAAATAAAAGATTAAGGGGGCCTTTAAATGGAACTGAACTAAAAAATATTTATTTGAAAATGACATTGAAATTCTTAAAATCATTATTGCTCAAAGTTAATCGTTTGAAAGATAAACACTTCCAAAGTGGAAAAAATTGTCTAATCTCGTTAGAGTAAGAAGGAAAATTCTGAAAAAATGTAGGATTTTAGAAAGTAAATAAAACTTTAAACCAAAATTGGTTTTAATAAGATTTGATTTTTATTTATGAGATATATACTTTTTCATCAAACTGCAGCAGTAAATTTGTTTTTCAATAACATACTATGAAAAAGAAATTTAGTTTTGCTATTGAATGTAAAACAGTACAACATGCGAATGAGCCTTCAAAATATTTTTATTATATTGTTTGATGCTACGGAACCCCTTTTAAACTTACCGTAGTAAATATAGTAAACGTTTCCTTTTCCAAATCCTCCTTGTTCAACTCATGGGACAGCAGGAACCTATCTATAGCACTCAGTTGAGTATTAACACCAACATCATCCTCCGCATTCATAAGATCCCTCTTGCTGCCCTCTAAAGTCTTCAATCTTTCAGTTCTATGAAGCAAGATACACTCACAAAATTCCTTCATGATTTTCTTGAACTTCTTTTGAGCGTAGTAGTAGCTAGACACCCAGAAGATTGGGTCGATTTGTAAGTACCATATTGTCATTCTTCTGAATACTATGTCGTACATACTGTAAATGGAAAATGGGTCTTTAATTAGGGAAAATGATAGTTTTTATCAAAAGTTCTAGGCTTTTCCTCTTCTATTTCAAGGTAGTTTTATCCTGCCATTGTTTTTGACAGACTTACAACAAATATCAAAATGTTAGTTACATCAATTGTGTTACAATTAAAATTACAGCAGAAACGTTTGAACCCCAGTCTATTCCTAAACCACTAATAGACGTGTTTGACCACCAGGGCAACAACGTTTTTTGTTTGTGAACCCCGTGTCCTTAACTGCTAACATAAGCGATCGGTCGCAAGAATACGTGATCGTCGCATCTTCTTTGCATTATAGACAAGGCCTGAACGCAAGGGTGTGTAACTAATCGCGTATAGATTGAAAGTCACTTTTTTGTTAATGTCTTCCAATCTTTACAACAGTAGTACGCAAATACTCGCGTATACTTCGTAATAACCTAATCAACTACCTTACTCCTTAATATTCAGTGCCAGTACGCATACGGACTAATCGTTTATAGATCGGAATAAGCGTGCCAAGCTCTAGATTCCAATCTATACGCGAGCAGTTGCATGCTCGCCATTTTGATTTGTTGACCCCCATATACATTATGATGATAAATATGCTACTGTACCTTCGTTTACTTTCATTGGATGCTTACAGCAACGCATGGGTAATTTGCCATTAACCCAAAAAATATCCTAAAAGTCTTGCTAGCTGGCGTGAGGAGCGTAGGCCGAAGACGGAACGACGATGACATTTGTGACACAAAGTGGGTATGTTATAATTTATGCGAGCGTAGCGAGCGCGCGTCATGGAGTCTCACATTTCGCAATACATAAATAATGCTCGTTAATTTACCAAAATATTTTTTAAGCACTTACCAACAATTTTTTTTAAGGCAATGTTATTTATTTAATCCTACAAAAATTGAATTAAAAAATCATTTCACAATATGATTCCATCTTTGATTTTACTAAAATACATCATTAAAAGTCTTGTCAGGCGTAAGTGATGTAGTATAGTTTTGAACCAGTACGTCCGCGTCCAAGTTACAAACTATACACAAGCAGTACGCAAAATTCGTGAATTAATAGTAATTGTAGTTTTAAAAATAGCATTACAATGTTTACGCGAGCAGTTTCCTATGGCTGCGTTCTGCCCTTGTATAGATTGGAAAGACGCATCTTTACATTCAATAATCAAGTATTCATTCATTTTTAAACATATGATTTACATTTTCAAATATTCTATTATTTTAGAAATTAATATAAGAGGAAACAAAAATTTAATAAAAAAAAATATATATAAAAGTATATATCTTGGTGTCTTAATTCACAGCAATCTTTCTTGGCGAGCTCAATGCAACGAGGTTAGTCGTAAGGTGCACTTTTCTGTCCAGTCGTTTAAATCCTTTTTTTTACGCATGGTTATTTATCAAATGGCCCCTCTCACTCTGGGCGGAGTGGCAGGGAGTGTCAGACTTGTACTGACTAAAACCCATCCACGTTCCTTCTTTTGCCCTTTGTGTTTCAGGGCCGCGGTATCTCTTTCGAACAGTCCCGCAACCTTGGCAGGCATCGTTCCTTTCGGACCACTTCCCGTTTGCTGACATCTCTTGAGGCTCTCTTGAGGCGCACGTAGGATACGAACGCGCCGTCGACACGGCCTGTCGTCATAAGACGGACGGACGGCGAGCTGACCCATAGCTCACCGTCCACAAGCCCATGCCTACGGTGGCTGGAGGCCACCGCGTAGCCCCCGACGCCCGGTGCGTCTCCCGCGGCGGCTGGGACGTAAGGTTCTCTCCCTCTCACGTTCCGCCACCTCCTTCGCTAGCATGACTGCTTAACAGAACGAGGTGACGGCGTCCCATTCCGTCCAGCTCCGGACCATGTATTAAACCAAGACCGGACGCGAGAGGTTGCCGCCGCCGATCACCACTACGAGGACACGGCGGTGATCCACCGGTGCTCACGCGGGACAGACTTCCACCGTGTGCTTCACCGTGTCCTCCGGTCGATCCTCGCAATGGTAGTACCCAGGCGTTTTCTCCCGCCCGATTCGGTGCAGGAACCTCCCGAAACAACCGTGTCCGGTGAGGACCTGCGTCAGGCGGAAGGTGAGGGCGCCGTGGCGCCTCTCTAGCCACTCCTCAAAGAGAGGACTTGTCGCCACTATTGTGGCGTGCCCTGCACGGGGTTGCAACAGTCGCTCTCTCCATGTCGCCATGAGATCGCGCTTAAAGTATGTCCGCTGAGCGACTATTTGTCGTGACAGCGGACTTACCCCCCGGCGTAGTGCCTCCACGCGCCATTCATGCAGGCGCGCAAGGACCATTGTCGTTACGGTTCGTCTTCACAGGAACACTCGGATATTATGTATCCTCTACAACATCCTTTATAATCCTTCATATCCCAGCTACCAGCGCGATCGTTTTTCGTTTACCCGCCCTTTTGATGCTCTGTGTAGATCCCACCTCAGGCATCATTTTAATTTCCCTTCCCATAAAATCGAATTCTATTCTAATTCCTTCTCTGTTCACGCAGTATGTTTATGGAACACTCTTCCGCCTAACATTCGAGATTCTAAAACTATATTTGTCTCCAAAAAGCACTGTAATATTCTGAATATTATTCATATTATAGGTATATATATTTTTTGTATATCACGTGTATATAATTGTGTATGTTTATTTTATGTAGGTATATTTTGTTTTAAGTTCTAATTGAAATTATCCTGTTTTGTCTTTTCTACACACTGTGTCTACATCTCTAATCCAACTTTCCTCTCGCAGGTCTGCTGGAAGAAATTTCTTATGAAATAAGCAGTACTTTTGTGCTCTTCTATCTTAATGTGTCCTGTTAAGTGTTTTGTGTGTACATAAATAAATAAATAAATAAAAAAATTAAAAAAATATAAAAAAACAGTAGTCCGCCGCTGTCAGGAGCAGTATCCAAGCTACCGGTGGTAAGGGCTCCAGAGACAGGTCCCTCCTCTCAATGCGAGCCGTATCGAGGAGTACTGCCTTCTGAATCAGGCCCTTGATCCAACCGCCTAAGGAGACCCTCGAAAGAAGGTCATCAAGGCTCTTGGCCATAAGGCCATTGGCCGGCACGACAATCGGCATAATGATAGCCGAGTTTACATTCCTCATGTCAACAACCTCGTGTGCCAAGTCGAGATATTTTTTTTATTTCTCCTTCTCAGCTTTCACGAGGTTCTCGTCGTGCGGGATGGTCACATCGATTATGAATACGCGGCGCGCGGCGCGCTGATCGGTCTATTACCACTATGTCAGGCTTATTGGCGACAATAGTCCTGTTAGTGATGATCGACCGATCCCAGTACAGCGTGACATGGTCTTTCTCGAGAACTGGGTCGGGCACATAATTGTAGTACGGTACCTCAGATTCCACAAGTTTATATTTCAAGGCAAGTTTCTGGTGAATAATCTTGGCTACTTGGTTGCGCCGGTGGTACAAGTACTCGCCGTTAGCGAGACGAGAACAACCAGAAATAATATGTCTGATGGATTCACCTGGACGGTGGCATGCCCGACACACGTCAACCACGTCCTTCATAACATATTTCCGGTAGTTGTTCGTCAACATAACTTCGTCCATAATCGCACAGACAAAACCTTCAGTTTCCCCAAAGAGGTCACCAAAACGTAGCCATGACACGGATGCTAGTAAGTCTACATCGGGCCCATGAAGAGCCCGGTAGAAGCGCCCGTGAAGCTCCTTGCCTTGACATACTTCCTTGCGGTCATCGGTAGTAAGTACTACAGGTTTGCGCTAGTTCTCTTCAGCCATGGACAGCGGGGTGAGTCCCTTGTCCACTGCGATCATATCTCGGGTCATACCAACCTAGGCTTTAAAAAAAGGCACTGGTCTAAAGAGGCAGTTGTAAATAGCAGTTTTGGTAAGTTAAAAATTATAAATGGCACGTTTAATTACTAGTTCAGCAGTTAAAACTAAGCAGTAAAGTAAACAAAAATGAGTAATAAAAAATAATGAAATGGATCAGTGAATATATAATTGAGCAGGAAAATAATTAAATGGGCGGTAAAAAATATTGAACGAGCGGTTACGTGAATAGTGTTAATTAGTGTTACATAAATCGGAATTTGTCGGTAAGAAATCTCATTCTAAGCAATTCTATAAACAATGAGGTGGTAAAGTAGACGGATGGACAGACGGACGAAGTCACACCACAAGGGTTCCTTTTTACCTTTTTGGTACGGAACCCTAAAAACAGTACTTAAATAGTAATGAAAAATTAAATTACTTTTGCTTTGACTGAAGGAATTAAATAAGTTACTGCGACCAATTCCGACGAGGCGCTCGCCGGCCGCTGCCGCGGCACCGCTCGCTTCGCTCGCGCGTATTGGTCACCGTTCTAACCTAACCTAACCTATTTGGTCGGAGTGAGCGGAACGTTTCAACTTCTTCGACCCTAACCTGTCCGGAGTCCTGAGCTCACTTCGGTCGCTCTGGCATCCTAAGTTTTCCTTGCCACAATGCCTGATTATGTTGATGTGGTGTGTGTACAAACAACAAAAAATTATGGATAGCATAATGTCTACATTTTCGTTGAAATAAAATACCATGGAAAAAAACATCGAACAAACAGTAGGTATTCGTTCACAAATAATTCTACTGTTTGTTAATTTTGATAGCCATGTGATTAGTCGCTTCCGCCACCCGCGCTAATAAGCTCCGCCCAATTTACGTCTCTTTTCAATGAATTTGAGTTCGGGTGTCACCGCTCGCTATGATCTGCCGAACTATTTATCGAACCGCTCATTCCATCATTTTTACCGCTCATTCAGTTATTGGACTGCTCAATTATTTTTAGAATTGACATTGTATGATAAAATAACCGACTAATTGATTTTTTATTACTGTCCATGTTTTACTGTCGCAATAATTAATTAACCGCCATTAAATTAAATAACTGCTCAATATGTTTTTCAACTGATCATATTAACATCTCGAATATTAAAATAACAGCTCAAAAAATAAGCTCCCTTGAAAAAAACCTTGGCACAAAAAAACGAAGGGCAGAAATTAAACGAACTAAAACCTAAAACTTCTGTTGACAATTATAGACCGATCTCTAAATTGTGCGTGTTTGCAAAAATACTGGAGAAACTAGTCCATAAGCAAGCCTATTCGGCTCTTCAACATA
Organism: Eugnorisma glareosa; assembly: GCA_947578425.1. Classification (NCBI taxonomy): domain Eukaryota; kingdom Metazoa; phylum Arthropoda; class Insecta; order Lepidoptera; family Noctuidae; genus Eugnorisma; species Eugnorisma glareosa. The sequence goes on along the minus strand of OX387974.1, from coordinate 14,027,530 downwards.
GTTTTAGCGAGCATCAGCACGGTTTCTTAAGAGGTCGGTCTACCACGTCTAATCTGATTCTCTGCAGTGAATTCCTGTCAGAGTCTATGTCACATCGGTCCCAAGTCGATGTTATTTATACCGATTACAGTAAATGTTTTGACAGAATAGATCATGAGTAATCTTAATGCGTAAGCTTTTATCGATGGGTATCAGGGGTAACCTCTACAGGTGGTTCATGTCATATGTTAAAGGTAGATGCCAGACCGTGGTGCTGAATGGTTACTCATCTAGAGCTATGCGTATTCCCTCGAGAGTTCCCCAGGGATCGTTATTGGGGCCGCTCCTGTTCAATATTTTCATCAACGATGTAATTTCTTGTTTTCAGCACTGTAGAATATTGTTGTGTGCTGACGACATGAAGATCACGAAACAGGTTCCTACCCAGGCGGATGCTCTCTTACTGCAGGCGGATCTAAACGCTTTTCAAACCTACTGCAAATTAAATTAGTTGGACTTAAACGTCTCCAAATGCTATGTGTTCACTTTCACCCGCAAACCACACCCTTTATATTTTTCCTACAAACTTATGGATACTCCAATAAAAGAGTCAGCGTAATTAGGGACTTGGGGGTTACTTTTGACTCGAAGCTTTTTTTTGACACACGTATAAATAATATTGTTAGCAAAGCGTCGAAAGCTCTAGGTTTTATCTGCAGGGTCTCATCAGAGTTCAGAAACATCAAAACTATCAAGATTCTATATTGCTAATTCGTTCGTATTCACCTCGAGTATGCCTCTCAAGTCTGGAACCCTAAATACAAAGTCTATATAGCTCGATTAGAGGGCATACAGAGAAAGTTCTTAAGGTACATTCAATTTCGTTCCAAAATATATCTACCAAATTATTTTAAACGTTGCAAAAGGTTTCACATTCTTCCTTTGCATGAACGAAGAAAAATCTCAGATTTGGCCTTTCTAATTAAAATTGCAAACGGATCCAGTGATGTCCCTGAGCTGCTAAGCAAGATTGGGCTGCGGGTACCTGGTTCGTTGCTGCGTAAATCTCGTTTGTTGCACATACCAACGACAAGGACTAATAACAGACAAAACTCGTACATGATTAGGGCGAGCCTTGCCCGGAGGTTGATATCGACATCTTTAATACAAGCGTGTCTAAATTGAAAAAGGCCTTTTGCGGCCGCTTCTTCGACAATGTTTGAATGATGTCAATTTGTGTCCTTTGTTATTTTAATTATTATTATTTTTCTTTTCTTTAACGTTTAATATGTGTGTACTAATCCTTTCTTACCACTGTCTTTTAGTTTTTATTTTTGTTTTCTTTAACCATTATAAATTAAAGCTATTTGTGAAAGCTTGTAATTGGCCATATTGTTATTATTAACAAAACTATTATGTCTGCCTAGCTGTAAGCTTTCCGGAAACAATAAAATAAAATATCGGAGAGGGAGTAACCGTAAGTTGGTGGATCCAAACAGCCCGTGCGTGTTGTTAATCATTGTTAACCGACTTCCAAAAGGAGGCGGTTATCAAGTCGTCTGTTTTTTTTTTTGTGGCGATATCTTCGCCAATTGAGAACCGATTTCGATGATTCTTTTTTTGCTTGGTAGAATATTGTTTCGCGGTGGTCCCACTTTAAATTTGGTGAGGATCTGATGCTGATCTTCGGAGATATACTATGGAACTCTTCTAAAATAGACGGCAAATCTGACGTGATTGCTGCAATCGCTTGGATGTTTATTGTTTATACAACATCATAACATAATATCACGCTTGTATGCTCTAGGGGGTACGCAGATGTGTACTGTACAACTTTTCGGTAGTTAGGTATGTTATGTTCTATTTTATTGGGGATAAGCTTATTACCATGAAATGTATTATTAGCGGTTCACTAATGTTTCACCAAAACTCTTTTGACAATTATTTAACCGACTTCAAACAAAATGAGGAGGTTCTATGTTTGACTGTGTGTCCCGTATGTTCACCGATTTCTCCGCTAATTGTGGACCGGTTATCAAAATTCTTTTTTTATTCGAAAGTCTATACTACTGAGGTGGTCCCGTTGTCACAAAGTTAGAATCTGATGATGGACCCTGAAATTTTACAGTATTTTTCATATAGGTACTTTCTAACGATATTTGTACCCGATAATCATTATCTCATTTTGCTGAGCTGATGATGGAAGATATAAGTCAGGATCTGATGCTGATCTTCGGAGATATACAATGGAACGCTTCATTAATAGACTGAAAATCTGTCGTGATTGCTGCAATCGCTTGGATGTTTATTTTTTACACAATAGTAGAACATAACATAACGCCTGTATGCTCTGAGGGAGTACGCAGATGTGTACCGGTGGGTAACGATATAAGTAACATTTTATTGGGGATAAGCCTATTACCATAAGAGGAGTTGTTAACAATGTAAAATATGTATAGCAAATATTTGTGTAGAATATTGCAACTAAAAAAGGAAAAAAAAAAGAACTTTTTTGCAAAAAATAAAACCGACTTCAAAAATAAAAAAACGTGGAAAAATAACTTTAGCTTCAGAAGTCGGTGGCAAAAAAAAAACAATCGAACAAACAAAAGTCACCGACTTCTGAAGCTAAAGTTATTTTTTCACGTTTTTTTGTTTTTGAAGTCGGTTTTATTTTTTAAGTCTTTCAATTTTCGGTTCAATGATAACCCGATTTCTATACGTTGCATGCCTTCGCGGTATTGAGTTAAATTAAAAAAAGATGGTAAAACATAAAAAAATACCTTGGACTATCGTCTATCACTTTCTGAATATGTGGTATTTTCAAGGTCTGCTCTTTTGTCAAACCAATAAGCGTTTCTGAAAAAAAATAAAAGCGTAAAAAAGAATTGTGTAGATTCCTGCTAGAAGTAATTACTTAGATATTTATGCATTATTAATATAAGCAACCAACCAAACCACAGAACTTTACAATGCAAATTGCGATAAACCACTAACCTACCTACCATTGAGTAACTTTTTCATGAAATAGCTATAGAATGGGGTTATATGAACTTGGAGTGTATAGCGCGTGTATGTTAATTGCAGGAAAATATGAAAGCTTTCAAATCAAATCAAATCAAATCAAAATATTTTTATTTCACATAGGCCTAGATGGGCACTTATAAAACGTCGACAAAAAGGTGCAAGGTTCGGGTTGGTCGTTTCCTATGGAGAAGAACCGGCAAGAAACTCCATGGTTACTCTTTTCAAATCATTTGGTGTTACAATATTATCATGTTACAGCATTAGTACTTAAATATGGGGGAACAGCATAGGCCCGACAATAGGTCGTTGCTTACTACACAAAAAAAATTAAAACAAGATGAAAAGTTAACAAAAGTTAACGAGCATCTGGGAATCTACAAAGCCTATAATGTTCAAACATTCACAAACAATCGGTAAAAAAGAATCTATACAAAGGTAAGAAAATATTGTAAAATAGTAAATTAAACAAGTGACACAAATATTGTCATCAGTGCTGTAACTATTCTGAGCAAAAGATGTATAAATGATTTGAAAACTATCGTAAAGAATCTGGTTAGATAGATGAGAAAAAATGAGCTTGAGAATAGTTAGAGACATCCACATATTTGTGCCGTTTATGAGCTACCAGGGAAGCCGCATGCGCAGAAGGAATTAAAGCCAAACTTCTTTGTCTTCGACGTAGTCCTTGATTTTGTAATATGCTTTTTTAATAAGGACACGTTTGATGTAATTTTTGAACTTTCCATCGGTCAGTTCTATAACTGACTTTGGCAACTTGTTATAAAAGCGTATACTGTTTATAAGAAAACACTTGCTAGTTTTAGTTAATCTGAATTTAGGTATTACAATTTCGTGTTTACTGCGTGTATTTATATTATGGGAGTCGCTTCTAATTTTGAAAAGCCCTCGATTTTTGCGGACATATAAAATACACTCTAAGATATAGAGCGAAGGCAAAGTCAGTATATCGATCTCTTTAAATTTTTCTCTTAGGGACTCGCGAGGACCCATTTTATAGATTGCGCGGACTGCCCTCTTTTGTAGAATAAAAATTGAGTCAACGTCTGCTGCTGATCCCCACAGCAGAACGCCATAAGACATAATACTGTGGAAATAAGCATAGTATACTAACCTAGCTGTGGCTACATCAGTTAACTGCCTAATTTTCCTTACTGCATATGCAGCTGAGATTAACCTACCCGAAAGAGTTCTAATGTGCGCGCCCCACTGCAATTTTGAGTCGATAGTAATCCCTAAGAATACAGTTTCCGCTATGACATCAAGTTTTTTGCCGTCAAGATTTAAATTTAGATCCCGTTGTGGTACATTCGGTAAAGAGAACTTTAGACATTTAGTTTTGTTCACATTCAGTAAAAGATTGTTAGCTGCGAACCATTTTGAGAGAACAGTTAGACTTTTGTTGACATGTAAGACATCCGTATCTTTTCTATTTATTTTAAAAATTAGCGAAGTGTCATCAGCAAATAGAATTATATCCGATAATTTGGCCATCAAATAAGGGAGATCATTAATGTAAACAAGAAATAGGAAAGGACCGAGAATCGAACCTTGGGGCACGCCCATCTTGACTAGAGACCCGGAGGACGTCGCCCCATTTACATTTACTTTTTGCTGCCTGTTTGATAGATAAGAAAGAACAAGATCAGCAGCTTGTCCACGAATTCCGTAGTGGTGTAATTTACAGATCAGTGTGTTGTGGTCGACGCAGTCGAATGCTTTTGAGAGATCACAGAAGATGCCAATGGCATCCTGGGACTTCTCCCAAGATTCCAAAATGTGACTGATGAGTTTTACTCCCGCGTCCGTTGTCGACCTACCCTTCGTGAAACCAAACTGCTGACTATGCAGAATCCCATTAGAGTTGAAGTGCGATAGCATCTGGTCCAGCATGATTTTTTCATAGATTTTACTCAATGCTGGAAGCACAGATATAGGTCTATAATTGGAAGGATCGCTCTTACAACCTGATTTAAAAATTGGTACTACTTTACTATGTTTCATTAGATCATTGATTGAATATGCCTGCTAGGACAGGAGCGATTGAGTCAATAATATCTCCAAGAACCTTGACGGATATCCACCATAAGTCTTCGGTATTTTTTATGTTGAGACTTTTGAATGCGTTTATAATTGTAGCAATACATATTGGTTTAAATTTAAAGTTTGGTATGTCCCGAGTAAAGTTCTCTTTAAGAAGAGGTTCAGCTAGTTTAGATGAAGAGGGGAGAGATTTCGTAACCTCTAACGGAATTTTGGTAAAGAAATTTTCTAGTGTCTCGGCGACTTCTAGCTTATCAGAAATGGTCTGATTATCTAATTTCAAAGACAGTTCATTCTGATCTCGTTGTTGTGCCTTTCCAGTTTCTCTGTTAATTACCTGCCACACAGTTTTTATTTTATTATTAGAAATACCAATTTTGTTAATTACTATTTGTGACTTTGCTTGAGCGCAGACACTTTTGAATATTTTTGAATAATTTCTAACATAAGTATGAAAAACATGATCTGAAGTCAAAGATTTTTCGTGATATAAATTGTATAAAATACGGGGAATAATATAGAGTCAAGTACATGGGTAAAATGGCTAGATCTATCTTGAATGTTGGCTGACGACATCCTGTCAGTTATCTATTAGTTACTGAATGACAAACCATACATATGAATTACAATTTACTGTTTGATTGAGACATTGCCTACACTACGTTTGGGATTTAGTTTCCAAATAAAGTAAACTTTGTGTTTCTGGGAAAACCACTTTAATACCCCCACACGTACAGTTCAGTTTCCGCTACAGCTTAAACAAAACTTTTAATGGCGACTTTACACGACGCGCTCGTCATTTGTTTTCTTAGAGTGAACACCATCGCGTCGCGGTAACACGTGGCCTCATTTCTTTCCTTTGTTTTTTCACTACTGTCAAATTACTGTGGCCTTAACCATAGCCAAGCGATAAAGAGACATATACTCACGACAAACGGCATAGCTGGTGGTCTGCACAACGTGAGTGTACACATCGAACTGTTGCCTGTCAAAACTCCTGAACTTCTGCAGCAGGTCGTCCACCTCCTTGTTGAAGACCTCGCCGTAGCTCTCGACAGCCCGCTTGCTGTAGTTCGGGTTGGCTATCTTCCTATGCTTGCGCCATGTTGGGCCTGGTGAGGGAGTTCCAAATTTATTTTCCACGAAGGTGCCGGGTGGTTCATATAAGATTTAGTCACTTGCATGAATTTTGTGCACATTTCAATATCCTGAGGCCATGCCATTGCCACTGTCATTCATATACAAATAATAAGCTGTATATCTTTCAGTGACAGTCCCCCACAATATCAGCCCTCCGCCCCTCCTTGATGACAATTATTAAAAAATACGGTTTTTCAGGTCATAATTTCTAACTTCACTGGTGTAACAAGTTTTTTTTGTGTACATTTGGTGGTTGGTACGGAACCCTGTGAGTCCGATTTGAACTTGACTGGTTTAATTAACTATTTACTGCTTCCTGTTTGCTTCCGTTCAACATTACGTTTCGTTCATAAATAATCTATACAATTACGTACAAGAAAGGTATGCGTTCTTACCTGATCCGCTCAGTATTCCACCTCCGATTACATCAGCCATGTACTTGTACTGAGGACCTTTCACACTGGTCTTCGAGTTTGTCAGCAGTAACTGAAATACCCATAAGTGTGTCAGATAATATGAATATTTTTTAGTTTTAGTTTTTTTTTTAAACGTGGGCCCACACTATGTATTTCTCCTGTGTCATGGGTGCGTTTACAAACATTTCAACTCTACCTGTAGGCCATAAAAATATTTGTTCCGTGCGGGAATGGAACCCGCGACAAGCAGCGCGCAACGTGTTGTAATTAAATACAACAACAAATTAAACCAGCTACCGAAACTCCATGTAATCCCTTAAGGGTCAAACAGAGATGAACCAGTACACCAGTTCACCCACATTTCTCCAGTTACGAGTATGTTTATGTCCCATATATGTAATCTCACATGTCAGGCTCTGGGGTGCTGTTGGGAAATTCTGGGCCGACTTGGGAATCGAACCCGGGACCTCACGCTAAGCACATGAAAACAGTCGGTGGTTGCAGTCGTTACTGACTGCAACCACTAGAACATTATCATCATGTGCCGAGCCTTCTTCCATCTTTGTTCGGGTCGGCTTCCAGTCGAACTGGATGCAGTTCAATAACAACATGTTCAATGGACTGTCTATCTGATCAACGAGTAGTTTTAGTTTTTTTTTTTAAACGAGATGATAGTTTGACTATCATAAGTACCTTGAGATCATCAGGATTGCTCACAACAACGTTCAGGTCGGGACCGAGCCAGAATTTGAACAGACCACCAAACTCCACCGTCAGTTCTTTTAATGCTTTTATGAATGCTGCAAACAAAAAGGATAGCAAATTAAATAATATTTATTATCAACACAATTTGAATTTAATTTAATTTGTATTTTTATTCAATTTGTATTTTAATTTAATTTGTAATTTAATTTAATTTGTAGTTTAATTTAATTTGTACTTTAATTTATATTTCTATTTCTATTTTTAATTTCAATTCCAACAATTATTAATTGATCATGACATTACTTTGTAATTTTTTATTTGATTTGACTTTATTCTAATATTAATAATAGCATGATTGTTCAATTATATGTATTCCTAATTTTAATTTCTATTAATTATGTATTTAGAGCTTCTGTACCTACTCGATAATGCGTAAGCTGTGGTTACCTGTAATTGTGTGTGCGTTACAAGACCATGTATTTGTAATAGTTTTCATTTATATAAGATAATTGTAACGTGACTTGTTGGTAATCCAAAATAAATAAATAAATAAGGATTATAGTGACGATAACGGATGTATTCGAGGGTTAAGAGCTGTAGCGGCACCATAAAAAGCTACAACATCTAGAACAAAAAGTAGGTACCACAGCGCCATCTACGACACAGATGATGAACTAAACATCAAAATGCAACATCGCGCAAATAAAATTATCCGCGCCATAAGACTATCTAAACCAGTGGTGGGCAAACTTTATTCACCGGGGGCCAGAAAGTTGAAACAATTTCAGAGGAGGGCCAGAATTATAGCCAAAATGCATTATAATTTGAAATTTTTTAATCATAAAAATAAACATTACACACCACGTTATTTAAAAATTACAATTTAACTTTTATTCGAAGGCCCTACCATCTACCATGGTAGGTGTGTGAGACATATCAAATTGTTTTTGATTTGCCATAATATCTTCGACTGCAGGTTCGAGCTGCGACGAAGTAACTTTCAGCAGCGAGAAAAGGTGTTCATCATTTATATTTGGTTTTAGCATGTTTGGTGTCAAAATGGCGAGCGAGGTTAAAATCTTTAAATACCGCCATCGCTTCATTACATACAAGACATATTGGCTTACCCTTGTATTCTGTAAAGAAGTTTTCCAAGTCCACTCTTCTTTAAACAGTCGACACTCAGAGTTCGCAGACTTTTCGTTTTTTAACCCCCGACGCAAAAAGAGGGGTGTTATAAGTTTGACCGCTATGTGTGTGTGTGTGTCGGTCTCTGGCACCGTAGCTCTTAAAAGTGAACCGATTTGGATGCAGTTTTTTTTTATTTGAATGTTAGTTGCTAGCAGCTGGCGATGATTCTTATATGTTTTATCAAAATCGGTGAAGCCATTTGCTAGATATGGGGGATCAAAGTGGGTATACAAAATCGAATATTTTCAAATATACCCAAGTTCATTTGTTGCGACCTGCAACAAATGGAACTACGCGGCTAGTATCGCTGGCTCCTTTACCTATGCATCTATTATTCTACTTCATACTGCTGATACGACAACATATAATTATAGCGGGCCATACTCTATTCATTTTGAAAGACCGACGGCGGGCCGGATAAAATCCTTTCGGGGGTGGAGTTGGCCCGCGGGCCGTACTTTGCCCATCACTGATCTAAACAAACCCTCGGGCAGTAGTCCACCAGACATAACACCATATGGAAAATAAGATGAATGAAGAACATTACACCCTGTTTATACCTCCAAAATGCCGAAACGAAAATTCAAAATGGCGGACGTGTAAATTCTTAACCTACCTTATACCTACTTATACGGGATGAAAGGATGGAACACCGACGCGAAAACGGTTAAGTACTACGTATTCAGTACGACATTCTGAGACATTTTTCATCAGTTATTAACCACAAAGTTCGGTACGGGTACCTTTGGGGGCGCGACACACAAACCTCCGCTGACTTGGTACCGGCCCCGAAAGGGGCAAGCGTTTAAGTAATACGTCATCCTCAATAATTATGTAAATATTTAATATTCTGATTATCAAATACTATGAGTGTGCGCTAATTAGGAAAGTTGGATAAAAAGTTCACATGTCATAAGTCAAACTCAAAGCATTTATTTCAATTAGACCATTACAGGCACTTTTGAAAGTCGAACAAAAAAAAAAGCTAAGCTACAGTCACAGTCACAAGGCATAATAACTTGAGAAAGTACTGTAGTTGCACATTCCAAAGCGTAGATGTCTATGGAGAAGAATGGGCAAGAAACTCCATGTACACTCTTTTTAATCAAAATATTGTTACAAAATCTTGGTTACATCATTCACGTTGAGATTATACATACATGTGAGAACGATGTAGAAAGACGTGCACATTAAGAGCGTCCAGAGTAAAAGAACACTTAATAATCAACACTTTCAAAATAAAGTAATTAAAATAAACCGTGGCAGCTAAGAGATGACCAGTCCCAACTGAAGCGCCCGTTCACGAACATGACGCATGACTCAGCGCCATTCAACTCAACCATATTGAAGGGAACCAAATGACCCGACACACGCGCCTCCATCAGCGAGAAATCTGAGTGAGCATGACTTTCTCTCAGCCACCAGGCTACATTCAAGTCAATGAAAGATAAATAAATGTAAATGGTTGCTTTACAGTACATAGTCCTGACACATGTGCTATGCAGTTATATAATACTAAGAGATGGAATCTATACAAAGCAAGGATATTATTACAATCTTCTGCAGCTTCCACAATAACTTAACCTGGTTATCAATTAGTTTGCTCCTATGGTTGTGGAGCAGGACCAGCATTGATCCAAGCATTTTAATCGTCAATATAGTCCCCCAACTTATAATATGCTTGCCTACATAGTGTGCGTTTTATACAAGATTTAAATTTCGTCTCATTCAGTTGTAGAATGTGGGGAGGTATTTTATTGTAGCATTTAAACAGTACATGAAAGATGAGCCTATTTTAGCTAGCCTGAAACCTGGCTGAACTAGTTGGTCCCTATTTCTAGTATTTTAGTGGTGTCTGTCACCTCTCTTACTAAATAAATGCAGATTTTTCCTCACGTACATGATGTTTTCATAGATGTATTGACAAGGTACTGTCATGATGTTAATTTCTTTAAACAGTTCTCTTAGAGAATCGCGCCTACGTAGATCATATATGGCTCTGATGGCTCTTTTCTGCAGAATAAATATAGACTCAATGTCTGCAGCCCGTCCCCATAGTAAAATACCGTATGACATAATACTTTGAAAATAACTAAAATAGACTAGCCTCGCGGTATCTACATCAGTAAACTGACGGATTTTTCTAACAGCATATGCTGCTGAACTCAGCCGTCCTGCAAGAGATGTTAAATGAGGACCCCATTGTAGCCTTATGTCGAGCGTGATTCCCAAGAAAACAGTTTTATCGACAAATTCTAGTTTCTCTTGATTCAATATTATGTCACAATCACTACTTTTGACATTTGGCAGAGAAAATTTTATGCACTTAGTTTTTTTCCCATTTAGTACTAAGTTATTAGCGGTAAACCAATTATGGACCTGCAGTAGGGCGTTATTGACGTCGTCAAGATTTGTGGCACGTCTGTTTATCCTAAATATTTAAGAAGTATCGTCAGCAAACAACACCATTTGCGGTTGGTTGTTAAATAAGTGGGGTAGGTCATTAATGTACACTAAAAAGAGAAAAGGACCCAATATCGAACCTTGTGGTACACCCATTTTTACTGTTAAACCCATTGAATTGACACCATTTACCTGTACTTGCTGCTGTCTATCATTCAAATACGATTTTACTAAACTGAGCGCAAGTTTACCTAAACCGTAATGCTCAAGTTTCAAGAGCAGGGTTTCGTGATTTACGCAATCAAATGCCTTCGAAAGGTCACAGAAGATTCCTATGGCATCTTTGCCTCTTCCCACGCAGTAAATATGTGTTTTAATAAAGACATATTTACTGCGTAATACTAAAATAAAGCCGTTCCGATTTTTATTTCACGCCTAAAGAATTTTTTTTTTTCAATGTCCACTGTGCGGCGGTGGCTGGACGTTTTTGCGTGAGGTAGAAGGGCGCGATTATTTATATTTAAACAGTTTGATATCTTGTCGCCTATTTCAATTTTATTGTACACCGAGTCTTCAATATAACCCTCTGCAACATTATTAGAGCGCCATCCATCATGGCGTTTCAGTGTAATGATATCATCGGCTCCGGAATTAGTTGGTTTTTTAACATTTAATATATTGACCACATTGAGGACGGCTACTTCACACGTAATTCATTGAAATAAAGCTATCAAAATATTTTCAGAGAATGATTGAGTATTTCTTCGAGTCTTCCATGCTACAAAATTATTGTAAATCTTTAAATAGCGCTCGCGATTTTGGCGGCAAGAGACCGTTTTCTGCAGTTTGCGCTTCATTCAAAATCTCAGGTGGAGTAGATTCTATATTAACATCAGATTCCGCGCTTCAACTGATATTATTATTTTGTTTTTAAATATCAGTCGGAAAATCTTTGACGTTTCTAATATGAAAATGGCGCGAATTTGCAAAGGGCGCCAAATGCAAGTGCTGAAAATTAGAACTACATCTTTATCAGTATTAAAGTGAGACAAACGTATTGAGCAAAAGCGCTTCCAAGGAGGTTCGATCGGTCAGCTTTTTTATTCTCGTAAAGTGAAACTCCTTGGTGGAATTGTTTTTTTTTTATGGAAATAAAAAAACCGTAAAGAATACGCACGGTGCTATACAACGGGGTATGCGGTAAAATAGGTACTTAGGTGAGTGTACCTATTTTACCGCACGTTCCATTGTATGGTGCGTAATTTTTAACTTTCGAACAATGTATACAGGCTTCGTAAATGCATTTTTTAATACAGTTGCTCAAAAAGTGGTGTACTGCAGGGACGTATAGCGTTCGGGATGTGGGCTACTACATACTAGTGCTTTTTTTACCTTTCCCGAACTCGTGCGTTCTCTTTCCCAACTGTCAAAATAATGTCTATTAAAAAGAAAAACCAACCATGAAGTTTTTACTAAAGAGTTTTTGTGATTCATACAAATACGTATATTTCTAAAAAGAAGCTACTAATTTATTTCAATATCAGATTTAATGATTTAATTGAATGAGTTAGGTTTCATTTCATTTCATCTCATTAAATTTCATTTTCATTTCATATCAATAAAAAAAATCTACTCAAGGCTAAGCTGTATGGATAGTTCCCTTTGCCTACCAAAATGGGTGAAGAAAAAAAAAACTCTGCTTATATTCTACGGTTGGCGCCAATTGATATTGATATCAACCAAAAACTGAACCAATTTCAATGTACATGTGTACTATAACTTTTATAAGAAATAAATGATTAGTTAATTGAGTTTATTGTGTTTTTATTATTTTATTAAATTGCTTCATTTTTTCGCAACTGTATTAAAAATAGTCGTTCAGTACACCTGCGGAACCGTCATTGCAACTTGTTCCAACTGTCAACCCTCGCCTTCGGCTGCGCCTCGGCTCGGGTAGACATTTGTCGGAACTCTTTGCAATGACAGCCTTTCCGCACTTGTAATGAAATATACTATTTTCAGCAAATGTGTTGAAAACTTCTTTACAAATAGTAACGAGACCTACCATCAGGCTGTCCTATGAACAGTAGGGCATTCCCTACGAACGGCAGTGCCCGTGGACCTGGCATCGTCTTGGCCATCTCGATAATTCTCCTGTTCTTGAACCTCCATAGCAACCACAAGGCTGATAATACGCCTCCTATGAGGTACAGCGACCAGTGCATCCTGCAACAAGAATTTACGCGATTTATTAATGGAGCTTCTATCCATTCTGGATTTCTTCGCGCGAAGGTGGGGTCGGAGCGAGACAAAACTCACGCCATGACTTCATATTATGTTTTTTTTGTTTAGCCTGCACAAATACTTCTTTATTTTGTGTTTTTACTTTTTATTTCATAAAGTTGTTTTATATGTAATCCAAGTACTGTTTGTTTATTTTCTTATTCATGTAATTCTTGGCTTCCGTACGTTTTTTCGCGGGTGACCACTGAAAAGCAGCGCTGTGCTGTGGGCCCCCCATAGCACATCAAACAGGATCATGCTGAGTCCTGCTTGTCGCAGTCACAACGTGCAAATCGTCAACTTTTTTTTGTTCAGTCCTTTTGTATTTATAGATATTTGTTATGCCTTGCAGGTATGTTTATTTTATTTTTTTGTATGAACGTCATGTACCTGCGAAATTTATTTCTTTCTTCTGCCCGCGATTTCATCCACGTCGAAGAAATAATGGGTGTAAAAACATCCGTAACGAAACCGAATGACATTTATTGTCCCAGTCATTAAGATCATATTTTTCGTTCTGGACCATACCTAGAAACTTTGAGGTATTCCATGAAGCACACCCAAACGAAGCACACCCAGACGAAGCACACCTAAAGTATTCCACTTAGCACACCCGTAGGTGGGCTTCAAATAAAAATTTAAAATAATTAATTTCCTATTCCACGAAGCACACCTACGAATATCACTCGCATAGTGCGGGGACTAAGAAATAAAAATGTCGATAGAAGAAAATATTTATTATTTAAAAGACTAACTTAAATATCTAACATCTTTCAGTTTCATTATAATAATGTGATACAATACTTGTAATTTTCATAATGTTCATATTTAAATCCCATAGATAAGACGTATACATGATGCGCTAATAGTCAACGCGTGCGCCCGCCACTGAATTCCCGAGCTAACCCGAATTTAGCCGAGCGTTTCCGGAACTTGTTTACATGCTTAGTTCTCATTACACTATCGCGACGTCACGGGCTGAGTGTATGCAATTGTGCGCCGGTCTTGTTATTGTTATTTTTTCTGTTTTTCGTGCAATTTATTCAAACAAAATAATGGAGCCGATGGTTTTCTTAGAATATTATGAAAATATTGAGTCATGGAATCTATGTATTTTTTTTAAATTTGAACGTTATTGTAATAAAATAAAACTCATGTAAGAGTTTGCTAATATCTTAGCAAAGAAATTCGTGTATGCCATTTTCAATTCTATTTTAATGGGATAAGGTTGATAATAATATTTGATTTCACTTTGAAAAGACTTGTTTTGTTAATGTCGTGATCAGTTTTTCAGTCGCGAAGAAAGTCACGGGTGTTTCAAAGAAAGTCATTTGTTTTACCTTACTTTCTTCAATATGTGCACAGCCTATGTATTTATATGTAAATATTTGTGACAATAAACAATTATTATTATTATTTATTTTAGTACAAATGATTTGAGAGAAGTATTTATTTGATATCCAGGTACCTCAACCGTTTCAATATTTTGTACTAGCTGACTATAACGACGGAAAAACGAGAATACTTTTATTTGTTACACAGAAGAGTAGACTGGAACTTGAAAGCTGCGGTCATATATACTGCGACGGAACTTTTAAATGCGCGCCTAAACCATTTCTTCAAATTTACAGCATCCATGGTGAGGTTAAAAATATCGTTAAACCTTTAGCCTATGCTTTATTACATAACAAAAAAAAATCGACCTATAAAATATTATTCCAATTATTAAAAACAACAATACCCAAAATGCAAGTCAATGTTTTCACAAGCGATTTTGAGGAAGCTGCCGTCAGGAGTTTTACAGCAGTATTTCCTAACGCACAGATAATGGGATGCTATTTTCATTTTAAAAAGCAATAAAAAAAAAATCTAGGGACTTAGGTTTAGATAAGAATAGCATACATAGAAAACATGTTGCCTTATGTACGATTTTGCCACATTTACCGCTGGAAGACTTGGATGAGGCCTGGCTCTACATCATGAGCGAATGTCCTCAAGGAGAAAGTATTTCTAGATTTAACGATTACATTGTAACTCAGTGGCTCGAACATAAGTTATGGCACGACAAATGGTCGTGTTATAACGTAAAAAATAAAACTAATAATTATACAGAGTCTCATTACTCTGAAATAAATAAAATTTTCAATAAAAACAGAGCCATAAATCTGGCAAAACTTTTAGATTCCTTCCAAAAAAATTGCAATAATTATGCCGAAATTAGAGTAAAAATGGGTTATTCAAATCATCAAAAACATGCTGAAATAAAAAATAATATAATCGAAAACACAATAAAAGATTATAAAAATGGCTTAATTTCAGTTGGACATTGTCTAGAGAAATTAAGATTCTGATTAATAATAATTTATTTAATTGATAAGTTTAGATACTAAATTGCCCATTTCTTCAAGATTATTTAAGAATCTTAAAGATTGTGATTTTAAACAGTCTGTGATTTTACATAAAACTAGAGTATTTTTATTATTAGTTAAGTAGTAGCTATAAGAAAACATCAACATCAAAGTAGCTATAAGAAAACATCAACATAGATCTCTATAGAAAACTATATTTACAATGTTTTTGATATTTGTCCAAGTTTTTATTGTGATTATGAAACAATCTGTGATTTTTAATGTTAAAGTAGAGTATTTTTATTATTCACTAAACACGTAGCTATAATAAAACTTCAACATAGATCTCTATGTAAACCAATATTTACAATATTTTTTATATTTGTCCAAGTTTTTATTGCAATTATGAAACAATCTGTTATTTTTTATGTTAAAGTGGAGTATTTTTATTATTCACTAAAGAGGTAGCTATAAGAAAACTTCAACATAGATCTCTATGGAAAACTATATTTACAATGTTTTTGATATTTGTCCAAGTTTTTATTGCATAATTATGAAACAATCTGTGATTTTATTAAGAGCACAAAAAAGGAAAATAATAGAAAAATAGTTAAAAACTAAAAATTTTTTTTGAAAGATAATTATGAAACAATCTGTGATTTTAAATAGTACGATTACAAAAATGTCAAATATTGTGTCACATTATTATAATGAAACTGAATGATGTTAGAAATTTAAGATGTAAGTTAGTCTTTTAAATAATAAATATTTTCTTCTATCGACATTTTTATTTCTTAGTCCCCGCACTATGCGAGTGATATTCGTAGGTGTGCTTCGTGGAATAGGAAATTAATTATTTTAAATTTTTATTTGAAGCCCACCTACGGGTGTGCTAAGTGGAATACTTTAGGTGTGCTTCGTCTGGGTGTGCTTCGTTTGGGTGTGCTTCATGGAATACCTCGAAACTTTCTTGTTCCGGAGATATTGGAGGTCAAAGTTCCAACTTTTCCACAAGTTTTTAATGTTATAATTTCTATGCATCCATGACCCCTGTACTATTCAATGCATCTGTCGCAGTCATCTGATTGAATCTGCTATTTGATTGAATGACTAGCGCGTTCATTGAATGACAACATTCAATTGAATGACTAAAGGACAACTCGTCAAGTCGTTGAATGTAACGTTCAACGTCTTGACTGGACGTCATTTAGCGAAGTCGTTGAATGGGATATAGCCGACTTTTAATGTTTGGTTAGGGTGACCATAAGTTCAGACATTGACATGTCAAGCATAATAAGGTGTGTTCACCTTATTATGCTTTTATATTGTATTTTAAGTCTTAAGATAGACAATACTGACTATTTGTACCAACTAATTCAAGGAATTCAAGGAATTCAAAGAATCAAAGACTAGGACAGCCATTTTGATATAGATAGAACTAGTCTACTTAATATTTATTTTTAAACATCTAAATCTCCGAAAGTATACTGTTTTCGACAATTTATCTCAGAATATTTTCGTTTTGTAATATTTTTTCTGTCGATTGCCGTAAGTTTCATCATTGGCCGCCAAAATTTAAGTCGTCCATAGTGGGGTCCCATGTAGGGTGACCATAAAGATTAGGTATGCCTAGGTAGGATGCTCATGAGAATTTTGGGAGAATTAAAAAAATACTGATTTATAAACTGCTAAGTTATAATCTAATAAAAAAAGATTGTAGCATGATTTCCAAAGCTTTACTTAATCTCATACTTTTGCTTTGTATAAAAAAGTAAAAAAACATAGAAAAATTGATCATATTATTTCAAAAGTAATTTATTAAAATATGCGTATCTCTGGGACTCCAAAAAGTTGTTAACTTAGTCTTTGTCACCTAGTGAAATGATGGTTTAGATAAAAGAAATCGAAATATTTAAAATCACAGGATCAGTTTCATTTATTAAAGAATTTGTGAAAAAAAACATTACCAGTATAGAAATAACTTGCTAACATATAATATAAAAAATATCAACACAGTGCTATCTGTGCGGGCTGTTTGACGCCATATTTGTTTTGGTGACTACTAGGGCCGCAGTAGGAAAAAAATTGAATCATTTGACTGATTTTACGTCCGCTCTGTTCAAAGGGCTATGTTACAATCCGCTAACTAGTTGGACGTTGAGTGACGCTTATTCAATCAACGTTCGGCCTAGTCATTTAATTGAATGTTGTCATTCAATGAACGCGCTAGTCATTCAATCAAATAGAAGATTCAACCAGATGACTGCGACACATCCATCAGCAAAATGTTTTAAATGAACGCACTCAAACATTGTGCTGATGGAAAATTACGGCCAATACAGTTTGGCAACGCTGCGCTAGTCTGTTGGCATCATTACCGTCAACTGCAGTTGACAGCGTTGAAAATTTTTTTGACGCCATTTTTTTGTTTATTGTTAATTTTGTTACTTTAGATTATTTTAATTTATAAATGTACTATATATAATTTTGTAATGATAAATATAATCTAGTTAAATTACATCAGTAAGAATATATTTCAACTCCAAATTGAAATATCAATAAATTTTATATTTTGAGTTTCAAGCTCCAAAAAAATATAAATAAAAGAATACATACAGTAGGTAATAGAAGGCAAATTGGATTTGCATCACGAATTCAAATACAATTCAAACTATACATGAACAATGCTTAGATAATTCGACTCGTCTTTTCTATTTCTTTCTCGTGTTTCTTTTATGCCGCCCATGGGCCTCTGACTTAGTTTTACAAGTTTTTTTCTATTATTAGATTGAGGTCAAGAGCAGGTTTATTACGCACTAAAAACTAATTAAAAAAAAAAACAGGCCTACGGGTCGACCTTCAAGGAGAAGCTACATTGCCAGTAAATGAAAAATAAATTAAAATAGTTTCTTGGTAGTAGTACCAGTTTAGGAATCAACAAAATTTTGTGATTGATCCTCCTTTTAGGCAGATAGCATTCAGCCTAACATTCTTTGATGCTTCCCTACAAGTTGGTAAACGTGTCCAAGATGAAACTGATGTCAGGCATCCCGGACGCTCCATGCTTATCTCGGATATGTTCTATGTTTTGACAAGGAGTATTCCTACAAAGAACGAAGAGAGTATAGCTCGGGTTGGTGGCATTTGGTAAACTCGAACATATTTTTCGGTCCAAAAAGATCCCCCAGTGCCTAAAAACCGGCCTTTAAACCAATGTGTCCTGCCAACAATAACCTACGGTGGCGAGACGCTCACAAAGGATACTATCCACCAAATACGAGTTGCACAAAGGGCCATGGAGTGAGCCATGATCGGCATAACCTTTCAAGATCGAATGCACTGAAATCTGCCGTTCGGACAAAATTCCACGACGTCGGGTGGGACCCGGCGGTTCGCCTCAAGTGGACCAGGGCCGTCCCAAAGCATGTTGGGTAAACGATATCGTCAATATTGCGGGAAACACCAGGTGTCCAGTGTCAGAATGGTCTATAATTGATTTAATAAGGCCCCTAGCCCACGGATTATTGAAGCGAGTTCGAAACTAGTTTGACGTGCGTCCAAAGGGTAATTCGTCTGCGCGGGGCCTTATTAAATCAATGATAGACCATTCTGACAATATTGCAATAGCAGACTAAGGCCCCTGAATAAGGGACTCACAGAACCTAGAAGCGTGGCAGAGGAAAGGGACGGCCTATACCTAGCAATGAGTGATTCCGGGTTGATATGATGATAATGATGCTTTGACCTCTAACAACTTAACAAGGTGGGAAAGTAAGCTAAAAATAACGGAAAATCCAAACTAACTAACTATCCTAATCCTATCCTGACTAATCCTAAGTCCTTCCTAAATATACAGGGTGATTTTTTCAAGCGGGCGTGGATGGCCAAATCCGATACTGTAAGGAATATCGAAAAATACTCAAAGGAGTCTCGAGTCCGATTTTGATGAAAACTAAAATTGCATCATTGGATTTTTGAAAAATTTATATTTCTGGCCAGAAATCAAACACACTGTAAAAATAAACTGTTTGCAGACTGTTAGGTATTTAATCAAAAATTAACTCCTGCCTTTGGTTTTTCATAGTATGACAAACCAAGGGCCAACACGGGAAAGGGACGAAAAAGGATTCGTAATGGCGACGCTATCGAATTATGTAATAATACAATGTGTTTTTTACAGTGTGTTTGAGTCCTGGCTAGGAAGATTGATTTTTCCAAAATCCAATGATGCAGTTTTAGTTTTCATTAAAATCGGGCTCAAGACTCCTTTGAGCATTTCAGAACAGAGTACAGAAACGGACATAGGATACCATTAATCCAGAAAAAAAAGTACTGTTCCGAGAAAAACAACAAAAAAGTTTTTATCATAATGAGGGGCCACGTGTCTTTCGAATTATGTTTTTTTTTTATGGGTGATGAATTGATTGTCAAATTCGAAATTAACGCGAGCGAAGCCGCGGGCAAAAGCTAGTAACGAATAAAAAGTCTATGTACCAACCTAGCTTGAGGGCGGACACCGTCAGGCTAGGTGAGAATTTTCGCGGTAATTCTCCGAAAACAGTGTTTAACATAGCATTGTATATGAATTCTATGTTCAACAATATCTGCTAGCTACTTAAGTAAACCTATAGGTATTTTTTTGCTAAGAATATGTATAGAAATGGCTATAGGCCTTGCATAAAAATTAACTTATGTCAAACCAGTCAGTAGGCATTTTAAATGCAAATTTTTGGTCCGACGCGCCCTTGACCCCCAGTTTTGGAAACTGGGTTCCGTGCTACCGCTAGCACATTGAAACTATTATAGTATCCTTTCTTCATCATCGGCCTATCTGGCTAGCCTTGTCCCAACTCTGTCGGAATCTGCTTCCAGTCTAACTATAAGTGTAAATGAACCCTTCACGAACCCGTCAACCAAGCATTCTTTACATCAAACTTTACTTAGTTAACTCTGCGCAAAAAATATTGCTGGGAAGTGACTTTTTTTGAGGTGAAAAATCACGTTTTTCAGTACGACTTAATGTAACATTTAATAGTATGGTAAAACATTTAAAACTTGTATTTAAAAAAAAAACACTTGTGAAAAAGTCGGAACTTTGATTCCCAATATCTCTGTACAAGAAGGTTCCCAGGAATGGTCTAGAAAATGCAATGACGAGGAGAGCACAATGGAGAACAAGTGCCTTTCGGCTTCGTTGCGCCTTGCGACTGGGTACATAAGTATCTGAATGCCGAAAATACAAACCCCCGAATCGGATTTAATGCAGAACTTCGGGTGTTTTGATCTAGAAAAAATATATTAAATACTTACACAATAAATCACACAATTATTATCTATTTTATAAGATTTTCGCACACTATCGTCACTTTATAAAGTTATTACTTAAGAACTCCTAGTGTAATCGTTACTTCGACTGTTTATTAAATAAGCCACTTCATGGTAAACAGCCTATCTTATATATCACTTGATACAACTTATTTAAATGAACTTACAACTCCCCCCAGCTCCTGGCCACCGTAGGCGCGGGCCTGTGGACGGTGAGCTATGGGCTAGCTCGCCGTCTTATGACGACAGGCCGCGTCGACGGCGCGTTCGTGTTCCACGCGCGCCTCAGAGAGATCAATCAATCAATCAATCAATATATTTATATTTCACATAGGCCTAGATGGGCACTTATAAAACGTCGACAAAAAGGTGCACGGTTCGCGTTGGTAGTTTCATAAGGAGAAGAACCGGCAAGAAACTCCATGGTTACTCTTTTCAAATCATTTGGTGTTACAATAATATCATGTTACAGCATTAGTACTTAAGTATGGGGGAACAGCATAGGCCCGACAATAGGTCGTTGCTTACTACACAAAAAAAAAAAAACAAGATGAAAAGTTAACGAGCATCTGGGAATCTACAAAGCCTATAATGTTCACACATTCACAAACAATCGGTAAAAAAGAAGATGTCAGCAAACGGGAAGGGGTCCGAAAGAACCGATGCATGCCAGGGTTGCGGGACTGTTCGAAAGAGATACCGCGGCCCTGGAACACAAAGGGCAAAAGAAGGAATATGGATGGGTTTTAGTTAGTAATAGTCTGACACTCCCTCCTGCTCATCCAAGAGCGGGAGGAGTTATTTCAGGACTTCCGACCCGAAAAAAAAAAAGGCGTTTATTAATAACTTCTAATGGTGAAAGAATTTTTTAAATCGGTCCAGTAGTTTTTGAGTTTATTGTGTCGGGTCGTTTAGTTCCCTTCAATATGGTTGAGCTGAATGGGGCTGATCCATGCGTCATGTTCGTGAACGGGCGCTGTCAGCTGGGACTGGTCATCTCTTAGCTGCCACGGTTTATTTTTAACCGACTTCCAAAAGGTTATCAAGTCGTCTGATCTTTTTTTTTTTTTGGGTGTATATTCAGCGATATCTTTGCCAATTGTGAACCGATTTCGATGACTCTTTTTTTGTTTGGTAGAATTTTATTACGCGGTGGTCCCATTTTAAATTTGGTGAAGATCTGATGCTGATCTTCGGAGATATATTATGGAACTTTTCAAAAATAGACGGCAAATCTGTCGTGATTGCTGCAATCGCTTGGATGTTTATTATTTATACAACATCATAACATAATATCACGCTTGTATGCTCTAGGGGGTACGCAGATATGTACGGGGATGTGTAGTGTACAACTTTTCGACATTTAGGTATGTTAAGTTCTATTTTATTGGGGATAAGCCTATTACCATGAAATATATTGTAAGCGGTTCACTAATGTTTCAGCAAAACTCTTTTGACAATATTTTAACCGACTTCAAACAAAATGAGGAGGTTCTACGTTTGACTGTGTGTCCCATATGTTCACCGATTTCTCCGCTAATTGTGGACCAATTGTCAAAACTCTTTTTTTATTCGAAAGCCTATACTACTGAGGTGGTCCCGTTGTCACAAAGTTAGAATCTGATGATGGGATCCCAGGGATATCGAGGGCAACCCTGATATTTTACAAAGTTTTTCATATGGGTACTTTCTAACGATATTTGTACCTGATAATCATTATCTCATGTTGCTGAGCTGATGATGGAAGGTATAAGTCAGGATCTGATGCTGATCTTCGAAGATATCCAATGGAACGCTTCATTAATAGACAGAAAATCTGTCGTGATTGCTGCAATCGCTACGTTTCGATATATATTTTTACACAATATTAGAACATAACATAACGCCTGTATGCTCTGGGGAAGTACGCAGATGTGTACAGTGCACCCAGATTTCGACAGTTAGGTATGATAACGATATAAGTTACATTTTATTGGGGATAAGCCTATTACCATGAAAGGAGTTGTTAACAATGTAAAATAAATGTATAGCAAATATTTGTGTAGAATATTGAAACTAAAAAACGAAAATAAAATTTTTTTTTGCAAAAAATAAAACAGACGTTTTTTTTGTTTTTGAAGTCGGTTTTATTTTTTGCAAAAAAGTTTTTTATAACTACTTTGTTTTGAAATTGTTGATAATTATAATCTTTTACTCTTGACGCACTCAATGTGCACGTCTTTCTACATCGTTCTCACATATATGTTTAATCTCAACATGAATGATGTAACCAAGATCTTGTTACAATATTTTGATTAAAAAGAGTGTCCATGGAGTTTCTTGCCCTTTCTTCTCCATAGAGATCTAAGCTTTGGAATGGGCAACTACAGTTCTTTCACAAGTTATTATGCCTTGTGTCTGTGACTGAAGCTTCACCTTTCTTTTCTGACATTCAAAAGTGCCTGTCATGGTCTAATTGAAATAAATGCTTTGAGTTTTTTTTTATTCGTTAATAAAATACAAATAAAATCAATGAAGACTAGTTACTTACTATTTTTAGAATCGCTTCATTAATCTGAGGGCACGGTAGTGCCCCCGCCAAGACGAGCCAAGCGAAGCGCATGGGCACTACCTACCTTTTTTCGAAGCGCTTCGTCGTATTTTTGAACCCATATAACTTGGGTTTGGATTATAGGTACAAGATAAACAAAATTGTAGGGTTAAGATGTCAATAGTGAATTTATAAACATCTAGAGTTTCAATTGCATAGCTCTTATTCTTTTTTTTCTTTATTACACTTTAATTTTCCGTTTTATTAGCTAAATATTATATACATTTATAAATTTATTTATAAATAAAAAATAACCTAAAGTATCTAACTTAAAATAAACTTTAAAAAATGGCGTCAAAAAACTCCTCTTCAACGCTGTCAACTGGTAATGTACCCAAGAGACTGGCGGCGTTGCCACGTTGTATGACAATGCTAAGCCTTTGGCCTAGGTAAAAGCCAGCCCTTGGGTCACGGGAAGTGTCAACTAAGGTTTGGAAATGTCCTTGAAAAGGCTGTGAGCACTTGGACCCCACCTCCTAGAGTTTCAACCCCAAACGGCTCGAAAATATAGTTACCAATAAGGTTACTATTTTTACGCCACTTGAGGTTCTCCGCAGCCGCAGCGGCAGCGCCAGCACAGCACGATTAGCTGGGAAGATGGGATGGCGTAAGAGTATCGACGCAAGTTGCGTCCCACGAAGCAAAGACATCCCGTCCGGTCTCTTGCCATCTTCGCGTGCCAAGCCATGGGGTTCTAAAATAGCTAGAACGCCGACGGTGACAAGAGCTCGTCGGATGATGTCATTTAAGTACGCGTACCTTGCAAAACGACCCACACTTCGGGTGCACGACAGGCCGTGGTGTCCAAGGCTGTTGACAACTTTACCAGTGACAGCGATGAGGAGAACTACATGGGGCACCTAGGCGTAGAGAAGCAGCGAGGCGGAAAGTACTGTCGTCGAACAAAGTGCCTATGTTCGACGACGGTAGTGCGTGAAGCCAAAGACCCGACTCCCACTCACCCACAGCCAGCAGACGCGCACGCTCGCAGTAGTAGCAGACGTGTTCAATAAATTGTTCTGAACGACTCTGTAGAGCGGCTCGTCCCACCGTCGCGTCGCTGGGAAAATGGATGGTCGGGTTCTTCAGAATTCGGGCAAGCGAATTTCTAGGCACTGATAGCCTCGGAGACACTGATAGCACGGCAGATCGAAATCAATCAGTGTGGAAGCCAGGATATTCCTGATTAATTTCTCAGTGCCTTGGACCGAGGTTATATAAGCCGGTAAAATAATACTAGAAATTTTGCGGAATCCGAGTCCTCTCATACGAATGGGAAGAGTAGCTTGTGCCTAAGTTCGGTCGTCCAAAGCCACATTTAAAATTGATGTTATAGTATTTCTGATAATTTGATCCATTTTGTCCAAAAGGTGAGTGTGCTTCCTTAGAGGGGAAGCACGAAGGAAATAAATTAATTTTGGGCCGAAACAGCAGTAACGAATTATTGTGATGGCCGAATGTATGTTAATTTGGAGCAATCTTTCCGAAACATCATTAAAATTTTGAATATTTTTCTCGATAAAATCGGGAAAAGAATTTTCAAAGATCGGAGAATCAAGGAGACGAAGAGAGCTTTTTCTATAATTTTGATGCCAGGAGCTATTGCGTTAAATTTTGAAAGAGTCAGTTGTCTGTCGGTACCGTTTGCTACATATATTTCACATTTTGAAACGTTGAGGTCGAGGCCAATGGAATGAAGTTAATTTTTTAATCAATTTAGATCTTTTAACACGGAATCTACATCGCCTCCAATAGTTCCATCATCAAGATACCAAACGTAAAATTTTGAATTTAGCTGCCGTAAAATTGGATGGATAGTTAAACTAAAAATCATTGGCCAGAGGGGGTCACCTTGTTGACAGCCAACAGCAGATTCCAAAAGGTTGTCCCGATATAGTAATTTAGATGGTCTGTAACATTGCTAAAGAAAACTATAAAGGAGATTAGGCTAAATTGCCCTAGCGTCCAATAGCGTTAAGATATATACTAATGGATATATCTCTTTAAGACGAACATGTTGTGCGTGTTCTGTGTTCGGTGATATAATTAAAGAGTCGGACTCCAAGAAAGTAAAAGTCTTTTATTTGGGTTCCACAATACTTCGTTATAACTAACTACGTGCTAGGTAAGCGGCGAGGCAGGGCGGTGGTACGTAGGCGACTGGCGACCCGATCGCTCGCTCCCTCATATTTCGTCAAGAATGCAACTCAGCATATCGCCATTACTGAGCCGCTACATCACACCCTTCTCTAATAATTTTTACACAAAAAAATTGTTACTCTATTCTATTTTTAACTAGGTGAAACTACATGCTTACATCACTATTACAGTACTCAGAAATCTCTAAGGTTACAATGTTGCTTACGATAACATTCTATACCTGTTAGCATTCCAACAGTTGTATGCTGCCTATTATTTATTTCTGTCGCTAAAAATAGATCTTATACACCTTATTTTCTAAATGTTTGCGGTCTCATCATTGTCTGAGCTCCGAGCCGATTTGAAGTATACATATTATGATATAACCATTAAGGGTAGTTACCATAACCTCCGCTCTGCAATACTTAAATAACACCTCAAGGGTCGGCAGCACTGGTTATGGCAACGCCGCCGCCGGCCGTTCACTAAATAAAATACAGATAACACGAACAATAAGTACAATAACGTTAACAATTTTAGAAACACTGAATACTAATAACATATTTTACCAATGCGTATTTTTAGTGAGCCACTTTTGCACATTTCACGACGTCGCTTTCGTTAAAGATATCCCGTGGCAGTTTATTTATTTATTTATTTATTTATTTATTAATTACAACGGTTAAACACCAGTAACAGTAATTAATTAATTTCTTATGCATTACACAAACTACAATAATTAAATTTGGATAGGTAGAGTATTATTAAACATTAAAAAAATATAATAAGTATTGGATGGATAATAGTAACAATAAATTATAAAATACACTTTCTTAGGTTAAAAATTATTAGAACATACAATTAATCATACACAATGTCTTTCACAAAATCTCGAGCACAATAACATGATTTGGTTGAATCTGTCATTCAACACGTCACAATCGGGTTGGTCAACAATAAGGGCATTGATTGCGCTGCGCATGCGACACAGCAGGGAATGCGCACGGGACACCGTGTGGCTCTGTGCAGTCGCGAATAGTCTGTGCCGGTGGTTGGACCGGTGGCGCAGGTAATTGTCAGGTACATAAAATGTGCATAATAGGTTGTGCAATTCTGGGGAGTCTATTACGCTCCGTAAAATTTTCAGTGCAGTGATGATCTGCATTCGAGACCGCCGGACAGCCAGGGAGTTATATCCTAGAACACCTAGCAAAAAATCCGTGGGGTACATAAATGGATAGTACCCATGGTTTCTCTTATATAAGTAGCGTAGGAACGCCTTTTGAATTTTTTCAATTACTAGGGTGTACGTTGATTCATGTGGACTCCAAACGCAAGCTGCAAATTCCAATTTACTTCTTACAAAGGAATTATACAATATTTTGATAATGTTAGGGTTACGGAAGTCACGTGCATTACGCAAGACGAAGCCCAGTCGTCTGTATGACTCGGCGGCCACTAAGGAGATGTGCTCGTGAAATGTCAGGCGACAATCGAATGTCACACCAAGATCACGAATGTTTAATACGCGGGTTACCTCTGCATCACCCAATGTGTAAACGGCTTGACTAGGTCATGATTTACGGCTGAACGTCATAACATAACACTTACTGGTGTTAAAATACAATTTATTAGTTCGGCTCCACTGTAAGACTCGGTCAATGTCACTTTGAAGATCCTCACGAGTGCAATTCTCGGTAATTTCGAGTACTAACTTTAAATCGTCCGCATATAGCAGACATTTAGCATGTTGTACAACACTGACGAGATCATTGATCATTAAAAGAAAAAGTAATGGGCCAAGAACTGAACCTTGGCTCACTCCAGATCGTGTATGGTAAGATCCCGAAAGAAAGCACCCATGAGCAACAAATTGCATCCGGTTCAGGAGATAATTAGCGAAAAAATGCAGAAGCTTTGGTGTGAATCCCATGGCTTGTAAGTATGGCAGTTGCAGTAGGTGTCGGGTTGATCACTGTGCCGGGTTGTCCTGCCAGTATCACGGGCACTTCTCTTCTTAACCAATCTCTCGCCTGGCCTACGCAACCCCTCTTGATAGCGTAACATAATAGTATGCCCAATATGACACCCACCATGCCCATTTTGCCGACCCGAATGGCGCAGCGGTTGTGAGGCTGCCTTACGTTCTTAGGGTCCCGGGTTCGAATCCCGGTAGGAGCAAATGTTTGTGTGATGAGCATGGACATTTGTTTCCGAGTCAAGGATGTTTATATGTATAATAAGTATGTATTTACAAACAAAAAAGTATCTATGTAGTAGTATCAACTATCTGGTGTCCACGACACAAGCCTCGTTGCTTAGTGTGGCACCTAGATGGCGCTGTGTGTAATGTCCAGCGATATATATATATATATTACGGCGATGATAATGAGTATTATCCCGAAGTAGTTCAGTTTGCTTTCTAACTGCTGTCCTGCAACTACTTGAGCCTGTGTTACGGCTACATACTCCTTATTCTGATAGTTGCCCATCCTGAGATTCCGACTCTGTCTGGTTTGCCCACAAAATAACTGGGTAGATAACTGCCGTGAAATGTACAAAAATTCCCAACTACATTTTGATGTACTTACATTATTTTGTCATGTGAGCAATAATCGCACCGGTTGCTTAACCACTCGACCACAGCGTGTGGTTTTAGCCATGGGCGGTAGCGATTTTTGTTCACTTGATTTTGTATCTAAATTGCACTCATTTTCAGTACATATGTTTTCTGGCGGTTTTTCCTCATTATTAATATACGCTGGTTTTAATCTGTCTATGGAAATGGTTGCTTGACGGTCGGCTATTTGTATGTGATAGGTTTTCTTATCCTTACTGATTACTTTATAAGGGCCGTTATATGATGGGGTTAGGCGATCGCTCGCTCCCTCATATTTCGTCAAGAATGCAACTCAGCATATCGCCATTACTGAGCCGCTACAAACATTTCGGACTATGGCGACTTCTCTCGATTCAGAGTCAGAGAGGAGCTATAGATATTTAAACATGAGAAATCAAGTATTATTAAATACTGTTATTTCGTCAATTTATTAACTTTCATTGATACAATACGTTTCAAACATCACATTACAAGCATAAAAACGTCCTTTTCAAAACATTGATATCTTAACTGCTGTTCTATGAACAAATCCTTATAGTAACAGTTGGTTGGACAGATCGTTAATTCTACCCCAACGACCAATAACGTTAAGATGTATTAATGGATTGAGCTATTCAAGAAGAATATTTCTTGCTTTGACAACTTTTCTCGATTCTGAGTCAGAGAGGAGCTACAGTTCGGTACCCAATCAACTACCTAGTCAGATCAATAAAACCAAACAGACTACGTATTTGACTATTAGCAAAAGTTGTTTAGTAGCAAATGTTCTCATTGAAAGCTCTTTCGAATGGTGTGTATCTTATTGCTAATGGTAACCCAGAAAACCTTAATTGGTTGCCAAGAAAATCTTAACTTCGTTGTCCAACTGATTACCTATTTAACTCAATAACTCCGAACGGACTGAGAATTGCCAAAAGTCATGTTAGTAGCAAAGGATCCCCTTGAAAAGCTCTTTTCAATTATGTATATCTTAGGGCTATTGGAGCTTAGGGTAAATGCCTATATTTCGAGGCTCATTCTCTTTTGGGGTAATTCTTTTTTTAGCTTCTGTCAACAAGGAGTCCCTGTTCAGTGAATTGAAGGCGTTCTTTATGTCAACCTGATGACCTTAAATTGTCAGAATGTAGATAGGTCGACAAAGCGTGTACGGCAGCCTCGCAGCCCCCTTTAGAGCCGTATCCAAGTTGCTGGGGCTTAAATTTTTACGAAACCGCCTCACCATAAAATTTACAGCAAATCTTGGCTGCCGTACGACGGTAGGTAGTTCCCACGGCAATGGGACGAATGCCGCCATCTTTTTTGCGCAGGGCACATAGATTGGCCCCGTACAGAACGTCGATGACGCAGTCGTTCACCTTTGCCGGAGAGCATAAGGTTTATCAGAGCCGTAAGCTCCTTCAAGAGCAACTCACCAGCTTCCCCGGCGCCTGAATATATTAGGTTCTTTAGATGCTGAGGACTTAGGCCGTCGAGGCCGCCGGCCTGAGCCGCTCCGGAAGGAGCAAACGGCTGTGACCAACTCTTGACCTGTAATGGTGAGGGACTGGAAGTCCGAATCAGGAGGGTCGGGAAAGAAGAGGCCATCTGCAACCACATCGCTGCTGAAGAGAATCCTGGCTGCTCCGCTATGTCACCTTCCCCTAACTTCGTTTCCACCAGGTGGGGTAAACCTTTTTGTATCTAAAATAACTTGAGCCGAAACGTTGCAATTTTCTTTAATTTGTGCTGTTAAAGTTTTTGTGGTATTGATATCTAAAAACCCCAATTTCGTCAGTGCCTCACTCACTGATGATCATCAAGAATTCTTAGGGTAAGTACTTCCTAAAGTCCTAGAAAGCTGAACTTTGGTATGTAACCTAGTATTAGCACAAAAACAACAAAAAAATCTAGAACTTGGAACTTTTACCCCCCAACCCCTTAAACTAGGGGGATGGAATTTTGTAAGAGACTTCCGCAAATTTTGATGCTAGAGGTCTGAAAATTGATTGAAATTGGCCTTGCATTTCAGTCAAAAATGACCAGTAAGAAATGACATTAGCATAAGCTATAAAAATCACACCATATGCAGAGTTGGTAATGCCAAATTCCTTGAACTAACCATCGACAAAGAAATTGATTGGAAAGATCACATTTAAGAAATTAGTTATAAAATTAGTAGTTCTTCCTACGCATTGCATTAACTCACCCAAATCGTAAATACGGATACATTGCTTACTGCCTATCACGGACTTGTTACATCGATCGTTAGATACGGCATTATTTACCTGGGGAAACTCTACACATTAAGCCTGATGTTATATTTAGAATGCAAAAACGATGCTTATGAGCTATGTTTGGTCTTAAAATTACAGATAGTTGCAAACCATATTTTATTAAACATCAAATTCTCTCACTTCCTTCCTTGTAAACATTAGAAACGGTATTATTTGATAAAAAGAATCCTCAACTGTTTCTGAAGTCTTCAGATGGTTCCGAAAGAAGTCAACGTGATAATCGAAAACTTCGTTTACATAGTTCCAAAACAGCTCTCATGGAGAGTGTCTCTCGAGTGTATTTTGCATGGCCTAAAAATAATACAACAAGGTACCAAAGGCATACAAAGATTTGAATAATAATTGTTTTATTATAATGGGCGGCCTAAAATCTCTGACACCAGGTTAGGCACTAATCACACGAAGAAGAAGAAGATTAGAAGCATGAAGAAACGAATAAATAAATGCTAATGCTTTAGACATTTTTATTAATTAAACGTTACTTTTTTATTTTTAAATTTATCTTACCTACTTCCTACCTACCTACTACCTACTTTGGGAAAATGATTTATCTTCTATTATACTATATAAATCTATATATAGGGTGACTGGCAATTAGTGTACGATACTTAAACACGTGATTGTGCTCATGATAACAAACAATTTTTATTATGGGAGCAAAGCCGAAATCGCGAAAAAAATATCAGCTGTTCAGTACATTAGGCAAACATAAATGTACTGAACAGCTGATTTTTTTTCCGCGATTTCA
Source organism: Eugnorisma glareosa (assembly GCA_947578425.1). Classification (NCBI taxonomy): domain Eukaryota; kingdom Metazoa; phylum Arthropoda; class Insecta; order Lepidoptera; family Noctuidae; genus Eugnorisma; species Eugnorisma glareosa. The sequence continues at coordinate 13,996,282 of OX387974.1, read as the reverse complement.
GGTTTGTTCCCATAGTAAAAGTTGTTGGTTATCATGAGCACAATCACGTGTTTAAGTATCGTTCACTAATTACCAGTCACCCTACATAAGGGTGTAACAAGACCCTTAACGAAGCCGAAAGGCACTTGTTCTCCCCGTCATTGCGATCATTTTTTTGTTCTAGATCATACCTGGGAACCTTCTAGTTACGGAGATATTGGGGGTCAAAGTTCTAACTTTTTCTCATGTTTTTTCACATGTTTTGAAGGTGTTTTTTTTTTACTTTAAACACGTCCACGACCCCCGTACTATTCAATCCATCCATCAGCTCAATGTTTTGAGTGCGTTACATTGAGTCCAGTAGTAGAGTAAAAGGTAAATTTTCACCCCAAAAAAAAAGTCGTTTCCCAGCAATAATTTAATTGCGTAAAGTTACTTAGTTTGATGCATATAAGGCTTGGTTGACGGCTTCGTGAAGGGTCTTGTTACACTCTGTATACAACGTGTATCAGAAAGGGTATAGTCATATTGAAGACTGTGGTACAGACCATCGAACTGAACAACTTTCTCTATGGTACCATCATCGAAATCGTAAAAAAATAATCAGCTGTCCCGTACATTTGGGTTGAGTAGGTATTCAAATTTTGTATGGGGCAGTTGATTATGTTTTTGTGATTACGATGGTAGTCCCATAGAGAAAGTTGTTCAGTTTGATGGTCCGTACCACAGTCTTCCATATGACTATACCCTTTCTGTTACTCGCTGTATATAATAAAATCGTAAAAATCCAAATGGATGTTCCGACATGGCTCAAAAACTACTGGATAGATCCTGTTTAAATTTTGCACAAATATTCCATCACACTACTTGCTTAAGGGGGTGAGCAATATTGCATTATGTCAGAATTCTTCAATTAGCAGCAGCAGCAGCAGCAAGCAGATATTTTAAACTTATGACAACGGCTTAAACAGCCTAGCGGATTCAAGATCACGCTTTAAACTGTAGGTCGCATGTTCGAACCCCAGTATGATTTTCACTTTTTGTGTTTTTTTTTTTATTATAAGATGCTGTGAGATTCCCATTTTAATTTTTGGATTGACATCGTTTGTATTTTTCTACTACCGAATATAAAAAATATTTTTTAGTAATCTTAAGACTTCATGAACAAATTGCAAATGGGTTATCTGTTAAATAAAGTCAAGGCTACTTTTTATTAAAATTAATGGAACTAATGTTTTTCCAAACCAAACGAAATCAAAATTGAAAGAAACCAGAAAGCATATAGGCCACGAGTCTGTTGGGTTGTCTATCTTTTTGTCCCTACCACAGGGTTGTAAGGTAGATGAGACGATACTATAATTGTATACACTCATCTGTTGTCTTATCAAAATACAAAAAAAACCGATGATTTACTTCTACTTAATAAAAGATTATATCAAACACGATGGTATAACGATGTCTAAGTAAAATCAGTGAAGCCTCACTCACGGTTGTCGCAATTTTAAATAGTCTTGACTTAATGCAACAGGCAACCCATTCGTTATAATTATGTTTTTTCATGTATATTGGTGTGTCCAGCATTGGACGTCTTTCGGCTGAAATGATGATGTATGTTAAAAATATTTTTCACTCGGTAAACAGATGGAGCCAGATTAGGCATTGATTCAGTAGATATGCTTTATTCACAATTGTGGATATATCACAGAGTGAAGAGGAATTTTATCCGTAAAAGTAAATGTTTCATTCGCAGGACTGCACTTGCATGTGAACTTCAGAGCAAAATATTAATAATAGTCAACATAAATCTGGTGTACGAGTATAGACGAAGGGCTTGCTTCGAAAGTATTTGTTACAACGAGCTGTGTCTATCCATCAATTTTTTTTGCCCGTTCATCCGCTTCGGCAATCGTGGTCTACGTTCAGAAATATGTCTAATATTATTACCCTGTTCTTTTTCTTATTTCGTATCGATGATACGTTTTTATCATATTCTTTATGCATGCCTTAACGTCGATGAACCGAAACGGTAGTAAGTCGGAGGCACTCGTTCATGAATCGCCAATAAAAAATAATTTAGATAAGTCTTCAGTCACCGGAGTTGTTTGTCACCTACAAACAGTTACAAAGAACTATAAGTTAGTTTCATCCAAAACTCATCTACATCCTTCGCGGAGGAACAAGAAAATGGAGGTATACCCACATCGACGGATAGGGAAATACAGGGAACAAGCGAGAACATATCACTATCAATACCTAAAGAAAACATGGGCGTAAATGGAAGCCTAAAAAAACTGACAGAGATTAGATCCTGTAAACAACTATTGCAAGAACTGGCCCCAGAGCATAAAATTGCTATCTTTGCGGATCAGACTGGATATGAAATTAGAGATATACTTCAAAACTTAGTGGGTAATAGTTTTAGTATAACGTCGGTAATCAAACCAAATGCACCTCTTAGTTACATATTAAGTACATGTGCAACTATGTGTTTATTTCACAAAGTCTGATTTTGTTTTAATAATTGGAGGGATTAGCGACAAAAACCAATTAGATATATTAAGTTCTCTGCATCACACTTTGCAAAATATACAAAACACAAACGTTCTTGTCAGTAAGTTTTATAAAAATAAATATTTAAATGTATCAAATGTTAATCGTACCTTAAAATTTGTATGCAATAATTGCGAAAATTCTAATTTTATTACATTAGATGACAATAATGATTTTAACTATAATAAAAGGCCTTCACTTAGCAAGCTAACTGCATGCAAATTAATTTAAAGGGATATATTGCGATTACAATATAGGATCAACTATCATAATTATGTGAATAATGTGCTTATAGGTCAAAAGGAAAAAAGGGATGTTTAAAAATGTCTCTATACAAACTACTCCTCATTTGATAGTCAAAGCGAATGAAACACTATATCTACATTGTTTGTAAATTCGTCCTCACAAACACATTTTTCACCTGCTATTATAAATGATCGTGATTTTTTTCGAGAATAAAATTGTAACGCTAGATGATGTAAGTAATAGCACTCTTTTATCAGATACTAGTTGTTTAAAGATTTTTCATCAAAATGTATGTGGAATAAGCAATAAAAAAACTGAACTCGAATTATATATTGAAACATCAGTTAATCTCGTGGACTATTTATGTCAGAACATTTCCTAAATGACAAATCGGCCGATGTTTTTACTATGTCAAATTATAATTTAGTCGCATGTAATTAATACAAGGACCAACAAGAAAAGAGGAGGTAGTCTTATTTTGGCACATCATTTGAAAGAATGCGATAACATTGAGTCAATTAGTAAGTTTTACAGAGCCGAAAGTTTCGAGATATGTGGTACAAAAGATGTTGTAACAGGGTTATACCTACATTTGTTGTTGTTACCGAAGTCCCTATGATAAAAACTTCGAAAGCTTCATTTCCAGCTTAGAAAAATTGTTAGAACATTTTATTGACAAAAACTGTATTATATGTGGGGACTTCAATATTGACGTACTTGTTGAAAACAAAAAATCTTCTGAGTTTTTATCTACCTTAACCTGTTATAATTTTAGATACCTTGTGAAAACTCCGACCTTTATCCGAAACAACTCTCAGTCGTGTTTAGACAACATAATCACTAATCTTGATAGTGATTACATAGAGCAGTCTTTTGTGGATCATAACGGCTTAGCTGATGGACATAGTGGACTTTTCTGTTATGTGGCTCTTGATGAAATCAACAAAAAGTCTAAAAGTTTCGAGTACACCACAGTAATTAAGAGATCTTTTAGTGAGAAGAACAATTCTGTTTTCAAAAGAAGTATCGCTAACAAAACTTGGACTAATATGGGAATAAATCAGTTTCTAAGCTATTCCAACAAAATATTTAAAGTTTGTTATCCCAAAAAATCAATTAGAATAAAGTCTAAAAATAACAATACTATAAAGTGGATTACAAAGGTATTAAAGTGTCAAGTAAAAAGAAAAGAGTTCTGTGCTCCGGAACGTTAAATAATGCCAGCATCATAAATTATAAAATCAACTACGTTCGAATTCACAGAAGAGTTATTAAGCAAGCCAAAAAGCAAGCTATATTCCGTTATTTAAATAGTGCAAAGAATATAGCGAAAGATTCAAGGAAAATAGTAAACGAACATACTAAAAAGAAGAAAAAAAAAGAAACTTGAAAATCTCATCTTAAATCTACACAATAAAGTAATTTCTGATCCTCAGGATATAGCAAATATATTTATTGACAGTTTTGTATTCAAATCATCAACAGCAAATAAAGATAAACATAGAGCAATAAATCTTCTGATGAATACAACGAACAGAGTTGAAAATGATATAACTTTCAAAGCAACTACACCAAACGAAATTACAAAGTTGGTTAGTAAAATGGCAAAAAAACATTCTTGCGGCTTCGACGACGTACCAATTTCAATCTTAAAGGAGAATATAGAAATATTAGCTTCTCCTCTCTCTGATTTCTTCAATAAATGCATCGAAGAGTCAATCTTTCCGGACCATCTAAAATTGGCCAAAGTGATTCCGATACAAAAAGGGCACTAAGACCGATCCAAAAAATTACCGCCCCATATCTTTATTACCCACTTTATCAAATCTCTTTGAAAAAAATATTAAAACAAGACTGATGGTACATTTAGGTATTAATAAAATTATCAATCTGAGACAATTTGGATATCAGAAAGGCGTTGGTACCTTGGATGCGATGAACACTTTAATAAATGACATAATTAGTCAATTGAATGAAAAAATGAAAGTGGCTGGACTATTTGTAGACCTCAGTTCCGCTTTTGACACCATAGATCACGAACTACTACTAACAAAACTCGAACATTATGGTATTAGAGGTAAGACATTGCAACTTATGACTTCGTACTTTTTTTTTTACAAAACAGACGAATGTATGTAGAAATTAAAAGTATAGACGAGAACAATAATGAAGTAACATACAAGTCAAAAATGACATATGTGAAACGTGGTGTACCTCAAGGCTCAATTTTGTATACTATATATTATCTTTACTAATAACTTACTCAACTTCATGAATAAAACTCATCCAAACGAGAAACTTGTTGTTTTCGCAGATGACACAAACATAGTAATTGGGGCAAAAGACATAGAAAAATTGACATTGAATACTAATATATACTGTACTGTATAACCAGTCGCAAATTATAGGTAAAATTTGCGACTGGTTTACAGCCAATAATTTATTACTAAATACAGGTAAAACCAACCTCATATTATTTAGGACTACGACTCGTAATAATGACAATTTAGATATACAAATAAATGGAGACAAGATTGAATTAGTGGACAAGGTAAATTTTTTAGGGATTAACATAGATTCGTATTTGAATTGGAAGCCAGAGCTTACTATTATTGATTCATCCATATCTTCAGCATGTTACGCACTTTCTTAAGTGCGTAACATGCTGCCTTAGGGATGAATTGAATATAGAACAGTTAAAGGCTGTATATTATAAATAAATAAATAAAATAAATATCGCTGGACATTACACACAGCGCCATCTAGGTGCCACACTAAGCAACGAGGCTTGTGTCATGGACACCAGATAGTTGATAATACTACATGGATACTTTTTGTTTGTAAATACATACTTATTATACATACACTTCTGGACACATCTATTGGCCCACCTTGTATTTTCAGTTTCGTTTGGTCCTAGCTAAAATTTTATATTAGGTCGAGCAAAAAGTTTTTATGCAGTTGTGAACCTGGCACATTCACAATTTCATTCAATAGTCTTTTTTTGAATTTCGAACACAGAATTTAAAGAAACAAAAGACAATTTGGAGCCTGTTTGTTCATATCAAACAATCGAATACTAAGAAAACTTGGTTTTATTGGTTTACTTGGATTTAATTCTTGAAAAAGTGATTGATATCTTTGGTTTTGCAACAAACATTACTTATTCTTAACATTAAGGTGAGGTTCTATCAATAATCTATGGATACTTCACCTGAAGTCGCCGCCCAAGCTGTGGCACTTATTCAGGCCGGACACAGCCAAAGAAACGTGAGTGCTCAACTTAATTTAAGTCGATCTGCGGTCCGAAATGTTTATCGGAGGTACCTAGAGACTGGCGGCTTTGTTCGTCGCCAAAGAAGGCCACGATCTCGGGTCACAACTGAAAGGCAGGATCGATTCATCGTGACGACCAGCTTGAGAAATCGTCACCTTACCTCCATTGATATACAAAACCAACTTCGCGACTTCCACGGAGTATCTGTGAGCGCTCGAACTGTTCGGAGAAGGTTAAAAGAGGTACCCTATCGCGATATGGTACCACACAAGCCAGCTAATGCGCCCAAACTAACGCGAGCCCACCGAACAGCGCGCCTTCATTTCGCACGCAGTCATTTAAATTGGACACAGCAAGATTGGAGCCGTGTACTCTTTTCTGATGAGTCTAAAATTGTGTTACATGGCAATGATGGAAGGAAGAAGGTCTACCGACGTAAGGGAGAGCGTTTCGCACAATGCTGCTTTGAAGAGAGGGTTGCTTATGGCGGTGGCTCATGGACTGTCTGGGGCGGTATATCCGCGAGCGGCAAAACTCAACTTGAGATTGTTACAGGACCACGGCTGCCAACATTAAATGCTGAAAGATACATTCGTGAGTGCTTAGAACCTCACGTGATACCATACGCGGACTATGTGGGCCCAAATTTCCTTTTTATGCATGATAATGCAAGAGCCCATGCGGCCGGCATCGTCAGGGAATATCTTCGGGATGTGAACATCACAGTTATGGACTGGCCAGCCAGAAGCCCAGACATGAACCCCATTGAGCACATGTGGGACGAGCTAAAAAGACGTGTTAGGGCTCGTCAGCCAGTTGCCCAGACGATGCAGGAGTTGAAAACTGCCATAGAAGAGGAATGGGAGATGATCCCTCAAAATTTCATAGAGCGGTTGATAAACTCTACGCCTAATCGTATGAGAGCTGTGGTAGATGCCCATGGAGGCAACACGCGTTATTAAATTAAACCTTTATTTGATAAAACATGTTTTTTATTCAAAAATCAATTGCCTTTAACAAGGCGCATATCCGACTTGTTAGGCGTAGCTCCATGTCGTATGGTATTCTGAAGTCAAATTTAAAACAATACGATCGAAAAAGATGGTAAAATGTATCAGGTTTAAAACTGCATCAACAGTTTTTGTTCAATCTAGCAATCATATTTCGGTACGGGCCATCGAAACCTAAACTCTAAGGTGGGCCAATAGATGTGTCCAGAAGTGTATAAACATCCATGACTCGGAAGCAAATTTCCATGCTCATCACACAAGCATTTGCTCCTACCGGTATTCGAACCTGGGACCCTAAGAACGTAAGGCAGCCTCACTACCGCTGCGCCATTCGGGTCGTCAAAATATTATGCCCTGGTCGAGTCTAGGATAAGGTATAGCATCGTGCTCTGGGGAAATAGTTATGGTTCAAACTGGCAGAGAGCGTTCATCTTACAGAAACGAGCAATAAGGACAATGGTCGGAATTTCGCAACCGGTCTCATACAGAGATTACTTTAAAAAATTGGGAATATTAACGGTACCTAATTTATATATTAGTCCTCTTATGTTATTTTTCAAAGTACCTACGTGAGTTTGAATCACTAGAGCAGGGATCCCCAAACTATTTTGGACAAGTGACCCCTTTTCCAAAATGAACTGTTACCTCAGACCCCCATGGCCAAATTACCTACTTTTAAGATCAACCCCCTTATTCATAATGGTCCGCTAACTTAAAACAGCTGCTACAGTGTGTTATTTTTCATTCTGACTTAGGTCAATAGAAGAAGACAGAGTGAGAATTAGCAATGCTTTAAGTTAGCAGACTATTATGAATAAGGGGGCCTATCTTTAGTTTTTTCCTATTGACACAAAATACCTAGGTACTAAGGTACCAATTGGAAAACTTTGCACTTGGTTAAGTGAGTAAAATTGACTTCATTTTCGTATCAAAATTTAACAAAATAAAAAGACATACAATTCAGTAAATATCAAGTTTAATTTATAACGATTATTACAAATTAGGTACTTAAAGAATTTTAAGTAGGTAGGAAATTATATTTAAAAAAGTATTAATTCGCAAAGAGAAAATAAAACATTCAGTGTGATGGATGAACCTGGTGACTATCTACCAATCTAGCTACATCCGGTTCAATATTGGTGAGTTGCAGCCTTAAATCTCCACGTTCGTTGATTTTCAAACGGTTTCTTTGTTTCGTCAAAATGTTTGTTACCACACTGAAGCTTTTTTCAACTAGGTATGATGATGGAAAAGCGATAAGGTATTTTTCAGCAATGTTCCACAATGTAGGATACTGTTTCAATGTTGCGTTGCAACCAGAACTTCTGATAGCCTTGGTTGAACTTCTGCTTAAGCTCTTCGTCTGTGCTGATGGTAATCAACTCTTCTTGCATTATCACATTGGCTTCTTCTATGGCTGTGGTATTGTACGGATTTATTATCCATTGAGGAATTTGTAAATTTAAAAGATCCTCAAACCTCTCCGTAAAATCCTTGTGTAATGCGTCCAAGTGAGTGACATATAATAAAATGTCATCATCTTGAAGCGTTTCTGGTAATTTTGACAAATGCAGAAACTGCGAATATTCTTTTCTGCCTAAATTTTGTTTATAAAGGATTAGTTTACCCACGAAGGCCGATATTATTGATTTTGTTTTAATCAAGTTAAGATCGTCACCCTGCAGCTGCAAATTAACTTTGTTGAACATTCCAAAGATATCAGTCAAGTAATAAATATCTGTTTTACAATTGTTCAGATTTTCTTTCAAATTCGGATCTTTTTCTTGTAAAAACTCCAACACAGATTCAAAAACGGCTGAAAATCTTTCTAAGCAAGAGCCTCTTGATAGCCAGCGAACTTCAGTGTGAAGAAGTAATCGAGTAAAGACTTCGTCGTTTTCCTCACATAGCTGAGCAAATAACCGAGAGTTCAAAGAATTGCTTCGAATCTTGTTGATAGCATTTATTACATATTGTAAAGACTTATGCAATCTAGGACTCAGCTTTTTTGCTACTAAATGCTGCCTGTGAATCACGCAGTGAATGACCAGTACATCAGGCAGTTGTCGCTTTAAGTGAGCTATAAAACCACGATGACGACCAACCATAGACGGTGCACCATCAGTCGCAACAGAAACAATGTTCTTCCATGGAATAGCTTTGTCAGTAAAAAAATGTTCCACGGCCTGAAAAATTGATTCTCCTCTGGTATCAGTCTCTAAATATGTAGCAAAAAGCAGTTCTTGGCACATATTTTCATCTTTGATATATCGAATATATCCTAACAACAGAGCTTCATTGCCGGGTAATGTAGACTCGTCCAACTGGAGAGAGAATCTGTTGGTCTGTAAGAACTTGCATAAAATGTTTTCCACATCGCGTCCCATCTCGTCTATGCGTCTCTGAACGGTGTTATTGCTCAAAGGTATTCTCTTTAAAATATCATGTGCGGGTTTGTGCAATACATTGTTAAGGACCTCCGCAATGGCTGGTAAGATAAGCTGCTCTCCAATTGTGTGGGGTTTCCCCGACTTCGCTATTAGTAAAGATATATTATAGGACGCTCGTAAACCATCATCGTCTTTAATAGATGATGACGCAAACATCGATCTTATGGATGGCCTTTTGTCTAGTTTTTCTTTAAGTGCTTGAAAAAATGTCAAGGGCTTACTTTTTTTGTCAGCATGTACTCTCGATAAGTGGTCATCCATTTTTGAAGGCTTCATGGCATCGTTACTGAATACTTTTTCACATATGAGACACATCGGCAAGTGTTGATTTGATGGAGATGCAATAAATCCGAACTTCAAGTAGTCCAAACTGTATTGTCTGCATTTTTTTTTCGTGTCCGCCATCATAAAACTCTCAGTAATCCTGCAAATAAAAAAATAAGAAACTAAGTACCTAAATTAAAAACAATACCTAATAAACTGTTAAATTTACTGGTAAATTTTTACAATTGAAACAACTGAGGCAACTGCAAACTGTTGCAAACAATCTACAGATAGCTCAACTGATCACTATCACACAGTGTGCAGTGGGGCAATGCTGATGCGCTGTGCCGGATAAAAACTGTTTGGTACTTACCCTGTTAATTTTTCATAAACTGCAGATATTGTGTGGTTACGCTATTAACTCGCGTAGGGAGCTCAGCATTTTGTAAATTCTTTTTCAGTCACTTTACTTCACTTAATTTACCTATGTAATAACTTTGTAATCTCTTGAAATAAATGAGTACTTATATGAGTTATTATCGTTCAAGCTCCAACGAATTTCAAAACGCAAATGAACTTTCAACCTAAGTGCAACCTCGTTAAATAGTAAAATATCAGGAACATGTTTGGACTTGCAACTTGATCATGAATTCGTTCGTGTTAAATCGCGCAAGCGTCAAATAGAGAGCAAGTCAAAACGCGCCTGAAAGACGTACGCTCGAACTCATTATCTTGCACAAACTTGTCCACACTGACTTGCCGAGTTTTTCATCTTGTACGAACTTGAGGCTTTATATTACTACAACAATGCTATTTCCTACATAAATATTAATTATTCTTAGTACACGTAACACAACATAAACAATACAGTACCTACCTACCTATCTTGAAAGTTTTAAATAAGAACTTGTGTTAATTTAATAGGGGTCGATTTTTAGACCTCGTCGACCCCCATAATCAGTTTTCGTTTATGTCGACCCCTAGGAAACCGATATCGACCCCAAGGGGTCGATATCGACCACTTTGGGAATCCCTGCACTAGAGGAACGTGAGTCTAGAGAAAGCACGCGAAGAAAATTTTTTAAACAACGAATAGCACCTAAACATAATATAGTAGAGCATTGCTCGAAGTACCAAGCTGTAGAGATATTTAATAGGTTGCCTTCTGAGTTACAGACCCTGATTTATAACTCCCACTTGTCTAAAGCAAAATTAAAAGCCTTTTTATTAGATAAATGTATATATAACATATCGGAACTAATGTCACACACTAATAAATGAATGTCATAACTTTTGACATTTTATAATCTATTGACATCAAATTTAAAATTGTTTGACATTATATATTTAAAACTGTTTAACTTTTGACATATATAAAATCTAAAATCTATTGACATATACATAATATTTAAAACTATTTGGATTGCATTTGAAACTGTTTGGCACTATATTTTGAATTTCTTGAAAACTAATAATAATTAATTCATAGTTCTAATAATTGTATTTAAATTGCATACCATGTGTATATATTCAACACAATGTAAATTGTTATGGAATAAATGAAATGAAATATCAAATTATTGGTGGATACGTTAATCGCAGCATCACTATCAATTTTGTCAGTAATTCATCTAAAACGAAGGTGTAGGGATACTTTGGACACTCCAGTAAGTCAGCCATGGTCTGGTCGAGAGCCGCGTATGCACATTGAGTTGCAACCATGCAAGTTTATTTTGTCTATTATGTATCACCACGGTTTTAAAATTACAAATTTACGAGTAAAATCTTTTCAAAACTTTTGAGTAACACAAATAAGACGAAGTGTGACCAAAGTGGAGAGATTTCTTAGGAGCGCAATGAAACACGAAGATTACCGAAGCATAATTATATTGTTTCGCATATAGCGTTTACAGTACCTACCTGTTTTTCAGTAACGGGGTTTTTGCATATTATCACTTTTATTTCCATCGGCTGATTAAGCTCTCAGAGTTAAAAGGATTTTTTTTAAGGATACTCAAGTCCTCCCTGGGACCGATGATGGATCTTGAATTGCATCTATTTGCTTTGTTCATGAACTTCTTCTTAGGTCGATGGCTATCTAAATTAACTGACTTCCTGTTAATTTAAACTAAAACCAGTCAGTTTATTAGTAAGTATATTATTGTGTAGAGGAGATTAGGAATATACCACGACTTCACGTTCCCATGTAATAGTCGCTGATGATGCCAAAAGAATGCGCGCTCACGTGAGCGAAGCCATAAATGCGAAAGTAACTCTGTTTGTTTGTAACCTTTTCACGACAAAACGGCTGAGTGGATCGTAATAGCATTTGGCAAGGAGTTAGATTATGTAGCGGCACTACAAGGAGTACCAACTACAGAAACACATAGAACCAAAAAAGTGCTACAGCGCCATCTATAACACAGATGATGAACTCAACATTGAAATACGTCTAAAATCCTACATCGCGCATGTTAAAGTATATTATGTTATCCGCTGTCGGGCAGCAGCCCACCACATAACACCCGTCTGGTCGGAGAATCCTCCCTTTTCTATGGGGGATGGAGAACTTAACACCCTGTACATACTCCCAAAATCATATCCTGGGGAAAGAAAGACAAGGCTATCATTTTTTTTCTCACAGCCACATCAGAATTTTCACGCGAACGAAGTCGCGGGCAACAGCTAGTCTACAATATGAAGGAAACCTCTGTGCAAAATGATGAGTCAGTCAAACAGTTGAATCAGGACTTGTCTTTATAATTATATAGATTACAGCCTTAAAAATATTTAAATCTTACATCTTGACTTATTTATAAGCATGCAGTAAACATTTAATAATTAGAATGAACTTAGAAGTACTAATAATGAATTCATAACATCCTCCTTTTGGAAGTCGGTTAAAAACAGGAAAGACAAAGAAGTCAAAAGACGAGTCCAGAATGCTTAGAAGACCTTCTGGGCCCTGAAGGAACATATGAAGGAAAGCTTTCCACTTACATTGAAAAGAAAACTCGTTAACATGTGCATACTGCCCGTCCTAACTAAAATTACAATGTTTGCGGGGCTAACATGGCCAGAGATCGCACAGGATAGAGAGGTATGGAAGGAGAAGGGGGGCCTTTGCCCAGCAGTGGGACACGATGTAGATTAGTAAAAAAAAAACCCGGTACCAAAATATATATTTTTAGCTTGCAACCATTAAAAATAAAGTTTATTTACAATAACAAATACATTCATAGGCACCTATCTCGCCGCCGACGATTAGACAAAAGCGAGTAGAACTATCGTTCTGTTCAAACTTTATGGTGGCTCGGAACATCTGACGTAAAGCTGCGCAGAACACAATTTTAGTTATCAGCGGGACGCAGAGGACGCATCGTCTTGACTGTACAAGGCCCGGCGCCCATTGGCGGCACGGCATGGCAAGGTATTTTTAGGAGACGAATAAAAATATAACTTAATTGTATGGACATAAAGTTGAAATTTTAAAGTTAAGGCTGCTGACACCGGCATGCCTAAGCCGCCAATGGGCGCCGGGCCTAATGCGCAGACCGTCACTCGCAGCTAATTTCCGAGGTATCATAAAGTTTGAACAGAACTGTACTGAACTATAACTATGTGTTGTGCGAAATGTATTTATATATATTTAAAGTATTTTATATTCCCTTGTAGTTTGTCTTAATATTAAATTAAAATTATTTTCAGATACCTAGCACTGCTTGTCACCGTATCACACGAAGGTTGATTGGTAGAAAACGCTTATGGCATTAAGTCCGCCTCTGTACTTTTTGCCTGAACTGTTACATAAATAAATAGACTGAAGCAACTTGTAACGAGTTATCGAGTAACGTTTGTATAGTTTTGTTTGGCAATTACTCACACTGCAGAGTAGAATGACTGCACATTTTCTTGCTGGTAAGGTATTATGTACCAAGCATCGTCTGCCTAGCCTTTTCCTAATTATGTTGAGGTTGGCCTCCAGCCTAACCGGATGCAGCTGAATACTATATATTTTACATAGCGCGACTGCCTATCCCTCCAGAACTCCTGGGTAATACGATACCGATACTGTATATATTATCACGCTGACAACCAGTCGGTTAGCAGCCTTTCGGGCCATTGACTTCCTGTAACGACTGTCAAAGATCTACAAATGACAGCACAATTAATAATAACAATAATAATTATAATCATATCATTATATACACATATAACAACACACACACATACACACACACACACACATATACACACACACACACATATATATTATTCATTATTGTTATTATTATTATCATATTTATAATTGTTTATTTTTTAATATTATTGTGTGTGTGCCTGATGTACTGACGTCGAATAAACATTTTTCTTTGTTTTTTTTCTTGCACAATTATGTTCCAAGCAAACGTCAGACGAAAAAAAGTCCGTCATTGAGATGAGCGAAGTCGTCACAAGATGTGCAGTTTAAGTTTCCGCAAGCGTGCGGCGTGCGTCGCTGAGCAAGTGTTTTCTTTTTTAGGTCTTGGTGCTGCGACACTAGTGAAGAAAGAATTCCCGCTGGTAGTTAGAAGTGAGAACAGCGCAGAACAGAAAAACATTATGTGATCTCTTTAGCTGATATGCTGCACCTAAATTTTTTGCACTTTTCTACAAAGAAGATAATAGTCGATAGCTACTCGTTGCTTCGTCAGCGGTAGGACGGGTATCAAATATTCTTATCAACTATGTTAGCTAATCTTCTTTCTTGGATTCATCATGATATTAGGGAACCCGTTCACTGAGGCTACAGAAATAGCAATAAACAGTCGGAGATCGTCGTAGGTGTTGGTCGAGATGAGTTCGAATTCTCTTAGTACCCTCGTACAAAGGATCTTTATTAGCTTTTTTGCGAAGTGTCTTCCTGAAAAATACAGGAAAAAACTGTTATAAATAAAATGCATTTGCGATTTATGTTTCCAAACATATTAACAGATACGTCAAGTCCAAGCTGACCTTGCAAACATAATATGTCTGACCTGCAGGAGTGTTTCAAATGCCTTTTGACTTACGCCCCTGACCACTACAAGAACGCCTCTGACTTAAGAGTGCGGTACAGATCATCAAACTGAACAACTTTCTCTATGGGTAATTGGGTACAACATTGTAATTGCGACAAACGCATCAGCTAACCTAAGTATTCATTTGGGTCGAGTAGGTATTGTTGTGACATTTCTGATACATGCTGCAGAACTGTAGATGTACCGTCAATACGAAAAGAAGAAGAAGCTTACCTATACACTCCATGGGTCCTAAACTGAACGGTATGAAACAGCTCGGGTTGCGTTTCTTCACGTTCTCAGGGTTGAAGCGCTCTGGGTCGAAACGCTCTGGGTCGGACCAGAACCGAGGGTCGCGATGAAGGTGGTAGACAGGAACCATTAGTGAACATCCTGCTGGGAGAGTGTGGGTACCTAGAACGTATAGAAACAGTTAAGTTGGGTTGGTAAGGAAATCATCAAATGACCCCTCACCCTCTGGGCGGAGTGTCAGACTTCTGCTGACCAAAACCCATCCATGTTCCTTCTTTTGTCCTTCGGGTTCCAGGGCCGCGGTAACTCTTTCGAACATTTCAACATTCCCGCAGTCCTGGTAGGCCGCAGCCCCTTCGGATCGCTTCCCGTTAGCTGACATCTGTTTGACGCGCGCGTGGAACACGAACACGCCGTTGACTCGGCCTGTCGTCATGACACGGACGGACGGCGAGCTAGCCCATTACTTACCGTACAAAGGCCCGCGACGTGGCGCGGGCCCCGACGCCCAGGGCGTCTCCCGTGGCTCCCATTCCCTCCGCCGCCGATCGCCGCTACGAGGACACGGCGGTCCTACACCCAATAGGAGCAGACCTCCACGGTGTGCTCCACCGTGCCCCCCGGTCGATCCTCGCAATGGTAAGACCCGGGAGGTGACTTGTATTTGTGCTTGCTTTTGTACAAGCGTTTAAAAAAAGCACCTTCAGTGCAAAAAGTAGGTATAACAAGACCTATTTTCGGTAAATCCTCTAAGGCAATCACTGCAATCAGCAACTGTATATGGAGTACCACACTGATGAACTCGGAATTGTCTTGAGCCGATTACGTATCACTGTATGAGTCGCATTTGTTTTGTTGGCGTGGTATCGAGTAGCGTCGTCCTCGGCGATTGACGTCTTTTTTGTTTTTAGCATAGCATAATCAGCCTATAATGTTCCCACTGCTGCGACACACGGCCTCCTCTCTAAGAGAGGGAATGGGATATAATCGATTCCTTCACCGTTTTTGAGAGCAGTGGTGATGAAATAAATTACACTAAGTAATGCGACTGCCTGGGTTCGAACCCCGGGGCCACCGCTGCTCTCGTTCTTATTGCATAGACAAAATACTGCATCTAACCAGCTTAAAACAATTTTCGTCGAGTACGGTCAGCTAGGTAGGTACACGTAGAGCATTGTGCCGCAGCTTGAGAAAGGCCTATGACTCCGTTAGGTTTAATTGATGGAAGTGTGGTTATTCCCTAAAATTTATAGATTATTAATCACTTACATAACATAACGTCACGCCTCTAATCCCCGAAGGGTAAGGCAGAGATATACCCATTAGTACAACCACATTTCGCCAATTATGTCTAAGACCCATGTAATAGGGGACGAGCCTATTGCCACAGGCAGTCAAACAAGCAGTAAATCACTTACTTATAGTAATATCTTCATTGATAGTCCTCTGCATCGCGGCTCCTATGGGGAACAGTCGCAGCACTTCATTGGTCACCATCTCTAAGTACGGCATCCGTTTAATATCATCATCAGTGACGTTTCTGTCCTCTTCACCAATCACGCTCTTTATTTCTGC
This sequence comes from Eugnorisma glareosa, assembly GCA_947578425.1. Lineage (NCBI taxonomy): Eukaryota > Metazoa > Arthropoda > Insecta > Lepidoptera > Noctuidae > Eugnorisma > Eugnorisma glareosa. Next base: position 13,979,640 of record OX387974.1, on the reverse strand, counting down.
GTAGAGTTTATCCTGGAAATATGGAGTATTACTTATGAGCAAGCTGATTTTGGGTTGCAGGGGTGACTTGTAGAATAACGACTGATAGACTGAGAAACTCAAAATAAATTTGGAAAAGGACAGAAAAATTATAATCATCTTAGAGTTAGAAAGATAATATTCATTTAACATTCTTCACTTAACATAACATGAATTTACGCCTATATTTCCCCGAAGGGTTAAAAGCCAAAGTGTATCTACATTACACACATTTCGGTTATGGTAAGTCCCTAGTAATAGAAGGCAAGCTTATACCAATGAGAAAGTCTTTTCAACTTATTTCCGCTGTTTCAGGCGGCTCAGAAACAACGAAAATAGCTCGACTATGGTGGCAGTTTAGGTTTAATTTGCGTTATTTTGACAATACCATTGAGTCGTGATCGCTGCATGGCATCAGGGTCTATCTCATTCAAATAAAATAAAGACAAACTAACTGTTTACACACGCTCAAAGTATTCCATCTTGCGAGTTTATATCGTAGACCATCAGTACTTCAAGTGTCATATTACTGACTCGTGGTTGCCGTCTATTACCCAGTAAATAACGAAAAAACATTTACCTGACATTTAGGGTGGTAAGCCATCATTAGCAAGATGTACGACGATATCTTTGCCATAGCTTCTTGACTCTGAAATATTCAATTTATACATATTTTTTAACCGACCTCTAGATGTATGAATAGCACTTGTACCTATATTATCAAATGTATTCGAAAAATGTCTATATGTACAAAATATATATTTTTTTAGAAAAAATGAACATTCTGTCTGATGATCAAAAAGGTTTTAGAAAAAGTAAGACAATAAATATGGCAATCTAAGATTTTATAAACAATGTAGTTGAAAATGTTGATAAAAAGCGTCAAGTATGTTCAGTGTTCTGCGATTTGACACAGGCATTTGACTACGTGGACCATAAAGTATTAATAGATAAATTAGAATACGGATTCAGGGGAAACGTTCTACAGTTGATTGAATCATACCTCAGAAACAGAAAGCAGTATGTTGTAATAAGTAAATACAATCATGTAACTAAAGAAGAGCAGATATTTACATCAATACGCAAATCAGTTATATATGGCGTTCCACAAAGGAGTGTCCTGGGCCCTCTACTATTCATAATTTATATTAACGATCTACCAAATGTAACAACTAACCCGTTGTCACTTTTTGCCGATGATAGCACAGTAACTATTAAATGCATAAATGATCAAAATTATGAAGATGAAATAAATAATGTTTATTTCAATCAAGATATTTACATTATTTACAAACTACAAATCTATAATCTATAATAGTAATAAAAATATGTACAAGTATCAAAAGGGTTACAGGGCGTCAAAAAATTCGTCCACATCGCTGTCAACAGGAAAAGTGCCCAGAAGGCTGGCAGCATTACCACGGTGTATGGCAATGCTGATTCTTTGGCCAAAAAATAGGCCCGCCCTCTGGTCACGTGAAGAGTCGACCAACCGCTTGGCGATTTCCCGAAATACTAGGTGGGCACTCGGACCCCATGGGCCTAGTGTTTCAACCCTAAACGGCTCAAACACGTAACTACCAATTAAATTATTGTATTTGCGCCGTTTGAGGTTTTCAGCACCTGCAGCAGCCGACCCAGCGCAGCTCACTGTGCTAGGAAGATGGGATGGCGCAAGGGTGTCGACGCAAGTTGCATCCCACACCAAAGGCCTACCCATCTTCCAAGGCATTATGGTCCAGTCCAGCCAGTCGGTTTTAAGAAAGCTGGCACCCCGGCGGTGGCAAGAGCACGTCGGATGAGATCATTAATGCTAGCGTGCCGCGCAAGCCGACCTGCACTCTTACTACAAGAAAGCCCATGGTGTCCTAGACAGTCGACTGCTTCACCACATTGACGGCGATGTGGAGCCCCGCAAGGAGCGCCCAATCGCACACATGTAGCGAAATAATAAATAATACAATTTATTCCATTATTACGTGCCTAATAATAGTATGTAATAATAATCTTAAAATAAACATTAATAAAACAAAATTGATGTTATTTAGTCAGCGGCTAAACATTGATAATAACCTGAATATACATAACAATAACAAACAGATAAGTACAGTGGATGTAAGTAAGTTCTTGGCAAGCGACTGATTAAATCAGCCTATATGCTTTGCAAAATCGCTCCGGTTCTGGGTGTGGATGCCAAACTCACGGCGTATCATGGCACAGTTGGTCCTTTTCTGCGATTTGGTATTATCTTCTGGGGAAACTCAACCCTCAAAGAGTTAATATTCAGGTCACAGTAGAGATCTATTAGAACCATACTCGGCTTAAAAACAACCGACTCATGCAAGCCATTCTTTGTAAAATATAAAATTTTTTCCACCATCACTCTATATCTTTGAAATTGCGATGTTCGTAAAGTCAAACCCGCATTTGTTTAAGAAACAATCAGATATGGAAACCGTAACCGGCGCGATAAATATAAGCACAGATTGTGTGTGAGACCATCTAATACAGCTCTAATGCATAACATGTTTTCTGTATGGCACCACGTATATTTAACCACCTTTCACGGGCACTAAGAGATATAACTGTTACTAACTTATTTAAAAAAAAAACTAAAAGAGTATTTATCAGCCAAATGTTTCTACAGTATTGCTGAGTTTTTAATGGAGAAAACAAACAAATTCTAATGTGGGGCGCAGTTTGTTTCTGTTGATTGGTGTTAGTATTTTTATCTTATTTTGACATTTTAATTAATTTTGACGATGATATTTTGTTCTTATAATTATCTAATTTAATTGATGCTTGAAATGCATATGTTGCACCTATATTGCATGCAAATGTAATTTATTGTAATCGTTAACAAATGAATTTCAATCAATTGTATTTTTATATGTTTAATAATTAATTGTTACAATGAATTAAATAATTGATCAAATCTTATTAAAATACATATTTGTACGCCGTAAAGGTAAAACATGACCGTGATCCTTCTGCAATGTACTTTAACATCTTGCATGCTTTGTGCGTGCATACTCATGTTTCTGACAAATAAATGAACTCTGAACTCTGATGGTATTCGGTATTAACATACGTGTATTTCATTTACATTTGCTTAATAACCTCAGTCCACAATTATTGGTCTCACAGGAGTCTTGCAAGAGAGAGAGAAGTAGTTCAGTATTTTAAGTCTGATTGATTTTTACAAATCATTCATTGAACCTATCATATCCTCAAGAAAGACGACAGAATCATAATTATTCCGTCCATGCTAAAGATTGGCAAGCGTAGCTGCGCGACTGCTTTGTAAATCTGACTGGGGTAAACAATTGGGTGCAGAAGGCAGCGAACGGGTGTTTTTTTCTGGTCATGCAACTTTTAAATAAGTTGGACCCAGTAGGTGGCCACGCCAATAGCAGCATCAGTGAGGCGTATAGTAGTAAACTCGGCCTTTCGTGTCTGTCCGTGTATGTCACAGCCACTTTATACCAAAACTATTTCGACTACACAGTTGAAACTTAGTAGGTAGATGTATTCTGTGAACCGGTTTACGATTTTTATACAAACATAAAAGAATAATGGGGCCTCCCCATACATGGAACTGAAGTTAAAAAATATTTATTTTATCAAACATATACGTGCGGGGTGTCTTTGAAGTCTTTAAAAATTACATTGAGGTTCCTAAAACCATTTTTTCTCAAAGATAAACACTTCCAAAGTGAAAAAATGTCTCTAATCTCGATAAAGTAAGAGGAGGAAAATTCAGAAAAAATGTTAGATTGTAGAAAGTAAATAAAACTTTCAACCAAAATTGGTTTGAATAAGATTTGATGTTTAGTTTTTGAGATATGGGAGTTTTTCATCAAACTGCAGCAGTAACTTTGTTTTTCATTAACATACTACGAAAAACAAATTTAGTTTTGATGTTGAATGTAAAACAATACAACATACGATTGATTCTTCAAAATATTTTTATCATATTGTTTGGTGCTACGGAACCACTTGTGCGTGTGAGTACGACTCGAACTTGACCGGTTTTTTTACTTCTTTTTAAACTTACCGTAGTAAATATAGTAAAAGTTTCCTTTTCCAATTCGTCCTTATTCAACTCTTGGGACAGCAGGAACCTATCAATAACACTCAGTTGAGTATTAAGACCAACATCATCCTCCGCATTCATAAGATCGCTCTTGCTGCCCTCTATAGTCTTCAATCTTTCAGCTCTATGAAGCAGGATACCTACACTAAACTCTGACATGATTTTCATGAAATTCTTCAGAGCGTAGTAGTGGCTAGACACCCAGAAGACCGGGTCGATTTGTAAGTACCATATTGTCATTCTTCTGAATACTATGTCGTACATACTGTAAATGGAAAATGGGTCTTTAATTAGGGAAAATGATAGTTTTTATCAAAAGTTCTAGGCTTTTCCTCTTCTATTTCAAGGTAGTTTTATCCTGCCATTGTTTTTGACAGACTTACAACAAATATCAAAATGTTAGTTACATCAATTGTGTTACAATTAAAATTACAGCAGCAACGTTTGAACCCCAGTCTATTCCTAAACCACTAATAGACGTGTTTGACCACCAGGGCAACAACGTTTTTTGTTTGTGAACCCCGTGTCCTTAACTGCTAACATAAGCGATCGGTCGCAAGAATACGTGATCGTCGCATCTTCTTTGCATTATAGACAAGGCCAGAACGCAAGGGTGTGTAACTAATCGCGTATAGATTGAAAGTCACTTTTTTATTAATGTCTTCCAATCTTTACAACAGTAGTACGCAAATACTCGCGTATACTTCGTAATAACCTACTCAACTACCTTACTCCTTAATATTCAGTGCCAGTACGCATACGGACTAATCGTTTATAGATCGGAATAAGCGCGCCAAACTCTAGATTCCAATCTATACGCGAGCAGTTGCAAGCTCGCCATTTTGATTTGTTGACCCCCATATACATTATGATGATAAATATACCACTGTAACTTTGTTTTATTTTCTTTGGATGCTTACAGCAACGCATGGGTAATTTGCCATTAACCCAAAAAATATCCTAAAAGTCTTGCTAGCTGGCGTGAGGAGCGTAGGCCGAAGACGGAATGACGACGACATTTGTGACAGAAAGTGGGTGTGTTATAATTTATGCGAGCGTAGCGAGCGCGCGTCATGGAGTCATTTCGCAAAACATTAATAATGCTCGCTAATTTACCAAAATATTTTTTAAGCACTTAACTACTATTATTTTTTGAATTAAAATATGATTTAAAAGCCAATGCTAATTATTTAATCCTACACTAATTTAATTAAAACATCATTCCATAATCTTTGATTTTACTAAACTATATCTTTAAAACTCTTGTCAGGCGTAAGTGATGGTAGTATAGTTTGGAACCAGTATGTACGCGTCCACGTTACAAACTACACACGAGCAGTACGCAACATTTCAGGCTCCGCATTCGCCCTCTGAATGCGGCAGCCATTGAGGCGGAGCTGTATGAGGGATACAGAGCGGCGAAGACCGCCCTCCAAAAGGCTGTCCTGCGGGCCAAGGATCTGGCCCGCGAGGAGATGCTGGAGACTCTTGACAGAGATCCGTGGGGGCGCCCTTACAGGATGGTGCAGGACAAACTCCGCACTAGGGCCCCCCCCTGCTGACGCAGAGTCTCCGGCCTGAGCTGGTGGAGGACGTGGTGAGCGCTCTCTTCCCTTCGCGAGGGGAACATCCTCCCCCGCCCATGGCCCCGCCGCCTGCGGTGCCGGAAGCGGACCACACACAGGACGATGACGACATTCCAGAGGTGACTGGGGTAGACCTGAGAGTGGCGGTAGGCAGGCTTAAGGCCAAAACTGCCGCCCCAGGACCCGACGGCTTACCTGGCAAAGCCTGGGTCCTGACCTTGCAGGCTCTCGGGCCCCGACTGGAGGAGCTCCTAAGCGCATGCTTGGAGAGAGGCCAGTTCCCGCTTCGTTGGAAGACGGGGAAGCTGGTCCTCATCCGGAAGCCGGGGCGCCCTGCGGACTCTCCGTCCGCATACCGGCCCATTGTGTTGCTCGACGAGGTGGGCAAACTCTTCCGAAGAGTTATTGCCAACCGCCTCGCCGGGCACCTGGCGGGGATTGGGCCGGATCTTGCGGAACACCAGTTTGGTTTCCGCAGGGGGCGCTCGACGGTGGACGCCATCATGCGCGTGAGAGCCCTCACGACGGGGGATGCGGTGTCCCTGGGTGGGGTGGTCTTGGCGGTGTCTCTCGACATCGCCAACGCCTTCAACTCCATACCCTGGAGCTGCATTAGGGAGGCACTCCGGTATCACCGGGTGCCGACCTACCTTCGTCGTGTGGTCGGGGACTACCTGACGGACAGGTATGTCATCTACCCCGGTTGCAGTGGAGAGTGGAACCGGCGAGAGATGTCGTGCGGTGTTCCACAGGGATCGGTTCTAGGGCCGCCCTTGTGGAACATCGGTTACGACTGGGTGCTGCGCGCCGACCTCCCTGACGGCGTCAGCGTAGTTTGCTACGCTGACGACACGCTGGTGCGGCGCAAGGGAGGTCGCACGAGGCGGCGGCCGAGCTTATGACACACGGGGTTGCGATAGTCGTGGAGAGGATCCGGCAATTGGGTCTCGAGGTGGCATTGCACAAGTCCGAGGCCATGTGCTTTCATGGGCCTCGGAATGCGCCACCGTCGGGATCCATGCTGACGGTAGGAGGGGTTCCCATCGGCGTCGAGCCGACGTTGAAGTACCTGGGTCTCGTCCTCGACAGCCGGTGGAACTTCGTGGAGCATTTCCGACGTTTGGCCCCCAAACTGGAACGGGCCGGGGCTGCCTTCAAGCGGCTCTTGCCCAACCTGGGGGGTCCAAACGCCTCCTGCCGGAGGCTCTACGCGGGGGTCGTGCGGTCCATGGCCCTTTACGGGGCCCCGGTGTAGGCGCGTTCTTTGAGGCGGCGAGCCGCCCATTATCTGAACGCGCCCCAAAGGGTGATAGCCGTAAGGCTGATCCGGGGGTCCCGCACGATCTCCGGCTAGGCGGCGAGCCTCCTTACCGGACTGCCGCCATGGGATCTGGAGGCGATAGTCCTCGCGCGCCTGCACGAATGGCGCGTGGAGGCACTACGCCGGAGGGAAACTCCGCTGCCGCGGCAAATTGTCGCTCAGCGGACAGACTTCCGGCGTGATCTCATGGCGACATGGAGAGAGCGACTGTCGCAACCCCGTGCAGGGCACGCCATAATAGTGGCGGTAAGTCCCTTCTTTGAGGAGTGGCTGGAGAGGCGCCACGGCGCCCTCACCTTCCGCCTGACGCAGGTCCTCACCGGACATGGTTGTTTCGGGAGGTTCCTGCACCTAATCGGGCGGGAGGAAACGCCCGGGTGTCACCACTGCTAGGATCGACCGGAGGACACGGTGGAGCACACTGTGCAGGTCTGCTCCGCTTGGGCGGAGCAACGCCATGTCCTCGTAGCGGCAATCGGCGGCGGCGACCTCTCGCGTCCGGCCCTGGTTCAATCCATGGTCCGGAGCGAGACGGAATGGGACGCCGTCACCTCCTTCTGCGAAGCAGTCATGCTAGCGAAGGAGGTGGCGGGACGTGAGAGGGAGAGAACCTCACGTCCCAGCCACCGCGGGAGACGCACCGGGCGTCGGGGGCCACGTGGTGGCCCCCGGCCACCGTAGGCGCGGGCCTGTGGACGGTGAGCTATGGGCTAGCTCGCCGTCCGTCCGTCTTATGACGACAGGCCGTGTCGACGGTGCGTTCGTGTTCCACGCGCGCCTCAAAGAGAGTCAGCAAACAGGAAGGGGTCCGTAAGGACCGACGCCTGCCAGGGTTGCGGGACTGTTCGAAAGAGATACCGCGGCCCTGGAACACAAAGGGCAAAGGAAGGAACATGGATGGGTTTTAGTCAGTAAAAGTCTGACACTCCCTCCTGCTCAGCCCAGAGCGGGAGGGGTTATTTGATGACTTTCCACGGGAAAAAAAAAAAAAAAAAATCGCAACATTTGTGGATTCATTGTAATCGCAGTTTTAATAAAAATAGTATTACATATACGCGAGCAGTTTCCGTTGGCTGAGTTCTGGCCTTGTATAGATTGGAAAGACGCATCGTCGCATTCAGTAATCAACTATTCATTATTATTAAGTCACTCATTTGTTTGGAAATCAAGAAAGCATCTTACTAAAAATATTTCCTGCCTAAAATATCTGACTGACACAATCAGCCCATAGTGTTCCACCAAAGCTTCGGCTTCGGCCACTTTGGCCAAAAAAACCAAGCGCAGTAATTAAACTAACTAGCGAAGCGGGAGCAGGGTCACTCATATCGAAGTTTTATTATTTTTATCAAGTTGCAAAGTTATTTTATACATCTCGCTAAGTTGTTTGTATACAGTCTATATAAACTTTAATTTTTTTTAAATACAATTCACTTTTAGTCAATTTTGAACTGAATTTCTTAGGGTCGTTAAACCTTCGGTCGAAGGTTGTGGTAACAACCGATTAATCGTCTTCAGCTTCGTGCAAAAATCGACCTTAGGTCGGACACTAACAGCCTATCATGTTTCCACTGCTGTTACTCAGGCCTGCTCTGTCGGAGAGGGAGTAACCGTAAGTTGGTGGATCCAAACAGCCCGTGCGTGTTGTTAATGTCGTTCAATTTTCGGTTCAAGGACAACCAGATTTCTATACATTGTATGCCTACACAGTTTTGAGGTAAATTAAAAAAGGATGGTAAAACATAAAATAAATACCTTGGACTATCGTCAATCATTTTCTGAATGTGTGGTATTTTCAGGGTCTGCTCTTTTGTCAAACCCATGAGCGTTCCTGAAAAAAAAACCGTAAAAAAGAATTGCGTAGATTCCTGCTAGAAGTAATTACTTAGATATTTATGCATTATTAATATATAGCGCGTGTATGTTAATTGCAGGAAAATATAAACGCTTTGTAAAATATTATAGAGTCAAGTCAAGTACATGACATGTGTAAAATGTCTAGATCTAGAGAGTGATGTCATAATCTTGAATTTTGGCCGACGACATCCTGTCAGTTACCTATTAGTTATTGAATGACAGAGCATACATATGAATTACAGTTTACTGTTTGATTGAGACATTGCCTACACAATGTTTGGGATTTAGTTTCCAAATAATGTAATAAACTTTGTGTTTCTGGGAAAACCACTTAAATACCCCCACACGTACAGTTCAGTGTCCGCTACAGCATCAAACATTATATGCCCCGTTCATAACCTCAGGCCATGTGACTTTTAATGGCGACTTTACAAGACGCGCGCGTCATTCGTTTCCTTAGCGTGAATACCACCGCGTCACGGTAGCACGTGGCATACCTACTCATTTCTTTCTTTTGTTTTTTTCCATTACTGTCAAATTGCTGTGGCTCCATAGCCAAGCGATAAAGAGACATATACTCACGACAAACAGCATAGCTGGTGGTTTGCACAACGTGGGTGTACACATTGAACTGTTGCCTGTCAAAACTCCTGAACTTCTTCAGCAGGTCGTCCACCTCCTTGTTGAAGACCTCGCCGTAGCTCTGGATAGCCCGCTTGCCGAAGTTCGGGATGGCTATCTTTCTGTGCTTGCGCCATGTTGGGCCTGGTGAAGGAGTTCTAAATTTATTATTCCACGAAGGTGCAGGGTGGTTTATAGAGGATTTAGTCACTTGCATGAAATTGGATGATACCCGTCTTCAGCAACTTTCACTAAAAAATTATATCCAAATCGTAAAAAAAAAACGGCCACGTGCAAGTCGGACTCGCGCATGAAGGGTTCCGTATCATCGTATTAGGGGAGCCCCCTTTAATTTTTAATTTATTTGTATTATTTTTGTTGTTATAACGGCAACAGAAATACACATTCTGTGAAAACCTATTATGGATCATAAGATACAACCCAGTGACAGACAGACGGGCAGCGCAGGCTTAGTAATAAGGTCCCGTTGGTTTGTCCCCCTTCGCGTACGGAACCCTAAAAGTTGAGTAAATCGCCGACGTGCCTACTCGTGACATGATTAATCGGTTATTACCACAACCTTCGGCCGAAGGTTTAATGACCCTAAGAAATTCAGTTCAAAATTGACTAAAGTGAATTGTATTTTTTTTTTTTAATTAAAAATTTATATTGACTGTATATAAACAACTTAGCGAGATGTATAAAATAACTTTGCAACTTGATAAAAATAATAAAACTTCGCTATGAGTGACCCTGCGCCCGCTTCGCTAGTTCGTTTAATTACTTTGCTTGGTTTTTTTGGCCAAAGTTGGCCGAAGCCGAAGCTTTGGTGGAACACTATGGGCTGATTGTGTGTCTGTCAGATATTTTAGGCAGAAAATATTTTTAGTAAGATGCTTTCTTGTTTTCCAAACAAATGAGTGACTTTATAATAATGAATAGTTGATTACTGAATGCGACGATGCGTCTTTCCAATCTATACAAGGCCAGAACGCAGCCATCGGAAACTGCTTGCATTTTGGCTTCCGAACGTTTTTCCGCGGGTGACCACTGAAAACCAGCGCTGTGCTGTGGACCCCCTATAGCACAGCATCATGCTGAGTGGTAATTTGTTTGTCGCAGTCACGACGTGCAAATCGTCAACTTTTTTTTGTTCAGTCCTTTTGTATTTATAAATATTTGTTAAGCCTTGTATGTCTTTTTTTGTCATTTTGTATGCACGTCATGTACTTGCGAAATTTCTTTCTTTCTTCGGCCGGCGTTTTCGTACTCGTCGAAGGAATAATAGGTGTAAAAACCCCCTTAACGAAACCGAAGGGCATTTATTGTCCCTGTCATTATGATAGTTTTTTCGTTCTGGACCTTACCTGGGAACTTTCTAGTTCCGGAAATATTGGAGGTCACAGTTCCAACTTTTTCACAAGTTTTTAACCGACTTCAAAAAGGAGGAGGTTCTCAATTCGTCGGAATCTTTTTTATTTTTTATGTAGGTATGTTCCCCGATTACTCGAAGATTTGACCGATTTGTTTTCTTTTTTTAGTTTGATAGGGTAAACCTCCCAGGTGGTCCCATGATCATCAATTCAGGATATGATGATGGAATCTTGGAGATATAGAGAGGACTCTTCAAATTTTATAGGCACACTTGAAGCTATTTGGGTAGTTTATGGATTTCTCGGAGTGGTCCCATTTCAATTTGGTGAAGATCAGATGAAGAACTTCGGAGATAGGCAACGGAACTCCTCAATAAATGATAGTAAATGAACTGGGATTGCTAAAACTTCATGTTAGTCTATTGTTTGCACCAGTACATAACATAACATCACGCCGGTAGGCTGTAAAGGGGTAAGCACATGAGAACCACTAAAAAGTGAAAAATAAAAAGCTTTTTTGCAAAAAAATTAAACCGACTTCAAAAACACAAAAAAATTAAAAATAACTTTAGCTTCAGTAGTTGGTGACAAAAAAACAAAAGCAAACTAGCAAAAGTCACAGACTTCTGAAGCTCAAATTATTTTTTACTTTTTTGTGGTTTTAAAGTCGGTTTAATTTTTTAATGTTATAATTTATATCCCTCCATGACTCCTGTACTATTCAATGCATGCATCAGCACAATGTATTGAATGAACGCACTCCAAACATTGTGCTGATGGGAAATTACGGCCAATACAACTTGGCAACGCCACGCCAGTCTGTTGGTGACATTACCATTTGATAGCGTTGAAAAGGTTTTTGACGCCATTTTTTTGTTTATTGTTAAGTTAGTTACTTTAGATTATTTCAATTTATAAATGTACTACATACATATAATTTTGTAATGATAAATACAATACAGTTAAATTACATCAGTAAGAATATATTTCAACTCCGAATTGAAATATTAATAAATTTAATTTTTTGAGTTTCAAGCTCCAAAAAAATGTAACTATAAGAATACGCATAAAAAAAGAAATTGAAATGTACTCCATTTTAATCATGTGGAATAAGAATATTTTAATAATATTATATTATAACTTAATTTTACGTTATAATATTAATGCACTGCAGTAAGGCGAAAGGAAGTTATATATTTTATGAGCAAAGGTCATTGGGCATTTTGTTCGGACGTTTGACCCACGGCGTACACAAACAAAATAGGACAGACTGTGCAGATAACTATCTCTGCAATACAATGGTAACGGTCGCTTTCTTGTAGACAACGGGAGAGTCTTAAAAAAGCGAAGAAAAAAAAAAGCAAAACGGTGAGAAATAATGTAGAAAATTAAAACTTGTAGGAGGATTGGTGTCAGGCAGATACGCACATAGTAGTGGTGATTGCTAGAGCTGAGACTTAGGACAGGCTTTATAGAAATCTCTGAATGATTTTGATGAAAAATAGCTATTTAATATAAAAGCTAAATCACATATAAAATGTATTAAAGATTGAAACGGAAAGGTGATGAAACGAATGGTGATGAAATTAAAGAGCGTTGGCAGAGATAATTTGAAGAATAATGTATGAAGAGAATGCGTGAGGTACGTCAGTAATAACGTCTATATATTCTTAGAAACATGATTGACGTTAATTATAGTCGTTGTTCAACTTGGTTACTCTGAATTCTAACTGAACGATTGAAACGGAGATAAAAATAAAAACCAACTCTACTTATGATACTATACATATATATATACACATTTTTATTCTACTTGATCAAAATCATTTGTGACGTTATCTAAAAAGACCGCAGGTGCGTCAATGACTTCCTGGTGCCTGGCCCATGACAAAAAGTACACTATGCTAGCGACATGCACGCAACTTCCAAAGGTGCGACGGCCGTGACACGAGCAGTAATATTGTTGAATTCTTTCTCTTCTGACCCGTGTTGGGTCTATTAAAATGTATGTATAGTACTGTCTCATTCGGACGTGTGGCTCGATTGAATTTGGCCTCTGATTAATATGTTATTATCCGCCAAATGTTGGTGTCGATACATTTCTATGAAGTACACACCATTTGGACGAACGTGCTCGTAACAATATGATCTGGCTATTTTCAAATCATATGATCCCAACGTGAACAAGATTAATTCCTCATACGTCAGCTGTGGAAACTCTGCAAAATCTGGATCATTACCGTCCAGCCGCACAAATGCTACTCTCTCCCTATTTAAATAAAATTATGGTCTGTCACATATTCCGCCAACTCATTGGGCTGATTGATTCTGTCATTTATTATAGATATAAACTGCTCCACGTACTCATTATCTACGTATTTTTTTTTTTTTTTTTTTTTAAATAAAAACATCGTCAGTTCTCAAAAACCAATGCATACGAGAGTCTTCTCGCATCAGGTCGCGCATAATTGTTGCATCGCAAGTGGTCGCGGTGTATGGTCCTAAAACGTCTATTATGTAGCCATCAGTACATACCATAATACAAGGTTTGACCAGCTTCCTAAACTTACGCAGGATGTACGTTTTTCTTTGAAAAAAAAAATACGCACTTTTTTGTAAATATACATACGTTCCATCACATTCAAGAATGGCCGCCGGTTCATTTTGGTTGCCACCAAAAAAATGGCTCGGTATAGATAAGTTTCTAGCCACCTCACCTTCTCTGGTTATATGATCTAAACCCAGATATCGGGGGATAAAATCGTCAGTTAAACATTCTCGTGCTATTTGTAACTTTCTTTACAATGTTCTTCTGGACATATTGAATTTGGAAGCTAAACGCTCATCTGGTTCAACGGTTCTTATTTTGGTTAAATAAATTCCAAGTATGGTGGCAGGGTTTTTTTTATCTTCTTTGTATATGGGATTTTTGTTCACAAATGCGACGATGTCAATCCCATGGTACTTCGGGGTGGCAGGGTGTTCCGTTCTATTATCCCGGTATTGTTCGAGAAAACGTCCTGTCAGGTCGTGTTTTCGGCGGATCGGTTACACGACACACAACTGTTTTATCTTTCATGTTAACGTTTTACACCAATACACCAATCGTAAAGCAAATCAGAAGTCCTCATAACGCGAGTAATTAGTCGATAATATGTAAGAATAAAAACTGGAGAAATAAAAGAAGGCACAGATCGAAACGACGGACGACGAACGACTGTGAGGCGATAGCTAGCAGGTAGCAATAGCGCGGCGCGAGCGCACAACACAATGAAACTGGTTTTAGTAAAAAAAACTGTTTATTTGTGCGCTGTGTGGTGTAGTGTCTGCATGTGTGAGGGAAAGACAGATATACCGCTGTGCTAGTAAAAAAATACATGTATAGAATAAAAAGTGAGGCCAAGCTCATTAATGTAACACACATTTGGTTTTTGTACGTCGTTTACTGGGTCAAATATGCCCAATGTCCTTTAGTATTTTTATGGTTTTGAATGCGATTTTTTTAATATCTATTTCATGCATATTTCAATATCCTGAGGGCATGTCATTGCCACTGTCATTCATACATAATAATAAGCTGTAAATCTTTCAGTGACAGTAATATCAGCCCTCCGCCCCTCCTTGATGACAATTATTCAAAAATACGGTTTTTCAGGTCATAATTTCTAGTACCTAACTACACCGATGTAGCAAGTAGTTAGGTTAAGAGTTGTACTTTGTTTTTGTGTATTTCTTGGTTGGTACGGAACCCCTTTTTTTTTAACCCATCCATGTTCCTTCGTTTGCCCTTTGTCTTCCGGGGCCACGGTATCTCTTTCGAACAGTCCCGCAGCCCCAGCAGTCATCGGCCCTTGACCCCTTCCTTTTGCTGACATCTCTTTTAGGCGCACGTGGAACACGAACGCGCCGTCGACACGGCCTGTCGTCATAAGACGAACGGACGGCGAGCTAGCCCTTAGCTCACCATCCACAGGCCCGCGCCTACGGTGGCCGACGCCCGGTGCATCTCCCGCGGCTGGGATGTGAAGTTCTTTCCCTTTCACGTTCCGCCACCTCCTTCGCTAGCATGACTGCTTCGCAGAAGGAGGTGACGGCGTCCCATGGTACGGAACCCTGTGAGTCCGATTCGAAGTGGACCGATTTAGTTAAGTATTTACTGCTTACTGGTTGGTTCCGTTCAACTTAAATAATCCGTAAAACTAGATACAAGAAAGATGTGCGTTCTTACCGGATCCGCTCAGCAATCCACCTCCGATTACATCAGCCATGTACTTGTACTGAGGACCTTTCACACTGGTCTTCGAGTTTGTCAGCAGTAACTGAAATACCCACAAGAATGTCAGATAATCTAAATATTTTTTATTTATTTTAGAAAACTTGGCCCCACACTATGTATTTCTCCTGTGTCATGGGTGCGTTTGCAAACATTTAAACTCACAAACACAAACAGCCAGACCCGGAACAACTACCTATAGGCCATACAAATATTTGTTCCGTGCGGGAATCGAACCACCGACACGCAGCGCAGCAGCCAATCGGTCAGCCACTGCGCAAACCGTGTTGTAATTAAATACAAGAACAAATTAAACCAGCTACCGAAACTCCATGTAATGTCTGAAGGGTCAAACAGAGATGAACCAGTACACCAGTACATCTACATTTCTCTAGTTATGTTTATGTCCCATGTAATCTCACGTATCAGACTCTGGGCTGCTGTTGGGAAATTCTGGGTCGACTTGGGAATCGAACCCGGGACCTCACGCTCAGCAGTAACAACTGCAACCACTAGAACATTATCATCATGTGCCGAGCCTTCTTCCAACTATGTTCTGGTCGGCTTCCAGTCGAACTGGATGCAGTTCAATAACAATATGTTCAATGGGACGACTATTAATCTGACCATCGAGTAGTTTTAGTTATTTTAAACAAGAGATAAATAGTTTGACTATCATAAGTACCTTGAGATCATCAGGATTGGTCACAACAACGTTCAGGTCAGGACCGAGCCAGAATTTGAACAGACCACCAAACTCCACTAACAGTTCTTTTATTACTTTTGTGAATTCTGCAAACAAAAAGGATTATGGTGACGATAACGGATGCAGTCGAGAGTTATGATGCTGTAGCGGCACCATAAAAACTACTACAGCAACATGTAACAAAAAGTAGGTACCACAGCGCCATCTATGACACAGATGATGAACTAAACATCAAAATCCTACACCGCGCAAGTAAAATTTTCCGCGCCTTAAGACTATCTAAACAAACCCTCGGGCAGTAGCCCACCAAACATAACACTATGGAGGATGAAAAACTTTACACCCTGTTCTTCATACCTCCAAAATGCCGAAATGAAAATCCAAGATGCATAAGCATAGCATAGCATAATCAGCCTTTAATGTTCCCACTGCTGGGACACTCGGCCTCCTCTCAATGAGAGGGAATGGCTATAATCCACCCCGCGGGCCCAGTGCGGGCTGGTAGATGTCACATGTCTTCGAATTTTTGGTTCTAGGACATGCCGGATTCCTCACGATGTTTTCCTTCACCGTTTTGAGAGCAGTGGTGATGAAATAAATTACACAAAGTAATGCGCCTGCCTGGGTTCGAACCCACGACTTACTGTTCGTAAGTCGGGGCCACCACCACTGGGCCACCGCGGCCCCATTTTATTTGAAAACCACTAAAATATTCTACGAACAGTATCTTGAATTTACTCATGGCGCTTAAAATGAAAGATGGCGGATGTGTAAATTCTTAACCTACCTTATACCTACTTATACGGGATGAAAGGAAGGGACACCAACGCTAAAACGGTATCTACGTGTTCAGTACGAGATTCAGAGACATTTTTCATCGATTATTTAAAAAAAAAACAGCGGTTCCATACATTTTGACCGTATAGGTATTGCACTTTTGTAAGAAACAAAATAATAAGAATAAACGTTTATTTAAGATAACTAGGATCCAATTTGTTAGTATTATAACAACTTATAACTAGTGTTAGTAATACAACCTTAATCTACTCGACCCCTGCCTGATCCATGAATCGAGGTATCAGTACTTGTGTGAGTATTAATACATCGACTCATGTAAAGACAGTCAAGGCTACCGGCTATCATACTTAAAACGCTGTTGCGACTAGCCCGTACTCTGCTCAGTATTGACGCGCACCGCTTGCGCAGAGTAGCGTAGAAACAGCAGTTTTTTTGTTTTTATATTACCCCCTTTCACCCCGTTGATACATTCAAACAAATAAACTTCTTTACTAATAGTAACGAGACCTACCATCAGGCTGTCCTATGAACAGCAGGGCATTCCCTAAGAACGGCAGTCCCCGTGGACCTGGCATCGTCTTGGCCATCTGGATCATTCTCCTGTTCTTGTATCTCCATAGCAACCACAAGGCTGACAATGCGCCTGCTATGAGGTACAGCGACCAGTGCATCCTGCAACAAGAATTTACGCGATTTATTAATGGAGCTTCTATCTATTCTGGATTTCTTCGCGCGAAGGTGGGGTCGGAGCGAGACAAAACTCACGCCATGACTTCATAGTATATTTATGTTTTTTTTTTGTTTAGCCTGCACAAATACTTCTTTATTTTGTGTGTTTATTTTATTACTTACAGTTGTTCTACACATATGTATTATAGTCCAAGTACTGTTTGTTTATTTTCTTATTTATGTCATTAAATATATACGCCGTCTTGGCTTCAGTACGTTTTTTCACGGGTGACCACTTAAAACCAGCGCTGTGCTGTGGGCCCCCCATAGCACAGCATCTTGCTGAGTGGTAACCTGTTTGTCGCAGTCACGACGTGCAAATCGTCAACTTTTTTTTTGTTCCGTCCTTTTTTATTTATAAATATTTGTTAAGCCTTGTATGTTTTTTTTTGTCATTTTGTATGCAGTACTTGCGAATTTCTTTCTTTCTTCTGCCCGCGATTTCGCCCGTGTAGAAGAAATAATAGCCGTAAAAAGCCCCTTAACGAAACTGAAGGGCATTTATTGTCCCAGTCATTATGATATTTTTTTCGTTCTGGACCTTACCTGGGAACTAGTTCCGGAGATATTGGAGGTAAAACTTCAAACTTTTTCACAAGTTTTTAATGTTATAATTTATATCCCTCCATGACCCCTGTACTATTCAATGCATCCATCAGCACAATGTTTTGAATGAACGCACTCAAAACATTGTGCTGATAGGAAATTACGGCCAATACAACTTGGCAACGCCACGCCAGTCTGTTCGTGACATTACCAGTTGACAGTGTTGAAATAGTTATTAGTTATACAAGAGTGTAAAGTTGCTTTTTAACCGCGTACTCAATTTTGATGACCGAGCAAGCTCAGTATTCTAAAATTGAATCACGAGCGCAGCGAGTGATTCATAACTTAGAATCCTGAGCGATGGCGAGGGAATCAAAAGATCACGAGGTGAAAAATCTGTGCACTCGAGTGCAACACGTAACTTTTCATCCCACCTCAGCGAGGAAATGAATAAATGCAAAAAAAAATATTTACAATCACAAGATACTTTTATTTCCGTATAAGTAATTAACTACTATATTATGATAGGTAAGTATTACAAAATAATCTTTAAATTATAACAAATAATACTTAGGTATAATTAAGAAAAATTGAAAGTAACGTTGCTACGGTTACTTGTTGAGTGTAATAATTTTCTTAAGTACTGTAATGTTGGTGTTAGTGACTTGTGTACCTACTGTTTTTCGGTAAACTATCTGTCATACTTAATAGTTGTACCGGTTCATCGGATTCCCTTGGCGTAAATGTTGGCGAGAGAGGGCGATGGTTAGGTGTTTCGTAACGGCTCATTTTTGATGTAGAAGGGCCAGTCCAAGGATCTGACTGAGGCTCATTCAGTGTAATGGCTCCTACGATGCCTTTACATATTTTAGACTTATTTTGGATGGAATCCTCTATGTATCCCTCTACAACCGCATTGGACTTCCAGCCTCCATGGCGCTTAAGGGACAGGAGATCAGCTCCTCAATCGGCCAAAAGTGTGGCTGAAGTTCATCGGAAACTGCAATGACCCGTGTACAACAGGGGTTCTGGAAGTTTAAGAAATGTTGCTGGTTCTCGTAGGATACTGCCAATTTTATTAGCACCCATAGGCTGTCTAACACACTTTCCGTTGCGATATTGTAGAAAAAATCGATTGATTGGAGTGTTAGGCGGGCGTAGGGCTTGATATTTCTCAACAATTGTTACGTATTCCTTGCGAATGACGAAGTTGCGCCCCCTTTTTGTCTTTGTATTAGGTAAATTAATTAATAGTAAGTCATCTGAATGTTTCTCAATGTTTTTGACAATAAGTTGTGTTAGTTCATTAGTTCGACATGCTCCGTTTATACCAATAATAAGAACAACCGGTAACGTAAAGAGTATTGTAGTAGATAAGTTAATTAAATTGATATGCATGTATAATTATGCCTATCAACATCTACTAAATATTAGATTATGTTAAGTAGTTGATTAATATACTTAAGTAGATACTGAATGTGCAACTGACTTAATTTTTCCGCCAAATATACGGAATCAGGTGCTTCGTTAAGAAACTTTTCAATTTCAGATGCTGTGAAAACCTTCGATTTTTTTGGTTGATGACCAGATGAGGCTCTTTTTAAAAATGCCACTAATTTAGGATAGGTGTCGAGATGTATGTCTTTTTTCAACTTTATTGTTGCTTTTAGCATTGAATACGTACTCCATAGAGTGCTTGATTTCTTGGTCTCGGATAATTCAATAAAAAATGCCAGCAAAACGTTTTCTGAGAAAGTTTTGGTTCCTTTAGCTAGTCGCCACGTGTTAAGCATATCGTACTGTTTCAAATACTTCTCGTGTGATTGATCAGGGAGAAAGCTCATTTGCGCATTATTAACAGTTTCAGTCAATTCTGTTGGCGTCAAATAAACTTCCTCGTCGCTAGAACCACTCATTTTAGGTTTTTCACTTGTTTTCGAGTTTCTTGTTTTTAACTTAAATATGATGTGAAAAGATAAAGGGCGCGCACAAAGCAGATTTAAAAAAGGTACACCAAGAAGGTTTCGAGTCTGAGTTTTTAACAAATTAAAAAAGGTTATAATTATGATAAATTCGGCACCATGGAGGTAGAAGTAAATAGGTTTAATATTGTTTTGAATTCACAAACTTAGTGCACACGATGTTCTAAATTCAATTTACTTTATCCTATAGCGGATAAAAACGGCTTTTGCACTCAGATATCGAAGAGCAAAAATACTCTTACCGAGATGATTAATTCAGTTTTTTGACGCCATTTTTTGTTTATTTTTAAGTTTGTTACTTTAGATTATTTTAATTTATAAATGTACTTTATATAATTTTGTAATGATGAATAATAAAATCTAGTTAAATTACATCAGTAAGAATTGAAATATTAATACATTTTATTTTTTGAGTTTCAAGCTCCAAAAAAAATATAAATAAAAGAATACGCATAAATTATACGAAATTAAAATGTACTCCATTTTAATCACGTGGAAACGCAAAACGGAACATTCAGTCAGTGATTCTCCGAGGCTGAATTTCCAATACTGTTAAAGATGAAATAAGAAATTTTTAAATTAATCTGGATGATTTTGAACCGTAATACATTTATATTTAAGTAAGTAAAGTTATTATGTACATTATAAGATATTTGCGCCACTTGAGGATCTCAGCAGCCGCAGCAGCAGCGCCCGCACAGCCCGTCGTGCTTGCAACGTGAGATGGCGCAAGGGTGTCGACACAGGTTGCATCCCACACCAAAGTACTACCCACCTTCCAAGGCACTAACCTCATAACCACCTAAAGTCTTTTATTCTTAATACGATTGGCATAATAATAGTATCACCAACGTGTAAATGCGAAGAAACATATAGTAGGTAGTATAAGGTAAATTGGATATGCGTCACGAATTCAAATAAAATTCAAACTATAGATGAACTATGCATAAGTAATTCGACTCGTTTTTTCTGTTTCTGGGCCTCTGACTTAGCTTCACATGTTTTTATCTATTGAGGTCAAAAGCAGGCCTATTACGCACTAAAACTAGTTTATAAATAATAACAGATCTACGGGTCGACCTTCAAGGAGCATCGCCAGTCCGTGGAAAGGTAAATAAAAAATAAATGAAAATAGTTGATTGGTAGAACCAGTTTAGGAATCAACAAAATTTTGTGATTGGATCCTCCTTTTAGGCAGATAGTGCCTATCATTCTTTGATGCTTCTCTTGTCACCATCAGGATTCCTGGATAGGAAGATTGATTTTTCAAAAATCCAATGATGCAGATTTAGTTATCATCAAAATCGAGCTCGAGACTCCTTTGAGCATTTTTCGCTATTCCTCATAGTTTCAGATTTGGCCATCCACGCCCACTTGGAAAATTCAACCTGTATAAATATTAAAAATGCGAAAGTACGTAACCTTGTTTTTTACCTTTTCACGCTTAAACCAATGAACCGATCATCTTGAAATTTTGCATATCCCGAAAAATAGTACTGTTCCGAGAAAAACAGCAATAACGTTCTTATGATAATAGATGGCACCACGTGTCTTTCGAACTATAATTTTTTTTTTATGGGTTATGCATTGATTGTCAAATTCGAAATTAACGCGAGCGAAGCCGCGGGCAAAAGCAAGTAACGAATAAAAAGTCTATGTACCAACCTAGCCTGAGATCGGACACCGTCAGGCTAGGTGAGAATTTTCGCGCTAATTGTCCGAAAACAGTCTTTAACAAAGCATTGCATACGAATTCTATGTTAAACAATATCTGCTAGCTGCCTAAGTAAACCTACAGGTACTTTTATGCTAAGAATATATATAGAAATGGCTATAACAACAACAACAACAACAAAATGAAAAAGAAATGAAATAAGAAATGGCTATAGGCTTTGCATAAAAATTAACTTATGTCAAACCAGTCAGTAGGCATTTTAAATGCAAATTTTTGGTCCGACGCGCCCTTGACTCCCAGTTTTGGAAACTGGGTTCCGTGCTACCGCTAGCACATTGGAACTATTATAGTATCCTTTCTTCATCATCGGCCTATCTGGCTAGCCTCGGCCCAACTATGTCGGAATCCGCTTCCAGTCTAACTATAAGTGTAAATGAACCCTTCATGAACCCATCAACCAAGCATTCTGTACATCAAACTTTACTTAGTTAACTCTGCGCAAAAAATATTGCTGGGAAGTGACTTTTTTTGGGGACTTAATGTAACATTGAATAGTATGGTAAAACATTTAAAATTTGTATTAAAAAAAAAAACACATCTGAAAAAGTCGGAACTTTGATTCCCAATATCTCTGTACAAGAAGGTTCCCAGGAATGGTCTAGAAAATGCAATGACGAGGAGAGCAAGCACAATGGAGATCAAGTGCCTTTCGACTTCGTTGCGCCTTGCATTTGGATACACAAGTTTCTGAATGCCGAAAATAAAAAACCCCGAAGCGGATGTAATAAAGAACTTCGGGTGCTTTAATCAAGAAAAAATATATTGAATACTTACACAATATCACACAATTATTATCTATTTTATAAGAATTTCCCACACTATCGTCACTTTATAAAGTTATTAATTTAGAACTCTTAGTGTTAGTGTTACCTCGACTGTTTTATAATTAAGCCACTTCATGGTAAACAGCCTATCTTATATACCACTAAGATACAACGAAATTATTAAAATGAACTTGCAACTTTTTGTCTCAATGTGACGGGCGTTACATTGCCCAATGACCTTGAGCATGCTGCCCCGTACTAACTTACGACGAAACGACGAGAGAGAGAGGGACGAGTGCGGGAGAGACATAGTGCTTGTCGTGAAAAAATAAATAAGAGAAAAAAAATCAATACACATTGTTAAATACGTCATTACGTATTTTTTGGTATAAAATTCATGCCGAGTTATTGAGTCGTTATAGAGAAAATTTTCAATTTAGGTTGAAAGAGGACCTATTTGTTACGACTTTTTAATAAAATTTGAGTTAGTTTATTAAAATTTTAAACAATACAATGTATTTGTGATGACCTTTACTTTAACATATATTTTTATATTGAAAACGTACAAAAGGATTCATCTACAAACTTCTTTAAACACACGGTATTTTCAGGATTTGAGCGAGGTAATCCCCTTAATAACTAGCGGCCCGGCCGAAATTTAGTATAGCCTACTAACGTAAGCTTTTTTTTTATTTATTATTTTTACCGATGGGAAATCATCAAATAATAATAATAATTGTTAATTAGATAGGAAGGTATCCTACCTGCCTATTTGGTTGGATAGGTAGGTTTCCTACCTGCCTTTTTCCTTTTTTTTTTTATTTAGTTCTTCGCACTTGTTTCTTGATCATAAAAAAAAAAAAAAACAAAAAAAAAATGTATTTAGGTATTTAAGTGTAATATGTTTTATGTATATATATGTATGTATTTATTGTATATATGTAAATGGTACACCACAGGCTACCTGCAGTATTGTCCCTCCTTCCCCCTTAAATCCATCCAAAGGTTGTCTTTAAAAGATCGCTTGGTTGGAGTGTAGCCTTAGGGGCGCTATGGCGCGGGACTTAGAAATTTTCGTTTTTTTTTTTTTTTCAAATTGTTACCATACGCTTATAGGCACCATGAGCCGTGCAGAAAACAAAAAAAAAATAATAGGTAAAAAAAATTTTTGGGACTTTCTCCTTACTTTTCACCTTGAGTACGGTTAGGGGAAATCACTTAGAAAAATTTTCGAATTTTTTTTTTTTTTTCGAATTTGTACCATACACTTATAGGCACCATGAGCCGTGCAGAAAACAAAACGGTGTGTACCTGCAAATATATCCATAGGTTAGGTTAGGTTACAACTGTGACCAACTACGCGCGAGCCGAGCGAGCGCTACCTCGAAATTGAACGCGAATAAACGAATTGAAAACGTATTTTTTTCATAGTGCCCCTAAGACGACACACTGACCGAAATTTTCTAAGTCCCAAAAATTTTTTTAACCAAATTTTTTTATTTTCGTTTTCTTTGCTTCTCATAGCGCCCCTAAGGATATACTCCAACTCCTAAAAATCCACCCCTAAGGCTACCCACTGACCGATCGCTTTTAACGATAAGACCGCCCATTGTGTCACCCCTTTTATAATGTTTTACATTTATATCTGTAATTTTTGTGGTGTATATAATAAAGAGTATTCTATTCTATTCTATTCTATTTGGTTAGATGGGTAGGTGTCGTACCTGCCTATTTAATTAGCTTGATCGTGGCACAATACCTTTTGTCGACTAATGCTAAATAATAAAATAATGCACAAAGGTATATGTTGTAGAATGGAACGCAATGTGATCTCATCGATTGTCTTTGATTTGTACTCTATGTCTAGTTGTCAGTGCGAACCCCGTACTGTAGAGAAAAATTATGGCGGTCACTGGCGGTGTGTGCCGTGTAGCTGTGTTGTGAGTGTTGTGCAGTTATTGCAAATAAAACTAAACTTAAACATATTAAAGACATTTATTTCCTTCCCTGGCCATACATCTTCAATTGTATAAACAGCTGATGTATACAATTTACTCTGCTCATGCTTACGTTCAGCTCGCTTAGTATTACGCCAATTGTGTCCTTACTGCCTTAGCTGGAGGGTGGTGTCGTGATATCCGCGGCGCCGCAGCGGTACATCGCATTTTGTGAGACCTGCGGTATGTAAAACAGCACACTAAAATAACCGCCTATGTTTTAACCCACACAAAAGCATTACAGCAACGCATGCGCACGTTCTTACCCAATGTGCCTGGCCTACTTGCATGCGACTGGAACAAACGGCGTCGGGATGGCTCCTTTCACCCATCCTTTTCACTCATAATATCTTGCAGTGGCTGATCCCGAGTGGGATCTGTGCGTCTTCCTTGAGACTTGACATCTGCAAATGCATGGCCAATTGAAAAAAAAAAAATGTGTCTTTTCAGTTTACATAAACATATAGCTGCACTTGTTATATCAACTTTTAAAAGTTAAGTTAAGAGTTAAGTTAAGTTAAGAGAAAAAGAAAAGGTAAGTTTAAACTTACCTTTTCTTTTTATTATATTCTATGTTCTTCGTTCATCTACGTTTGTAAAATTTTTGCTCCATTTTCCGTCAGAACGTTCACTTCTCACTAATTTTATTATTAGTCCATCGCGCTCGGCTGCTCAGCGTTTATTGAGCGGCGGCGACTAAGTGCACGGAGTCATGATGCGTTTTACAAAATTGATTATATTTAAGTATCTATTCATACATACACATATTACACACACTTACCTAATTAGAAACACAAAGCACAAAACTGTTTTATGTCCGTCACATCACCATCTCAGGCCCAGTTGAAAACCAGCGTCGGGCACTAGTTGCTCGGCAATTTGCTGAACTGGGTCTATTTGGCGCAGCCGCGAGACACACAATATTATCTCTAGTTTTTCTGTTTAGTTTTAGGTTTTTTATTTTTTTATTGTGTAGTTTTAAGTTTTATATTTCATTTTTGTTATTTTTTATTTTATTGTTGTGTGCACTTGTGGCGTGTGCCAAATAAATATGTTTCTTTCTTTCTGTCAAATAACCCCTCCCGCTCTGGACTGAGCAGGAGGGAGTGTCAGACTTTTACCGACTAAAACCCATCCATGTTCCTTCCTTTGCCCTTTGTGGTCCAGGGCCGCGTTATCTCTTTCGAACAGTCCCGCAACCCTGGCAGGCATCGGTCCTTACGGACCCCTTCCTGTTTGCTGACTCTCTTTGAGGTGCGCGTGGAACACGAACGCGCCGTCGTGCTGAGCTGAGGCCCTTTCGGCATTATTATTATTTTTATTTGTGTATTTTGTTATTTTTTTTTTTAAATTAAGAAAATACATAAACAAAAATATATTTTAAAAAAATATATATAATATATTTATTATTATTGTAAAAAAAAACACACTAAGGTGTGTTTTTGCAATAATGCCGAATAAACACAATTTTCTTTCTTTCTTTCTTTCTTTCCGTCGACACGGCCTGTCGTTATAAAACGGACGGACGGCGAGCCAGCCCATAGCTCACCGTCCACGGGCCCGCGCCTACGGTGGCCGGCGCCCGGTGCGTCTCCCGCGGCGGCTACCTCCTTCGCTAGCATGACTGCTTCGCAGAAGGAGGTGACGGCGTCCCCGATTCCCTCTCGCTCCGGACCATGGATTGAACCAGGGCCGGACGCGAGAGGGGTCGCCGCCGCCGCTTGCCGCTACGAGGACACGGCGGTGCTCCGCCCAAGCGGAGTAGACCTGCACAGTGTGCTCCACCGTGTCCTCCGGTCGATCCTCGCAGTGGTGACACCCGGGCGTTTCCTCCCGCCCGATTAGGTGCAGGAACCTCCCGAAACAACCATGTCCGGTGAGGACCTGCGTCAGGCGGAACTAACGTAGGCTTAATGTAGCATTCTAATGTTGAAAGAATTTTTGAAATCGATCCAGTACTTTTTGAGTTTATTGGTTACAAACAAACCTACAAAACTTTGCTCTATCAAATATTAGTGTAGATGAGACTACTTACAATTTTAAGAATCGCTTCATTAATCTGGGGGCATGGCAGTAGCATAGTAGGCGACCCAAGCGAAGCGCAAGGGCACTACCTACCTCTTCTTGAAGCGCTTCGTCGTATTTTTTAACCCATATAACTTGGGTTTGGATTATCACTACATAGTATAAAACAAAGTCGCTTCCCTCTGTCTGGCTGTCCCTAGATATGCTTAGATCTTTACTACGCACCGGATTTGGATACGGTTTTTTAATATATAGAATGATTCAAGAGGGAGGTTTATTTGTATGTCGGAGTGGCAGGAGTTATTCCGCTAGGCTTCTACATCATGTGGGCAGACGATGGGTTTCGTGCTATGAAAAGACACTGAGCGATACATTGTTTCTAGCAAAACTACTACGAATTACTTGATATTACAACTTAGCAAAATAACACAGGGCACAATGAATCGGGTACAGTTCCAAGAGGTCTTAACTCGGCCGCGATCAGACACTGACTTTCGTCCTGGCTCAGAGTTTGTGACCAACAGGGCTCTGTGACAACTGGCGCTGTGGTGTGGGTAGATTTGTAAGTAGATCGCGTGATGTCACCACCGCGTACTTGTGATTCATTTTAAGCCCGTACCAATGACCGTCTCCGACACGGCCATCCTGCTTGCACACGTCCTCGTGTGATGGTTACCCTGCAAACAAACAGTCCACGACAGAAATTTGTTCCACTCGGTCACTCCTAATCAAACTCTACATACCATCAGGTCGGTGAAGGTAAAGAGCTCTACTGTTTTAATTTGACCAAATCCTAATCATTGATTAAATCAAACACGGTTGTTTTGGGAATAATCGAAAATACAACTATCTCTACCCTGGGCCATGTACCATAGTCATTTGAATCAACCAAAAAAACTCTACTGCTACCAAAAACTGCCAAGCTTACAGAAACCTTCGAGTAAAACCTCTAACGCCATGGCTCTCCAGCCGACCAGCAATCGCATTGCTCTCACACATCCATCACATGAATCAAAACACGCGCATCCATTAAATGGATCGCCCGTGTGCATCAACCACTGATTACACACTACGGTCTTTCCAGACCCCGACTAGCAATCGCATTGCTTTCACACACTACGGCCGATAGAATGCTTTACTCGACGTTCTACCACAACTTAAGCTCGCTCATCATTATCAAAATCCTTATCAACATCGACTGGTACGTGACCCGCTAGCATATTCCTAGCCTAGCGTGTACATACAAGTAGGCACACTTCAAATCTAACTTACAATTAGGTCAATTAAAATGCTAGAGCAACCAAGTACCTCTTCATCCATTTAATCATTACACAAAGCAGGAATCTCATTCGTGGCCTATGGGCAACACTTGCCCTCCAACAAACCTCTGTTTGTTTTACTACGTTCCTCATGAACGCCGGGGTCCCACATGACTCTATGGTCTCTCAGACCCGACCTCCGCCAGAGTAAAAAACGCACACCGCGCACCCATGGAGTCCTCGAGTTTCCTCAAGAGAGACAAATTTAAACCGGGCTACGACTACGCATTATCTACTGGTACGGTCCAACTCTATGGTCTCTACAAGACCCGACCTCCGCCAGAGTTAAACGCACACCGCGCACCCATGGACTCCTCGAGTTTCCTCAAGAGAGACAAATTTGTTCCGGGCTACAACTACGTGTTATCTACTGGTACGGTCGACCAACCGAACCAAGGTTCCACACTATCTCTCAACTCTAAATATTCTACTTCAAACGGTACTTGGCCCTCAGGCATTCTCCTTAACCAATCATGTGCATAGCACACTTTGAATTCAAAGCTTTCAGTTTATAAAGATCACCGTCCAGCATCTCAATCACTTTAAATTTACAACCAATAATCTCTTTTATTAAGGAACATTCAGTCCCAGAATCAAAATCAAATTTGAATAACTGACCAAACTGCTTTAATGTTCCGGATGGGCTCAACGATGCAAAGGACGACTCGCGTCTCCACCGGTACAGCAGCGCTGGATCTACTTGCTATGCAGCGACTGGCGATATGGCCTAGCGCGGCGCGCCGCACTTTAAGCACACCAGTGAGCCACCATTGGCCTACTGTCGCCGCCCAACGCCTGCAGCAGCCGGCACAGGCAACGGCTTCCCGACGCGGTCTGCCTCGTACGACAATACGCTTGTCCGCGTCCCGGCCCATCACACACGTGACACATCATTGAGGTAGCGATGAAAACCTCCTATGCCTCTGGCTCCCGGCGCCAGCACGCATATCTGTAGGGGCTCTCCTTTGGCCTGTCACCACTCAGGCTAATGAGGGCAGCCGTAGAAGTTTCAACGCACTCGAATCTAGCCTTGAACAATTCCCTAAACCGGTCCCATGTCACACCTGGATACGCCACAGTAGGGATGGGAGTTGAATGGACGAACTAGTTAATTCGATGGTTAACGTACAATAAACGAGTAGACGCTTAAACGTTGATCAATCAACTAATCGTATATAGGAATTCGTAGACGGAAAAGACGGGTAAATTTAGACTACACAACGACGTTCATAGCGTTTGGCAACGCAGATTTGTTGAAATAGCATAGTCGGAGAAACAAATTGGAACTCTAAATATAGTCCCATAAAGATGATTTTAATTGTATGGGCCAAATCGACGTTTTCGACGGTCGAACGAACCGTCGAACGATGCGAGAAAAACGGTTTCACGTGGTTTTGATGTTTGTTGTGCTAAACTTTCTTTATTTTATTTCAATCTTATTTATTGACGCGAGGTCAGAGTCGGAAAAACCAAAAATTCTCCGCAGTTTACATTTTTAGGTTACGTAGTTGTGGATTCGTTAATCCACAACTACGTAACCTAAAAATGTAAACTTCAACTAGTAACCATGATAGTTCTCCCGACCGCTTCCGGCCACGGCAGCCAATCCCAACACAGACCAGCCATCGGCGCGGGAGACACCACAGTGCACAAGTGGGCGCGCAGGCACAGGCGCACTGCTTGTTCCTTCACTCTCACAGTCCGACGGGACGTCGGACGGCAATCCGACACGACCGGAGAAAGGTCAGGCGCAGGACCAACGGCTCAACGCGCCTTCCGAGGCACGGGGGTATCTTACCGCTAAATTCAAAATTCCGGGCTACCACCGAGAAATCTCCCTCGGAAAAACCCAACAGCACCCCTTGCCCGACCCGAGAATCGAACCCAAGACCCTACGCTCAGCAGTCGCGCCCGCAACTACTAGACCAACGGGGCAGCACTAGACCAACGCTGCAGTACTAGACCAACGGGGCAGTAGTGTAACTATTGGAGTTCAACTAGTGCAGATACTTTAATGAAAATAGAAAAAGATTTAGGTCTACAAATTAATTAGTTTACGAAACATAATGAAAATTGCAAATTACAAACGAAACGCTTCGGAAGGATACGCCCACCAGCGGCCAGAGATGCCATCCCTCGCTTACGCCAGATAGACGCCCGACAACAAAGTTATAGAAACGGCAGCCACAGCCAATGTCACTTCAACCGTCCATCCGAGACAGCAACCCTTAGTCAACCGTCAGTAAGTTATTGAAAACGGCCGTTAATAAAATCATCCTCATTTATTGGCAGCTCATCTTGAATGTTTTGACGGTTTAACGCATGCAAAAAAGCATAGTCTTTCTTTGAGGATGGGACGTCCTTAAGTAATAGCATCGACCGAATAACTTTTTTTTTTTTTTTGGTTTTCTTTAGCGATGCGTAATACGACGCTAGAAGTCTGTTACAAGGAGACCTACGGTAACAGACGGAACCGGGGTAGGAAATAGGGTTTGTGTACGTCGTGCAATGTACACAGGAAATGATTTTCTCACTGCCGATCCCACAGACTCATAGGACCGATGACGGCTAAAGGTGTCTTGGCCACAGTGAGAGGAGGTATAGAAGATAAATCACGCTCGACTCCGGTTTGCATTAACGATAAAACTTATTTCGAGGTAACCACACACCAAAGAAAATAAATGTACTCACCGATATACCGCCGCTGTAGTTAACGAAATTCACTTATTGCAAGTAAAACTTACGTAAAAATACTAAAAAAAACTTACGATACCAGCACTTTGCACAATAGCACACAACTAAGAACAACTCACGAGCCGGGAATTGATCGCGAATCACGCTTATGGGGATTATAATCAACAGCGAAATAGATCACAGCCGAACCGAGTGACACACAACACTACACTAGTAACACTACACAACAAACACACACTACACAACACACACACACACACTACACAGCACGCACACTACACAGCACACACACTACACACACCGCACTAACACCGCACTAACACTGCACTAGCAGCAACACTAGCTTGCAATGTCTTTCGAGTATTTTTGTGTGCTATTTCAAAAAGTAACTGTCACTGATTTTTATTGTCATTGTCCCCGCGTATGATTTCATTAGTACGATTTCATCCCAATTCTGATGTCGGGGTGTCAGGATTTACTCCGCTAGGCTTCTGCATTATGTGGGCAGACGATGGGTTTCGTGCTATGAAAAGACACTGAGCGATACATTGTTTCTAGCAAAACTAACGAACTACTTGAGATTACAACTTAGCACAATAACACGGGGCACAATGAATCGGGTACAGTTCCAAGAGGTCTTAACTCGGCTGCGATCAGACACTGACTGACTGTCGTCCTGGCTCAGAGTTTACCATATTGACTCTGTGACAAGTGGCACTGTGGTGTGGGTAGCCTTGTAAGTAGATTGCGTGATGTCACCACCGTGTACTTGTGATTCATTTTAAGCCCGTACCAATGACCGTCTCCGATATATATATATATAAATAATATTATAAATCTGAAGAGTTTCTTTGTTTGTTTGGTTGAACGCTCTAATCTCAGAAACTACTAATTCGAATTGAAAAAATCTATTAGTGTTGGATTATTGAGAAAGGCTATAGATTACATATCATCATATCATGTGGCAAAAACGGGGAAAATTTATTCTTTTCGAGAGCTGCCGTTGCGTACGCTGCGTAAACGGTTAAAGTTGCACAAAAAAATATGTGAATGAATTATTTCTCTTAAAAAAATCCGTGACAGCACATGCCTACCTTTTATGGTTGACTAACAATAACCAATATTATGATTTTAAAATTTGGACAAAAATAATGCTTATTTGCGAAGGTGTTATTCCGACATAGTAGGTATTAATCCTTATCAAAATAAAAATGTTAGTCATCTTTATTCTTATTCTTTATTGCACACAAAATATAAAAGTAGGACACACAAAATTACAATATATAACCTATGTACGGCGAGCTTAACCCAGAATTGGGTTTTCTTACAGCAAACCTTACGTTTGATTGTGAGATTTGCGAATGAGGATAAACCCATGTGCACAAACGAATATTTTAGAACTTAAATTTACTTATTTTTACCAAACTAATACATAAAATATAATAAACGTAATACATATATATATATATATACACAAAATACTATATATATACTATTATCCTGTTGACAGGAAATGTTCTCTTATTCTTTTCTTGAACACATCTAACGAAGGGCTATCCCGCAAAGAGTGTGGAAGCGAATTCCAAAGGCGCACAGCCCGAACAGTAAAGGAACCATCATACCGACTTGAGGAGTGAGGAGGGAAACGAAGGAGGAGAGATGATGATGAGCGACAGGGTTTCCCTCTAGGAACCAGATACTCGAAGCGATCTCGAAGATACGAAGGAGCTTTATGATTATGGAGAACAGAAAAGAGAAAAGAGAGAGTGTGTGAGTCTCGACGCTGCCGAATAGGTAGCCACTTCAGCCGCCTCCGAAATTCCGACACATGATCGTATTTACGAAGCCCGAAAATGAAGCAGATACACAAATTCTGCAGACGTTCGAGCTTATCAAGAAGATCCTCAGTCGCATCAAGAAAACAGACATCAGCATAGTCTAGAAGAGGAAGAAGAAGAGACTGAGCAAGAGTAATTTTAGTCTGAAAAGGCAGGAACTTCTGAAGACGCTTAAGTGACCGATACGAGCAAAACACCCTCCTGCTTACTTCAGCAATGTGAACATGCCAAGATAGGTTGCAGTCCAAGAATACACCTAAGTCTCTAAATTTCTTGGAGTAGGCTATAAGCGACTCCATCGTACAAAACAGGCGGGAGGGACTGATGACTCAATAAATTGACAAAGTATCTGCCACCAATAATGAGAGCTTGTGACTTAGTTGGGTTAACCAATAGTCCAAAATTTTTAGCCCACAGACTGATGTTTTGAAGATCATTATTGATGGCGTCGATGGCTCCTGGAAGCTCTTCGAATTTAAAATGGCGATAAAGCTGCAAGTCGTCTGCATAGAGATGATAATGAGATCTTTAGAGTTCAATTGTGACCAAAATTTCCCTTTTGCAACAGTTAATTTAAATGAATATCTTAGGAAATATCATAGAATGCAAATCACGACGCGCGACGACGAGGGTCCATTAGAAGATTACTCTCAATGGGAAAGTACGCTATATGAAACTGTATTATAATGTACAGCACAATCAACAACACAGTTACTGTACAACAGAACATTTTTATAATAAAGCTGAAGAGTTTCTTTGTTTGTTTGGTTGCGCTCATCTCAGGAAGGATCTTTCTCAGCCTGTTATTAAAAAAAGCAACATGACTTTTTCTGTTCGTTAGTATGACCATTTACACTATTGTTTTGGTGTTTGTTGATTGGGCAGGTTATAGACTTGATTCAAGCTCAAAGCATTTATTTCAAATAGACCCGTAACAAAGTGCCTGTGCAAGTAACAGGCTGAGAAAGATCTCAGTCCTCGCGGACGGAGTCGCGCACACAGCTAGTACTATTATATGGCATAATAAAATATATGTAAGCATGGCCGAAAGATGACGTAAACAGACGATTCCGAGGACGGTTACGCGAGACTATGCAGCAAATCACGACGCCGTCAATGACAGTGCAAGGTTTTTTTATATGAATTAGTTTATTAATGTATACCTAAGATTATTTTTTGTATTTATCTATGGGCCTTAGTTGCCTGATAATAAAATTATTATTATTCCCTTTATTCACTTAATTATCTGTCGTATATTTTTAAATACTTAAAATGATAAAAACCTTTTAAAAAATATTTAAAAAAGACTTGTTTGCAAAAAATCAAACCGACTTCAAAAACAAACAAAAACGTGAAAAAATAACTTTTTTTCACGTTTTTGTTTGTTTTTGAAGTCGGTTTTTGAAGTTTTTTTTTTCTTTTTTAGTTGCAATATTCTACACAAATATTTTCTATACATTTATTTTACATTGTTAAACAACACATTTCATGGTAATAGGCTTATCCTCAATAAAATGTAACTTATATCGTTATCATACCTAACTGTCGAAATCTGGGTGTACTGTACACATCTACGTACTCCCTCAGAGCATACAGGCGTTATGTTATGTTCTAATATTGTGTAAAAAATAAACATCCAAGCGATTGCAGCAATCACGACAGATTTTCTGTCTATTAATGAAGCGTTCCATTGTATATCTCCGAAGATCAGCATCAGAACCTGACTTATACCTTCCATCATCAGCTCAGCAACAAGAGATAATGATTATCAGGTACAGATATCGTTAGAAAGTACCTATATGAAAAACATTATAAAATTTCAGGGTTGCCCTCGATTTACTCGATTAACTTTGTGACAACGGGACCACCTAAGTAGTATATATAGGCTTTCGAATAAAAAAAGAATTTTGACAATCGGTCCACAATTAGCGGAGACATCGGTGAACATACGGGACACACAGTCAAACGTAGAACCTCCTCATTTTTTTTGAAGTCGGTTAAAATATTCTTAAAAGAGTTTTGGTGAAACATTAGTGAACCGCTAACAATAAATTTCATGGTAATAGGCTTATCCCCAATAAAATAGAACTTAACATACCTAACTGACGAAAAGTTGAACAGTACACATCTGCGTACCCCCTAGAGCATACAAGCGTGATATTATGTTACGATGTTGTATAAACAATAAATATCCAAGCGATTGCAGCAATCACGACAGATTTGCCGTTTATTTTTGAAGAGTTCCATAGTATATCTCCGAAGATCAGCATCAGATCTTCACCAAATTTAAATGGGACCACCGCGAAACAATATTCTATCAAACAAAAAAAAGAATCATCAAAATCGGTTAACAATTGGCGAAGATATCGCTGAACATAAATACAAAAAAAAAATTGATAACCTCCTCCTTTTGGAAGTCGGTTAAAAAATAGCGATCCGCTGGTGTCGGGAGCAATGCCCAAGCTACCGGTGGTTAGGGCTCCAAAGACAGGAACTTCCTCACAATGCGGGCCGTATCGAAGAGTACTGTCTTCTAAGTCAGGCCCTTGATGCTAGCGCCAAGCGAGAGTCACGACAGATGTTTGTCGAGGCCATTGGCCGTAACGACAATCAGCACAATGATAGTCGAAATGGTAACATTGGTATCATTACGCGACGCGCTGATCGGTCTGTCACCACTATATCAAGCTTATTGGCAACAATAGTCCTGTCAGAGACGTTAGACAGATCCTAGTACAGCGTAACATGGTCTTTCTCAAGATCTGGGCGGGGACATACCTGCAGTACGGTACCTCAATTTCCAGAAGTTTATATTTCAAAGCAAGTTGCTGGTGAATTATCCTGGCTACCTGGTTGTGCCTCTGCAAGTACCCGCCGTTAGCCAGACGAGAACAACCAGAAATAAAGTCTGATGGACTCACTCGAACGGTGGCATGCCCGACACACGGCAACCGTCTCGTCTCGTCTCGTTGTCGACATAATATGTTTCCGGAAGTTGTTCTTCATGAAGAGCCCGGTAAAAGCGCCCGTGAAGCTTCTTATCTTGCCACACAAAAAACATTTCAAAATATAAAAGTAATAGCCCACCGGCATCGGGAACAGGGTCCGAGCTACCGGTAGTCATCTGTCACCGCGTGTCGTTGACTGGCGCGTCATGGAGGGGGTGGAGACCTATTCCGACCACCGGTATATCCGGTTTGACGTCTCCGCCCAGACCCCAAGCGCGCCGGTCCTACAGGCCCCGAGTGGTCCGCGTTGGGCGCTGAAACAGCTGGACCGGGAGCTCCTCCTGGAAGCCTCGATCGTGCAGGCCTGGGTAACATCACCGGACAGGCCTGCCGATGTCAACAATGAGGCGGGTTGGTTCCAGGAGGCCATGTCCGATATATGTGACGTGGCTATGCCCCGGGTTCGGTCAGAAAGCGCCCGGCGTCAGGTGTACTGGTGGTCGCGAGAGCTGACGTCTCTGCGCGAGGCGTGCGTCGATGCGCGGCACCTGTACGCCAGGCATCGCAGGCTCCGCATCCGCCCTCCGGATGCGGCGGCCATTGAGGCGGAGCTGTATGAGGGATACAGAGCAGCGAAGACCTCCCTCCAAGAGGCTGTCCTGCGGGCCAAGGATGTGGCCCGCGAGGACATGCTGGAGACTCTCGACAGAGATCCGTGGGGGCGCCCTTATAAGATGGTGCGGGATAAACTCCGCACCAGGGCCCCTCCGCTGACGCAGAGTCTCCGGCCTGAGCTCGTGGAGGACGTGGTGAGCGCTCTGTTCCCTTCGCGAGGGGAGCACACTCCCCCGCCTATGGCTCCGCCGCTTGCGGTGCTGGAAGCGGACCACCCAGAGGACGATGACGACATTCCGCAAGTGACCGGGGTAGACCTGAGAGTGGCGGTAGGCAGGCTTAAGGCCAAAACTGCCGCCCCGGGACCCGATGGCTTACCTGGCAAAGCCTGGGTCCTGGCCTTGGAGGCTCTCGGGCCCCGACTGGAGGGGCTCCTAAGCGCATGCTTGGAGAGAGGCCAGTTCCCGCTTCGTTGGAAGACGGGGAAGCTGGTCCTCATACGGAAGCCGGGGCGCCCTGCGGACTCTCCGTCCGCATACCGGCCCATCGTGTTGCTCGACGAGGTGGGCAAACTCTTTAAAAGAGTCATTGCCAACCGCCTCGCCGGGCACCTGGCGGAGATGGGGCCGGATCTTGCGGAACACCAGTTTGGTTTCCGCAGGGGGCGCTCGACGGTGGACGCCATCATGCGCGTGAGAGCCCTCACGACGGGGGATGCAGTGTCCCGGGCTGGGCTGGTCTTGGCGGTGTCTCTCGACATCGCCAACGCCTTCAACTCCATGCCCTGGAGCTGCATCAGGGAGGCACTCCGGTATCACCAGGTGCCGACCTACCTTCGTCGTGTGGTCGGGGACTACCTGTCGGACAGGTTTGTCATTTACCCTGGTCACAGCGGAGAATGGAACCGGCGAGAGATGTCGTGCGGTGTTCCACAGGGATCGGTTCTAGGGCCGCCCTTGTGGAACATCGGGTACTACTGGGTGCTGCGCGCCGACCTCTCTGACGGCGTCAGCGTAGTTTGCTACGCAGACGACACGCTGGTGCTGGCACAAGGGAGGTCGCACGAGGCGGCGGCCGAGCTAATGACACGCAGGGTTGCGATGGTCGTGGAGAGGATCCGGCAATTGGGTCTCGAGGTGACATTGCACAAGTCCGAGGCCATGTGCTTTCATGGGCCTCGGAATGCGCCACCGTCGGGATCCATGCTCACGGTAGGAGGGGTTTCCATCGGCGTCGAGCCGACGTTGAAGTACCTGGGTCTCGTCCTCGACAGCCGGTGGAACTTCGTGGAGCACTTCCGACGTTTGGCCCCAAAACTGGAACGGGCCGGGGCTGCCTTCAAGCGGCTCCTGCCCAACCTGGGGGGTCCAAACGCCTCCTGCCGGAGGCTCTACGCGGGGGTCGTGCGTTCTATGGCCCTTTACGGGGCCCCGGTGTGTGCGCGTTCCTTGAGGCGGCGAGCCGCCCACTACCTGAACGCGCCCCAAAAGGTGGTAGCCGTAAGGCTGGTCCGGGGATACCGCACGATCTCCGGCGAGGCGGCGAGCTTCCTTGCCGGATTGCCGCCATGGGATCTGGAGGCGATAGTCCTCGCGCGCCTACACGAATGGCGCGTGGAGGCACTACGCCGGGGGGTAACTCCGCTGCCGCGGCAAATTGTCGCTCAGCGGACAGACCTCCGGCGCGATCTCATGGCGACATGGAGAGAGCGACTATCGCAACCCCGTGCAGGGCACGCCACAATAGTGGCGATAAGTCCCCTCTTTGAGGAGTGGCTAGAGAGGCGCCACGGCGCCCTCACCTTCCGCCTGACGCAGGTCCTCACCGGACACGGTTGTTTCGGGAGGTTCCTGCACCGAATCGGGCGGGAGGAAACGCCCGGGTGCCTGCTGCTACCATTGCGAGGATCGACCGGAGGACACGGTGGAGCACACGGTGGAGATCTGCCCCGCGTGGGCGGAGCACCGCCGTGTCCTCGTAGCGGCGATCGGCGGCGGCGACCCATTTCGGTTCTTCCTTTTCGATCCTTCCTTTTCGTCCCATTTCGATCCTTCCTTTTCTATCCAAAGTGCTTGAGGCCTCTGTACACAAACAATTCTCTCATTTTATCCATCAGAACTCGCTTATCAGCCCTCTTTAATCTGGGTTCAGGCCCGGGCACAGCACTGTTTCCGCCCTTCTTAAAGTGACTGGCGATATAAATGCAGGACTGGAAGACACCAAGGTAGTGCTAGTGCTGGTTGATTTCTCGAATGCCTTTAATACCGTTAGTCACGACATCCTTTTAGCCATTTTATCCCATGTTATGGTCTCACCCGGAGCACTGGAATGGTTCTCCTCTTACCTTCCGGAACGCCAGCAGTCAGTTCATGTCGGGGATTCCTCATCATGTTGGTGTGATTTGGAAACTGGTGTTCCTCAAGGCGGTATTCTTTCTCCTCTTCTATTTTCTATCTTTATTAATCTTCTAACATCTGAGCTTCAGTGTGCGTATCATCTGTATGCCGATGACTTGCAGTTGTACTGTCAGGGGAGGGTTGACGAAATACCAGATCTGATCGCCAGTTTAAATAGGGACCTGATGGCTATAAAAACCTGGTCCGATAAATTTGGTGTTTCAGTTAACCCTAATAAATGTCAGGCGATCATCTTTGGGAGTTCTCGTAGTCTCAGTAAGTTGGATGGTACAACCTTGCCACCAGTACTTTTTGACAGTACAGTCGTTCCTTTCAGTGCTGATGTAAAGGATCTAGGCTTGCATATTGATAGCAGTATGAAATGGCATACCCAAGTCGCTCGTGTCAGCCAGAAGGTTACTGGTACGTTGCGGGCTCTGTACCGTTTGAAAAACTTTTTACCGTCAAATACGAAAACAATGCTTGTACAGTCCTTAATTTTTCCTATCATCGATTATGGTGATGTGTGCTACTTCGACCTGAATGCGGATCTCCTCGACAAACTTGACCGTCTTCTAAATTACTGCATTCGATTCGTTTTCAATCTGCGTAAATATGATCATGTCTCTGAGCACCGGTCTCTTCTTAAGTGGTTGCCCATACGTCAGCGTAGGGAGCAAAGGGCGCTAACCACCTTGTTTTCTTTCCTTGTTTCTCCCTCTTCCCCTAGTTACCTTGCTCCCCACTTTCAATACATTTGTGCCAACCATAACAGGACTCTGCGCTCATCGCATAACCGAGTTCTGCAATGTCCCTCTCACCGCACTGACTTCATTCATTGATCATTCTTCGTTCAGTCTATTTCTCTGTGGAATGCGCTTCCCCAGGAAATTAGGATGGCAACCAATCGTCTATCCTTTAAAATTAAAGTTCGCGAGTACATTCGGAAAAAGCTGGCAGTTTTGTCACAACGTTAATGTTTTCTCCATTGTTTGTCTTTTATTTAGTATATTTGTGTAAATGTCTATTTACACATATATATATATATATACAGCGTGTAACAGAAAGGGTATAATCATATGGAATACTGTGGTACGGACCATCAAACTGAACAACTTTCTCTATGGGACCACCATCGAAATCGTAAAAAAATAATCAGCTGTCCTATACAAAATTTCAATACCTACTCCATCCAAATGTATGGGACAGCTGATTATTTTTTTAATAAAAATGTGTCCCCATGAAAAATCGTAGTGTTAAGTCACGGTACATTTACCCTAATTGGTACACGAGCGGAATTATACAAGATCTAAAAACCAAAGCTAGACTTCACAAGACGTTCAAGGAAACAAAGGATTTAATTGTTTACAGTGAGTATTCTAAATACCGAGCACTTATTAGAAGCAATATTCACACTGCACAAAAACGACATCAACCTAAAATACAATGTCAGTTTGCGAAAGATCCAAAGTCATTTTGGCAATATATACGATCTAAGACAAGCACAGCAAACTATTATTAAACATGGTCAACACCTAACGGATCATGAATGTACCAAGCAATTTGCGATGTTTTTCGAGTCGGTATACGCTAGGGAGCCACCACAACTTGACCCACAAGCGGCCGCTGAACAACTTTCTATATGGGACCACCATCGAAATCGTAAAAAAATAATCAGCTGTCCCATACATTTGGATGGAGTAGGTATTGAAATTTTGTATAGGACAGCTGATTATTTTTTTACGATTTCGATGGTGGTCCCATATAGAAAGTTGTTCAGTTTGATGGTCCGTATCACAGTATTCCATATGATTATACCCTTTCTGTTACATGTTGTATATATGCATATATATATTTTTATATATGTATTTTTATAGTATTTTATATATCCATCCTTGTAGTTTATAATATAGGTACACCTACCAATGTTTGTCTCTGCATCACCCAAAGGTTGACTGGTAGAAAATGCCTATGGCATTAAGTCCGCCTCTGTACTATGTGCTTGAAGTGTTAAATAAATAAATATCGACAACCTCGCGATCCAGATACTTGAATTTATTATCTTTTTCTGCTTTCACGAGGATCTCGTAATGTGGGACCGTGATATCAACAATCATTGCGCTACGCTCTAATCGATCCATCACCACAATGTCAGGCTTATTAACAACAATAGTCCTGTCAGTAAAGACAACTTGGATACAACGTGATATTACTATCATCGAGAACTGGGTTGTGCGCATACTTACAGTATAACAACTCTGATTCCACAAGGTTTGAAGGTTGTACTTCAAAGCCTGCTGCTGGTGGATAATTCTGCCAACAAACGAGGTTATGCCTGTGAAAGTATTCTCCGATATCCAGATGTGAACACCTAGAAATAATGTGGCGGATCGATTATCCCGGACGGTGGCATGCCCGACATATGTTAACAGTATAGTGCCATCCTTTACAAACTTAGTGATGTATTGTCAGTTAGGAAACTATAAATTACTCAAACAACTTAAAAAAAGCACAAAACCTTACCTTATAACTCGGTTATACTCTCTAGGAGAAGGAAACACAATATAGTTCAAATACCTATAACCAAGACAAAATTCGGATCTATGCAATTCAGTAAACGATCAGCTCAATTGTATAACAAAATAAATAAGGAAATTTTCGTCTATGCAAAATCTTATCATTTATGTAAAGAAATGTTAATTGACTGGATAAAACCACTGACATATGAAAATACTGAAGCTCTCCTACAAAACGTAACGTAATACATGTACACGACCCGCTCACTCTCACACACACAGT
Source organism: Eugnorisma glareosa (assembly GCA_947578425.1). Taxonomy (NCBI): domain Eukaryota; kingdom Metazoa; phylum Arthropoda; class Insecta; order Lepidoptera; family Noctuidae; genus Eugnorisma; species Eugnorisma glareosa. The sequence goes on along the minus strand of OX387974.1, from coordinate 13,938,607 downwards.
GACTCTCCCACACCTACACGTACACTCACACAAACATACTCATATAGTCACACTCACACTCACACTCACATCCTTAACACTCATTACACTTGAGTGTAATGAGTGTTAAGGATGCACATTATACACATGCACACACTCACTCATGTTCATATAATTCTATTTTGTTATTTTGTTTTACTACACCCATGTACTGTCTTTATTGTGTTTTAAGTAAGTACCTACTGTTGTGAAGGAGCGGAGTCTTCTAATACAGGCACTATCTGCTTAATTGAAGACTCCAAACCCAAATTGTTTGTGTATAACTTTTGAACACAATATACGTTATTATTATTTTAGGTAAACATGTTCTGTTTCTTAGCTCATTGGCTAGTTTAAGCTACATTAACGGGCGCATGCCAAGTCAATGTAGCGTGTGTATGTGTGATGAAGACTGAGTGTTGTGAAAATCATTATCCTCAATCTGCATGAACTTTCTCACTATTCTGCAGGTGTTCAAAATTGCGGCTTTTTGAAGTGATATATCAGAAACGGTAATCTCTGGATATCGACGTGTAAATAGTTCATGCAGTTGTTGTCTGTAGGTGGTCATATCTGTCTCTAATTTAGTGATGTGTAGGTAAGTTCGCATGATAAATGTGTTTACTTCTTTGCTCCATTTCATGCGAACTCTTGCTTTTCCAGCCTTGGTGGACGCGGGCAAAAAGGTAGATACCCCCCGCGCAGCATTCAAGGTCGGAGTGGGTGAACCAGTATTTAAACTAATAATGGTGGGTGATGAAAGTGTTGGTGACAACGATGGTATTGATGGTGATGATCGCCTAGAAGGTGTGTATGAGACTGTGCTTGGACTATACGGTTCTACAGGGGTGTCTGTCCTGTCCGTCAGTCTGTCCCCATCGTCAATGATTTCGGCTGTAGTATCTTTGTCGGTGGGAGCCCGCCTGTTCAACTCCTCACCGCTGACGGTTCGCATGCTGAGACACCCAGCGTCAGCTCCAGGTGCGCCCCGGCGATCGCCCCCGGGCAGCGGTCCTATACGTTTTCTCTTTGAACGAGTCTCCATTTTTAGTGGGTTTTCCAGAGCCACGTTAGCCACGCCAGTAATTTCTCATTCGTGTGTCCGCCCCCCACGTGATTAGATGGTCAATCAGGACGTGTGGTTGTTTAGGGGGCTTATTTATTATTATTATTATTTCCTTCATTTATTTTCTTTACATATTATATACATTTTTAAATATTTTTAGTAACAAAGATTATATAAAAAACATTTAAAAATATAGAAAATAGTAGCCCACCGGCATCGGGAACAGGGTCCGAGATACCGATGGTCAGGGCTCTTGAGTGAGGAACCTCCTAACAATACGCGCCGTGTCCAGAAGTACTGCTTTCTGAATCAAGCCCTTGATCCAGCTGCCTATCGAGAGCTTCCTCAGATGTTCGTCGAGGCTATTGGCTATGAAGCCATTGGCCGACACGACTATCTACTTATTATTATTATTATTCCTTTATTTAACTTTTAAACAAATTATTTACATTTTTAAATATTTCTTATAAAAAAAAAATATAAAAACATTTAAAAATATAAAAAATTGTTGCCCGCCGGTATCGGGAACAGGGTCCAAGCTACCGGTGGTCAGGGCTCCAGAGAGAGAAACCTCCTAACAATACGAGCCGTGTCCAGGAGTACTGCTTTTGTATCAAGCCCTTGATCCAGCTGCCTAACGAGAGCCTCCTCAGGTATTCATCGAGGCTCTTAGCAATTAAGCCATGGGCTGATACGACTATCGGCACAATGATCGCTGAGTCCACATCCCACATGTCGACAACCTCGCGAGCCAAGTCAAGATATTTTATTTGCTTATCTTTCTCGGCTTTCACGAGGTTCTCATCATGCGGGACCGTTATGTCAACAATCATTGCGCGCCGCTCTGATCGATCCACCACCACTATATCAGGCTTATTGGCTAAAATAGTCCTGTCAGTGATGATGGATTGATCCCAGTACAATGTGATATTGCCATTTTCGAGAACTGGGTCGGGCACATACCTATAGTACGGCACTTCCGATTCCACAAGTCTGTATTTTAGAGCAAGTTGCTGATGGATAATCCTGGCTACAAGGTTGTGTCTATGCAAGTACTCTCCGTTGGCCAAACGAGAACACCCAGAGATAATGTGACGGATTGATTCACCTGGACGGTGGCATGCCCGACATATGTCAACCGTGCCGTCCTTCACAATAAATCTCCGGTAGTTATTCGTCATCATAACTTCATCCATAATTGCACAGACAAAACCTTCGGTTTCTCCGAAGAGGTCCCCAGAACGTAGCCAGGCTACGGACGCTGACAGGTCTACATCGGGCCCGTGCAGGGCCCGGAAAAAGCGTCCGTGAAGCTCCTTACTCTGCCATACCTCCCTGCGGTCGTTAGTGTCAAGCACTACAGGTTTGCGCCAGTTCTCTTTAGCCAAGGAGAGCGGGGTGAGGCCCTTGTCCACCGCGACCACATCTCGATGCATCCCCACGTCGGCTTCTAGGAAATATTCCCTAAGACTGCATATCTCGCGATTGTGGAGAGTCTTAGCGTTTAAAAAGCCTCGACCCCCACACTTCCGCGGGATATACAGTCTCATAACCGAAGAACGTGGGTGATGCATTCGATATGCCGTCAACAATGTACGGACCTTCCTATCCAGGGCGTCTAGTTCTGTTTGAGTCCATTTCAGTATGCCGAAAGAGTACATCAAAACCGGCATGACCCAACCGTTGAAGGCACGCACCTTATTTCCGCCTGCTAAAAGACTATTAAATACTTTTTTCAGGCGGCCAAAGAGGCGTTCCTTCAACGATTGCTTCATGTCAGCAACATTGATGCCCAGCGCTTCCGACATACCCAAATACTTATAGGTTTCGGTTGCTGAGAGGGATCTAAGATTTATGGAATCCGAGAGCTGGGTTCCCACAGATTCCACAATCTCCCCTCGTTTTACATGCATGACCGCACATTTGTCCACACCAAATTCCATCCTGATGGCGCTACTGAAAGTTTCAGTTACCTTCAGTAGCTCCATCAGTTGCAAATCGTTGGGGGCAAAGAGTTTCAGGTCATCCATGTAAAGGAGGTGAGATACAACTTGACCACCTCTCCTCAACCGATAGCCTAGACCTGAATCCTCCAGCAGCGTGCTAAGAGGATTCAAGGCTAAGCAGAACCAAAGTGGACTCAAACTGTCGCCCTGAAATATACCTCGCTCTATCCTTATCGGCTCGCTATTCCTCTGGATTTGCCGACATCCTGGATAGCGAAGGACTGTCCTCCATTGTCCCATACACGACATCAGGAAGGTGCGCAGAGTTGCATCTACTTTATACAACTCTAGCACCCTCATGAGCCATGTATGTGGCACGGAGTCATAGGCCTTCTTATAATCTATCCAACATGTCGACAGATCCCTTCGGGAACGGCGAACCTGTTGGCTAATGGCCATATCAATGAGGAGTAGCTCCTTAGTACCGCGGGACCCGTTCCTACATCCATTTTGAGAAGCGGACATGATAGAATTATCATCAATGTGTTTGTTAATTTTAGCTCTCAAAATGGATGTAAGAACTTTATAGACTGTCGGAAGACAGGTAATCGGTCTATAATTTTTAGGCTCCGCAGTACTACCCGATTTATGGAGCAGGTGGGTTATACCTGTTGTCAGGAACTCGGGCAGCGACCCTGACTCTAAGGCTGACTGGAACAGGGTTGCCAGGCGAGCGTGCGACCTTGTGAACCATTTGATCCAGAAGTTGTGCAGCCCATCCGGCCCTGGAGATTTCCAGTTAGGCAACGGACGGACTGCACGAACTACGTCTTGGGGGCAGATGGTGATTGCCCCCATTTCTTGTACTGGATCGCACGCTCGCTCGACCTCCCGGGTCCATTCATCCTCGGTATGGCTAACAGGCACCGACCAGATGCTGCGCCAGAACGAACACATGGCATCATCATCCGGCAGGCGCGTGTCAGCCACACCTTGGTCTGGTCGCTCCCAAGCCCTATAAACCCACCTTTCATCTCTTTGGAATGTGCGATTCTGAGTGTATCGGTCGACCCGCCGTTTATACCTACGAATACGGTTTGCCCATGCATACACTTTCTGCTTCAGGAAGTCGATGCGCTCTGTGACACGGGACATGTAGTCTCGAGGACTGATATCAGTCCCCGAGAACGCCCGCCTCACAAAACGCATCACTCTAGGGCGTGTATTGCCCTCCCTGAAGCAGATCAGTTTGCCGATGAGTGCTCTGGCCCCACCAATACGTCGTTCAATACTGTACTGCCATGCTGGTATGGCTGGCTTAGGTCGTGTAGCTCTGTCATCAGAAAATTTGACGTGAGCTACACGACATGCCGCTACAGCTGCACAATACAGGATTGAATGAGCATCGATGAGGTCTTCGCAGTTATCAAAATAGTTTGACAACTGCGAATCCAGAACAGCCACCAGCGCCCTATTTTTGTTATGCATGGGCAAACGAGGTATGCGTGGCCAAGGCCGGCTGACATGAACCGATATTCCCGAATCGCACCTTCCAAAGCACTCCTCATTTCCTCATTGCACTGGGTACTTACATTAGTAACCATGTCATCACTTACGTCGTTATTGCGATTTGGTATTATGCTAGACTGTGGTGGAACCACAGCCTGCGACGGCGTGGCAATGACATGGCTACTCTGCATTTCAGTCCGCAAGCGATCAAGTACGGTGTCATCCAACATACGATTACGCTGGATGACTCGCACCTGATCCGACAGTCGTTGCGCCGACACGTTGACAGCTGGCTCAAGCACCTGAAACAGAGAGAGCATCCGAACACGGTACGCGGTCAGGTTGTTTCCTCCCTCTGTAGCCCCATAATATGCGCGCATGACATTCTCGTTTATGGAATGAGTCCATCGCATGCGCGACACATTTCCACCGGCAGCGGGGACCCTGTTCGGGGCCGGTTGGCCACGAGGTCCCAAGCCCGCTGGTGGCCGTCCTCTTGCTCGTCGTCGAGGCGATGGTGGTGGTGGTGTCGACGGCGGGGAGAAAAACTCGTCGCTCGAGCTCGACGCAACTGCAGCGACCGGCGACACGATGCTCACGGATGTGGCGCGTCCCGGCGGCTGCGAGGCGGAGCTGAGCGACGAGCCCGGAGATGGTGGGTGTGCCTGTTGTTTGGCTCGGCTTCTGGTCAGCATCTTAATATTATGACGTTTTATGGTTTTCCTTCAGATATTTTCATTTTTGGTATATTCCGGTAGTTTCATTTAATTTGGCTAATGTTTTTTTTTTTTTTTCTTCTCATAATTTCGTTGTCTAAAGTTTTGTTGAAGAAATGTGGTAAAAATATTAAATTAAATTAGTTTCTGAAAATTTTATGTCACGTCAATTTGACATCCGAGCCACAGATTATTATTATTATTATTATTATCCTTCATCATGTATTTCCGGTAGTTATACGTCATCATAACGTCGTCCATTATTGCACAGACAAAACCTTCAGTTTTCCGAAGAGATCACAAAACGCAGCCAGGATACGGACGCTAAAAAGTCTACATCGGGCCCATGTAGGTCCCGGTCAAAACGTCCGTGAAGCTCCTTGCCCTGCCATACCTCCCTGCGATCATTAGTGTCTAATACGATAGGCTTGCGCCAGTTCCCATTAGCCAGGGTGACCGGGGTAAGGCCATTGTTCACTGAAACTACATCTCGGTGCATCTCCACGTCGGTTCTAGGAAGTATTCCCTGAGACAGCATACCTCACAGTTGTGCAGGGTCTTAGCATTTAAGAGGACAAGACCCCCGCACTTCCGTGGGTTATACAATCTCATCACTGACAACCGTGAGTGATGCATCCGATTTGCGGTCAGCAGTGTGCGGACCCTCCTATCCAGGGCATCAAGTTCCGTGTGAGTCCACTTGAGTATGCCGAAAGAATACATCAAAACGGGCATGAACAAAACGTTGAAGTTGTGCACCTTGTTTCCGCCAGACAAAAGACTGCCTAGTATCTTATTCAGGCGGCCAAAGGAGCGCTCCCTCAACAATTGTCTCATGTCGGCAGTATTGATTTATTTATTTAAATGCCTTAAACTATCATTACAGGTCTATAACCTAATGCAATAGCCAAGTCACACACACAAAATTAAAATTAAAGCACCAAATACATCTCAAGATTGTTTGTAACACAGTGTAAATAATAGTACTTTTGCGAATTCACCCCAGAGACATGTAAATATATCAATTACGACCTGAATGTAGTTGATGGTGCGAATTGCTCGAGTCAGAGGGGTTTTGGCCAGCAAGTTGGTCCTAGCTGGAGGTACGACCAGCAGCGGCGGGGGCCGTCGCCTCCACACATAACGGTCAGGTACGCATAAGTGCAACCGCTGCAACACTCTCGGGTTGTGCTCTATGCCTCGGAGCAGTCGCACAATGTACGACACTAGTGCAAATTCCCGTCGTAACCCGAGTTGATTGTACCCCACCATACCCAGTACAAATAGTGTGGGGTACATCAAAGGGTAAAATGGGTATACCCCATAAAGTTTCTTGTACAGGTGGCGCGTGAATTTGTTCTGGACTCGCTCCAACATCGCTGAGAACTTAGCCTCATGTGGAGCCCATATGACAGCACTATGTTCCAGATGACTCCTGACTAATGCGTCATACAGAACTCTGATGGCCGAGATGCTGGTAAAGTCTCGCGTCTGCCTCAGAACAAACCCCAAGTTTCTGAATGCCTTTTTTCAGATCTTAGTTATATGACCGCGAAACGTCAGTTCAGGAGTGAAAACAACCCCTAAATCACGTACCTCCGTGACTCGTTGCATCGGTACTGCATCCACTACGTACTCGTAGAGTAGAAGTGCTCGCGCGCGGGTGAAACTTATTACCGAGCACTTGGATAAGTTGAAATAGAGCCTGTTCTCATGACTCCATTCCACGATCCTATCAATGTCCTCCTGCAAACGTTTGCAATCCGACTCTGTTCTGACCTCAAACAGCAACTTGAGGTCATCTGCGAATAACAAACAAAATCCATTTTTGACGACTTCTGGTAAATTATTTATCATTATTATAAATTCCAGAGGCCCCATGTTGCTGCCTTGATCCCCGGACCAGGTGTAATATGGATCGGATTCGCAGCCGTTATATTCAACGTATTGCTCTCGGTCATGCATATAGCTGGCAAAGAACTGCAATAGATGTGGTGTGCAACCGATTCCCGCTAACTTACGTAATAATATGTCATTAACGACGTTGTCGAATGCTTTTTTGAAGTCAAAATAAGCAGCGTCAACCTGCACACCAGCATCCACCGCTGGCACCACCTGTGACATGAAGTTAACGAGATTGGTAGCAGTGCTGCGCACCGCCCGGAACCCGTGCTGCGCATCCGATAGCTGAGCGCGGACCTGCTTCTGCATGCTGCTTTGGATGGCAGACTCGAAATCCTTGGCCGGCGTCGACAACACGGCCACCGGCCTATATCCACTGATGTCCGATCCTGCCTTACCTTTGGGGACTGGAATCACACGCGTTATCTTCCATCGAGTTGGAAACGTTGCTGATTGGAGACATATATTAAATATATAGTGCAGAGGTTCCGCCAATACCCTACAACAATCCCCGAAATAGGAAGGCAGGTATTTCCATCTGGGCCTGCTGAACGCTTCGGTTTTAGGCGCTCGAGTGCTTCTCTAACGTCCTTAAGACTCAGCGAGCTTAGTTACACGTGGGACCCATTCATTGCGCCTCGCGCCTTCGCCACGGCCGCTTGTGGGTCAAGTTGTGGTGGCTCCCTAGCGTATACCGACTCGAAAAACATCGCAAATTGCTTGGCACATTCATGATCCGTTAGGTGTTGACCATGTTTAATAATAGTTTGCTGTGCTTGTCTTTTTTTTTTTTTTTTTTTTTTTATCGATGGGAAATCATCAAATGACCCCTCCCGCTCTGGGCTGAGCAGGAGGGAGTGTCAGACTTGTACTGACTAAAACCCATCCATGTTCCTTCCTTTGCCCTTTGTGTTCCAGGGCCGCGGTATCTCTTTCGAACAGTCCCGCAACCCTGGCAGGCGTCGGCCCTTACGGACCCCTTCCTGTTTGCTGACTCTCTTTGAGGCGCGCGTGGAACACGAACGCGCCGTCGACACGGCCTGTCGTCATAAGACGGACGGACGGCGAGCTAGCCCATAGCTCACCGTCCACAGGCCCGGCTGTGCTTGTCTTAGATCGTATATATTGCCAAAATGACTTTGGATCTTTCGCAAACTGACATTGTATTTTAGGTTGATGTCGTTTTTGCGCAGTGTGAATATTGCTTTTAATAAGTGCTCGGTATTTAGAATACTCACTGTAAACAATTAAATCCTTTGTTTCCTTGAACGTCTTGTGAAGTCTAGCTTTGGTTTTTAGATCTTGTATAATTCCGCTCGTGTACCAATTAGGGTAAATGTACCGTGACTTAACACTACGATTTTTCATGGGGACACATTTATCTAAAATGCTGTTAATTTTACTGTAAAAGAAGTTAATATATCTTCCAAGTCGTGCATCTCGTACATATTATTCCATTCCGTTTCATTTAACAAAGAATAAAGCAATTGATAATTTGCCTTATAAAAGTTCCATTGCGATCTCTTACTGAGTGCACATGCACCAGCGCGCGAGTCGGTATCGGTGGCGGATACGGCCTAGGCTCACGCTCACTTCGAGCGGCGGGTGATGCACATCGACAGGCACGAGTGGCTCGTCAGCCGCAACTACTGACACCTTCCCTCGAAACCCTGAACTCAGCACCAAATCTAATTGACGACGGGTATATTATTAGTCTGAGTGAATTCGCAAAAGGACAAGAAACATTCATAATAATTAGTCACATTTGTAGGACACGAATGTAAATTATACTTCGTTGCTTCGTCCTTCGAGATTAGGATAACAATGTAGTAATACGTCTAGGGCATCGCCTTTCATCCACTAAGTTTGTTTTTTTTTTTTTTGTGGGTACTTTGTCTTCCTTTTACTTATGCCTGTACCCGGTACCGTCACTCATTCGCGTTTTAGTGCGTTGCCGATCACCACGTTATTTTCTTCGTTCTATATTTGAATTGTGCAAAAAGATGCCAAAACGTAGTCATAAAAACGACGACAGTGATTATTTAAGAAAGAAGATTCGAAAACTCGAAAGGAAACTTATAAACGCGACAGACGGTCGCGTGTTCGAAGTTGCTCCGAGAGTAGTAGCTCATCGACGAATATGTCGCCAGTACTATCGGACCATGAAGTGTTATTTTTGAAAACGGAAGATATTGTGAATAGTTTTTTGGACTATATCCGTATCATAATCTGACATGAAGTCATATCTTAAATAGTGTTGTGTACATCTTATAGGGATGTTACCTTCACATAATTTTAGATTCCCAATTTATTGGGTATATAATATAGTGATTGTGTACTTTGAAAGGAATGTTACCTTCACTTTATTTAATGACCTACTTAATTATAATTGCATTTTATATCCGTACGTACGGACGGACTAAAACATAGTGTTGTGGGTAGTTTTAAGGACTATCGCCGCTCTAAAAGCACTAGTTAACTAGGAACATTGGTAGTAGTGATCTTAGTCACATACCTACATAACAAAATGTTATCACTTGATGTTGTGATTCTGAATATCGGTATGGATAAAAAACTTGGTGTTGTGGATAGTTTTGAGGACTATCGCCGCGCTATTTGCTATCCGATACCTACATTTCGTAAATTTTCTATTCCAGCTAAAATGGAAGTTCAAGGTGAAGTCGCCTCATCTCCGATTATTGACTCAGATGAGCCACAACCGGGTACCTTCACCTCGACGATACATGATGTTCCCGCTACAGACGCAGTACAGGCAGGACAATCGGAACTACCTGTTGAAGTAACACACGCTGAGCTGGACGAAGAGATTCTGAATCTCTTGGGCGAAACTCCATCAAAGGATAAAAAATATGGTCCAGACATTAGAGGCGAGTTATCTGCTCGCTGGGAAAACATCGCAACGAGACGAAAGGAGCTGCTTGAAAAGCACCTGGTTCCAAAAAACTGCACAAAGTTTGATGCACCTAAGTTAAATCCAGAGATAAAGGCCGCTTTATCGGAGATGCTAATAAAAAAAGACAAAGCTTTAGAGAATAAGCAGGAGCAGGTCGCAGCAAGTATATCTTGTATAAGTGAAGCCCTCAGTATACTCTTTTCTTCAGGTTATAAAGATCAGTCGGTAATAAAATTATTGATCGAAACCGGTCGACTGATGGGTGACTCACAACACAGCGAGTCCATGACAGGGCGCAGTTTTATATGTTCTACAATCAAGAAAGATATAAAAGATCAACTGTTTAATACAGAAATCGATAATTTTCTATTTGGTGAACATCTGACCGATACTCTAAAAGCTGAAAAAGCTATATCAAAATCAGGCGCTGAAATTAAAATAAACACACCGGTTAGAAGACCTGCACCAGCGCAGAGACCGAGACAGGCCCCTGTCCAGACTTTAAACCAGACGCCTCCGTTCCCGACAGCGCGGCAAGCGGGAATAGTGAGGAGGACAGCCCCGGCGCCGCGCCCGCGACCGGTGCAGCAGCAGCCGCGACAGCAGCCGCGCTTGCAGCAGCGCCAAGCCCCGCGGCGCTAGACCTGGTACGTTCCGCAGGTCGGTTATTCTACTTTTATGATCAATGGCAATTGATAACCAATTACCTCCTTGTATTATCGTGGATAAGAGGTTACAAGATACCGTTTACTAAACCTGTCTATCAGTTACACGAACCAAGTTTACCTGCATTATCTTCATGTGAGTCCTTTAAATACAAGGTGGCCATCACTGACCTTATAAACAGTGGAGCCATATCACAATGTGAGCCATGTGAAGGACAGTTTCTTTCTAGTTATTTCCTGATTAAAAAACCCAATGGAAAAAAAACAGATTTATTTTAAACTTAAAGTCTTTAAACAAGTACATCATAACAGAACATTTCAAAATTGAAGATCTAAGAACAACATTAAAATTAGTATCAAGAGACAGTTTCATGGCCACCCTTGATTTAAAGGATGCGTATTTTCTCGTACCTATACACCCGATGTATAGAAAGTACCTACGATTTAGGTACGAGGGTCAAATTTACCAATTTAATGTTTTACCGTTTGGTTTAAACACAGCCCCATTTGTGTTCACAAAGTTATTAAAACCGGTAATTTGTTTAATGAGATCATTAGGCTATTTGTCATCTATCTACTTAGATGACATTTGTATAATTTCTAATAATTATCAAGATTGCTTAGATAATATTTTACAAACTAAACACATTTTGGAGTCCTGAGGATTCATAATTAACATTAAAAAGAGTTGTATGATTCCGAGTAATGTTTGCAAATACCTTGGTTTTGTGATAGATACGAAAGAATTTCATGTTACCCTTCGTAAAGAAAAGCGAAATTTAATTAAACAAGAGTTACAATCGTTTCAATTAAAATCTCGTTGTAAAATAAGACATTTTGCTCGCTTGGCAGGCCTCCTCACTTCATCCTGCCCCGCGATTCAGTACGGTTGGCTTTACACCAAGTAAATGGAAAGATGCAAATACCTACGATCGAGTAATTATGATAGCCACATGTCAGTACCACAGTACTTGCAGGACCTTTTTTTCCTGGTAGTTAAAATCTATTGATAGCGCAGTGAATCCCATTAGACGGGACAGCTACTGGCTAGAAATATTTTCAGACGCTAGCAAAAAAGGGTGGGGGGCAGCATGCGGTGAGGAGACCGCCAGTGGCCAGTGGAGTAACTCAGAGTCTGACAAAAATATTAATTGTCTAGAACTCCTGGCTGCTTTCTTGGGCTTACAAACATTTGCAAAAGGATTAAAAAATTGTCAGGTGTTACTACGCGTTGACAACACAACTGCTATTTCGTACATCAACCGTATGGGTGGAGTAAGATTTCCACATCTAACTGATATCACAAAATCTTTGTGGCAGTGGTGTGAAGCTCGTGGTATATTTGTATTCGCTTCATACATAAGCTCAAAAGATAACGAAATAGCAGATGCGGAGTCTAGAAAATCTCACCCTGATACCGAATGGGAAATTAAAGATCATGCCTTTGAAAAGATTGTGAGAGCCTTGGGGCAACCAAAAATTGATCTTTTTCGCATCAAGGTTGAATAACAAATGTGTTAAGTACGTCTCATGGAATAGGGACCCAGGAGCATTCGCTGTAAATGCTTTTACTTTAAACTGGTCAAACCTGTGTTTCTACGCATTTCCTCCGTTTGCGGTTATATTAAAAGTATTAAGAAAACTTATATACGACCAGGCGGAGGGTATTGTTGTGGTTCCATTATGGCCCACGCAACCCTGGTTTCCACTTTATCAAAAACTTCTCTGCTCAGAATTAGTTCAGTTTAGACCCTCTGATAAAGTGTTATTGTCTATTTCCAACAGTGTCCCCAAGCTCACGTTGATTGCAGGGAAGTTATCAGGACGGCGTTACGAAACAGAAGAATACCACAGTCATCTTTAGATATTATTATTATTAGATATTATGATAGCTTCGTTATCTGAAAAGCTCATAAAACAATATGACGTTGCAATTCGACGTTGGGTAAATTTTTGTAAAACTCACAATATCAAAATACATGAGGCGTCAATTCCCATGGTAATGTATTTTCTCACTGAGTTATTTCATTCCGGTTTACAATACGGATCTTTAAACAGTCACCGCTCCGCTCTGTGTTTGATCTTAGGATCGAGAGTAGGGTCTGATGATCGCGTTGCTAGGCTATTCAAAGGTTTTTAAAGACTTCGTCCTCCAGCCCCAAAATATAATATCACTTGGGACCCGTCAATAGTTTTAGAATTCTTATCGAAATGGTACCCAAATAATAACTTAAGTTTAGAACATTTAACCAAAAAGGCCGTAAATTTGCTCATACTTGTAACTGCACACAGGGTGCAGACCATTAGCAAAATCAAATTAGAAAATATGACTGTTAATGATAATCTTATATTGATCAAGATAAACGATTTGTTAAAAACATCTCGACCTGGTATAACTCAACCTTGTTTAAATATTCCATTTTACAAAGGTCGGCCGGAAATATGTCCCGCTGAAGCTCTTATAGAATATATTGATAGGACAAAACTTTTGAGAAACAATGCCAATAACCTTTTTATAAGTATTAAAAAACCACATCAATCAGTATCCACAAATACCATCAGTCGGTGGATAAAAAATATATTATCAATTAGCGGAATTGACACTTCAGTATTTTCTGCGCACTCCACCAGACACGCAGCCACCTCAGCTGCTCATAGAGCTGGTGTCAATATTGACACGATACGAAAAGCAGCGGGGTGGAGTGGCAGCTCCAATGTTTTCGCTAGATATTATCATAGAGATGTTCAATGTGAACAAACTGATCAATTTGCCTTATCAATCCTAACCTCTGATTGATGTTAGATTTAATTACTTAAAATTAATAACTTATTGTATTTATCTACCCCTAATTAAAGAAAAACTACAATTTAGTTACTGTGTTCTACGTGTGTAAAGTTTGATTAATATACCCGAGTATAAAAATTAAGTGTTTTAATATTTCACCATCTTTCAAAATCTACATTGTTATCCTAATCTCGAAGGACGAAGCAACGAAGTATAATTGGAGATTAAACGAACTTACCTGAAGTGAAGTTCTATCCAAATTATACGAGTTGCTTCGTCCGAAGAGATTAGTTCCCTCCCAACCCTATGAACCCAATACCTAAAGTGACATATTAAAAAAGGTTCCAGGCTTTCAACTAAATGAGTGACGGTACCGGGTACAGGCATAAGTAAAAGGAAGACAAAGTACACACAAAAAAAAATAAAAAAAATTCAAACTTAGTGGATGAAAGGCGATGCCCTAGACGTATTACTACATTGTTATCCTAATCTCGAAGGACGAAGCAACGAAGTATAATTTGGATAGAACTTCACTTCAGGTAAGTTCGTTTAATCTCCAATTAAAATCACCTAAGACCATTATTTGTTTATATCTAGTACACAGTTTTTCTATTACTGCAAACAGAATCATGTAATCAATTTCAGAACTACCCAGGGGAATATAAATAACAGAACACAGAATTAAAAAACTACTATTTAAATGTACCGTCGCACAAACCATTTAAAAAACGCAGGTATCTATCGATACGTCGTCGGGCACAAGTACTCGCCGCAGCTCGAATCGGTGCGTGGCCACAAGAAACGCGCCTCCCTGCTTTCGTCCATCCGCTCGATCTACGAAGTATACTGTATCCCGGTGGGACAATTTCAGAATCTTGAATGGAGTCATTGCATTGCCATTGATACCTAATACTTCCGATATAATTGGGTAACACAACGGAAACCTACGTGTATTTGGATAATTGTAGGTTTCTGTTGTGTTGAGGAGATCTACGGTTTATGGAATCCGAGAGTTGAGTTCCCCCGGATTCCATAATCTCCTCTCGCTTCACATTCATGACTGCACATTTATCCACACCAAATTCCATTCTGATGGCGTTACTGAAAGTTTTTGTTACCTTCAGTAGCTTTATCAGTTGCAAATTGATGCGGGCAAAGAGTTTCAGATCATCCATGAGAACGCGAGATATGAACTGACTACCTCTCCTCAACCTATAACCTAGACCTGAACCCTCCAGCAGTGTGGAGGTGGTTCAAGGCTAGACAAACCCACAATGGACTCTGACTATCACTCTGGAATAAAATCGGCTGGCCGTTCCCTTGGATATCAATGAGGAGCAGCTCCTTAGTACTACCCGTGGACCCGTTCTTACATCCAGTCTGGTAGGTAGACATTATAGAATTGCTTTCTATATGTTGATTGATTTTAGCTCTCAAAATGTCTATAATTTATGGGCTCCACAGTACTACCTAATTTAAGGAGCAGGTGGGTAATTCTGGTCGTCAAGAACTGGGGCAGCGACCCTGACTCTAAGGCTGATTGAAACTGGGACGCCAAACGAGTGTGCGATCTTCGAAACCACTTGATCCAGAAGTTGTACAGTCCATCCGACCCTGGAGATTTCCAGTTAGGCAACGGACGGACTGCATGAGCGCGAGCTAGGTCTTAGGGGCTGATGATGATTGCCCCCATTTCTGGTATTGGATCACACGCTTGTTCAACCTCCTGGGTCCAATCGCCCTCAATGTGACTGACCAGATGCTGCGCCAGAACGAACACATGGCATCGTCATCCGGCATTCACGTATCAGTCACACCTTGGTCCGGTCGGTCCCAAGCCCTGTATATCCAACTTTCATCGCTTTAGAATTCTGAGTGTATCGCTATGCACTCACCGCTTGTACCAACGAATACGGCTTCTCCATGCACAGATGATCTGTGGCTTCCTGAAGCAGAAGATCACAGACAGATCTTCTGCTTCAGGAAGTAGATGCGCTCTGCAGTGACGCAGACCGTATAATCTCGAGAACTAATATCAGTTCCCGAGAACGCCCGCCTCACAAAGCGCATCACTCTAGGACGAGTATTGCCCTTCTTGAAGCAGGTTAACTTGTGGATGAGTGCTCTAGCCGCTCAATCTTGCACTGCCAAGCAGGAGCAGCTAATTTTGGTACCAGAGAGGTCTTTGCTGCTGTCTTGATTATTATTATTATAACAGACACAAAAACAAATAACCTAATTACATCTGATCTAATGATCTATTTCGTATCTATTTCCAAGTAACATGGAACAAGGGCTGGAAGATGGTGATGATGAGTCATGTTTAACGAAGCGCGATATTTAGTTTATTTATTGCAACACTTTTTATACCTAAGCTGCAACTGTTTTTTTTTTAATTGTAAATTTTATTTTAGCGCGGTTAACACTGAATGGTGTTGTGAATGTCCTGGCGGCGGTGACAGCGCTTTTTGATGTGACTGTCCTGACCAGCAAGGCTATTGTGTATCTCTGTTGACAGTTCATTGATAGTGTTCATCACTTGGCGAGTTTTAATATACATGATTTGATATTCTTGTTAGTTTCAACTGGCGCTACCCGTGCATAACTGACATTGTATATCAAAACTCGCCAAGTGATGATCACTATGAACTGTCAACAGAGTTACGCAATAGCCCTGCTGGTGGTCACGCACAAATCCATTGGCTCTAAACTGAAGTCTAATAATTATTGTAATTTGGATTTAATCAGCAACTATCATTGTATTCTCTAATTATTTGGATAATGTTCCGTTGAAATCTTTGTAATTATATCAAGTGGATTATTCTTCACGTATTATTTTTCAACTACCTGCACATACACGCCCGTAATGAAAGACCATCAAATAACGAATAAACAGCGACACGTGGTGTCTCGGCCGCTCGAAAATCTAATATTGTATTTAGTACTTGCTTAAAAAAAATTTGCCTCTTTTATGAACACAGTAAAAAATATAAATGCTTAGCTATAAATCAGCTAAATCTAGTTCTGCGTTCCACATTATACGAGACTTTAGTCAGACAGTTTACAGGTTCTATTTTTAAAAAACAAGTTAATGAAACTGGTTTTTTATTACTTATTAGAGTTTTATTTAGAGATAATTGACTATTCATATTATTATAACAAGAATCATTATAATACTCTAAACTAGCCTTCGGCAGGCAACACTTTTTTTGCATACATAAATGGCAACTGGGGTGACACGTCAACCATACTTTTTTCTAAATCAATAAAACTGCAATGTGTAAGATAATCAAACTTATTTATTATGAGATCAGTCGCAAACATAGGTGATTAAAAATATGAAAATAGAGTTCAATATGGCACCTATTGTATTGTATTGTATTGTATAGCGGGCTGGTGTCCGCAACTCCACGTCTAAGCGCGTATTTTGCGTGCGGGTGGGAAATTTATTCGATCCACCCTAGCTCCCCGAGAAAGGCCAGCAGCGCCTTAAAATATATGGCACCTATAATTTGGTATTGTTATTTTTTTTCAGTAAATACAATTTAAGCAAATATCTTGACGATGTTCAGAGCAAGCGGGCTGAAGGCATTTTGTGCAAAAACTTTTTACTTGTTTATCTCTTTTCTTGGTCAAAGTGTAAATCTTGCTTGTTTCTGCAACTTTACAGGAGCTTCACCTTCAGGAGAGTCCTGGTTTAGGCCTGGTTTATATATAGAAAATTACGTAAAGCTACTCCTAATTCTCGCGGTACTCAAACGACGCTTCATGTGCGGTTCGGCTTTATTGTAAAGCTAGTTTCTTTAAATAACTGCTCCGGAACTTGTTGGTAGGTGTGACGGATGCTTAGCGTCAATTTAAAGCACCATAGAATTGATACCAGCTTGATCCAGCATGCCATCCTCCACCTCCGAGAGCACTGAAACATTACATCATTTTCAAAGATGTCACCATCTTCTGATCGTCACTAATCATCCGAGCTAGCATCAGCAATTCCTTGCAAATAGTTTCGAATCTGCTCATCCGAAATCAAAGCCATTTTTATCTTATAAACCAAACATTTATTTCAGTATCACAAAAAAATAAACTTACGTAAAAAGCAACAGGGGTGACGAATCACCCCAGCAATATCAATATAACAAAAACAACAACTTACCGCGACATGTTGACGCGTGCGACTGATGTTTCGTACCTGACTACTCTGAGAAGAAACAGCCGAAACAAACTCAGAGGTCATAGTCTCTTCTAAAGCCCTTGATCCCGCTGCTAACGAGCCTCCTCAGGTATTGATCGAGTACTCTTTCAGCATACGGAAATAGACTCGAACAGAACCAGACGCCCTGGATAGGAGGCTCAGTACGATTGGTTCCCCTTATTTTTAGTCCCTTTACGCAGTGCTGGATTTATATTTTTTATGAGTGTAGGCTACTTTATTTCCGCCGCCCCATGTACAGACCCATGCCAGCACATCAAACTACCCGTAACTGTCCAATTTTCCCAATCATTCTTGAACCTAATGTTTCAGCGACAAACTTGAAAATCTACTACAAAAATTGACAGATTGTAGTAGCTTGACCTGCTTGTATCTGTACCTTTCTAAAATAATAATTTTCCATTGTATTTTGGAAGACACTTAAGTTAAATAAAGCGAATGAATTAGTCATTATGAAAGAGCGTAAAAGAGAAACAAGAATTACAATTTTTACGGAACTTTTTAATAGCAAAAACATCTATTAAAATATATCTAAGAACCATCGCCAAGAAACTAGCTTTCAAATAAAAAAAAACTGCATCCAAATCGGTTCACTCGTTTAAGAGCTACGGTGCCAGAGACAGACACACACACACACATAGCGGTCAAACTTATAACACCCCTCTTTTTACGTCGGGGGTTAATAAAATCATCATAGTTTATGGTATTCATTATCTCTGCTTCTATGTAGAGAAGATATAAAGAATTCATTTTTTCTTGCGAGTGAAGACCTTTGATAATTTTTCACTTTGATCCTTTGAATTCGAGTGAGCGTCCTCTGAAATCTGCCGCCCCTAGGACGCTGCCGCCCCTAGGCCGCGGCCTATACGGCCTATTGATAAATCCATGACTGCCTTTACGTCGAGCCGAGAACCTTGTCTCGCTTCTAATACCCCTACGTCGAGTATACGATTCTGTCCCGTTTCGACTCCTTTAATGTCGAGTTTCCTTTCCACGCTTTGCTTTGAAATTTTAAGGTGAGAGGCATAGGTAGCCGAAGGTCCTGTTATGGGCTCAAGCAGCTCCAAAATCTATCTCGAAATATGTGTTTGAAAGGAAACAGCGTATTAGCAATACTCTAATATATTTAAATACAAGAAATAGGTGTGTTATTATTACCCCAAAGTGTGTGAAAATGGAAGAATAGTTCATAAATAGTGTATTGTTTAAAGAGAATGCAAAAACAAGTGGTTTCGTAAAGTTTTTATTAAGTACCTAAATAATTGACATAAACAAAGGCGTTTTAAACGGCTGCATCAAAACCTTTTTTTTAATATTTATTTCGTAACTTGTGATTGTAATATGGGGGAACCTGAATTAAATGGATTTATTTATTATAAAACCAACGTGAGTACCTAAATTCAGGAGCGTCTTTTATCAGTTATTTGGTATATTTTCATTTCAATAACGTTCACAAGATGTAATAAACAATCATTCACGACGATCAACAATCATTCTTCGTTCAGACTATTGCTCTGTGGAATGCGCTTCCCCAGGAAATCAGGATGGAAACCAATCGTCTATCTTTTAAAATTAAAGTTCGTGAGTACATTCGGAAGAATCTGGCAGTTTCGTCCCAACGTTACTGTTTTCTCCATTGTTTGTATTTTTATTTTAGTACTAGCTGTTGCCCGCGACTTCGTTGGCGTCGAAATTCTGATGTGGCTGTGAGAAAAAAAGATAGCCTTGTTGCCCCAGGATATAATTTTGGTGGTATGGAGTAGAGGGTGTTAAGTTCTTCACCCCCCATAAAAAAGGGAGGATCATCCGACTGGACGGGTATTATGTCTGGTGGGCTACTGCCCGACAGTTGTTGTCGGGTTCTTCAATAAAATTTAAGTCGCGGATAACTTTACTTGCACGATGTAGGATTGTAGATGTATTGCGATGTTTAGTTCATCATCTGTGTCATAGATGGCGCTGTAGTACTTTTTGTAGTGCAGCTACATAATCTACCTCCTTGCTAAATTTCATTACGATCTAATCAGCCATTTAGTAATGGAACCAGAAACAGTATACGCTTCGGTAATCTTCATGTTTCATTGCGCACTTATAAAGTGTCTCCACTTTGGTCACACTTCGTCTTATTTGTGTTACCCAAAAGTTTTGAAAAGATTTCACTCGTAAATCTGTAATTTTCTAACCATGGTGATACATAATAGACAAAATGTACTTCTATGGTTGCAGCAGCTCAATGTGCATACGCGTCTCTCGACCAGACCAAGGATGGCCGACTTGCTGGAGTGTCCAAAGTGTTGGAAATGTAAACGGAACTCAATCGGTTTTTTGTTTTTTTGTTGTCTCTGGACACTTTTTCAAGGAACTGTCAGAAAAAAAGGCGGGAAAACGTAGAAGAGGAAAGGCGCGCTTTTTTGATTCCAAATTTCTAAAATATTTTTTTTTGTACATTTTGCACAATATCTTTGTAAAAAGTTAAATTAATAGTTAGTTTTAAGTCGTAAATAGTTACTGTAAATAATATTTGTTTCTCATAATGGTGAAAAAGAGAAAGAGGAAGGAGGACGAACCACCTCCGGATTCCCAGCAGGTATCCACTGATTCCGACTCAGCGGAATCAGCGGTAACAGCGTCGGACTGGCCATACAGTCGAGGTGGCATTTGCCAGCCGGGCCCCAGTCTGCACGGGCCCCCCCACAGGCCTGGGTTGAGAGGCATGCGGCAACTTCAGCACAGGGGGGGGGGCCCGCGCAGCGTGCCCCCTGTGCTACGGTTGCCCGCGTGCATGTCTCGTAAACTATGCGTCTTACAAAAAATTTGAAAGACAAAATAATTTGCTACAAATTATGACTTGACGAATTTTTTGTAAGATGCATAGTTTACGAGATATCGCGAAAAAAGTGTTTTCACCCCTTTTTTCAAGATGGCGGCCGGGGGACCTGGGTGGCGACCCCACAAACTTGAGATTAAGCTTCTATTGACCCCCCACACATGTCCCAAAAATAAAATTGCATCCTGTAATAAATGTCCTTAAATTGTAGGTAACATTTCAATGGGCTAAAATTGCCGGAAAATTATGGGAGTTTTATTTCGCTTTCTTTTATGTAAGTATTATAGTGGTTATTATTATTATCAATAATAATAGTGTTTATTCCGCCGTTTAGAAAATAAACTAAAGCAAGAAACCCTACAGGAATCGGTCATGATTTCGAAGGACTGAGACATTTTTGCTGTTGTAAGGTCGCGGCAAAAACGCGTAAAATTCGCAATTTACGCGGTTTTCTAGATCTAGCTAGCAGGGCGCCAAGCATACACTAGGGCTATAGAGGTTAAAAACTCGATGAATTCGGAACTGCAACATTTATAAATAACAATTAAGAAACGTAACGTATTTATTCACTCTCATCTCATAATTTTGATGAAACGGAACGCATTACGCAAGTAAAGAGTCTGTGGTTTGGGGAATCCCCGACGCGTGCGTTCGCTGCTCCTTGAATCGCATTCCATTGTTTAGTCGGTTTGTATTGCCCTTACCGCCGATACTCTAGTTCAATTACGTTGTTTTTAAATATTATACTGACTTACGTTACATCGAGAAACTGTTACAATGGAAAAGGTAAGTTGCATAATATTATTTTTATTGCTTTCTGAAAAAAAAGTCACTTTGGAGCATTTGTAATCTAATATTATATAGGTACCTAAGTATTACTCAAATTGATATATACTTCACGGTTTCAGTCACGTTCAGCGGCATATAAACCTAAATCTGGTTCGGAGAAACGGAAAAATAAAAGAAAGATAGAATTACAAACAGCGGCTTCGAACCCAAAGCAATCCAGGCTTTCCTTCACGTCTACATCTCAAGAGCTTGAAGATCCTCAAAATCGGAGCGAATCGCAACCAGGTAAATAGATTTAATTTAATACAGTTTTTTTTTCTAATTTAACAAATCTTTACATATTTGTTAGCTAGTTTTACCTGTAGTTTCGCTTTTTAATTCCTTCTTTACATAGAATTATAACGCCTAGGAGGCCAATTCTTAGTCAAATAGAGATAGAAATATGCCGAAAAAATTGAGGAATGTCGGATGAGATTGTATGGGGAACACACGACATCGGCCATTTTTTTTCGACATAAGCATATTTCTATCTCTATTTGACTGAGAATTGGCTTCCAGAAGGATAGCCTTACTACTGGCCGCTGCGTAAAATTTGAGGCACAAAACGCACACATCGTTTTGCTTGGTAGTCGCACTCAACACAAACGTAAAATAATGTTACCAGTCAAATGACATTTCCCCAAAAATATGGGAAATGGATATATACTTCTGTACAGTTTTAATAAGGCTTATTAACACAAACTTGTTTTTAGTTAACCAAAATGTACATGATATGCGCACGGGGTCGGTTGACTTTTGACACTACGGGGCTGTCGAGCGTATCACACCACGGTGGATGGTGGTGTGATTTGACTGGATGTGATTGCAGGGCGCAGAGACGGCTTCTGGGTGTTATAATTCTATGCTTCATTATAATCTACAAATTTGTCAAATTTATCTGTTCTTAGCCAAAATTACGTCTTTTTATATATTGACTTTGATGTATAAATTTTAAGCTACAGATAGGTACGGAATATTGTAGGGAATGCTACATTTTTAGAAATCTTAATGTTATTATAAACAAGAGTCTTGGCTGATTAACTCATTAGTGCCCCGGCCATACCCTTGAACGTAGATAGATGATTTTTGTAATGAAATGAAATCCCTTTACGCATATTGCAGACGAAAAACGGACTTTTAAAATTTCTGAAACCCCTCAACCGATTTCAATGATATTTTTTGAATGTGTATAGCTATTAAATATTTATACAATATTTTATTTTTATAGGACCCTCATCATCATCATCAATGTTAGACGAAAAATTGGATTCACTTTCGTATGCAAGTAATTCAGAAGAGAACATAGCAGCGGTGACTCTACCCATAATAATCACGCAAGACACAGCACCACAAGGAGCAAATGAATGTGTTTCTAATCCTAAAGACACAATTACTTCAATTACGTCCAGCGACACTGGATCTGGTGGAAATATTGATAACGTTGCGTTAAAGCCACTAACATTAACAGTCGATGATTGCAGTCAAATTCAAAAACTTTCTGAATTTGCTGCGCCAAGGAAAAATGCTACGACTGCCGAGAAATTAAGTATCTTATCTGTTCACCCTTTCCAACCTTCGGGTGATAAAAACAGTTTGCCTTTCGATGCAAATCGGGTTTACTACCGAAAATTACCAACAGGAACTTTAATTCGACGAGAATCTGTCTCTTATTCTCTTGAATTAAACAAGCTATTTTGTACCACCTGCATGTGTTTTGCGTCTGACGCCACGAAAGAAGAAGGAGGAGGAAGAAGTCCATTTATTGATGGCGTTACTCCATCCAAAAAACATATTTATGAACAACTTGTCAAACACGAGGAAAGCCACAGTCATCAGTTAGCCGTAGTTGCCTTGCTTACAGCAAAAAAAAGAGGAAATGTGGAACAACATCTCACGCTAAAGAATATGCAAGAGATTTCCAATAGGCGTCTGGTCCTGAAAAGAATAATTGATATAATACTATTTATATCTAAACAAGGCATTGCTTATCGTGGAAAAAGTGAGGCCTTGTACTCGTTAGCGGATATCGCAGACGACAACCAGAATCACGGAAACTTTTTAAATTTAGTTGTCCTATTGTCGAAGTATGATCCAGTTCTTAAGGCGCACATGTCCGAGGCAATTACTGAAAGTAAAAAAAGAAAAGACTCAGGAAAAGGTAAGGGTCGAGGTGGGCTTGTTACCTTTTTATCAAAAACCACTATAAATAAATTAATAAATATATGTGCACGTCAAGTTAAACTAGAAATCGTTAAAGAAATCCAGGCGGCGAAATCTTTTAGCCTTAATGTGGATTCTTGCCAGGATGTTGGCGTTGTTAACCAGGCTGCAATTTGCGTGCGCTATGTTAAGAGTGGGATCCCACAAGAGCGGATGCTCAGCATGGTCCCTGTCCGGAAATCAACAGGAGAAGATTACCGAGCTCTTGTAAGCAATGAACTAGCCCAGTTAGGCTTAAATTTGCAAGATATTATTAGCGTGTCATTTGATGGCGCCGGAAATATGGCGGGAAGGTATAATGGTCTTCAAGCAAAACTGAAGGAAGAAGTGCCAAAATTAATTTTCACACATTGTTATGCACATGTTTTAAATTTAGTGCTGGGAGGCGCGACGTCAAGCTGTACTGAAGCCAAGAATTTGTTTGGGCTCTTGGAGTCTACCAGTGTATTTATTCATGAATCATTTAAGCGCACATCTCTATGGGTGGAGAAAATTTCAGAATTAACAGCTGGACAAGACAAATTGAGACGATTACAGAATATCGGAAAAACAAGATGGTGGGCTAAAGACAAAGCCTTGACCACTGTTATGGAGAAAACTCGATATGTGGCGTTGATAAAAACTTTAAGTGCCATATCTTCAAGCACGGAGTTCGAGCCAAAGGTTTCGTTCCAAGCAAAAGCTTTGATGGATTCTTTTTTGAAATTCGAAACTATCCTGACAGCCTTCACGTTCAAGAAAATATTTGACCTATCAACCCCAGTAAGCCAATATCTCCAAACCCCTACATTGGATTATCTTAAAGCTTGGGGATTCATCAAATGTTTAGACATGGATTTACGAGGACTTTTAGATACTTTTGATGATGTTTTCAAAGCTGCAAGTTTATTTGCATCCGATGTTCAAGACTTGATGCACGCTGAAAACATTGATCTCGACGTACAAACCACGTTACCGTTACGAAGAATTTCTAAAAAACCGAAGAAACATGAGCAGTTATGTGAAGATGAAGTAGCATTATTGGCTACAGACCCAAAGAGATTTTATTCTATTTCTGTCTACAAAGTCATTATTAATACAGCTTTAGTTAAAATAAACGAAAAATTCATGTGCAACGAAGATTTAATGAAAGATGCCGCTTGTTTGGACCCGAAAAACTTCAATAAAATCAAAGAAAATGGAATTCCTAATGACGCGCTAAAGTCTATCGCATCAATTGCAAATGTCGATCGAGAGTTGCTGTCAAAAGAACTGGAATCTTTTGCAACTAAGTTTAGTGAACTGTCTAAAACTCTTTGGGATGAGCACATTTCTCCTAGGCAGCATAAGCAAGATTCAGATTCACAAAGCGACGAAGAAAACGACGAAGATGTTTTAGACTTAGACCAGGCAGCAAAGGACGCCATGTGTTTTTCCAGAAGTGGTTTGGACGTCTGTCAAAGTTGCATACCATGTGCATGTAAACTTTTATCACAGTATAATATGCATATCAGCACGTACACCACCTTATATGTTGCATATTGTGTAATTCTCACAATTTCATTCACGCAAGTGACTTGTGAGAGACGATTTTCAGCATTGAAGCGCATTAAAACGAGACTTCGTTCTTTACTGGGGCAAGAACTGTTGGATTCGTTGATTATATTAAATACAGAATCGGATCTAATCAAGGATGACGAAAACAACAGCTTTTACGATCGAGTCATTAACTGCTTAGCTGAAAGTTCTCCTCTTTTAAAAAAAATGTTGATTGGCTAGCTTTATATAATTTGTTCTAAGTAAATACCTACTTACTATTGTATTGTATTTTAGTATAGTAATAAATTTTTTATAGTTTGTTTATCTCAATTTGTGTATCTCAGTATTTTTCGATAGTATCCCATCACCATGGTCTAGTCTCGGGCCCCGGGATTGTGATCAGCCACCCGGGCCCTTCCGGCCCAGTCCGACCCTGAGCGGTAACATCCTTTTCTTCGTACAAGGACACTACTGACAAGGACCCGAACAAGAACAAGTACGGTATTTATAAAGATAAAGGTTACACCCGTAACTAGCCAGAGGATACCAACCAAAAAGAGCTTGTTGTATTTTTAAACCACTGCGAAGAAAACAAGTCTTTCAGTGATAGGGATCGCATGGCTCTTTCCAAAGGTGTACGCGAGCATGGCGTTTCACGCGTCATGCATTTGCGTTCGATTAATTTTAATTAAATTAAACAAGGTTGGCATCACCTTCGATTTGCCTAATAATGCAAATATGTTTATAAAAAATTATTAGATCAGTTAAATCTTAAGGCATCCATCCCTGCTGCAGACACAGAGGTAACTGGGGTCCTGACTTCAGTCCCAGTAGACATGTCAAACAAAGAAATATTTTCATTAATTGGCAGCTCAAAAAATGTCGTACAAGTCAGGCGCTTCATGCGCAGGGTAAAGGGTTTCGGCGGTGTTGAATTTGTACCAACACAAGCAGTTGCTGTTACCTTTGCTTCCACCATTCTTCCTGCTTATATATATCTAGACTCATGGCGTCACGAGGTGAGCAAATATATTCCACCTGTAAAACAATGTCTAAAGTGTCTTCGATATGGACATATCGCTAAATTTTGCCGCAATGCCGAGGTTTGTTCCATCTGTACATTAAACCATAATTTTAAGAATTGTCAGGTCGACCCAAAGGATGCTAAGTGTGCAAACTGCAAGGGATCATATAGCTATCTCCTCATCTTGTCCTATAAAAAAACAAAAAGTGGAAGAAAACAAAATAAAGTCAAGAAGTGCCACATACTCCGATCTTTTTAATAGTAATGCTTTTCCAGCTTTAACAGCAAAAAATTTAGATATACAAATTAATAATTTAATGAAATCCGATAAATTTATAAATACTTTAGTAGAGACAATTATAAAAATAGTTAGTAATAAAGATGTCCCTATAAACACATCGTCAATTAAAGAGGTTTTAAAAAAAACTTAAGTAATAACATTCCTTCACCTCCATAAATAATGGATATATCAAATTTAAAGATAATGCAATGGAATGCACAAAGTCTTAACAGTAACAAACACATATTTACCAATTTCCTCTTTACATACAGTATTGACATTGCAATAATTAGTGAAACATGGTTCAAACCTGAACAAAATTTTAAAATAAAAAATTACAATATTGAAAGGAATGATTGTGGTAACAAACACAATGGAGTTGCCATTATAATCCATAAAAGTATTATTTATGATAAAATTAACACTCATTTTGACAATTCCTTACAAAATATTTGTGTAAAAATTAAAGTTAATACTAAGGAGATCAGTATAGTCAGTTTCTACAGTCCTTTAAATTCTAATCCAGCTTTCAATAAGGATAGCTTTGATTCATTGGTGAAGTCTATTCCTGGTCCTTTTATATTTGCTGGGGACTTTAATGCTCATCACACATCTTGGGGTTGTGGTTCTGACTCTCCACGTGGTCAAAATATCTTAGAGGTCATTGACGAAAATAATTTAATTCTGCTTAATAATGGTCAGGCAACAACAGTTGGCTCTCTAACATGGCGTCCTAATGCACTGGATTTGTCTTTGGTTTCTCCATCATTGGCGCTTAATTGCGAATGGCAAATACGTGATAGTCCTCTTGGTAGTAGTTATCACATCCCTGTAATTATAAAAGTAGTGATTAGTAATAGTCAAAATAATGATTCTTGTGGTAATTGTTCAAGTACTGAACATTTGCCTACCTATCCAAATTACAAAATGGTAGATTGGGAAATGTATAGTAATAATACAGATGAATTATTAGTCGATTTCGAAACAGTTAATATACATCCTCTGGATTCATATCATAATTTTTGTACAATTTTACGTACAGCTGCTGCTAATTCCACTCCAAATTGTAAGGCCAATATAAATAGCAGCAATCGCTCATGTTCTACAAATAGGATTAGAAGGACTTCCCTTCCTTGGTGGAATCAAAAGTGTACACAGCTGTATCTAATTTCAAAACAGCTTACATAAATTTTAAAAATAATCCATCACAAGAAACTTATATACAATTTAAAAGACTTCGAGCACTTAAAAAAATAATTATAAAAACAGAACGACAAAAAAGTTGGATGTCCCTATGTGAAACTTTCAACAGATGCACGCCAATATCTATTATATGGAAATTTATGCGCAAATACAACAAAACATATAATTTCAATAATCACGAAAACGACGCATGGATTTTAGATTTTTTGAAGAAATACACTCCAGATTTTGTGTCGCGTGCCCCAAGTTCATTGTCTAATAATAGTACTAACTCCAGTCATAGTTTTCCTTTTACAATCAGTGAATTAATATCTGCCATCTCCTCCCGAAGAGACACTACTTATGGTCTTGATGGATTGCCATACATATTATTTAAAAAACTTAGCATTACTGGTTTAAAAACATTCATAAAAGTCCTGAATTTGCTATGGGAAAATAATATCATACCTCAAGACTGGAAAGTGGATTGCCTTGTACCAATTTTAAAACCAGAAAAACCCAAACTATGTCCCGATTCTTATCGTCCCATAGCACTTACTTCTTGTATTGGTAAACTATTCGAGCAATTGTTGAAGCAGCGTTTAGAGTTTTATGTTGAAAAAAATCATATTTTACCTTCTAATCAATTTGGTTTTCGTAGAAATCGGTCTGCTAGGGAAAGTGTCTGTCAATTGCAACTTGTTACTTGATATACATTACTCTTTATTGGGCAATAATAATTTGGTTGGAGTTTTCTTCGATGTGGCTGGGGCTTTTAATAGTGTAAATATAGATATTTTATGCCATGAACTATTACAAATAGGAATACCTGAAAAAATTATAATTTGGGTCAGAAAATTTTTGAGCAATAGAAAAGTGTTTGTTAAATTTAATAGACATATTTATGGTCCTAGACTTGCATCAAAAGGAGTTTGTCAAGGAGGTATATTATCACCTTTATTATTTATATTGTATATACGTAGATTAAATTTAATTTTAGGGTCTCAGGTTAAAAATTTACAATTTGCAGATGATTTAGTTGTTTATGCCTCTGGAACAAATTTATCACAGGTTGTCAATATAGTCAATGATGCCTTGTCAA
The DNA here is from genome assembly GCA_947578425.1 of Eugnorisma glareosa. Lineage (NCBI taxonomy): Eukaryota > Metazoa > Arthropoda > Insecta > Lepidoptera > Noctuidae > Eugnorisma > Eugnorisma glareosa. The sequence continues at coordinate 13,909,892 of OX387974.1, read as the reverse complement.
ATCTGTGTAAATATTTTTCTTACCTTGATCTTAATGTCAGTCCATCAAAGTCCAAAGTGGTTGTGTTTGGTAAACAGTGTCCTAACATGCCCCCCGTGCAATATAACAATTGTGCACTGCCCAATTCACATGAAGTCAAATTTTTAGGGGTCCTTTTTTCATATAATTTAACCTGTAACAATTATACCAAACATATAATTAGTAAAGCAAATAGAGCTTATAATATATTGAAATCTTTGGCTGGTTCATACTGGGGAGCAGACCCAAAAATTGTACTATTATTGTACAAATCTTTAGTTCGTAGTCACTTTGAATATGGTTTTTACTGTTTCGCTTCAGATACAAAAATTGTAAATAGTTTAGATGTTCTGCAAAACAAATGCTTACGTGTTATACTGGGGCATTCAGAAGTACTCCTATAAATGCAATGCAGATTGAATGTAATGTTCCACCATTAAGAATTCGATTTGATTACTTGAAAGAAAGATTCATATTAAAACTTTTTAGTGTTTCTAATAATAGTCTCTTGGTCAATTTCTTGCATTCCAATCCTAGGTTAGGCATAAAACCATTATATGTTACAGGATATTCATAGTTTTATAAATTTTATTAAAAATACAAACATCTATCAATCAAAACATATTCTGCCTTGTTATCAAGGAGATTTTATCACAAAATGTCCTGATATAAATATAATTATAAAAAATAAAAAAGACCTGTCCTCAAAAGAGGAAGTTAATGCAGTGTTGTCAGAGTTGTCAGATCATAAATTTGTGTATAGCGATGGTTCCAAAAATGATAGAGCAGTGTCTTTTGCTATTTATGAGCCAACCTCAAATATAGGTCTTGGTCGAAAAATTGATAAAAATGCTAGTATTTTTACAGCTGAAGCTGTTGCTATTTTGAGTGCTTTGAAACATATAAAAAATTGCAATTCAGGTCACAGCAAATGGGTAGTAGTAAGTGACAGCATGAGTGTTTTGAAAAATCTGGCTAATAATAAATTACATGCTAACACTAACTACATAATTTATTTAATAAAAGAGCTATGGATCCAACTGTCTCATTCCAATATAGAAGTTAGTTTTGTTTGGGTACCTTCACACATTGGTGTTCCAGGAAATGAAAAGGCAGATTATCTGGCCAAAAAAAAATGTTGATTTAGATGAATTGATTCCAAATGCTGATGCTGATATGAATGTTTCCATACCACATTCAGACGCAGTTAGTCTCTTAAGACAGCGTATGTGTCAAACGTGGGGGAAACATTCATACCAGTCCACACAGATTGAAAATAAAGGCACTTGGTATGCCACTTTAGATAAACAAATAAACTCCACACCTTGGTTTTGCAGGAGTAACAATTTTATAAATAGAAAGTTTTATTCATTTATTTGTCGTATGCGTTTTGGTCACTGTCGTTTAAATTATCATCTTCATCGTCTTAAAATAGTTAACTCTCCTTATTGTGAGTACTGTCAATCACAAAAAGTTCAATCTTTACACCATATCTTCTTTGAGTGTTCGTCTTTCAACATTCAGCGCCTTGTGTTGTCGGATGAGCTTCTAAAAATTTATAAAGATCCTGATAAGGTCCCGCATTGCATTCAGGAGCTACTTATGAATGCCTCAACTTATATATATTTATACAAATTTATAATAGAGACTGTAAATGACATTTAGGCTACATTTCGTGTTTTTGTATATAAATTGGATAATACATTTTATTTATCTACCTTATTTTTCTTACCTTTTATATACAGCGTGACATTTTAATGGTTGTTTTCCCGCAGCGAAATGGTTTTGCCTTTGTAATACAATCGTTTAATAAACAATTAAAATATTAGAAACAAAAAATGGCAGATTAACCATTGTGAAAAACAAAACTCGAAACCGACCACGAACCAATAGTTATACCTCCTGATTGCGCTGAGCGCCGCCGCCGACCGGCCGCGCGGCCGTTGACCCACGTGCTTTTCAATCAGCTGATAAGTTGATAACTTATTCTTAATTGTTATTAAGAATAAGTTATCAACTTATCAGGGAAAATTTGAATAACTTGTTGGGTAAAGCTTATTGTTATAAGCTTTACCCAACAAGTTATTCAAATTTTCCCTTTATACTTTTACGGGCTTAGGACCGTCATAAATACCTACGTGTTTAGCTGCAATTTACTGAACACGAAATTAAATAAAAACAAGTTTATCGTTTAAGAAAAATAATTTTCTGAATTAGATACCTAAAAAAGTATTTGTGGCGTATTTCAAAAATTTGATTCAACTTATTTACAATAATTTTAATTAACTAAACTACTTTTAAATGTTCACTATTTACAAAAGTACGAGTAGGTAGGTACTTACACTTCCCGGTAACGGAGTAACTGTTCGAAGTGCAAGCCACTGCGTTGTATAACAATCGAGCACGTTTTAATTGGTTGTCTTTCAATTTTAGTAAGGTGTCTCTGTCACTTCTTACGATATTAAAAGCGTCCACTATCACAGTTATTAACGCGTCGCGAGTTTCGTGTTCCTCACGATACACTAGGCGCTTGAGCTCCGACCAGCGACCACAAATAAAAGTCCGAAAAGTCCGGAATAATGATTTGTAACATTTCAGGTAGGTTCCACTTGTCCTGTCACGAAATGCGGCCCAATGAGGTGGCCAATAATTACCGGGCCCACACATTAACACATAAAACGCACTTGATGCGCACACTCGCGAATAACATGTGGGTTATTCAAAGCCCAAAAATGTTCGTTACGCTGGTTGAGTCCAACTGGCGTAAAAGTTGCTTCATTCGTCCACAAAATGTTCGTATTTTGATTGTCCATCAACCAACCATCAAGGTTCATAACCCCACGAAGACGGAGCGACTCCAAGTGTTGCGGCTCCGCGTAAAGTCGCCGGGCCAGTTGCACCATAGCGACGTTCTCCAAATTGCAATAACTGTAATGGCGATCCATTGCACGATAAGATAACACGTGCTGCGCGTACGACAATGGTGGAAAAACTAAGTAATAAGTATTACAAATAATACAATAATAATACAATAGGTAGCCAGCGCGCGGCGTCGTCGTTTGTAATTGATGCGCGCAGGCTAGTTTATTTCGTATCGCTACACGCGAGAGCTTATTTTGCTTTGAACATTTATAAATCGGCCTTTGTCGGCTTCGCGGCTGTGTTTTGTATTGTTGCGTGAAAACTAGTTTATGCCGTATCACCACGAACGAGAGCTTATTTTACTTTGAACATTTATGCATCGTGTCTTTCGGCGGCGGGCGGCGCGTGCGATTCGAACAGTACCTACAAGGTACGTCTAGTGTTACTATTGATTCTCATGTTTTCGAGTTGATGAATATTTTTTTAATTATTTTAAAACAAAAACATATTTATATTTTTACTTCTACTCTATGCTTCGAAAGTACTCCTTATGGCAAGTTGTTCTGCCGCGGGAAAACAACCACTAAAATTTCAGGCTGTATATGTAAAGTGTTTAACTAGATAGCAATTTTTTAGGTAATGTTTTTTTTTTAAGAGGAGTTAGCTATATTTTGACATTTGTACGTTCAAGTCCCTTACATAACTTGACGTAAACCAAGGATTTGACAAAAATGAATATTAAAAAGTACTCTGTGATGAATATCAATAATATACCTATTGTTATGTACGGAATACGATAAATTTGTAATGGATCTAAAGACAGTATATGAATACTAAAAAATTAAATATGGAAAATTTAATACGAAATACATTATTGTTTAAAACTTAACGAAAGAAAATACTCAGACGTAGGACTAGGCAATAAGGTCGAAAGACTATAGCCTTCCCTTATGGGAAAAAAAAATAATAATCAAGGAACTGTCATTCAGCGCCTTGTGTTGTCGGATGAGCTTCTAAAAATTTATAAATATCTTGATAAGGTCCCGCATTGCATTCAGGAGCTACTTATGAATGCCTCAACCTATTTATATACTTATACAAATTTATAATAGAGACTGTAAATGACATTTAGGCTACATTTCGTGTTTTTGTATATAAATTGGATAATACATTTTATTTAACTACCTTATTTTTCTTACCTTTTTTGTATATGTAAAGTGTTTTATCTAGATAGCCTTTTTGTAGGTTATGTTTTTTTAAGAGGCTAGCTATATTTTGACATTTGTACGTTGAAGTCGTTTACCTTGACGTAAACCCTGGATTTGACAAAAATGGATATGAATTATACGGGATCAATTTTTATTCAGTGCGCAAACTTTGTCAAATTAGTAGAGTCTTATTAAATACCTATTTATTATTTTGATAAGTCTTAGTACAAAAAAATAGAGTTATCTTTAACGAAAAATGTTTACTTTTAAATTGATTGTATGGCCACCAACTCGCGGGCGGCGGCGCTCCACGCTCGTTTTTTTTATCATGCACAGGCATCATTTACGTGGGTTACAATGTACTGATCACCGATTTTATCTGGTTCCAACTAGACTTTTATTAAGATTTGGCCGTATCTGAAGTTATTTGAAGAGTAATTCCAATTTTTCTTCATACTTTCGTGGGCTTAAGACCATCAAAATGCAGAAAATAAAGCATACTGACCGTGATCAAGCAGCCTTTGAATGGCTGCTAAAATGGTCCTTTCATTAGGGGCTGCGGGGTTAAGGATACCTTGGGCTCGCATTCGCGGTATGCTCTCCGTTGCATACATTTTGCAAGCTGCTCGTAAACTTTCACCACTTAATAAATACACCCGCACCATTTCATAAAACTCGCGGTTACTTAAGTCCGACATCATGACCTGTAGGTACGAGTACGACACACGTGTGGCGCAGGAGCTGCGCGGGAAACCTGGACGCGACGTCACGACAGCGCATGCGATGAGCGACTGTCGGGCCGCGGTCGTCGGACCCACCCGTTCCACCCGGAAAGAGATTTCAACCCCGCTGCACAACATCGCCGCGTGCGCCGCATGGCGCGCGCCCATTGATATTATTACGAATAGATAGTGTCCCTATTTTGCTGGTTTAAAGTCGGATAAAAAAATATAAAAACGTTCTGAACAAAAAATCAAAATGTGTTCTATTACTGATACTGAACCACCAAAATTTGTTTGCGCACTGCTTAAAAAATATTCCAGTTTATGTTATGTACGGAATATGATAAACTAGTAAATAAAAAATAAAAAAAATTGTTTAAAACTTATCACGAAAGAAAATACTCAGACGTAAGACTAGGCAATAAGGTCGAAAGACCTTCCCACAGGGGTAAAAAAAATCAAGGAACTGTCAACGGTCTCTCGGTATCCTTGTTATCTAAGTCGCTATCTAATAAATTCCTTTATTTAATCTTGTCTCTTCATTACATTAAATTCATCAGTTTATGGGCCTAGAATGTTTTCCTACGATTAATAAAAGTATTATTTTTAGTTCAGACAGATTGTCATAGTTTTCCACAGTTTGAAATTTATAATCTCCAAGCATCATGGTCGATACCAAGACGACCATTGAAAAACTACGTGGTGTCGACAATTACGGCACTGTCTTGCAAGTTTGTAACAAAGATGTTACTGAGACATGAAGAACTATGGGATGCTGTGGAAGAAAAGAAGGAAAAAGGTGATAAAATACAGAAAAAGGCATTAGCACGTATTTGTCTCCTTGTTCAGCCATGCGTATACCCATACATTAGAAACGCAGAGACGGCACATGAACACGAAGCATGGTGCAACCTCGAAAATGTCTATGAAAGTAAGGGCTAGAGCAGGCGCCTATCATTATTACGCACGTTGTTCGGGATGAAAGTTGATTCCTTCGAAAACATGGAGACATATATCTCACAAAAGTAGCTGAGATAGGCCAACAGCTTGATGATATAGGTGCCGGCGTGGAAGAAAATTTTCTAGCTATAGTGATGCTGAGCGGGCTCACATCAGATTACGACCCACTCATCATGACTTTGGAAAATTCTACGTTTTTCTATTCAACAGAGTTTGTGAGATCAAGATTAACTCAGGAATATCAGCGGAAACAGGAAAGAAACGATGTAAGCACAGCACTGAGTGTAAAGAAACAGTCTAAAATGTTCCAATGCTTCAGATGCAAGAAACCGGGGCACAGTATCAAGGTTTGTCCTCGCAAAGCCAAGGATGATGGTCATTCAAAGGGCGAGGGCTCAGATAGGGCCTTGTTATCCTCGTTATCCGTTGAACTATCCGGTAATGTTTGGTATGTGGACTCAGGTGCTACCACGCATATGTGCAATAACAAAAACATTCTACATGATTTTGCGTGTGATACTCCAATTGCGGTAAGTGTTGCGAATAGCGAGAAACTAATGTCATCCGGCAAAGGAAATGTGAAAATTCCTTTACAGAACACTTTTTCAAGGAACTGTCATCGGTGTCTGTATCTAAGTCGCTATCTAATAAATTATTTTCTTTATTCTTGTCTCTTCATTATATTAAATTCGTCACAAAGTGTCCTTCCTATACCTGCGTTTTAGAGGACTTACTGTCAACCTCGCTACTGACGCCGTGATTAACGTAATTCCACCTGGGTGTTAATAATTTGATAAAACGTATCATCATCTACACGAAAGAAGAAGAAGAATAAAGTAATAATATTAGATTTCGTATTTCCTTAAATTCCAAAGGTAGACCACGATTACCCCAACGTATACTTTTCTACGGACTCTGATGAACGGGCAAAAAAAAGATGAGTAGACGCAGCTCGATATAACAAATACTGTCAAAGCAAGCCTTTCGTCTATACACCAGATTTATTTCCGAAGTTCACATGCAAGTGCAGTCCCGCGAGTGAAACAGTTACTTTTATGGATACAATTCCTCGTCACTTTGTCATATATCCACAAATGTAAATAAAGCCTATCTATTGAATAAATGCCTAATCCAGCTCCATCTGTTTACCGAGTGAAACATGTTTTTAATATACCTACTTGAAAAAACATAATTATAACGCCTGTTGCATTAAATCAAGACTATTTAAAATTGCGACAACCATCAGTGAGGCTTCATTGATTTTACTTAGACAACGTTATACCATCGTGTTTGTTATAGTCTTTTATTAAGTAGGTAGATGTAAATTATCTGTTTTTTTAATACATTTATTTTAAGAAAACAGATGAGTGTATAAAATTTTAGTATCATCTCATCTACCCTACAACCCTGTGGTAGGGACAAAAAGATAGACAATCCAACATATTCTTGGTCCTTATGCTTTGTAGTTTCATTCAATTTGGATTTCGTTTAGTTTGGAAAACTCATTGGTTCCGTTAATTTTAATAAAATGCAGTCTTTACTTAATTTTATCAGGCAAACCGTTTTCAATTTGTTCATGTAAGTCTTAAAAATATTGGTTTCATTGGGTAGCCATATGAGTGAACCTCGACCTAAGGCAGGATATTGAACTATCAAAACATCTCGTCCATAATCCCCGAAGGGTGAGGCAGAGGTGTACCTAATACCGATTAATTTAAAAAAATGGCAAGCCAGAGATGAAGCTAGTAAAGCAGCTATGAAAGGTCGCAAACAGACGAGAGGAAATTGGACTCCTAGTGGATATCGTTAAACAAGGTTAGTTGATTTATTTATTTTGTATAATATCAAAGGGTTTTTTAGTTAGTGTAATATTATAAAACTTATCTTAATCTAATAATTTTCTCATATCAATATTTTTATATAAAGTTGCTGGAACCACGAATGCTGACAACACGGCTAGAAAATTGTTCCAGTGTCCTGAGAAGAATGCAAATATCACTGGATTGAGTCAGGAGCTTATCCAAAAAATTCGCATCTATTCTCCGTGTTGTAACATCAGGACAGTCTAATAATATTGATTTGTTGGCCCATTATCTCGACGAAACTGCGCAGCTGTTTGTGGAACTGTATGGCTGGTATTTCATGCCTTCCAGTATCCACAAACTTCTGCTGCATGGAGCCGAAATAATAAAACATTTCAACATTTTGCCTATTGGAAAGCTCTCAGAAGAGGCATCTGAGGCCCGAAACAAAATTTTAGAAAACTCAGGGAACATATTACGCGGTAACAAAGATCTTTAATGGTTTCATCGTATCCTCAGACCCATATTTGTCAAGCATTTGACCTAAACTGACAAATAAGAGTAGAAATGATTTAACTGAAGAAATGAAGTCTCTTCTTTTAATTGACCCGGATACCATGGATAAGGAAAACATTGAATTTGTTGAGGTGCCAAGTATGATGGATTCTGATTTTGAATTCTTTGATAGCGATGACGAAAGTCAGTAGACTAGATTTTAATGTTTGATGTTTTTGTGTAAATTTTATATATTTCTCAATTATACAATTGCCTATTCTTAGTATTTTTCTTATTAGTTATAAGATTTTGTAATTTTTTTTAGTTATTTTAATTTTAATTAGGATGTCAAACTTTGTATCTACTAACATAATCTACTAACAAAAAAAAATTCAAAATTTCAATGACATTTCGGAAAGATTACTCCAAATTAATATGCATTCGGCCATCACCATAATCCGTTATTGCTGTTTCGGCCCAAAATTAACTTATTTTCTACGTGCTTCCCCTTTATGGAAGCACACTCATCTTTTGGACCAAATGGATCAAATTATCAGAAATACTTTATCATCCATTTTAAATGTGGCCTTGGACGATCGAGCTTGGACACAAGCTACTCTTCCCATTCGTATGGGAGGACTCGGCGTCCGCAAAATTTCTAGTATTAGTTTACCGGCTTTTATATCCTCGGTCCACGGCACTGAGAAATTAATGAGGAATATCCTGGCTTCCACACTGATTGATTTTGATGTGCCGTGCTTCTCCGAGGCTATCAATGCCTGGAAACTCGCTTGCCCAAATTCTGAAGAACCCGACCATCCATTTTCCCAGAGAAGGTGGGACGAGCCGCTCTGCAGAGTAGTTCAGAACAATTTACTGAACACGTCTGCTACTACTGCTGAGCGCGCTCGTCTGCTAGCTGTGGGTGAGTGGGAGTCGGGTCTTTGGCTTCACGCACTACCGTCGTCGAACACAGGTACGTTGCTCGACGACACTAATTTCCGCCTCGCTGCTTCTCTACAAGATCACATCTAAATCAACGTAAACATCTCTAACTGAATTTCTCGAAATTCAACACTCTGCTGTGGGTGATGCGGCGCGCATGGGTGTGCGTGTTATAGCATTTCGGAATCGCCTTATGTGGGACAGCACCCCATGTAAGCCGCAGGCTTAAGTTTTATTAACTTGTGAGAAAAAAAGACTTTTTCACCACTCCCGCACGAAAGAAGTGTCTTTCCTTTACGAAAAAAGGGAGGAAAGTTGGTTTTTCCTCACTGTTTGAACAGTGAGGAAAGTAATGATCCCGTTCAGAAACTAACCTTGCCTGATTTTTTTATGTTAAGTTTTAAAGATATTTTAAAAAATAAATAATTTTATGCTTAGAATAGAAATATTTATAAGTTAAGATTAATGTTTTTTATAAAATTTATCAAATTATTGTCCAATTAGTTCAGAAACATTAAAAAAGTTTAATAAAATATTGAAAAAATTACATCGTCAAAGAAGAACGGTCATTTGTGACCCAGACCCGACACGAATGAGACATATCTCAGTTTTTTTGTTATTTTAAATATAGCAAAAAAAAAATACTTATGATGACTGAATACTTTCTTGCTGGGAGTGGTGAAAAGTTTTGTATGCAACATGTGAGCAAGTTCATTTGCTATTCGTTTTGTTGAGTCTTTCGCTTACTCAGGACTCAAAATCAAAACTCATAGGAAAAACGAACTTTCCTCACATGTTGGATAAATAACTATTGTGTTTTTCTTCATACAAAAAAAAATATATTTTTTTTCGAGATGGTGCTCTCTATAGCTGGCATATTACCAAATATTATAAATAATACTGAAATAAAGCCGTTCCGATTTTTATTTGTCGCTTAGAGAAATTTTGATTTCAATGTCCACGGAGCGTCGAGATTTCGAACCACTGTGCGGAGCCGTGACAGCAACCATGCCTGCTGCATGTTGCACGCTTGCTTGCATGCTATATGCTAGCTTGCATGCTACATGCTTGCTTGCATGCTGAATGCATTCTTGCATGCTGCATGCATGTTTGCATGCTGCTTACAGGGAAATAAAAACCACATATGCACATTCAACTGTTTTTTAGTGATTTGCTTGCATGCTTTGATTGATTGTCTGCCTTATAGTACCTATCGATATGAAATATATGCCAAAAGACTATTCCGATTGTGAAATAACATTTTATTTTATTTTATCATATTAGACTAAATAGGTTTCATGTCTTTTGAGTGGTATATCAAACGATTTTATATTCAATGTATGGTAAATAAGCTTATAAAAATAGTTATATAAAATTATATCAATCTTTTATTATATTAACTGATCATTATATCAAATAAAATTATAGATTCAGTTGTAATATCTTGTAAATATACTTACCCCCTAAATGAACGTGAGTAAAACAACCAAATTACTGAGCCGATTTTGATGAAATTTCTATGGGACCAATCGGGAAGTAGGTACATGAAAAACTAATTTTTCAAATCGGTTTACATATGACGGAGTCAAGAGGTAACAAAAATAATAAAAAATACAACTGAATTGAGAACCTCCTCGTTTTTGAAGTAAGTCGGTTAATTAGCTAATGTGTTCTTGAATAGGAACATAGGTAATTAATAAAATTTTATTTTTTTGAGTTAAAACCCAATAACTGAATGATTACTGGGGGCCTAAAATGGAAGCTTTATCAGAATCATAATATGAATCACGTTAAAAATTTAAAATTCTTAAAATGGTCTTTATGGTTATAAGCACAAAGTCCATTTTAAGAGTTTTAAATTGTTAACGTGATTCGTATTATGATTCCGATAAAGCAGCCATTATAGGCCCCCTGTGGTCTATAGGTTAGTTTTACACGTTACTGTGTGTTTACGCCTGCGTAAAGCGTGGAGACGTGCAGTGTATGTTTCGCGCTTTGCTTTGCAAAAAGGACTAGGCGCGCCATACTGATTCAATTAATAATTATTGTGATTATTATTTTTTATTCTTCCACCTACATTTTTTACTTTTGTGTCCAAAAATTATCACCGTCGCGGCAACCTCACGCTCCGCATATTTTAATTGTAACAGACAGTTTATACGATTTAGATCAAGGTACAAATATCACAAAAACAAAGGTTCAATATCTATGTGGGGATGATAGTATTGAGTAAGTGAGAGCGAGAATGTGTGAGAGAGAAAGAGTACTACTTCAGTAATGTGAAGGGGCGTAGATTTTGACATTAAGACGAAAAGAGGTACAAAAGACTATTGTAAAGACTACATATTTAAATAAAATAACTAAAAGTTATTGAAGGTGTTTTGATTTCCCACATCTATATGTTTTCGAAAAAACAAAACTCTTATTTAAAATGTGCAGTTTATGTTTTCTCATAAATTATATCTTCACTATTAATTTACACATCAACGGTTACCCGTTGATGTGTTAACCGAAACAAACCATCTCTTTCAAAACGAAGTTTCATAGTTGTTATAAAAATATTGATCACTCTGTTAGAAAATATAGACATAGATTAAGGACTGAGCATTAGCCTCACAAAACTGACCACTCTCTAGAAAGAGACAAAGCGAATACGCGGCCAATACATGTCTCTTTTCTGCAAGGCAAGGCGTAGAAAGAGACGACTATTGGCCAAATTCGCTTTGTCTCTCTCGCACTTCTCCGTCCATATTTACTTCACGCTCACTCTAGATGTCTATGGTTAGAAAGAGATAAACAGCCTCTGTTATAAAACTATATCTCTCTCCTCACGTTTTTCTGATTTTGCTCAGTTGACGACTGAGCACAGTGAGCACTATCAAAAGGGCTATTGCGTATCTCTGTTGACAGTTCATAGTGATGATCACTTGGCTCAGTGTCCATCAATTAACTGTCAAAAGGTTAGTTTCGTATTGGCTATAATCAGTGACTATCAAATATGATGTCATATGGTGGCCATTGCCGCTGATGGTCACCGTTAACTCATTTTGACATATGATTTGGTATCGATACTTGATTATGGCGATTGTGTAAGCATAGTGGCTATCAAATTGATGATCACTAAGTTTGAAGTGGCTTTCGTGAAAGACGCTACTCGTAGGTAGTGTTTTTCAAGTTAAGTGATGAACACCGAAGCCGGCATCAAATGTAAACGTTAGGTCTTATGTTGTTTTATTGTTATTTGTGGCCGTGGTGAAGTATGGCACGTATAATAATGCTCAGAATTACTGAAGACACAAAAATAAAGTTAAGGAATGGTATCGTTAGTTCTGATTTTAGCCACGCGCCAAAAGATCTTTGTACAGTTACAAATGAAAAGGCTTGATTTATTAAAGCTATGTAGTTGTATAAATAGCTCGTAATACTTTTACTTAACTTCACTTTTCTAAGTAAATTTGTTTTGTGAAACATGTTGAAAAAAGATAATCTGTACAAACTTTTTTTTTTCTTATATTTATATTTAAATACAAATTTGTTTGCTTTTTGGCCCACAGTAGGTGCACACTCAAGTGTCCAGGGGTCAAATTCGCAAAATGGCATCTTGTCAAGGGCCAGCTGAGTGACGTTATGTGATTACGTGACCCGGATGGCGCGTGTGATTAAAACGCCGATATCTCTTAAGTTTTGTATGGGAACCTTATATAACTTATGTTTTTAGGATCGTTATGAAATAAGCTATCAGATTTTAAATGAATTTGTTCAGTTTACCCTTGTAATATACTGTTAATTCTACTTTGAAGTCAGCGTGAGCAAAATTTTCCCAGTTTGTTGTACAAAAGTAGATAAAAATAAATAAATAAACCATTATTTCAAAAAGTTTTTTTTTTTATTTAATAATAATAATAATATTTTATTCAATAAATTTCACAGAATTATACAAATATCTTTCGGGCTATATTTTTTATTATGCAAAAGAATTTAACATCTGTAGCCGAAATAGGCAAAAGCCTGTAATTTCGCTATCAGCGCCAATCCCTTAAATAATTAATAATTAATGGGAGTCATCGAGCAGAAATTTTGACAGTAAATTCATTAAAATATAGTTACTAAAAATAATAATATCATTACTATTAAAAAAGTTAAATTACAACCATTGACCTAAACTTATAAAATAATTAAAATTAATACATTTAAAATAAAATCACTAAAATAAAACCTATGAAATAAATTAACAAAATCATTTCAACATAATCGGTGAAACAAGATGATAAAATCCTTAAAATAAATAAAATCTGTATACTGTGCATGTCCTCTCTTTGTGTAATATGATAGTGTGGGTGCGCGACTGTGAGAGGGTGTGTATCTGTGGTAAACAGACAATCACCTTGGTTGGTATATGTAGTAGAAGTTCAGTCTCTTCGTCTGTTATAATCAAGGGATAAATGTTTATAACTCTGTTTATCTTATTGTAGATGTAAGGTCCAAAGAAGTTAGTAAATCTTGTGCTGAATCTAGTACCATCGTGTGTGTTGTGTCGTGTCATCGTGTATCATAGTAGTGAGTTAGTAACATCTTTTCTGACACAGACCCTATCTTTTCTTCGTGTTTGTAGATTTAATGGATTCAAGTTTGGTTTACCGTGTTGTAGGAGAGTAACATTTAGTATATACAGTTGTCTTACTGTCAGGACCTCACAGTTCTTGTACAGTTGAGCAGTGGGGGAAAAAATACGTTTGAAAGTGCTGACCTTGAGTACTGCACGTTGGGCGATCTCAAGACGCTTTAAAGTTGTTTTAGAAGAGCCACCCCAGCAGGAAATACAGTACGACAAAAGCGACTGACAGAGAGCATAATAAATCTGTTTCAGCAGTTGTGGGTCAACAACATGCCGCAAATTCTTAAATACAAATATTAGTCCTTCCACAAACAAGTTTTATGTGTTCTTTGAAATTAAGACTACTGTCAATTGTTACTCCTAGGTATTTAATCGTCTGCACACGCTCAAGCAAAGGGCATGGGCAGATTGATTTTACTTGACACTCGTGTGAGACGATTTTCAGGGTACTAGCGACTCCACTTACATTCTTAATGCCGAAACAGACATACTTAGTCTTATCTACATTTAAAGTAAGAATGTTACTCTGCAGCCACTTTCCAACCAAATCAAAACCATGCTGAGCAGCACTGAACGCCTCTTCCCAGGTATCGGCAGCAAAACAGAGGGCAGTATCATGTATTCACATAAATATACCCTATTTCACAAAAATCAATTAAAATAACACACCTCTCCATACATATTTTACATACTGCAAGCTAAACAAAAACTCGGCTCAGTGGGCCTAAAATGGAAGCTTTATCAGAATCATAATATGAATCACGTTAAAAATTTAAAATTCTTAAAATGGTCTTTATGTTTATGACCACAAAGTCCATTTTAAGTGTTTTAAATTTTTAACGTGGTTCGTATTATGATTCTGATAAAGCGGCGATTTTAGACCCCCAGTAGTTGATCCGTCCGTCGAACAAAAAAAAGGGTATATTTACACATTAATTCTGGGAACTCCGTAAGCCAAGTGGCTTTTTGTAGTATCTTATTACATAGTTTGGTACACAATCTTATCGAAGACAAAGTTTTAGCTGTTTGAATCGTTTTGTTTACGAACAATGAGTCACAATGCAAACACTTGAAAAAGAGCGATAAAAAAGACCCTTTCATTATTTGTATCTTATTGCTTAATGCATTTATTTGAAATCTTATTTCACAATACCTTTGCACGAGAACAGCTTTCATTCCTGTCAATTTCGCGTTTCTCTTTCGAAGCTCGGATTTTAGGTCCGCCACGGACCAAGAACCATAATCTTTGCTCATGGTGAAAAATCAAAGAAAAACCGCAGGTTTTAACAGTAACAATATTATGAAAGATAAAACAACGAAACAAATCAAAATTGAATTTTAACAGCGCAAACCTAATTTTCATCTAGTCGTCTAGATTAAAACCCTCTCTAAATTAATTGTAATAAACTTTTGACAGTTAATTGATGATGGACACTCAGCCAAGTGATCATCACTATGAACTGTCAACGGAGATACGCCATAGCCCTGCAATTCGTAAACTAAATCCATTCTTAAAACGGAATGTAGCCAAAAAGCATAGCCAAACTGCCAAAAAGAAACAGTGCCTAACCAAACAACTGTCAAATAAAGTCACAACCAGTTTGAATTTCAAAAGTTTTGTGTCTAGCGGTTGAAAACGAATAATACTATAATCTTTGTTTAAAACAGCAAGAAAATTACCGCAACGAATTGGAAGAACAGATAAATATAAAATTCCAAACAGTACTAAAGATACACAGTAAAAGGTAAACTAATTGGAATTGTCTCCAGACTGTAAATTACGCTAAAGTTTATCTCTATTTAGAGATGAGTCATTTCACCGGTTATATTTTGAAAGCGTGTTTATATACCTAAATTACGGCTTCTTATAATTTCAAATACATTCTAATCATATATCAAATATTATTATTTTGCCACTATTTGCTTTTTCTATTGTAAACAGAAGTTTTTTCAGTATAGTTCTTACAGTTTTTGTGTCCAATAAAACGGATTAAACTGAGTAAGTAAATAAAAATGCTTGTGTGAACCTCAAGGAAATCTGTTTACCATTTCTCGTTAACGCATTTATATGTTTTTGAAATATGCAGCAGACTTAGGGCTGGTGAAGGTTTAATTTTTCTAAATTATCCAGAAAAAGTCTATCAAGAACAATAGTCGGCTATTGTAGACTATTCAATAAGAGAATATAAATATTTTGATATATCATTAACACTAGAAACGGGACATTTACCATGTTTACTGTTGGTTTGGAGTTCCCGGATATTTTGGCGCTGTTGCAAACACCATTAGAGACCATGACAGTTAAACAACTTATATTTTGATGTATGTTTTTACATAAAAGTCATCCATAACATAGTGAATACAATTTTGTGCTTTTTGTCATCAACATTGTTTGTTTTGTGTTTCCCAAGAAAAAGTATTAGTTATTTTAGGAATTTTGATTAGGCATTGTAGCTGTCGATATTTTAGTTTCAGATATTCTGATATATGATCATCATCACTTTGTGACTGTTTTGGAAACTTCATTATATTGTCCGATTCTATTTGGGGTCGGCACAACATGTTATCTTCTTCCATCAAAGAATAAAATTGTAAGTGATTAAATATCATGTGAAACATTTGTAAAGAGAAGCATTTGCCAATTAAATGTTTGTAAAATAAACATCTGCGGAATAAGTTGTTTGTGAAAGAAATAGTACCTAAATGAAACATTGGATATAAACTAAAAAAAAAAGTGTAATAGGATGGTGCAGGCCTTTACCTGTAATGGGGCTACATCTCCAACCTTTAATAAAAACTAACACTACTAACTAGGATAGGTTAAAGACTAACACAACTAACATTTAGTTATTAATAAGTACAAAAAAAAAAATGTTAAAAGTGTGTAAATTACCTGAGATAGAAATAACAGGCTTTTTATTTTATTATAACAAAAAAAATGGTCAGCAAAAGTTTTGATGAAATATAAGTGAACCGGATTATTGATATAGTGAAAATAAATAAGGTCATGTTGAATGCCCATGTAACACCCACTCCTACTAAGATCGGAGATTCTACACTCGAAGTTGTAGGCGATCATGTCTAACTTCGAGAAAGAGGTCAATCGTCGAATCCGACTCGGCTGGCCAGCATTCGGGAAGTTGCGCGGTATCTTCCCGTCCATCCGCAAGAGAATCAAGGTTACCGACGTAGCCTGAAGAATTGCCAAACTTAAGTGGCGGTGGCCACTTTGTTCGCAGAACGGATGACTGATAGGTCCGAAAAGTTCTGGAGTGGTGACCGCGAACCGGAAGACGTTGCGTTTGAAGGCGTCCCACTGGGTGGACTGATGACCTGGTAAAAATGCGGGATCCTCTGAATGCAAGACGCACGAGACTGGTCAATGTGTCGACAATTGCGGGAGCCCTATGTCCAGCAGTGGATCTGGATGTCTTTCGGCTGAAATGATGAAAAATCAATAAATATAGTTTTACAAAACCCACTTCTGCGCTATCCTCAATACACATAATTTCTGTTCCAGATGCCATCAGTATACACATTCTCTCGCAGTGACAATGAGATCATGCAAGAGTTGCTGCGCGTCTTCAGCTCGGGTCGCGGGACGGCTCGGGAGCAGTGGAGCATGCAGGCAGAGTTGCTGGTGGAACCTGTCGGCTGGGACGCACTGTGGAAACTGTCTAAAGATTTCTGTAAGAAGTTTGGTGAGTTCCTTCATAATATATTTTTAAACCCCCATGATAATGAGGGGGGTGTTTTCAGTTTATGTATTATAATTTTAAACTTCATAACCATGTCCTAATGGTTGGACTTAACGCCATAGGTTTAGACCCAGGTCTAGGCAAGGGGCCATTGATTTCAAAGTTTTCATTACAGCACATTTCACAACAGCACTCAACAGTAGCTTTTTTTTTCAGTATTATAATGTGACAAGGTTTTCTGTAGCTAATGGCAATCTTATATTTTTATCTTTTGTGTTGTCATTATTTGCTGGTTAAGAGGGCCCTTCCAGGCGCGTCAATCGTCAACGCGAGCATGGTCGAAAACCTTGTTGTTTCATCCAGAGCCACAGCGGCAATTTTCTTTCAACTACGAAAGAAAAACGACGGGGTCGTCTTACCCCGCCCCGACCCCGCAAAACTCGTCTCCCGCGCACCTCATAACCGCCTAACGCGATGACATTGAGCGAAAAATAGTGTTCGAAAATTTCTTAAACTTGTTCCAGGAAATACGTGTTTTTGAATAAATCTTACAAGTGTGTGAAATAAATATTTGTCATTAAGAATCTCCATTACATTTGCAAGTTTTCTATCGAGATGTTTTCTTTATTTTTACAGTTTATGAGGCTTATACTGAATTTGTTTATACTTTATTTTTTATTTTTTGCAACCATAGAAACCTAGTTATAGTGCACAACATACATATTAGTTAAAAAAAAAACAAAGATAGATGTGTAACATCGGCATAATCACGTACGAGCATTTGCATGAAAAGTATGACGGGTCGGCCGCTCTTAAATGAGACTTTGTCTTGGCCTTGTGATTAGAGGAAATCAATTACTTCATTCCCTACTTAAGCTATTGACCACTTTATCTTAATTCAGAGCATAGAATTAAAGAATACATTGAGTTCGAATAATTTAAAACAGTGTAATGAATGATCTCTGATTTCTTTTAACAAATAATAACACTGAATGTAAAAAAGAAAGATTGACTTTGAAGAATTATGTAAGAAACTCAGCAAATCCGCATATGCTCTATTCCAACTCTCAAAGAAAGTTAACGGTCAGGCTCTTTTAGCTGCGTACCATGGACTGGTTGCCTCTGTGTTGCGGTATGGCATTATTTTCTGGGGTCAGTCCACTGATAGGGAGCTGGTATTTAGGTTGCAGAAGCGACGCATCAGGTCAATGTGCGGTCTTAAGACAACTGATAGCTGCGTACCCTATTTTAAATCATTAAAAATTTTAACTTTACCATCTTTGTTTATATTAGAAACGTGTCTGTTTGTGAAATGTAATCCACATCTATTTTGTAAATTATCAGAGGTCAGAAAAAATCCAATACGTACACAATACGTCAATAAATGATGTCAAGTGAAATGTAAAACCGCATTAATGCAAAAAAGTTTTTTTGGTATTGCCCCACGCATATACATATAATAGAGTACCTAACGTTATAAAAAACTTGACTGTCTTAAAATTCAAAAGGGCGCTAAATGAAATTTTAATTATGAAAAGTTATTATTTAATTGACGATTTTCTAAATGATGATTCACTTACTGATTGATATACTTACTGTTACGCTATACACCTACTGTTATTGACTGATTTATAATTACCTACCTACTGTTACTCTAATTGACATAATTATTATTGTTATTCTAGTTGGTTCATGAATATGTTATCCATAATTATACCTTCATTTATTTTCTTTACATATTATATACATTTTTAAATATTTTCAGTAACAAAGATTATATAAAAAACATTTAAAAATATAGAAAATAGTAGCCCACCGGCATCGGGAACAGGGTCCGAGATACCGATGGTCAGGGCTCTTGAGTGAGGAACCTCCTAACAATACGCGCCGTGTCCAGAAGTACTGCTTTCTGAATCAAGCCCTTGATCCAACTGCCTAGCGAGAGCTTCCTCAGATGTTCGTCGAGGCTATTGGCTATTAAGCCATTGGCCGACACGACTATCGGCACAATGACTGCTGTACTCACGTCCCACATGTCGACAACCTCGCGAGCCAAATCTAGATATTTGAATTGTTTATCTTTCTCTGCTTTCACGAGGTTCTCGTCATGCGGAACCGTTATATCAACAATCATTGCGCGACGCACCAATCGATCTATCACCACAATGTCAGGCTTATTGGCAACAATAGTCCTGTCAGTGATGATAGGTCGATCCCAATACAACGTGATATTACCATTATCGAGAACTGGGTCGGGCGCATACTTATAGTATGGCACTTCTGATTCCACAAGGTTGTACTTCAAAGCAAGTTGCTGGTGGATAATCCTGGCAACGAGGTTGTGTCTATGCAAGTACTCTCCGTTAGCCAGACGAGAACACCCAGAAATAATATGTCGGATCGATTCTCCCGGACGGTGGCATGCCCGACATATGTCAACCGTGCCATCCTTCACAATGTATTTCCGGTAGTTATTCGTCATCATAACTTCGTCCATTATTGCACAGACAAAACCTTCGGTTTCCCCAAATAGGTCACCGAAGCGCAGCCAAGATACGGACGCTAAGAAGTCTACATCGGGCCCATGTAGGGCCCGGTAAAAGCGTCCGTGAAGTTCCTTGCCCTGCCATACCTCCTTGCGGTCATTAGTGTCTAATACTCTAGGCTTGCGTCAGTTCTCATTAGCCAGGGAGAGCGGGGTGAGGCCCTTGTCCACTGAGACCACATCTCGGTGCATCCCCACGTCGGCTTCTAGGAAATATTCCCTGAGACTGCATACCTCACGGTTGTGCAGGGTCTTAGCATTTAAGAAGCCACGACCCCCACACTTCCGCGGGATATACAGTCTCATCACCGACGACCGTGGGTGATGCATTCGATTTGCGGTCAGCAGCGCGCGGACCCTCCTATCCAGGGCATCAAGTTCCGTCTGAGTCCATTTGAGTATGCCGAAAGAATACATCAAAACCGGCATGACCCAACCGTTGAAGGCGCGCACCTTGTTTCCGCCGGACAAAAGACTGTTTAGCACCTTATTCAGGCGGCCAAAAAAGCGTTCCCTCAACGATTGCTTCATGTCGGCGGTATTGATACCTAATGCTTCCGACATACCCAAATACTTGTAGGATTCTGTTAAGGAGAGGGATCTAAGGTGTATGGAATCCGAGAGTTGAGTTCCCACGGATTCCATAATCTCCCCTCGCTTTACATGCATGACTGCACATTTGTCCACACCAAATTCCATCCTGATGGCGCTACTGAAGGTTTCTGTTACCTTCAGTAGATCCATCAGTTGCAAATTGTTGGGGGCAAAGAGTTTCAGATCATCCATGTAAAGAAGGTGAGATATGACCTGACCACCTCTCCTCAACCTATAGCCTAGACTTGAACCCTCCAGCAGTGTGCTGAGAGGGTTCAAGGCTAGACAAAACCACAATGGACTCAGACTATCACCCTGGAATATACCGCGTTCGATCCTTATCGGTTCGCTGTTCCCCTGGATCTGTCGACATCCTGGATAGCGAAGAACCGTTCTCCAGTGCCCCATACATGACACCAGGAAGGTACGCAGAGTTGCATCTACTTTATACAACTCCAGCACCCTCATGAGCCATGTATGAGGCACAGAATCATAGGCTTTCTTGTAATCTATCCAACATGTAGACAGATCCCTTCGGGAGCGGCGAACCTGTTGGCTAATGGCCATATCAATGAGGAGCAGCTCCTTAGTACCGCGGGACCCATTCCTACATCCATTCTGAGAGGCAGACATGATAGAATTAGTCTCAATATGTTGATTGATTTTAGCTCTCAAAATGGATGTAAGAACTTTATAGACCGTTGGAAGACAAGTGATTGGTCTATAATTTTTGGGCTCCGCAGTACTACCTGATTTATGGAGCAGGTGGGTAATTCCTGTCGTCAAGAACTGGGGCAGCGACCCTGACTCTAAGGCTGATTGAAACTGGGACGCCAAGCAAGTGTGCGATCTTTGGAACCACTTAATCCAGAAGTTGTGCAGTCCGTCCGGCCCTGGAGACTTCCAGTTAGGTAACGGACGGACTGCACGAGCTACGTCTTGGGGGCTGATGATGATTGCCCCCATTTCTTGTATTGGATCACACGCTTGTTCAACCTCCCGGGTCCAATCGCCCTCAGTGTGACTGACAGGCACCGACCAGATGCTGCGCCAGAATGAACACATGGCGTCATCATCCGGCAGACGCGTGTCAGTCACACCTTGGTCTGGTCGCTCCCAAGCCCGATATACCCACCTTTCATCGCTTTGGAATGTGCGATTCTGAGTGTATCGCTCCACTCGCCGTTTGTACCGACGAATACGGCTTGCCCATGCACAGATCTTCTGCTTCAGGAAGTCGATACGCTCTGTGACGCGGGCTAAGTAATCTCGAGAACTAATATCAGTTCCCGAGAATGCGCGCCTCACAAAGCGCATCACTCTAGGACGAGTATTGCCCTCCCTGAAGCAGATTAACTTGCCGATGAGTGCTCTAGCCCCACCGATACGCCTCTCAATCCTGCACTGCCAAGCTGGAACAGCTAATTTTGGTCGTGTAGCTCTGTCGTTGTTGGGAAATTTAACGTGAGCTACACGACATGCCGCTACAGCTCCACAGTACAATATTGAGTGGGTATCGGCGAGGTCTTTGCTGCTGTCAAAGCAGGTTGACAGCTGCGAATCTAGAGCACACACCAGCGCCTTATTTTTCTTGTGCATTGGCAAACGAGGTAGACGTGGTCTAAGTTCAGGTGGTGTGGAACGGTACTCCCGGAACGCACCCTCCAAAGCGCTCCTCAATTGTACGTTACATTGGCTACTCACGGATATAACTTCGTCATCCTCTTCACCACCGCGGTCGGATCGCGGCAAAGCACTGGGTACATTTTGCTGCTGTACCGCGATCATTGGCGAAGCAGGCGGAACTGGGTCACTCCGTGAATCGAGGCGTAGTCGCTCAAGTACGGTGTCATCTAACATATGGTTACGCTGGATGACCCGCACCTGATCCGACAGTCGTTGTGCTGACACGCTGATAGCTGGCTCAAGCACCTGAAACAGAGAGAGCATCCGACCACGGTATGCAGTCAAGTTGCTTCCCCCCTCAGTAGCCCCATAATATGCGCGCATGACGTTCTCATTAATGGACAGAGTCCATCGCAAGCGCGACACATTTCCACCGGCAGCGGGGACCCTGTTCGGGGCCGGTTGGCCTCGAGGTCCCAAGCCCGCTGGTGGCCGTCCTCTTCCTTGTCGTCGTGGTGGAGGTGGTGGTGTCGACGGCGGGGAGAAAAACTCGTCGCTCGAGCTCGACGCAACTGCAGCGACCGGTGACACGATGCTCACGGATGTGGCGCGTCCCGGCGGCTGCGAGGCGGAGCTGAGCGACGAGCCCGGAGATGGTGGGTGTGCCTGTTGCTTTGCCCGGCTTCTAGTCAGCATTCCTGGGTATTTGACGCTTCAATATTCCTGCATTATTATTTATGTTCGAATTTCGTAGGTACTCGTTCCAAATTATTTAATTCCATTTTAGTTTTTTTTTTTCCTTGTATTCTGATTGTCCAAAACATATGTAAAACAATTAAATTTATAATTATTATTGTTATTCTAGTTGGTATAATGTTATTAATATTCTGATTGACATTATTGATAATATTTTTTTTTTTTTTATAGTTTTCATTGACATTCATAATATTTCTAATTTTTTTATTATTTTGACCATGTATACATTTTTTAACTTTTTATTACTTTGACCATGTTGACATTTTAATTTTTTTTATTGTATGTATTTCCAATGACATGCCATTTATTTTAAATTGATAATGTTATTATAACCAATTATTTGCATGCCCATGTGACGGCAAAATGTGGAGAACTTTATTTTAACAGAACACCTTTGTACCTATTACCCATGTTTGCAAAGAATAAATGATTTGATTTGATTTGACTTGACTGCCTCGTTGGTCTAGGGTTTGATACTCTGGACGGGCAAAGTGTTATTGGGTTTCCCATCAGGAATTTTTCAGGAACTATGGAGTCTGGATTTGTGCTTGGTTGATAGCAATAGTCTCCCCCCTATTACATAGAACTTAAACAAAATTAGCGAAATGTGGCTAAAGGCATACCCTTCTGCCTAACATTACAGACGTCATGTCATGTTATGTTATGTAAAGAGGAACACGGTGAAAAAAAAATTTCATGTTTTCACTAATTGATCCATCTTGGGCATGTATGCTTAGCGAAAATAAGATAGTTTTATTGATTCTATTGTATTTTAAATATTTTACAGAAGTGAGATTCCCTTGCATCGCCTACGTATCGGTCACTTCCGTAGACTTCGAAAACTTGTCTGCATGCGTTGATGTGCTCAGTGTACAACACGAGTCGGTGTCCCTGCCGGAGAATATCGTTGATGTACCACTGATTGAGCTCTGGCCGACAATGAAACAACGAGAACAGTGCATCAACGTCGCTACAACAGCAGAGTTCATTGATTTGTTAAGGTAATACATACACACACACACAAACAACATACACACACACAAATAACATACACACACACACACTTAAACACAACAAATACACACACACTACACACGTACGTACGTATGTGGTTACATACTTAAACTCACGATTTTTTTCGGTAAGCATTATACATATACCTACTTCTTTTGCATAGTCCATTCATAGATCTGGATAAACACGCAAACCGGTTTGTAAGCGTCTCCGAAGCCTCAATCTGCTCTGCACGGAATAAGCATTCCCTCAACTCGAGCCGTTAGGAATTTTTTCCATAACTCCATACTGCAAAGCACACTTATATGCATCGTAAAGCGATCAGATCAGCTAGTAAGTGAGTATACGGCGAGCCGCTGGGTCCCGCTTGCGACTACCCTGTGCCTCGCTTATTTAGGGTCGGGGCCACCATTACCCAGTCGCAAGCGCAGCGTTTATCCGATGATTCTGACTCCATCTAGTTACGTTGGGTAAAAGACGAGACGACGAGTCGATGACTCGAGGCGATACATACTCGGTTGTCTTTTGTTTTTTATCAACTTATATTATTGACTAGCTGACCCGCGCAACTTCGTCTGCGTGCGTGCGTACATCAAAGAAAGAGAGGGTTAGAGAGAGTGTGCCTCAACCTTAAAAGTTAGACATATACCAGTGTGGACATTTTTTTAGAGCTTTTTAAGAGGGACAATTCCGACATGCATGATAATTGCGTATTTTTAACCGTTCACGTACAACGGAAGCTGTCAAAAGGAATAAATCCCTTTTTGAAATATTTTTCATTGATGTTCCGCTCCTCGATAAATGGGCTATCCAACACTTAACTAATTTATACCAGCACTTCCTGAAATTAGCGCGTTCAATCAACGAAACAAACAAACCCTTCAGCTTTATAATATTAGTACAGATTCAAGTAGTTAACAATTTAATTTCTCGGAAATATTTGCATTAATCGCAAACATATTCTACTTTTCCAAAATAAGGCCTACGTTTTTTTTACCGATGGGAAATAATCAAATGACCCCTCCCACTCTGGCCGGAGCGGAAGGGAGTGTCAGACTTGTACTGACTAAAACCCATCCATGTTCCTTCTTTTGCCCTTTGTGTTCTAGGGCCGCAGTATCTCTTTCGAACAGTCCCGCAATCTAGGCCTGCCTCCGTCTTCTCGGACCCCTTCCCGTTTGCTGACATCTCTTTGAGGCGCGCGTGGAACACGAATGCGCCGTCGACACGGCCTGTCGTTATTAGACGGACAGATGGCGAGCTACCCCATTACTCAACGTCCACAGGCCCGCGACCCTCGACAACCTTAACCGGCCATACTCCAGGCAGGTCTAAAGTTCTCATCAAGGTGCATGAAATGAGCCCAAACACGTTAAAGATGCTGTAAACTCTTGAGAACCTCTTGCAACTACCATTCGCCTCCATCGTCAGACATTCGATGAAAGTCATACTGAGTTAGGTTTAAAGTTTTCATCAAAGTGCATGAAATGAGCCCAATAACATTATACCTGCTGCAAACTGTTTAGGACCGCTTGCAACTGCCATTTGTCTCTATCGTTTGACCGTCGATGACAGTCATACTCCAGCAAGGCCTAAAGTTCTCATCAAGGTGCATAAAATGAGCCCAAAAACGTTATTGTTGCTGCAAACTCTTGAGGACGTTTTGCAACTGCCTTCCGTCTCCATCGTCAGACCTTCGATGACAGTCATACTTCAGCAAGGTCTAAAGTTCTCATCAAGGTGCATGAAATGAGCCCAAACACGTTATTCTTGCTGCAAACTCTTGAGGACCTCTAGCAACTGCCTTCAGTCTCCATCGTTAGAACTTCAATGACGTCATACTCCAGCTAGATCTAAAGTTCTCATCAAGGTGCAGGAAATGGGCCTAAACACGATTTCTCAATTTTAAAAAAAGGATCATGCATACCGGACTTCTCTGTAAAAAGTTATGCGTGGTCAGGTTATACATAAAATAAAATAAATATAGAAACGTCGAATTGAGAAGCTCCTATTTTTGTTTCGTCGGTTAAAAAACCAAGCTTCCGACATTTTACACGGGCGAGGGTCATTCTTTCACGAAAAACACCGCGATTCAGAAAATGGAGTGAAATGAACAGCGCCACCTATCGAGCATCAAGTTAGACCGATAGAATATACTACATGGAAAGCGATTGAACACACACTCTACAGGGTTATAGCGTCATGTATACTAATCTAGAGTACTTTTGTGCCACCAGAACTTTTTTGTAAAGCCGGTCAGCCGATTTAAAAGTTATCTTGTGAGCACATTTTTATTAATTAGTACCATTTTGATGCAATAGATGTCGTTGCATGTATCTTACAGCTTACACAATGATCATAAGTTCTTCTTGAACACTTTAAATTCATAAATCTTTTGATAGAGAGCACTGATTACAATGAAACCAAAACTAAAACCTTCTCTAAGTTACGCACAATATTTGTGCATTGAATCTAATCACATTGGTTTTCCCGACAACATAAACGCCCCGCCTCACAGCGCGCGCGTCTTTATTTTGATGCGGAGTTATTTTAAAACTGTGATATCTCCTAAGATATTCATCTAAATTGAATGGTGTAAAAGGCAATTTTGGTCACAATTGAATTCTAAAGATGACTAACATATTTATTTTGATAAGGATTAATACTATGTTGGTAAAAATACCTTTGCAAATAAAGCATTATTTTTGACCAAATTTTAAAATCATAAAAATGGTTATTGTTAGTCAACCTTAAAAGATAGGCATGTGCTACCGCGGACTTTTTTTTAGACATTTTTAAGAGGAATAATTCTCTCATACATTATTTTTGTGCAACTTTAACCGTTTAACCAGCGCACGCAAAGGAAGCTCTCAAAAATAATAACTTTTCCCCGTTTTTGCAACATTTTTCATTGATGCTCCGCTCCTATTGATTGTAGCGTGATGATATATAGCCTATAGCCTTCCTCGATAAATGAGCTATCCAACACTAAAATAATTTTTCAATTCGAACCAGTAGTTCCTGAGATTAGCGCGTTCAAACAAACAAACAAACAAACTCTTCAGCTTTATAATATTAGTATAGATTGCCTTGTTTCTAGGGGTTAGTCACCAGTTTCTTGTGGTCGCAAGCACGACTTCTGAGCGTGAGTTCCCAGCAGTTAGGCGTGGTGTGGTGCGTAGTATGTGTGAGCAGACGGCGCACTAAATATACAAGGGAATGTGACTACCCTCATCATAATTAAACTATGTGTTCCCTTACCTTTGTAATGATAAGTAAAGTAAAAACAATTAATCGTGAAAACTGAGAAAGAGAAACAAATAAAATATCTCGCCTTGGCACACGAGGTCGTCGGCATGTGGAATGTGAACTCGGCTATCATTGTGCCGATTGTCGTGACGGCCAATGGCCTAATGGCCAAGGCCCTGCCCGACGACCATCTTTCGAGGCTCTCCTTTGGCGGTTGGATCAAGGGCCTGGTTCAGAAGGCAGTACTCCTCGATACGGCTCGCATTGTGAGGAGGTTCCTGTCTATGGAGCCCTAACCACCGGTAGCTTGGATCCTGCTCCCGACACCGGCGGAAACCTATTTTTAAATGTTTTTTATATGGATTTTTTTAAATAAATATCTAAAAATGTTAGTAATATGTAAGAAAAATTAATAAACGAAAAAAAAAGCTACAGAGTCTAGATTTGTCGGACAACCTAATACATGGCTTAAAAATAACTACTTAGCGAAATGTGGATGTAATAATTATTATACTGGGTGTAACAAGACCCTTCATGAAG
This sequence comes from Eugnorisma glareosa, assembly GCA_947578425.1. NCBI lineage: Eukaryota > Metazoa > Arthropoda > Insecta > Lepidoptera > Noctuidae > Eugnorisma > Eugnorisma glareosa. Next base: position 13,882,243 of record OX387974.1, on the reverse strand, counting down.
CCGTGAACCAAGCATTCTGTACATCAAACTAAGAAACGACTTTTTTTTGGGGTGAACAATCACCTTTTACGGTAGGACTCAATGTAAAGCACTCAAAACATTGTGCTGATGGTTGCATTGAATAAGTACGGGGTTGTGGAGGTGTTGAAAATAAAAATCTTCATTTACTTTAACCCCAGTATCTTCTTAATAAGAAGGTTCCCAGGTATGGTCTAGAACAAAAAAATGATTGCAATCGCAGGGATCGCAAGAACAAGTGTCTTTCGGCTTCGTTAACACATTCAGTGCCGGGAACCCACCTGGTGGGTTCACTCAAGTCGCACTTGGGAATGCCAAGAACCCACCTGGTGGGCTCATTTTAAATGTAGATTTTTCTTAGCGAATACAGGATCAAATAACGAAAAAATAAAGACAGTTGTATATTTTAACAAGATTAATAAGAATACGCCGTGGTTTCAAAATACAAGCATTTTTATATTCAATAAATTTTCGACCTCTTCCTAGATGCCGAGAACCCACGTGGTGGGTTCTATTTCAGGGGTGAAAAACCAAAGGCACGATTTTAAATATTTTCTAAAAATAATTATTTTTACGTTTTAGGACACGAAAATGAGTTCAAAATCGAGGCTTTTTAGTGTTCGGTATCAAAATAGACATAAACTAATACTTATTACTATGCGATTTCTGCTGCCCGTTTCTCTCACAGGCACTGACAGCTACATATTTCAGAAACTATTATCGCTACAGACTTGACATTTGGAATACATACTGCTAGCATTTTTCAATTGAATTGCCTGGACTACGATCCCCTTCGTGTTAGGTTTCTTTAAACCTCTAACATACAAAATGTCGATGAAACAAGTAAAAGCACCGACTTCCGAAAGTAATTTTAACTTTTTTGTGTTTTGTTTTTAATTAGTTTTTTTTTGCAACATTTTATTTGTATATCGTGTATGTATACCGTGAAATTTAAACGAGCCAGCTCATCTCAGTGTGAACACGGCCGCGCGAAGTACGGCAAGGGCACATCTATGATTTAAATCGATGTTGTATTTAAAATAACTGCACTACTTATGGTCGTTAACCTAACAAAATGTCATCAAATCCGTTTTTTGTTTGGTTTATTATGTTAAGATATCGATATCCATCACAGCTGCGGAGTATCGGTACCAAATTTAATCCGGTATTACAAGTGAAGGAATAGAATATGTAATTAATAGAGTTACTGGGTGGTTCACACAAAACCAACTGTCAAATAAACTACCTACAAATGCAATGTTTGTAATCATTAAAAAGTTTTAAAATGTTATTTAATAAAATCTAAAAGTAACAATAATTGCGATTACGTAAATTAAATTAAAAAAAAATTGCATGAAAATCTCACAAATGGTTGAACACCCCTGTCACGGGATTAGAGCGGGCGATTTTACTTTTTCAATTTTTTTTCATTTCTTGATTATTGCACTAACCTACCCTATTAGGACATGAAAATACCCCCACAGATAGCAAATATAGCGTTAATACCCCCTGAAAACTCTATTTTACCACTTATTTTAGGGTTTTAAATCTTAATCTCAAACCTAATGCCGAGAGCCCTCCAGGTGGGTTCACTTTTGCGCAAACGTAATGCCACTGACCCACCTGGAGGGTCCACTTGCAATATGTATGGTGGGATGGCACATGCGCACTATGAAACGGGGGTGGACTCGAATGTGTTAAGGGTCTTGTTACACCCCTTATTAGTTAAACCCTTGCCTAACCCTTCAGGTATTATTTGCATTGTTTTGATATGTAAGTTATATTTACTTCCAGATTCTACTACAACGAAATCTGGATGCCATGGGATGACGCTGACGATAAAATTCTCCTACCAAACACAATAGAAGAACGTATGCAACTGTGGTCTGATATGCACAACGGGACCATACCGAATTGTGTGGTACGGTCTATTACGTTGCTCAGGAATAGTGCTATTGATGCCCATGAGAAGCTGAGGCAACTCGACTCCTCGCTGTGTGAAGGGGATTTGGCGAATGACGATGGTAAGATTCAGATAACAGAAATAATAATTCCGATGTATAATTAAGTATACTCTATCTAGCTAATACAAGGAAGGAGTACACCTATATAATACTTAATAATATAACATGACGCCTGTAATATTCGATGGGCTAGGCAGAGGTGTACGGACGACGGCCAATCAAGCTATACAAAACCAGTTTATGCGGATCTCTCATTGTATAGGAAATCTATACAAAGCTAGGCCAAGTTTTAGGTACTGGAAATGTACAGCTTCATGTGCCGCCGTGTGTACCTAGTACCCACATTTCGCCAATTATGTTTAAGTCCATGTAATAGAAGGATACCCTAGTCCCATCAACCGGGCATAAATCCAGACTCCATGGCTTTAATGAGAAATTCCTGATGGATAACCTAATAACATTTTGCCCGACCTGGGAATTGCACCCAGGCCCTCGTGCTCAGCAGTCAAGCTTGCAACCACTAGACTAACGAGACAGTCGAGCATATTATGTTGACCATTATCTGTATCTATGTAATGTGTTGTGTATACAATATGTTAAAAAAAAGCTGTCCGATCCGTGAGGGTATTATTAATTATCAAGATTAGATACTAATTATGTAATTATATTTGGAGAACAAGTTAAAAAAATACCCCGCTGAAAATTAAATAAAATGTACTAAAATGAGGAAACTTATATGGCAACACACGGGCGCGAGTGGCGCTTCTGACGTCATAAAAAAACAATTGACGATCGAACATACTTACGCCGAAGATGGTGTTGTCACGTTTTAAAAGTTTGTTAGAATTTAGAGAAACTGCGATAATTTGGGACAAAAATAATGCATTTTAAAGTTCATTCATATTTTTACTTTCATGAATGTCATTGGTGCCCCTTTCGCATCGGACAGGGTTTTTTTTAACATATTGTATATTTTGTTGGGGATCATAATTGATCTCGTTTTCCCTTGGTATTTGTCAGTAGCAGCCCAGTGTTTGTTTGTGGTATGATACCCCTGTATCTTGGAAAGGTGTTAACCCGTTGGTCCTGTGACTAATTTATCTCTGGTCATGTCTGATTGCCATCATATCGGATTATGAGAGTATAGAAACTAAGAAGAAAGAGTGCACCTGTGTATAAGCGGACACGCTTGTGCACTATAGTACATTTTGATGTAAGTGGGGAAACTTTGTTATTGCATTCGAGCGCGGAATTAACACCCGAGCTACAGGCGAGGGTGTTATGGAGCCGAGAAATGCAGTAACAAATCCCCATGTACGCGTATCAAATGACATTTTTCAATACACCTTCGAAGAAATAAAATACTGGAACGGGAAGTATTTTTGTCAGGAATTATTATGAAACTATTATTTAATTTGCTTTTTTCCGCGCTTTGCTTTCGCCAGGTTGAAGGAGAAGCAAAGGTATGATGCCGCTATACAGCCTAATATGAAAAAAAGAAAATTCCAATTTTTTATTCAAATAAGTATTATCTGTTTTCAATAAGTAATCATGTTTATCTATGATATTCTATTTTTAAACACAATTGAATACTCGAAAAATATTTACGCCGTAAAAACGCATAACTATTTGCCGAGATTAAAAAAAAAGCAATCACCGCCGACTATAGCTATAGTCATTGAACCCATTTGGACTTATCTATGGATTTTTTTTTATTTCCGCACGGGTGTGGAAAAATATTAAAAATCCACACGTGAAATACATTGCATGTTGAACCTAATCGTAGTGCGATAAGAACCAGTTTTCGAGAAAGTGTTTTGAAAAAATATTTCCTTCGTACTCTACTTTTCTCCGCTGAGTTCAGTGGCTTTCATTCTTACCTACGAAAATAAAATAGCATTTTACATGATAATTATATTAATCACCAAAAATACTTAAAACAGTAATTAATTCTTGATTACAGATTCGCTTCTCCCGGCAAACTACATATCTCTGTGTGCGGAAATGAACGCGCGTTTGGACGGTCTGATGTCCAAGTGGACGCTGTATGAGAACTCGCTCATCAGGGAGCAGTATCTCGCTAGAGAACGGACCAAGTGGCAGAATAATAAGAGCAGGAAAAATGTAAGTAGCCACGTAAAAAAGTTGATTTAAGATGGAAACGCCAGAGAAATTCAAGTTTTCGTTTTTGGCAATTTGCTGGCCAGTATCAGGCTGTCATCATCATCATCATCATTTCAGCCGAAAGACGTCCACTGCTGGACATAGCCGCCCCCCCCCAAGTGTCGCCACATTGACCGGTCCCGTGCGACTCGCATCCAGCGGATCCCCGCAACCTTCACCAGGTCATCGGTCCACCTAGTGGGACGCCTTCCAACGCAACGTCTACCGGTGGCGGTCGCCACTTCAGAACTTTTCGGCCCCATCGGCCATCCCTTCTGCGAGCAATGTGCCCTGCCCTCTGCCACTTACGTTTAGCAATTCTTCGGGCTACGTCGGTAACTTTGGTTCTCTTGCGGATGTCTTCATTTCTGATTCGATCACGCAAGGAAATTCCGAGCATAGCCCTCTCTATTGCCCTTTGGGTGAATGCTAGGTTTAGGCTGTATGTTGACCAAAATATGATTCTCAACCGTAACACGTGCCTATACATAATCAGCCTATAATGTTCCCATTGCTGGGACACACGCTCTCCTCTCTATGAGAGGGCATGAGCTATAATCCACCACGCGGGTACAGTGCGGGTTGGTAGATGTCACATGTCTTCGAATTTTTGGTTCTAGGACATGCCGGTTTCCTCACGATGTTTTCCTTCACCGTTTTTAGAGCAGTGGTGATGAAATAAATTACACAAAGTAATGCGCCTGCCGAGGTTCGTACGCACGACTTACTGTTCGTAAATTGGGGCCGCCACCACTGGGCCACTGCTGCTAACACTTGGCCATCGCTGCTCACACACGTGCCTATGTATCTACAGAATTATAGTCATTAAAATCATCAATACAACTCTCTAAGTTTATTTAACCCATAATAGGAATAGTCATTTAATGCGATTATAGTTACCAATAACCCAATCCTCTAAGTTAATTTAATCAGATAGACCACCTAGGTGGCGTGAAAAAACCGGCGCTGTAGTACAGTGCAGTTGCCCGAGTACTGAATACAAACGCACCCACACAAAGGCATGGTGCGTGCGCGCGACCGCTTCAGGTTTGGCCTAAAGAGTGTAACAAGACCCTTAACGAAGCCGAAAGGCACTTGTTCTCCCCGTCATTGCGATCATTTTCTTGATCGAGACCATACCTTGGAACCTTCTAGTTACGGAGATATTGGGGGTCAAAGTTCCAACTTTTCCCACAAGTATTTTTTTAAATACATGTTTTGAATGTAAGATTTTTACTTTAAACACCTCCACGATCCCCGTATTAGGCAATCCATCCATCAGCACAATGTTTTGAGTGCGTTACATTCAGTTCTACAGAAAAACGTGATTGAAATGTGTTGCTGGGAAACGACTTTTTTTTGGGGTGATACCCAAAAAAGTCGTTTCCCAGCAATAATTTTTGCGTAGAGTTATTTAGTGTACATAATGCTTGGTTGACGGCTTCGTGAAAGATCCTGTTACACCCTGTATGTGGGCCCCAAACTGACTGAAAGATCATGTCGATAACCCGCCACCTGCGTTACCTTGCGGAGCCGCAACGACATCACCACGGTCCGCCATTGCGAATGGACGACACTGCCGATATAGTACGGAATTTTTCATTACCTAGATTTCTGTTCCTTTTCTAGGTAGTAGCCCTCTGGGAAGGTGGCTCAATATTCGAGTTTGGCGACATAGCAAAGTTCCTGGCCTCACACCTGACGAGCGAGTACCACCTCAGCATGATGACGTCTGCCGAGGATGCCTTGGCGCTGGAGCCTGAGGAGCTGGTGGTCTGCAGCCGGAGTCATGAAATGCCCGATGTGCCGCTGTCCAATATCAACATTACTAGTTTCAACGGTACAGTAACTAAAGTCATACATAAAATGGCGCGGGCTTGGCAGAAACTACAAAATGCTAGCTGCTCGGATTTTTATTCCAGGTGTTATACAGGTTGGCGCTTTGCATCCTGGTCAAATTCAATGAGGTATCCTCTAGGTTTACACTTACCGATTTCCGTAAAAAATAAAAACAATCCTACCCTTTTTAGTATCGATTCGGGCGAGAATCATTAGTATAGATATCTCCTTGAATTTGACCAGGATGCAAAGCGACGGCCTGTTTAATAAACGCAAGACATCTAGCATGGTGTTTAGGACCATGAAACTAAACAACTATTGACATAATAAATATGACCTCTTGAAATAGCAAAAAAAAATGGACTTTCATCTATAGTTGACCTGATCGAAATTATGAATTTACAAAGTCAGAGAGCAAAAGTTTTTCAGTTTCATGGTCTTTATGTTTCCAGTTATTATGTTACACTTTGTGTAAGTGTATTTTAATCTTTTTGCTTTAAATCTGGGCCTGCACTGCCTCGGTGATCCAGTAGTCGCAAACGAAACTGTGAGCATACAATCCTGGGTTCGATTTCTAGGTCGTACATAGTGTTATTGGGTTTTCCATCAGGAATTAAGTATCAGCAGCCACCGAGTCTGGAATTGTGCACTGTTACTAGTATAATATTGCAATACTGCATTATTCAATCTATCCATCACAACATTCTATGTGTGTCACATTGAGTCCTACCGTAAAACGTGATTTTTCACCCAGTAAAAAGTCTTGTCCCAGCAAAAATGTTTGCATTGGATTACATAGCTTGATGTACAAAATGCTTGGTTGACGGCTTCGTGAAGGGTGTACATCTTGTATGTTTGATTGCAGACGCTACCCTAGAAGCCTCCGACATGCGCTCGTGCATGCTCATGCTGTCGGACGAGTGTCGGCTCCGCAAGCTGCGCCTCCTGTGCTCCGCCGTCAACACAGTCATCGTGATGAGATGCGGCTCACTGCATGTCATGAGCTGCGTTATACAGGACCAGTCCAGTAGCTCACAGGTAATTGGTACTTGCTGTGTATACCGGAGACTTAAATAATTATGACAAAACAAGTCGAACCGGTCAATGTAATAAACAATTTCTATGTTATTGTTTTTCAATGCGGCGACACTTGGGGGAGGCCTAAATCCAGCAGTATTTAGGCCTCCCCCAAGTGTCGCTGTCGGACGTCTTTCGGGTGAAATGATGATGATGAATGATGAAGTCGCACCGGTGTGGTGACTGAAAAGTTATATGGTAGTCGGTTGTCATGGTATGTGATAGATATGCGAACGTAGGTAACAAGTGAAACAACGGGTGGCTGGAAACACACTGACTATATTTGTCGAGTAACATTACTTATAATAGGAGTGGATGCAACCACCCTCATATTTGCATAATATATAACATTCCTCCCTCTAGCTTGACAAATACACGCGCAAAGAATACACTTACAAAGGATATTTATTTTAATAAAACCTCTTATAATCTACTCTAGGTACGGGCCGAAACAGTTTCCCGGCACCCCGTTGCCTTTCTGTCTGGGCTTGCTGTTGTGAGGGTGACCCTTCTTGTACATTCTCATCAGTTACTTCTGATGCCTCATAAAATTCTTCATCTTCTGTTGACTTTTCAGACTGCGATGTCCTGTCCTCTGTCCCCTCTCTCTCCTCACCACCTCTGACTGTTGGACCTTTGTCCACCGTTGAACTTGGACACGGCGAAACAGTGGTTTCTTGTGGGGAGATGTCTTCTAGTTCAATGGGGCAGTCCACTGTTTGTTGGGGAATGTTGCCCGTACCTTTATATAGCAATAATTGATTTTTATGTTTTTTAATAGTATAAGAAGTTATCCAATCTCTAACAATGTATATAACCTTGCCAATTCTTTTAACTATAATACCTTTGTTCCATGATTCCTGATTATTTACATTATGTTTTTTATACAATATTAAGTCACCGGCCTTGAATATTTTTTGTAATCTTCTGTTATGAGCTTTAGACTGCAAACACTGTTTGTTTTCGACGTGTCTAGCGAGAGTGACAGATGCCAGCGGTGGCGGTATCGGGTTTATTAAATCAAATCGCGATCGCAATTTATGTCCAAAAACTAACTGGGCCGGCGAACATCCCGTTGTGGAATGTATGGAATTTCGATAATCAAACAGATATTTACTCAACTTGTGGTTTATGGTTTTACCATTGTGACCACTTAATAAGCATGATTTGATCCCCTTCTTAACCACTTTCACGTAACTTTCAGCCTGTCCGTTACTTTCCGGATGGTAAGCGGGCGACGTCACATGCGATATACCGTTAGATTTACAAAACGATTTGAACTCTGCTGAAGTGAATTGCGCACCATTATCACTAACTATCGTGTGTGGCAAGCCAAATCTCGCCATGTACTCGTATAATTTGCTAAGCAGTGATAATGTCGACGTACTCGCTCCCATGTCATACGCTTCCACCCATTTAGTGTACGCATCCACAATTACTAAATACGAACGATTATAAATAGGCCCGAGAAAGTCAATGTGGATTCGATGAAACGCCCGCGGGGGGTGTGGCCAACGCGCCAGCGGCGCACGCGCCGGTGATTGTCTAAGTTGTAAACAAACCTCACAACCTGCAATCATTTTCTCTACGGCATTATCTATCCCGGGAAACCAGAACCTGCTGCGAGCCTCTGCTTTTGTTTTGACAATACCCAAATGCGATTTATGAAGCTCTAATAATAATTTTGACCTTATTGATTCTGGAATAACTACTTTGTGACCCCGCATAATGCAACCGCTTTCTAAAGACAACTGCGTTTTACATAAAAAATACGGTTTAATAAAATTATTTGGTAATCGTTTTGGCCAACCATTTACAATATATAATATGACCTTGCTTAAAATTTCATCTTTACATGTTTCATTACGAATTTCATCGAGTGTGACCGGTAAACTACCATCTGTAACAAAGTTAATATACGAAGCGCGATCTTCTACGGGCTTAAGACTGCCACCTCTGTCGGCCTCGTGGCCACACTCCTCCCTCGCCGCTGACGACTCCTCGTCGGGCAAGCTAGCGCGCGACAAATAATCAGCGCTGTTGTCAGCGCTCCGTATATATTCTATTTTGTAATTATAGCCGCTAAGGAACATCGCATAACGCTGCAATCTGTTAGCGGAGACTTCTGGAATACCACGATACGGACCAAAAATCGACAACAGGGGCTTGTGATCTGTACGGAGTACGAACGGGACCGCCCTTCCGTACAAATATTGGTGAAAACGCCGCACTCCGAATATAATTGCTGTGGCCTCCTTCTGGATTTGTGAATATCTCCTTTCTGCAGCATTCAGTGTCCGAGAGGCAAACGATACGGGACATTCCACTCCATCAGATTCTATCTGAGACAATATTGCTCCTAACCCACTAGGTGACGCATCAACAGTTAAAATTATTTTAGCATTCTGATTGTAATGAGCTAGTACTTGATCAGAAGCCAAGCATTTTTTTATTTCATTGTATGCATTGTTATGTTCGTCATCCCATTTCCATTTACTACCCTTTTGTAACAATGAATAAAGCGGACTCAATATTGAGGACGCGTTGGGAACGAAGTTTCTGTAATAGTTGACTAATCCAAGGAATGACTGTAATTTGTTTACGTTTGTTGGGGTAGGTGCATCGACAATAGCTTTTACTTTTTGTTGAGATTTTTTCAACCCATTTTTGTCGATGGTATAACCTAAGTATTCAATTTGATCTTCGAAAAATGCACATTTATCCTTACGAAGTGTCAGCCCTGCATCTTGTAGCCTTTGTAAGACTGCACTTAGCCTTTCTAAATGTTGTAATTTACTTTCCCCCGTAATACAAATGTCATCAAGCATGCACATAACACCGTCTAACCCCGACAGCAAGCATTCCATTGCCCGTTGAAATATAGCGGGAGCGCTAGCGAGACCGAAAACTAACCTCGTGTACTTAAATAGTCCGCGGTGGGTATTGATGCAAGTTACCTCTTGGGATGCTTCATCTAATAAAAATTGTGAATAGGCTTGCGTCAAATCTAGCTTACTGAACTGCTGCCCGCCATGTAATTTCGTGAATAGTTCTTGAGCAGTTGGTAAAGGGTACTGTTCTACAACCAATTGTTTATTCACACTAACAGAATAGTCAACGCACAGTCTAACAGACCCATCTCGCTTCAATACAGGCACGATTGGTGACGCGTAATTCGAATGCTGAACCGGTTTGAGAACACCTATACGTATCAATCGATCTAGTTCACTGTTTATCTTATCTCTGAGAGCAAATGCAATCGGACGCGCTTTAAAGAAAACCGGTTTCGCGTCGTCTTTTAATTGCAACTTCACTTGATATTTTGTAAACATTCCTAGCTCGTCTGAGAAAACTTTCGGATATCGTGATTTTAACTGTTCGGCGATGTTATCAGATTGACTTAAAAAATGTACTTGCAACATTTGCAACTTAAACAGACATATGAAATCACGACCTAAGATAGGAGGGCCGCCGTCGCGTATCACGTGTATATTTATTTCATGTGTTTTATCCGAATAGGTGACAGGCAATTTTACAGTTCCTAAACAATGAATTACACGTCCCGTGTACGTGAACAATTGGTCGCTCGTCATTGATAATGGTACACTTTCAAAATATTTCCGATACGTTATTTCCGAAATCGCTGTGACCGCCGATCCGGTATCGATTTCGAATTTTATCCTAACGCCCTGTAGTGAAACGAATAACGTCATAGGTTCTCCCTTATAAGAACATATTTTATTTATTTTACCGTCATCATCACTCTCGTTCGACTCGCCGGTACCTACAAAATTTATTTTTTTACACATTCGGCGTAGATGGCCTTTTACGTTGCACTTTTTACACGTATAACTAGCAAACCGACACTGCGACGTTTTATGGTTTTTATATCCGCACACCGCACACACTTCTTTAACATTTTGTTCTTTAGCACTGGGTCCGTTAGCCGCACGCGCGATCTTGAACAGGGACTCGCTCGGCGGCTGTCCCTGCGCCGACGCCAACAACGATGATGCAGCTGCTCCCTTACGTGCACTGCGCACGCTCTCCGCCAGCTCCACAGCTTTCGCCAGTGTGAGATCCTGAAGGTCACGCGCAAACAGCTTGTCTTTCTCCGGCCCCGGTTGCATTCCCATGACAAACCGGTCACGAAGCGCCTCTTCCACGTTCAGGAACCCGCAATGCGTTGTAAGCCCACGGAGCCTCGCGGCCCACTGATTGTAGGTTTCTTCTGCGTCTTGTGTAGCAGCATAAAATTTGTACCGCTCCCCAAAACCACATTTTTTCGGGGTAAAGTGCTTGTCGAAGAGTGCCAAAATGTCTTCATATGGCACTTGTGTTACATCTTTAGGTAACGCCAGATCAGCCGCTAGTTGGTAAGTGCTGTCCGTGAGTGCGCTCAGCAATATCGCCCGCCTTTTCACACCTGATGAATCCTTTGCATCGTCGATGTCGTTCGCAATAAACCATTGAGAAATTCTTTGTTTGTAATTTTGCCACGTATGGATATTGTGGTCAAAACTAGATAAAATTCCGAAATGAGACATCTTTTTGTCTTTTTTTTAATCGCGGGTACTCGTCGCCACTGATAGATATGCGAACGTAGGTAACAAGTGAAACAACGGGTGGCTGGAAACACACTGACTATATTTGTCGAGTAACATTACTTATAATAGGAGTGGATGCAACCACCCTCATATTTGCATAATATATAACAGTATGGAATGAGGAATGTTCGTGAGGAAAGTCTTGAGTATGAATCTGGATGGCTATAAGAGTAAAAGAAGACCAAAGGAACGATGGATGGAATGTGTAAGAGCGACGCCACACGATGCGTTAATGGTGCTAATTAATTCGAGCTATAGGGTAGGGAGCACTTGCGGTGCGGCACCGCAGTAGTGTTTACAGCATTGCGGCGTTCGATACAATACTGCGGTGGCGGCACGATGCACTCCGGCGGTCCCCGCCTCTAGTCGCAGGTCACGGCACGCGCACGGCGGCCCATCGCACCGTGTGACGTCATAGTGATTTGTATATTGGATGACGTTGCGGCACCGCACCGCGCCATTAACGCATCATGTGGCCTCACTCTAAAGGATGATATTGGTAAAAAAGGAGGTGACTCATGAGATGACACGGGCTCAGTGCTATTTGGTGGGTGTCACATATCTTTGACATTTTCGCTTGCTCGTTTCTTTTCCGCACGATGTTTTATTTCACTATTTGGGGGTTGGTGATGAAATAATTTACACCAAGTCAAGTGCTGGCCAGCCTGGGTTTGAACCTACGACATAATTCATGTCGTAAATCCCTAATTACCCAACTACGGCGAAGCAAAACGGAGAGTTAGGATTTTAACCCCTATGTAATGTATGTATGGTATGTACGTTCATCTGTTCCCTCATAACTTCTAAACTACTTATCAGTATTTGACAAATGAAGTTTCGTTGGAAGCGCCTTGATCGTCCGCTGGTAGGTATTGTAACGAGGCTTTTGAGATCGTTACATATTTAGTAATTTTTCGGCATTAGTTTGAAGGCACAATCGTGGTGTTGCCATTTAATTAAATTTCTTGGATCGATTTATAGAGCGGTAACACTGATTGAACTGTCAGATGACAGAAATTGAATTTGACGTTTCCGGCAGTTTGTCACTTTCCGACCGATAATTTTGGAAGTCAGCCATATTTTGCGATGCTGGTTAAAATCTAAATTTTATTCGTTTTTCCAATGGCATCCAGACCCAGGAATGGCGGTCTTGTAATCCTCTTTGAGGAATTCATTTAGTCATAGTTCGATTTTCATGGAGATTAGACACTACCTACGGGAAATAAAAATAGACCTATATTACAGTATCATCACCCCAAGATGAATGTACTCACTTTTAAAACAAAATCCCGTGCACACGATATCCATATCTGTTCACCACCCTTACTACTATTGGTCAGCACAAAGAGAGTCGGACCAATAGCAGTTAAACAAAAAAAAAATATGCTAACTATTTACATTATCTTTTGTTTTACAACAATTCTCAGGCTCTGTTAATGATCAGAGATGTCTGACCACCCTTTTTTGACTAATAGAAATAACACAAAAAAAGGACCAAGGAGAAATAGTTTTTAACTAAGCACTTCTATAGCGGCCGGATGCTGCAAGCAAAAATAGTCCATAAGATGATCAGATTCATCTTGGGAAGATTGTACACAATATGACCACGGGCTGTACTCTGACTGAACTACCCTCTGAATATTTACTTGTTTCATACTTTTTCGAGCGTCATTTTTTTCGTCGAGTTTTCGATTTTGAACTTACTTTTTTTTCCGCTCACAATAAAGACAAGTTTTTTCTACATTTTTGTTTCAGAGCGATTTCGCTCAAGGTATTGTCGCGATGTCAGGAGCGAAGATCCTTCTAGAAGACTGCACGTTTGACAACTTTTATTCTGGAATCGTCGTACACAAAGGAGCACAGGTAAATTAATTCAAATCTATACTAATATTATAAAGAGGTAAAATTTTTTTGTAAGGGGGGGCTAATCTACGGAACCAATTTTAAAAATTCTTTCACTCGCAGAAAGCTACATAATTCTTGAGTGCTCATGCATATTAACCGAGCTATCACAATTTTTGCGGGCGAAGTGTCCATAATTTCTGTGTTGCCACTGCAAATATAAGTCGCCACTTGCAAGGCGACCGCATGGGTCGATATTCATGGTTAAGCAAGGCTTGCTGAGGTCGGCCTGAAGATGAGTAAACATCGTCGTCGGGAAGTACGTTAAGCAGGTGACGCCGGCTGGGTCTTATAATATGATTCGTTGTAGCCCGTGACCTTCGCTTGTGTGAAATTATTATAAAAATATGACTCCCTGTTTGAATCAGATTTAATTAACAATTTCAAGGGTTTTAATTTTTTTGCACGTGACCTTAATTTTTTGTTAATAACATTAATTAGTCTAAGTTACTCCATATACCGTGAGCTATCTGCCAGTAAAAGTCCCGTCAAAGTCGGTCCAGTCGTTACGGAGATTAGCTGGAATAAACAGACAGACAAAAATAAAATAAAAATGTTTTTTTTTTTTTAAGTACTGTGTACTTTCTTCCGCATTCAGTAAAAAGCTGTTATTTTGAAATTACAAACAGATACTTCAGTTTTATTTATTTGTAGAGACTAGCTAGTGAAATCAGTCATTTGGCAATACGCTTGTATTCCCAAAGGCCTGATTCCGCTACTTCTAAGATATTATAAAGAGGTAAAGTTTGTGAGGTTGTACGGGGTAATCTCTGGATCTACTGAACCGGTTTTGAAAATTCTTTCACTAATAGGAAGCTCCCCCCGAGTGCCGAATTTCCGATAAAAACGCGAGCGAAGCCGCGGGCAACAGCTAGTTGATAGATAGATACATACATAAACTCACACCCACTTCTCATGGAGGTGGGTAGAACCGACAGACCGCCACCGACGATCCTCATATTTATTTTGCTACTTCGATGTATAGCGAGACGTTATCCATTTATGGTCTGAAATTCAACAACGTAATTAAAAACTTACAGGTGGAGCTAAGAAACTGTAAAATCCGGAACTGTGGCGTCGGCATACAGATGTACTCTGGATCACAAGTTGAACTGAGCGAGACGACTATAGAACAATGCAGCGAACAGTGCATACGGTGTGAGATCGATATGTCTCTGGAAACAGGCGCTGGCAAACATACGGGTGTCAATGGGTAAGGATTTCATCTTCATTATCATTTACGTTTTAAAGTGGCGCTTCCATGATAGCCCGCGAAATACAAATTTTTCTTACGTTTTTCGTGAGCGTCAGGTTGTATGTTGATTAAAGTATGATTTGCGACCGTAAAAATTATTTTTATTAAATATGTCGGCAGCTAATAGACTTAGTGTGCTCAGATTACCCTCAAATTGTAGCAAAATTCGTTATTTTTACTAAAGTACGGAACAAAGATACTTGAAAAACGCTTACCTAAGGTAGTTTTTTCGAAAAAACTGAAACAAGTGTCAAAATTTCGCAGTTTTTCGAGCACCATTTATGCGCACTTCGTCTTATTCGCACTTCGTCCCGCGTTAAAAAATCATCCTATTCGCAGTTGGTCCCATTCGCAGTTAGTCCCATTCGCAGTTATTCCTATTCGCGGTTGGTCCCATTCGCAGTTCGTCCCGTGGAAATCGTTTTTAAGGGAGAGGTAGGTTTATATGTCCAAAATGGATAGGGATAGTAGATAAATTGTAATAAAACATCCAATTTCAATAATTCGCGGGACGAAGTGCGAATAGGACGAAGTGCGCATAACCCCACAGGGTTTTCAACTTGGGTGTTAACTACTGTCAAGGGACCTAACAACATATAAAAAAATCGTAGTTACATGCGCGTTTGCGATGTTTACCTTTTTTGTGTTGATATTGACTGGCATTAATATAAGAATTACCTACTTACGAAGAAGGTACTCGTAAATAAACTTGGCTGAGTTGGTTAGGCATGTGATGTGTCTTACTTCGCCTCTTAAATTTAATTCAATAGTTAATTTCTTGTTTCAGAGTCGAAGGATTAATAGTGAATAGTAATTGTAAGATCGGCGCCGGGAACCTACAGAAAGAAGTACTAGTGGTCCAGCAAGACATCAGTATATGAAGTAATGTTTACATGCAGACGAGTAATGGTATTTATATCTCTGTTAGTCATAATAATATGAAATTAAATTGTATTCTACGCCATTTTAATGTTTTGGGGACAATATTTTTAGTAATGAACAAATTTTTATAGATGTCTGTCTGGTTTACCTAAATATCTCTTTACGATTTCTTTAATAAGAAAAACCTCTCTAACTTTTGAATCAAAGGTCTATTTTTCTGCGCGCTTTATTTATTACAAGCTTTTGCTCGCGGCTTCGCTTCCGTTATGTACGGAAATAAACCCAGTGGAACGTTTTAAATGTAGCCTATGACACTCTGAGATAATGTAGCTTCCCATTAGTGATAGACTTTTCAGAATCAGATCAGTAATTTCGAAGATTACCCCCTACATACAAACTTACGAACAAATGTTTACCTCTTTATAATATTATTATAGATATAGATTTATTAGAGCCTCAGCTGCCAGCGGAGAACATATAGACGGCAGCACTAATTAGATACACCTGAAATAAGAAATAAATTAAATTAAATGATCAAAACCGGGTCGAAATCCGTTGTTGTTTATTTTTATCCGATTGCGACGAAGCCCAAAAGGAGGATCATTAATAATAATAAATGTATTGAAATACGTTGTTAACTCGTCTATTTCCCGATGTATTTATAATGTTTATTATATTCGACTTATCTTCTTAGAAAACGATGTACTCTGTAGTTTGTTTTTTTTTTTTTTTTATATTCATGTACATAATACTCCCTAACCGGGAGCATTCTCCTATAATTGTAACATTTCATATTCTCTTGTTTCTGTACAAATCGAATCTTGGATTTTTATACTACAGGAACTAATATCGAATGCTCGCGGTAAGGGAGCATCGTACTGGCCAAAATTTCCATAATAAATTGTTATTTTGTAAAGAATTTGGAATAGTAATATTTATTTTTAATGGTATAAAAGAGTAATATTTGAAGATTGACATTCGATCTAAAATATGTAAAATAAGCATCATTTTAACCTTTAAAATTGATCCACCGTACTTTGGTTGCGAGAAAAAGGGTTTACAGAAGACTGAACTATTTGCTTTATGAGCGAGCGAGATAATAATGGGTGTTAAAAGACTCTTAACGAAGCCGAAAGACACTTAAGGTAGAGGCAAACTGGGCCCACGCACGCAATGTATGCAACGCATTATGATATCTGGACTCTTTTATATGAAAAAATATGCAATAGAAACACACTTATAGGTATCAAAATAGTGGTCTTAGAGTCAAGATTAATAATAAGTAGGTTTTATTGATACAAACTACAAAATTATTGGTAAAAACTTAGCTAAAACAAATCTTTTACTGATATTCAACCCATATTCTCAAGTTTACATTTTTTTTACGTACTTAAAACTAGTTGTCGTAATTTAGTTTTCACATAATATGCCGATTCTGTATAGTTTCAGCTATACACACGTATTTTTTATTTTGATGTAGCTGCAGTAGTTTACGAGATATTAGTTGATGCCCATTTATCGGCGTGCGCAATAGGTTTATGGTTACGTCAGGACACGGGAGGTGCGTAGGGAGCGCTCGCTCGGGCATTCGACTGGTTATCGTATGCAACGCAATCACAAGCCTCGTACGCAACGTCGACCTGCGATGTCCAGATCAGCATGGAAAGGTGGAGGGGATGTTCGTGCCACGCGTGTGAACAGTGTGTTTCTAGAACTTACGCGTAGCACGTCATAAATCATCCTCAAAGTCGCTATCAGAATCTGAAAACATGAATTGAATATGACGCATGACAAAAAAAAAACAAAACATGACGCACTAGTGCACCTTCTGAGAAATTGCAACAGCGTCTGATGCCAATTTACGTTGCATACACGGGACAAATGTGCACACCAAGTCTCCCACGTTGCATCGTATATGTTGCGTACGTGAGCCTCTCTACCTTTATGTTCTCTCCGTCATTGCGATCATTTGTTTGCTCTAGTAATACTATTTTTTTTTTGCACGAGTTAGGCCATATCTGGGAACGTTCTAAGGTCGTTCTTCGTGAAGGTTTCGTTTACACCTTGTATTATTCAAATTTTATTGTCAACGAAACAGATATAACGAACGAATAACGAATCAGTTTTTGGACGCGGTAAAGCGATTCTAATGATTTAAAACTTTGATTATGTACAAATATTTCGTATAAACATTAAAATATGTATAAAGCAATAATTGTAGGTTATAGTAAATTGTGTAGTTGATTGAGCAGCTTTAACTAACTCTGGTAAACAGTGTCTTTTATGTTAACTCTAGGATGTATTTAGTTTAGTTGGAATCTCTTCCATTTTATGTTTTTATGTTCCAATAAAATAGTTTAGTAACTCGACTTGTATTTTTATTTATTACACCACCGAAGCAGTATTCATGGCCAGTTGATAGCAATACGCCCGCTCGATATTACATGGGACTTATATGTACATAACCTCTGTCAAACTTATTCATTACAGTCAGTTTTGGTTTGAAAATAGGGTATATGCAAGATTGCCGTACATTGATTACGAATTACTTAAAAAAATTGTTTAAAAGGCTAATTGAAATCATTTACCATTTTTATTAATATAATATGTGAAGTCATATATCATATTTATACTACTATTTAGGATTAAACACTGAAAACAATCATGTTTTGGGTATTTATTAAAATAAAACGGCAATGCCGCATTTTATTTTTCACTTTGCTACCAAAATCGCAACGGGGAGAGATGGGGCAGGTAGGGATCTATTTTATGTTTGTCTGTCATGGTAATGAAGGTTGATTTTAAAACATTTTTATTTTATTTTCCTTTTATATATTCTAAATCAGGAAGGAGGTGTGGTCTAGATAACTTCGTGTAAAGCCTCAGTGCATTCCAAAAAAAAACATTCTAAACCATATTAAACCGCTAAGTGTGGTTTTAAATCGTTTTAAACCAAAAAGACGGTTTAAAACAAAATGGTTTAAAACGTTTAAAAATCGTTTTGCATCTCTATCCATGACTATCGCGGCCATTCATGTCAGGACTTTGGCATTCATGGCAGATTGACAGACGGACTGATCGACAGACTGACCGGCAGACTGATTGACAGTCAGACTGGTAGACAGACTGACAGACAGACTGGCCGACAGACCGGTAGACAAACTGACCGACGGACTGACAGACGGACGGGTCGACAGACTGATTGGCAGAAAGATTGACAGACGGACTGATCGACAGGCCGGTAGACAGACTGACCGACAGACTGATAGACAGACTGACCGAACTAATAGACGGACGGGTCGACAGACTGACAGACTGACTGACAGACCGGTAGACAGACTGACCGACTGATCGAGAGATAGACAGAGAGACAGACTGGCAGACTGATTGAAAGACAGACTGACAGACAGGCTCACAGACAGACTGATCGACAGACTGACAGACTGACTGCAGACAGCAGACTGATAGACAGATTGAAAGACAGACTGATAGACAGACTGACAGACGGACAGATCGACAGACGGACATACAGACTGTGGCAGACAGATTGACTGGCAGACTGATTGAAAGACAGACTGACCGACAGACATACTGGTAGACAGACTGACCGGCAGACTGATTGACAGTCAGACTGGTAGACAGACTGACCGATAGACTGGTAGACAGACTGGCCGACAGACCGGTAGACAAACTGACCGACGGACTGACAGACGGACGGGTCGACAGACTGATTGGCAGAAAGATTGACAGACGGACTGATCGACAGACTGACCGACAGGCCGGTAGACAGACTGACCGACAGACTGATAGACAGACTGACCGACAGACTGATAGACGGACGGGTCGACAGACTGACAGACTGACTGACAGCCAGACTGACTGACAGACCGGTAGACAGACTGACCGACTGATCGAGAGATAGACAGAGAGACAGACTGGCAGACTGATTGAAAGACAGACTGACAGACAGGCTCACAGACAGACTGATCGACAGACTGACAGACTGACTGCAGACAGCAGACTGATAGACAGATTGAAAGACAGACTGATAGACAGACTGACAGACGGACAGATCGACAGACGGACATACAGACTGTGGCAGACAGATTGACTGGCAGACTGATTGAAAGACAGACTGACCGACAGACAGACTGGTAGACAGACTGACCGACAGATTGATTGACAGACAGACTGGTAGACAGACTGACAGACAGACTGGTAGACAGACTGACCGACAGACCGGTAGACAGACTGACCGACGGACGGATCGACATACTGACTGACAAACAGATTGACAGACAGATTGACAGACAGATTGATAGACAGACTGACAGACAGACTGGTAAACAGACTAACTGACAGACCGGTAGACAGACTGACCGAAAGACTGGTGACAGACTGACTGACAGATCGAGAGACAGACAGGCTGATCGACAGACTGACAGACAGACCAACAGACTGACTGCAGACAGGCAGACTGACAGACAGATTGAAAGACAGACTGGTAGACAGACTGGCTGACAGACCGGTAGACAAACTGACCGACACACTGACAGACGGACGGGTCGACAGACTTACAGGCAGACAGATTGACAGACGGACTGATCGACAGACTGACAGACAGACTGGTAGGCAGACTTACCGACAGACCGGTAGACAGACTGATCGACAGACCGGTAGACAGACTCACCGACAGACTGACCGACGGACGGGTCGACAGACTTACAGGCAGACAGATTGACAGACGGACTGATCGACAGACTGACAGACAGACTGGTAGGCAGACTTACCGACAGACCGGTAGACAGACTGATCGACAGACCGGTAGACAGACTCACCGACACACTGACAGACGGACGGGTCGACAGACTTACAGGCAGACAGATTGACAGACGGACTGATCGACAGACTGACAGACAAACTGGTAGGCAGACTTACCGACAGACCGGTAGACAGACTGATCGACAGACCGGTAGACAGACTCACCGACACACTGACAGACGGACGGGTCGACAGACTTACAGGCAGACAGATTGACAGACGGACTGATCGACAGACTGACAGACAGACTGGTAGGCAGACTTACACCACCTATGAGCTAATGATGCTTGAAATAAATGTATTTTATTTTATTTTATTTATTTATTTTCCCTATTGGTTGACAGTATGACAAACAGCACAAAAACAAAACCGCCAAAAGTGGAGAAATTTGGCAGAGATCTTCACTCAGCATTGGGTGGCCAAAGATTGAGAAGAAGAACGATGGCCAACATATAGATGTACCGGATACAAAAGAGGAAAGTGTTCTCAATTTTTCATTACGATAATATTATTTGCGTACTATTATTACCACACGGGTTGATGTTCAAGGCAGCGCTTACAAACAAGGTCGGTGTGTGAAGGGGATTCAATACAAATCGAGATTAGTGGTCCCGGCTGCCATTCGTAGATCATTGACAGTCGTTACAGGTAGTCAGTGGCCTGAAAGTCGTCCACCAGTCTCATCAGTACCTACCAGTCTTACCTTGGGTTGTAGAGGTCAGATAGACAAGGCAGTCGCTCGATGTAAATACAGGTATTCAGCTGCATCCGGTTAGACTGGAAGCCGACCCGTTTTTTTTATAAAAAGCTTTTGACACAAGTTACGGTCAAATGTGATTCTACCTACAGTATATGAGTATACCTACCTTGGCGAGTTTATTGACACAAAAATACCGCTAAAAATATCATACTTAATCTCCAAATTAATTAGTAGTCAATTTAAAAGGTTCAACACAAAACAAAAACATCGACCGTTAGTCATAAAAAATCCCGTGCGTGTGAACTGAGGGACCACACTGGTATTTCGCAAAATAGAAATAGTAGGATTTAGTATAGTGGTCTATAAACAATTGTAGAACACGTCAAATGATAAAAAATCAAAACCCGACCAAGACAAAGACCGGTTCCAGGACACAAGGGATATTGGCGCCAACCAGCGCTCTCCGGACAATGTCGTTGAAAGCATGGGTAGAACAAATCTGGGAATTTGTAAACAAATATATTAAAGTAATTTTTGGCCACCACAGGATGTCGTTCAATCTGTCTATCAGTCAGCCTGTCTGCAGTCAGTCTGTCGGTCAGTCTGTCTGTCAGTCTGTCGTTTAATTTGTCTACCAGACTGCCTGTCTGTCAGTCAGTCTTTTAGTCTGTCTGTCAGTCTGTCTTTCAATCAGTCTGCCAGTCTGTCTCTCTGTCTATCTCTCGATCTGTCGGTCAGTCTGTCTACCGGTCTGTCAGTCAGTCTGTCTACCAGTCTGTCTGTCAGTCGGTCGGGCAGTCTGTCTATCAATCTGTCAGCCTGTAAGTCTGTCGACCCGTCCGTCTGTCAGTGTGTCGGTCAGTTTGTCTACCGGTCTGTCAGCCAGTCTGTCTACCAGTCTGTCTTTCAATCTGTCTGTCAGTCTGCCTGTCTGCAGTCAGTCTGTTGGTCTCTCTGTCAGTCTGTCGATCAGCCTGTCTGTCTCTCGATCTGTCAGTCAGTCTGTCTACCAGTCTTTCGGTCAGTCTGTCTACCGGTCTGTCAGTTAGTCTGTTTACCAGTCTGTCTGTCAGTCTGTCGATCAGTCCGTCTATCAATTCTTTTGTCAACCTGTCTGTCAGTCAGTCTGTCGACCCCTCCGTCTGTCAGTCTGTCTACCGGTCAGTCGATCAGTCTGTCTATCAATCTGTCTGTGAATCTGTTTGTCAGTCAGTCTGTCAATCCGTCCGTCGGTCAGTCTGTCGGTCAGCCTGTCTACCGGTCTGTCGGTCAGTCTGTCTACCAGTCTGTCTGTCAGTCTGTCTACCAGTCTGTCTGTCAATCAATCTGTCGGTCAGTCTGTCTACCAGTCTGTCTGTCGGTCAGTCTGTCTTTCAATCAGTCTGCCAGTCAATCTGTCTGCCACAGTCTGTATGTCCGTCTGTCGATCTGTCCGTCTGTCTATCAGTCTGTCTTTCAATCTGTCTATCAGTCTGCTGTCTGCAGTCAGTCTGTCAGTCTGTCTGTGAGCCTGTCTGTCAGTCTGTCTTTCAATCAGTCTGCCAGTCTGTCTCTGTCTATCTCTCGATCAGTCGGTCAGTCTGTCTACCGGTCTGTCAGTCAGTCTGGCTGTCAGTCAGTCTGTCAGTCTGTCGACCCGTCCGTCTATCAGTCTGTCGGTCAGTCTGTCTATCAGTCTGTCGGTCAGTCTGTCTACCGGCCTGTCGGTCAGTCTGTCGATCAGTCCGTCTGTCAATCTTTCTGCCAATCAGTCTGTCGACCCGTCCGTCTGTCAGTCCGTCGGTCAGTTTGTCTACCGGTCTGTCGGCCAGTCTGTCTACCAGTCTGATTGTGAATCAGTCTGCCAGTCAATCTGTCTGCCACAGTCTGTATGTCCGTCTGTCGATCTGTCCGTCTGTCAGTCTGTCTATCAGTCTGTCTTTCAATCTGTCTATCAGTCTGCTGTCTGCAGTCAGTCTGTCAGTCTGTCGATCAGTCTGTCTGTGAGCCTGTCTGTCAGTCTGTCTTTCAATCAGTCTGCCAGTCTGTCTGGCTGTCAGTCAGTCTGTCTATCTCTCGATCAGTCGGTCAGTCTGTCTACCGGTCTGTCAGTCAGTCTGGCTGTCAGTCAGTCTGTCAGTCTGTCGACCCGTCCGTCTATCAGTCTGTCGGTCAGTCTGTCTATCAGTCTGTCGGTCAGTCTGTCTACCGGCCTGTCGGTCAGTCTGTCGATCAGTCTGTCTGTCAATCTTTCTGCCAATCAGTCTGTCGACCCGTCCGTCTGTCAGTCCGTCGGTCAGTTTGTCTACCGGTCTGTCGGCCAGTCTGTCTACCAGTCTGTCTGTCAGTCTGTCTACCAGTCTGACTGTCAATCAGTCTGCCGGTCAGTCTGTCGATCAGTCCGTCTGTCAATCTGCCAATTAGTCTGTCGACCCGTCCGTCTGTCAGTCCGTCGGTCAGTTTGTCTACCGGTCTGTCGGCCAGTCTGTCTACCAGTCTGTCTGTCAGTCTGTCTACCAGTCTGATTGTGAATCAGTCTGCCGGTCAGTCTGTCTACCAGTCTGTCTGTCGGTCAGTCTGTCTTTCAATCAGTCTGCCAGTCTGTCTATCTCTCGATCTGTCCGGTCAGTCTGTCTACCAGTCTGTCTGTCAGTCTGGCTGTCAGTCTGTCTGTCTGTCTGTGTATCTCTCGGTCTGTCTGTCAGTCTGTCGATCAGTCTGCCTGTCAGTCTGTCTTTCAATCAGTCTGCCAGTCAATCTGTCTGCCACAGTCTGTATGTCCGTCTGTCAGTCTGTCTATCAGTCTGTCTTTCAATCTGTCTATCAGTCTGCTGGCTGCAGTCAGTCTGTCAGTCTGTCGATCAGTCTGACTGTGAGCCTGTCTGTCAGTCTGTCTTTCAATCAGTCTGCCAGTCTGTCTCTCTGTCTATCTCTCGATCAGTCGGTCAGTCTGTCTACCGGTCTGTCAGTCAGTCTGGCTGTCAGTCAGTCTGTCAGTCTGTCGACCCGTCCGTCTATCAGTCTGTCGGTCAGTCTGTCTATCAGTCTGTCGGTCAGTCTGTCTACCGGCCTGTCGGACAGTCTGTCGATCAGTCCGTCTGTCAATCTTTCTGCCAATCAGTCTGTCGACCCGTCCGTCTGTCAGTCCGTCGGTCAGTTTGTCTACCGGTCTGTCGGCCAGTCTGTCTACCAGTCTGTCTGTCAGTCTGTCTACCAGTCTGACTGTCAATCAGTCTGCCGGTCAGTCTGTCGATCAGTCCGTCTGTCAATCTTTCTGCCAATCAGTCTGTCGACCCGTCCGTCTGTCAGTCCGTCGGTCAGTTTGTCTACCGGTCTGTCGGCCAGTCTGTCTACCAGTCTGTCTGTCAGTCTGTATACCAGTCTGACTGTCAGTCTGGCTGTCAGTCTGTCTGTCAGTCTGGCTGTCAGTCAGGCTGTCTGTCTGTGTATCTCTCGGTCTGTCTGTCAGTCTGTCGATCAGTCTGTCTTTCAATCAGTCTGCCAGTCTGTCTGTGGGCCTGTCTGTCAGCCTGTCTTTCAATCAGTCTGCCAGTCTGTCTATCTTTCGATCTGTCGGTTGTCTGTCGGTCAGTCTGTCTACCAGTCTGTCGGTCAGTTTGTCTACCAGTCTGTCTGTCAGTCGGTCCGTCAGTCTGTCAAAAATTGGTCGAAAATTATCCCACGGGCACATTGTAAATATAGCCTATGGCACTCGCGGATAATGTAGCTACCTATTAGTGAAAGAATTTTCAAAATCGGTTCAGCAGATCCAGAGTTTAACCCCTACAACCTCACAAACTTTACCTCTTTATAATATTAGTATAGAATAGAGAGGAGATAGAGGAGGGGATAGTGGAGGAGAGGAGATTTATTCTCCTCTTGAAATCAGCCAAAAGCATCGAATAATTACTAAATAAGATTATTCTAAAAGACAGCGTATATGTTAATTTTAAAATGATATAATTATTTGAAATTATACCAAGGAGTTTTTATTCCGTTTCAACTTTTTTTTTTCCAAACTTGATTTCATTGCGAGTAATCGATTAGGCTGACTGCAACTTTTTAATCGAATGTTGAATCTTGGGTTTACGGTCAGCACTAAACGGAAACATGCTGATGCATAGACAATACACATCTCTGCTTGAGGCTCCATTTGAGTCTCGATTCAGCTGAGTTCAAATTGATTACGTTTCTGGAATAAGACCAATGCTCAAGTACTGATTCTATAGGTACTTAAACAGTGATCAACTGATTGAAGATCAAACTGGACTTGAGGAACGTTCTGTAATACGGACCTAAGAGTTTTTAGTAATATTTGTCAAGACTTGGATCGTGTTTTTTTATGAAATTTTGTATGAATAATGGTAAAAATAAGAACGCAGATAGAATGTTACTGTCTTTATTTTGCCCTTTCGAGTTTTTTTAGCAAACGAGAAACTTGTCCATGTACATTATTTCAAGCGCATCTAAGTTACCTATTTTTGGAAGGGTGTAGTGGTATGTAATTTACACATATTTGGCATTAGACTGACGCCATTTTACCGACATCAACACGTTTTTGGAGATATTAACCACAAACTTATCGTATGAAACAGCTGCCGCGACATATTTTTCATTATAAAATCGAGTGCTGAAAGTTCACGAAAATTCTTGAATTTCTTGACAATGCGCATCACCCCGCCGATTCAGCTGATGTGTCATGTGTCAAAATTCTGTCGTGCATAGTGGTTAAAACCAACAGCCCTTTAAGTGTGGTCGCTCAGTCCTCGCAGACCATCAGCCAGATCTCGGAAAGTATCTGGAAAATTAGGGTTTTGTAACAACACAACAAATGTGGTACTTACATGGTATTTGCAGTAGGTAATCACAGATTATAATCTACAAGTTTGTATGTTTGTTACTGGATCAAAAATGGATTTTGATAAAATTTAGCACAGATAGGTAGGTGATATTTCGAAGTTAACATACCTCGTGATAGAATTCTTCTTCGTCGTGATCTTACAGCAATACGCAGGCATTTTGTAAATTATGATTTATTAAAAAAAATGCGCCTCTAAAATAGTAGTTTGAATATTTTCCATTGCATTTTTTTATTATTTTTCCTGTTGCCAGGCAAAAGTACCATACCATACAGCTTCAATGTCTGTATAGAAACAAAAAAAAACGTTTTTCAGACATCAAACATTTTCTTATTTCGCTTTGGAAAACTTAATAATGTATTACTTATTCGCAATTTGTATTTTAAATCAAACAATATTTAAAACATATTCACGGTAAATCGTTGATAAATAACGAAAAGGGACTGGCCACGATGACTCAAAAAATTAAGTCGTCGCCATTTTCAAATGCGAAGAAAGAATCGAAATATATTTTTTAATGGCCTTGCGGTTTTTTTTCGGATATTATGCCAATATTTTGTGACATTTATAGTAGGTATTTAAAATAAAACTCGTCTAAGAATTCTGTGAAGTTTTTTTTTTACCTGTGTTAACGTTATTATTTTCGTTTTTTTTTTTAATTTTTTATATATTCTTTTATGTATTCATATTCAAAAATCATTACCCTAAGCTGCTAAGCGCAAAGCTTTATCGTAATGGGAGCTATCGCGTATGAATTCGCCGCTAGAGGCGCTAATGTAGCGCGGGGGCACCGAAATGTCAGATGTCATAGATTTTTCACGTAGCGTGCTGTTTTAACGCGTATTTTTACAAATATTCACGATTGTCGTCTAGATTGAGCCATTCCTGATTAATTATGACTTGAAGATTTTAAGTAGCTACTTAGAATCATAATTTTCACAGTAGTGAAAATTACCTCCAAGTACCTCCAAGTATGGAGGTAAAATGTTTTTTAAATGTTTCATGCTTGCTAATTTTAGGGAGAATGTTGTAAACATATGAACCTGAAGTTTACACTATGTTGTTATATGTAATAAAATAAACTTTTATGAAGTTATTGGTACTCTAAATTATAAAATAGAATTATTGACAGGACCTTAATCGACAGTGGCGCCATCTGGTGAGCTCAAAAACGATAACCCTCATTGGCTACATCGGCGGTACATACTTGTAACATGTACCTACCGTAGTGCAGGAGCTCACATTAATTTTGATTATTTTATCTTTATCTCGCTAACCTGAATTTGTTTATCGTGAGTACTTACTTAAGGTACCTATACTGTTATAAGCTTTAGGTGGATGACTAAAAGTGGGCTGTAAGCTTAATTGTTTGAGCCCAATTTAACTTTTTATTTAAAAGGCCATATCCCTACCTGGCTACCCAACTAGCAAAATATGTCATAAAAAAGCCAGCATTACGTTTCTATTTCAGCTATTGGTGGTGAGATAGATCTTTAAAATGTTGAAAGAAAGATCTGTGCACGTTCTCTCAACGGGATTTGGGCGCACTTCTCTCAGCTTGAAATGCTGTAAATATCGTAAGAGTATCGCATGAATAGCCAAATAGTTGAAAGAATATAGAGTAATCGCAACTTGAATGCTACTAGTTCTATGATAGACATCTGTATGCCATTATTCCACACATTAGCCTTATACAAGTCGGTATAATCTCTTTCATTCGACTTACTTATGGTAATATAGCAGCGCGGCTGCAATCATTCGACTCTCTGGTCGTGAAAGTGCAAGCAAACGGAACGAACATAGAACGGGCATAGAACGTTTAATTTATGTTGAGATCGTTTGCAAAACTTGGAGTAACAGAAAAAAAAAGTAATAGTATTTTGCTCATGATGTTATATTTTATACCAGCCATAAATTATAGGTTGTAGGTCTTACTTTCATGCACGGATTTAAATTTTTCGTCTACATTTCTTAAATTTTAGTTAATATTTTCATGGGCCGCAAGATTTTTCAGCAGAAAATTGGTCTGAAATAATATTAATTATAAAGTTAAAATTAATTCGCCATTATTATCATCTCACTCGTCATCCTAAAGCATTCACTAAGCTTTGAGTGGAAAAATAGAATTGAGAATGCCTTTTTACGACTTAAGTAGTGCCATTTTGTGTTAGTTTAGGGGTCTTTAGTGGTGAATGTTAAACAATTATCATTTTATCTTTTTTATGTGATAGTAAAATGGTAGTTTACTTTGATGTGGACAAATTCATAAATACTCGTAAAACTGATTTAAAGCAGCTTGAGGAATATAAATTGGAGCGACTCATCATTCAAATTTTGAGTGTCTTCGGATTCTAAACCATCTTTGCTTTCAAACTCTGATTTCTCACTGTCATTATCAGTACTATCAATTGTAGGATCCGAGTTTTGATTAATGGGGATATTTCTGGTACAAGAACTAATAGACGTTTCAAAAATTTCATGTTCAGTAGAATCGTGAATATTTCCTACTGAACCCTCGTTAAAATTATTTGATGACACTTCACCCGTGGCTGAACCCGATGTAGCTGTTGTATGACGTAATACAGTGCTGTAAAAGATTTCAAAGAACTTTCATCACACTATTACGCTGCATGATAGCCGTCCAATAATATTTACAGCACCTTTGGCGCTGTAATAGATCAATTGAAGGCGTTTTCTCAACTTCAATATTCAAGTCGAAAGAAAATCTTGCAGACAGCTATTATATGATATTAAGTGCTATAAAAGTAACTGAAATGCTATTTTGTTGAATGAACCACTTTTACTCAGCAATTGTGCTGTAATAACTGAATGTCGAAATATGGTGCTGTAAAAGCTAGTTTGACAACAAATTAGTAATTTGGTTACTTTTATAGAACCGTCATAAGACATACAGTCGTAAGAAGGCGATCGATAGATATCTTTATACAATTATCGAGTACATGCGATATGACTTTGTCGAGAGCACGTTTAATAGTCAAGTTTAAGCAGCAAAAAAGCGTTCAATGCTAAACAATCTAGAGAGTTGCTTTAATACGGC
This sequence comes from Eugnorisma glareosa, assembly GCA_947578425.1. NCBI lineage: Eukaryota > Metazoa > Arthropoda > Insecta > Lepidoptera > Noctuidae > Eugnorisma > Eugnorisma glareosa. Next base: position 13,853,119 of record OX387974.1, on the reverse strand, counting down.
TTTTTGGTAACGATAGATCTTTCACACTAGCGTTTTTCGACTTACAGTCGTAAAAGTGAAGCTTATACGGTTTAGTTTGCTAGTTGGGTAGGACACCTAATGATACATAAATATCCCGGTCGGCCTTTGTGCCGAAGACGAATTCGCGGGCAGAAAATGTAATAAAAAACCGGCCAACTACGAGCCACACAGCCTTACAAGTAGTTTTTTTTTTATTCAACTCTTATTTACATGTTTTTCCTACTTCTCCGCTGTTATTTTCTGATTAATATCGTTGCGGGTTCCAAGACAGTTTAATTGTTTCTCTGGGACTTCGTCGAGCTACATTGTCCCGGCGCTTTTCTGGTGGTCACCACTATTGATTCTAGCTTTCAGGAGTTGCAGTGGTTTGGGAATAGTGTGGCGGGGTTGTCTCATTTACATGTATGGAGGGCCAACCAATTTTTTTTTTCATAATTTTCTCATCACTTATGTGTAGAGTTTCATAGAAGACACCTACCAAATTTCAATTTTTTTATGTGGTCCCGACAGTACGGGCAGACAAACAGGACGAATTTATAAGGTTTCCGTGTTTTGCCATTTGGCAACGGAACCCTAAAAACTGTACCCTGCGTCCTAATCAATCGAATCAGTGTGTGCGTTATGATTTCTCCGCCAAGTTATCCAAACAGAAAAAGACCTAGCCAAAACAATTGTCGAAATTTGTCAAAATCGAATGGAACAAACCAAAAATTTGCCAAAGTAGAAATAAAGAAGTTAATGGTTTTTAATTGGCCGCGCGAACGTAACGTGGAGGATTGCGGGGCCATGGAGATCTCAGCAACTACTTGGGTTAAAGATCTTATTCTTTTTGTCAATTGAAGACTGAATTTGTCAACAAATGTCGAAAAAATAATTATAAGCTGTGGATCAATATTTTACGAAATATTCACCTTGGAAGTTATGGACGCGCAATCCTCCACTTGTTGTTTCTTTATTGATGATTATTTCTTTAAACTTAAGACGTCATACAGTAAAACTATTACAAGAAGTCTTAATTTGTCGAAACTAAAGAAAGCAATAAATAATACTACAAAAGTTTAATTAAACATACGCAATCAGTCCAATACAAAAAGTACGTTGCCGCGCGATCGCAACGTTACTTTGTACGCTGATATCTCATTATCTATAATTGCTAGGATTTCGGTGTGAACATCCATTTATTCAGCATATTAACCTCATTAAGATGTTAGATCGTTACCTAATAAAAATACAGTTTGCAGATTGAGATAGATGTGGTCCAATATAATTGCTTGGTACTCTCCAGTTAGAGATATTCCCAAATCAAATCGAAATTATGGTTACCCTTCTCGAACATTGTATGAGACAACATCATTTTTAAGATTACACGCGTTGATAGCTGTTCTGAGGGTAAAACGATATATCATCCTAATGAAGTTAATATGCCGAATAAATGGATGTTCACACCGAAATCCTAACAATTATAGATAATGAGATATCAGCGTACAAAGTAATGTTACGACCGCGCGGCCACGTACTTTTTGTTTTGGACTGATTTCGTCTGTTTAATTAAACTTTTGTAGTATTTATTGCTTTCTTTAGTTTCGACAAATTAAGACCTTTCTTCTTGTAATAGTTTTACTGTATGATGTCTTAAGTTTAAAGAAATAATCAACAATAAAGAAACAACAAGTGGAGGATTGCGCGTCCATAACTTCCAAGGTGAATATTTCGTAAAATATTGATCCAGAGCTTATAATTCTTTTTTCGACAATTGTTGACAAATTCAGTCTTCAATTGACAAAAAGAATTAGATCTTTAACCCAAGTAGTTGCTGAGATCTCCATGGCCCCGCAATCCTCCACGTTACGTTCGCGCGGCCAACTTAAAACCTTAATAACTTCTTTATTTTTACTTTGACAAATTTTTGGTTTGTTCCATTCGATTTTAACAAATTTCAACAATTGTTTTGGGTAAGTCTTTTTCTGTTTGGATAACTTGACGGAGCAATCGTAGCTCACACGAATCAGTCGCGAGAATACGCGACCGTAGCGATCATAATTTCACTAATTTGTTTGGAAATCCGGAAGGCGCCCTTAGTCGGCGAGACCAGTTCGCCGAATAAACGGCGATGAGGCGTTCGCTTTGATTAAAACGTGGCATATTGTACTAGATAGTAAAGGAGCAAAGACCAGTAGATAGTCACATTTTTATGTCCAAAGTCCGTGTTTTGTGATACTTATGTAACAATTATGAACAATAACCAAACTGAAGTTCGGACTTTGCAACATTGTAATAAAAAAAAAATATGATTAGGTAGGTACGTGACATAAACTGTCTTATAATTTTTCACCTAGTCATTGCTTCTAGCGGTAATTAAATTAATAAAGACTGACCTATTTAATGCTATCATATCATGCTCTTCAAAAACACATGTCATAAACTAAATTACTGCTGCAGTTTGATGAAAAAGTCCCATGTCTTAAAAACTAAACATCAAATCATATTCAAATCAATTTTGGTTGAATTTTTTATAAATTTTTACATTCCTACATTTTTTCTGAAATTTCCTCTTCTTACTTTAGAAATTAGAGGGGTCCCACTTTACCACTTTGTAAGTGTCTATTTTTCAAGCGATTGACTTTGAGAAAAAATGGTTTTAGGAACCTCAATGTCATTTTTAAAGACCTATCTATGTACATAGATACGAACGAGTACACCCCACACGTAAAGGACTGATAAAAAAAAAATGTTTCAGTTCCATGTATGGGGAGCCCCCCCTTAATCTTTTATTTAAGTATAAAAAACATAAAGCGGTTCACAGAATACATCTACCTACTAAGTTTCAACTGTGTAGTTTTAATAGTTTCGGAATAAAGTGGCTGTGACACACACGGATAGACAGACATAGCGACAGTATAAGCGTTCCGTCTTTTGGCATTCGGCTACGGAAGCCTAAAACAGAGGTAGTTATGTATTTCACCAGCATTTTTTTTTTCATGTTTGGTCACCGGTTTCTTCGTGATCTAAGTTATTATTTTTTGATTTGGTAGAGGAAGCTGGCCCGGTAGCCCATAATATACATTTTTAACTTTGCTTCCGTACTTTATGAGTTAACCTAAAAACACTAAAAACAGAAAGTACTTAAAGTTATTTTTAGTGTTTTTCCATGGTGGTCAGAAACGACTGAAAACCACCTTTCTATAAAGACCTACTCACGTACTATATCTGGGGGGTTTCGTACTATGATGTCTTAAAGCAGAAGGAATTCCAGTGTGGGAAAGAGACAGAGCTATACAGGTCGTCTAGCGCCATCTCATTCCCACACTGGAATTACTCCTGCTATAAGACGTCATGGTAAGCCACCGCTGATCATTGTTCTGATTGTCTCATAAACCCTGTTTTAAGCTTTCACGGTTTACAACTAAATGTCAGTTACGGAATAACTTCTGTGATTGTTCATTATTCTGAGCTCCCGATATTCCCATACAACACACACAGACATGCACGTGTAGGTACTATCGCGGCCTTTTCCGCCTGATCAGTTAAAAATTTTTTCGCCTAAATCATGCGGAGGCGCCGAGCCACGCCCCCTTAAAGTTTAGGCCCATTAGGAAAGCGTTTACGCAATTAGTTGCAATCTGCATTGCGCAGCTTAGTGACGTATCCTGTGTACTCTTTTTGCGAATTTTACGGACGAACTTTGGCGCGCTTAGCGGACCTTTTGAATATTGACCATTGCTCTGTTCAATTTGAAGTTCTCGTTCAATCAATAAAAACGATATGCGACGGACGCAGGAGGCGCGATGACTAAATATTAATATATTTCGCTAATTTATTTAATTACAAATGTAATATTTTTTTATTAAAAAACAATAAAACAAAACATAAAAAAACATTAAATTGTCCACCGGTATCGGGAACCCCTATCGATTAGTGTATTTATTTTTGTAGTATTAAAATTGAGTAGTCAGTGACTATTTTATCACAATAATCATTGTGATAAAATAGTGAAGAAGATAAAATAGTAAAAATATATTATTATTTACCGACTGTTCATTAATTTTAGGGAAGTTTTTGTTTAAGTACTGTATTTTTATTATTGTTTTGGGTTTTTGTTGATTTATTGAATCATTTTGAACATAATGTCCAATTTTAATATTAACGTGAATTAAAACTTAGTGAAGTAATTTTGCATTCACGAGTATTGTTGTTACGGGCGAACTCGAATACTTTCTCGCTAGCACACGTATTATATTTTCAATGTTTTAGGTTTGTTGGATGATTTTAATTTGGTTGAGTATCAGTATTAACTTTTTTTTAATACATAATTTTATTTATGTAGTTAGATTGATTAAAAATCTCGTTTAAATGAAGCCGCTTCTTATAAGAATTAGTGAGTGACTGATTCTAGACTGATTATAACCTTAGATTTATTATTTAATAAGTAAGCAATACAAAATATTATTTACCAACTGTTAATTTAATTTTAGAGAAGTTTTTCTTCATTGTGCCTTTTTATTAAAAAAAAATACATCTATGCACGGATATTATCGTTTTGTTGTTACGGGCGAACTCGAATACTTTCTCGCTCACACACGCACTACTTGTCTCAATTTCTTAGGTTGGTTTTAAAGAAACAATGCTTGCCACTGTGTAAATATCAGTATTAACTTAAAAAATATCTATAATTATAGTTAAGGTTGACCGAAATTCTCTTTTAAATGGAGCCACTTCTTTTCATTCTCTTTTAAATGGATTCACGGGAATTAGTGAGCGACTAATTATATTGTATGGTAACCCTGTTTTTAATATTTAATAAGTAATAGAAAAAATATTATTTATCGACTTAAATTTAATTCTAGTCAAGTTTTTGTCTATTGTTGTCTTAATTTTAATATTTTCGCATTTATTGCAAAATGCTTATGTTTAAGTACTGTCATTTGTGGCTGCTTTCATCTGCACATATTTTTGATTACTTAGTTATTTTAAAAATATTTCTTTTTTTTTTTAATAAGAACGAGCAAATCATAATTTAACTATCGTAATTTTGTAAAAAAATCATGAATGGAATAACTATTGTTTATAAAAGCTGTTGCTTGTGGTAATAATAGGTCACAGGAAGGGATGTTTTTTATTTGTTAAACTGGTAAACTATTTTAAGTTGATTCTATTACTTGTTTTTTGATTTTGTGTTTAACCTACTTACTGTATCCAATTCATATATTGGACCCAATAAATTGTTTACGATAATCTCTGTTTTGTTGTATGACAAAACAACAAAGTATATAATTTTGGTAATAAAATTGATGAACCTGTAAACAGTATTTTAATTTTTAATTAATACACAACCGATAATAGGATTTAACTAATCAAAGTTCTAGTTAGAATAAGAGATGAGATCTAGCTAGATCAACAGCTTTTCACCCGCTAAAGCCCCATTATTTCCAATTTTATCGAAATCGTATCGAAACAGACACACGCACAAACATAATTGAGTAACGTAAGCCGAATTCAAGTAAGGTTTTTTTTCTAATAATAGTAGTCTGAAATAACAATACATCTCGTTCGGCGTGCGCCGTTGTCAGTGCGCTCGGCCGGTCGGTATTGTCTTTCTTTCATTTTTTCCATTCAACGACAACGGGGCGGAGCTAGAGAGCGCTTCAATATTTTGAGTGCAAGCAAAAATGAGCTTAGTGGTGATCAGGCAGGAGTGTCCGCGATAGTACATGCATGCATGTACATGCTTCCCGCATTCTCCAGTCAACCCGCGATCATGGCGCTTGCAAAGTCCGTAAAGATTGAGGAGCCACTTTTCGTATCTTAATGAAATTAACATACCTACTTATTTAGCTACTCTCAAATGCTACAAAATCATACCAAATTATGATAAATATTAATCCACGATGTTCGAAGTTCTGACGTGGCTCCTCAATCCAAGCATTTAGATTCAGGAGCCACCTATAAGTTCCTATAACTTTTGAAGTATTAAACTACCAAATCGAGGATCGATCCTACAAAATTTTTAAACTTACTACTAAATAAGTACATACCTATGTTCATTTCATTATGATACGAAAAGTGGCTCCTCAATCCTTACGGACATGAAATATCGGGAGCTCAGAATAATGAATAATCACGGAAGATATCCCATAAGTGACAGTTTACTTAATCTTATAAACCATTCAGGTCGGCCAGTAGTTGCGAGGCCCATTGACGGTGGTGAAGGTTTACTGCAGGCTCAACATCGTCAGCTGGTCGGATCTGAAGGGCAAACAACACGCCTCCCACTCCCTCGTTGCAAGCGCGACTGCTGAGCAAGAGGTCCTGGGTTCGATTCCCGGGTCGGGCGAAGTGTTATTGGGTTTTTTAAATGGAATTTCTCAGTAGCAGCCAGGAAGTCTGGATCTGTGCCCGGTTGATGGCAATAGGCTCGCCCCCCATTAAATGGAACTTTAACATAACTGGCGAAATGTGAACTGGTGAAACAGCTCTGCCTAACCACGCGGAGTATATCATCACGACTATTTTCACGAAGAGTTTTAGAGCAAGGAGCGCATACAGTAATCCTCATTATCACGCGACAAAGCAGACAAACTTTATCTTTATACGAGTATCGGTATATGTGTACCTAAGTATATAATTTCGTCATATCAGCACTCTTTATTGTCTAATGTTTCATAATTATGAATGTCGTGATGGCCCCGATGTTAAGGCCTCGCCTCTCGTGCATGAGGTTGTGGGTTCAAATCCGTGCAAGTACCAATGTGACTTTCTCAATTCATATTTACTTTCTAAGTTTATATGGGACATCACAGACATCGGTGAAGGAAAACATCGTGAGGAAACCTGGACTTATAAAAGTCTGAAATCGCTAACCCGTCTTGAGCAAGCGTGGTGATCAATGCTCGTGCCTTCTCTGTTGAGAAGAGGCCTTTGCCCAGCAGTGGGACAGTAATAGGCTGGAATTATTATTATTGTTTCATATTAACAGACTTTGGTTGTTTTATCAGATTTTATCATAGTCCGGCTACGTAGTCTGCAAATATTTTTTTATATTATCTAAGTGATCTTTGAACACACAAAGAAATACCTAATAATTATCATCATCATATCATTACGCCCGCAATCCCCGAAGGGCTAGGCAGAGGTATAAAGGTGGTGGATGACAACAGATGAACGCAATCTTTGTACCTAATCTAGGATCTCTTTTAGGGTTCCGTAGCCAAGGGGTAAAAACGAAACCCTATTACTAAGACTCCACTGTCCGTCTGTCTGTCTGGCTGGCTGTCTGTCACCATGCTGTACCGTGCTAGCAGACTGTTTAAATTTTCACAGATGATGTATTTCTGTTGCCGTTATAACAACAAATACTAAAAACAATAACATACATATTTAAGGGGGCTCCCATACAACAAACGTGTTTTTTTTAGATAATTATCCGGAACCCTTAGTGCGCGAGTCCGACTCGCTCTTGGGCGGGTTTTTTTATAAAAACTATTAATAATTTCGCTATTAAAACTACAGTTTACATCATTGTAGTGAGGCAGGTACATAACATAATTATATTTAATCGGTAGGTACCTAATATTACCCATGATTATGTAGGTACCTATAATCGCAACTTACGAGCAGGAGGTCGTAGGTTCAAACTCAGGCAGATTACCTGCCTGAGTTGCTGAGTTGCCTGCTGTAGGTAGATAATCTATTACATCACCCTTTAAAAACAGTGAAGAAAAAAATTTAAAAAGTTATTGCATATCCTGGAACCTGGAACCAAACACACCAAGACGGGGGAAACCGCGGCATGTCCTAGAACTAAAAATTCGAAGACACAGACGATGGGTGTCGCACCCATCAAATCAGCATACCTAGCTATTCACAAACGCTTCGATTCGATTTCTATTCGACATCACGTCGTATTTTTTTGGCATTACAAAAGCGAGCGAGATGGATATACGACTTTCCGAATCGAAATCGAATCGAAGCGTTTCTGAATAGCCCGCGTGGTGGATTACGTTTACGGCCCACTACTCTACACAGAGAGGAGGCCTGTACTGTCCCTGCAGTGGGAATGGGAAAGCCAGACCGGCATTTCAGGCACACGATTCCGGGTTCTAACCTGGTAGGATGAAGATATGCTGGTGGGTACCAAAGCCTGGCCCACCGCCGCAAAGATGCATTCTTGACGGTCTTATAATGACTGTACTTCGGTGAGTGTGTCCAAGAGCTCCACGAACTCATTCCACCATGTCCCTTCTTCCATCGGGAGTCCAGACGTACTGTAGGCTATCACCCATAATTTTTCGATTTTCCACACATTCGTACGAAGCGCTTTTCTACATGTTTTGTTATACGCGCAGCCACAGGGGGATTCCCTGCCTGTGTCGGGGTTTTCAAGGTCATATGACTACCCCAATCTATTTAATTCGCGAGTTATAATAAGCTTCTTTTGGGTTAGCTCGTTCCATCGTTGACCTCATATCTGTTCTCAGGATAAGATTGAGGTCAAGAGTAGGCCCATTTATTATAAAAAAGGAATTGTTTTTCGGGTTTTCGAAATCTATATTTTTTTCTTTATTTATTTACAGACGGTTTTAATCTAGACAGATTGTGCCACCTTCATTATTACAAATTAACAACTTAAATTACTAAACAAAATTAAAAATCATCTACCTTTTGACCGCAAGAGCATAAACGCACGCGCGGGCCCTCCACGCCAAGCCACAATTTCACCTACCCTTTTGTCACATATTTGTGTCGTTTGGCGTACCAGGCACGCGCTTGCTTGTCACGTATTTGTGACAATGGCGCTCAAAATGTTAAACTACTTCTGCAACGAATGCCACTACGAAATCCATATTAAAATAGCACCAACTACCAGCGTTTGTTTAGCTGTCACAAGGTGGTCACAACTCACAAGCTGTGTTGTTAGCTGTTCTATGGTCACAAGGCTCGGGCTGTCCACATACGAGGTGGAAGGACACCAAGCCCCGACGCGAAACTGTATTCAGTACATCATTCTGAGCCCCTCCACATAAAAATTTTCATCGATTATTATCTACACGGTCAAATTGTATGGCAGAGATGTTTTTTTTTTAATTGAACAGAATGAAATGTATACGTGGTAACCGTTTTCGCGTCAGTGTCCCTCCCACACCTTTTCCTTACATAAGAAGGCCAGGCAGCAAAGATAAAGTTAATGAGATTAGTTTAATTGTCAACAAATTGAAATTATTCCCATCATTGTTATTCAAAAAAACCAGCCAAGTGCGAGTCTGGCGCACGAAGGGTTCCTTAACATTATCTAAAAAAAAAAACTTAATTGGCATCAACTATGTATGTATGGGGACACCTTTTAATTTTCAACATTTTTTATTTTTTGGAATTTTTCCTTTATTTGTTCTGTAAGGCCTTGCTTTTTGCCAAATTTCATGATTCTAGGTCAAAGGGAAGTACCCTATAGGTTTTGATCCTCTAGATTGGACCTTTGGGCTACTGACTACCCGTACTGTCAAAGATTTTCAAATGACAGCCGGGACCCACAGCTTAACTAGCTCTCGAGACCTAGGGCCCCTAATAAACATCTTTTTATACAATGTGTAACAGAATAAACGCACAACCTCTTAAGGGGTCATTGTACTCATCATTATGAACAACTTTTACTGTGGGACCAATCCCGAAATCACGAAAAAAAACAGCTGTTCAGTACATTTTGTCGAATTATGCGCACAGAAATGTATAGGGCAGTCGACTTTTTTTTCGCGATTTCAGTGTTGGTCCCATAGTGAAAGTTATTCATAATGATGAGTACAATGACCCCGTAAGAGGTTGTGCGTTTATTCTGTTACACATTGTATAAAGTCAGTTAAGATTTTAATTGGTACAGAGGCTGAACAAACATACGACGTTACGTAAAAAAGGTTTAAAAAAAAACCTTATATCAGAACGCGAATCGCACCACAACAAACTCAAAGGTCGACTAAAGTCTAAAGTCCGTCTTTAAATATTAAGTACACGAAGACATTGAGTCTAAAGTCCATTCGTTGGACTTTAGACTCAACTCAGTGTCTTTGTGGATGTAGGTACTCTTATTATTTCACAACATTTTATGCAAAGAAACAATAATGTTATTTATTATAACATTATTTTAACATTAGTTATGTTATTTAGGCCTGTTTTCATTAAAAGCAGGTGCCACTTTAATTAATTACCTACATACATAACATCACGACTATAAGAGTCAAACCAAAGAAACGATGGATGGACTGTGTAAAGGATGATATGGCTAAAAAGGAGGTGACCACTGAGCGGACGAGTAATGGAGAAGTATGGAAGAAGAAGACATGCTGCGCTGACCCCAAATAAATTGGGATAAGGGCAGGAGAATGCTGATGTGATACGGCAAAACCTGTTGCCATCCACTAGGAACCAATTCAGACTTTGGGCACTTGACATTTTGCCGACCTGGGAATTGAACCCTCAGTAGTCGTATCTGCCAGTATTAGACCAACGAGGCAGTCTTAGACACAATCACACAAACAGTGTCAGAATGAAAGTGCTGTATTTTTAACTTTCAGTTTGAACCCGAGGGTTGAGATTCCAACGGATTGTCTAGACTTAGTGAAAAAGGGCATTACTTATAGATAAACATATCTGTGTGCGACTGAGAACAATAGCCCACAATATTGACCCGTTAAAACATTTGACCTTGACAGAAACAGTATCTGTGAACTATTATTATAATCTCGTTAATAAAGCCGCAATTATTAAACAATTATATTATCTCCGGATGTCAGGCCGTTGAACCAATACATATAAGTATCAAGAAAAACTCGTTGGTCGCCAAACGGTGTCTGACTACCGCGAAATAAAGACGTGTTCTCGATACTGTGTGAAACAAAGTGATAAAAATGAAGTTAGCACCTTTTGACTTGACCAATGAGAACTATAATTTGGGACATTTGTGTATGGATAGCCTTAGGACCCGCCCTAATGCCGTATGCCAGGTTAGTGTCTGATTTTAATTGATTAATCCATCGAGGACTCAATAAGTAAATAAAAAAGAAACCGGTCTAATAAGCATGAATTAAACAGCCTCTATAACAAACATCATCAAACATGTAAATATTAAATAAATAAATAAATCTGAGATGATTCATTTACAAATGAATATTATATTATACATTATAATAATATGTTCATTACATTACATACATTAAATTAGGCTACGTGTGCAATTAGACGGTAAAAAATAAACTAATAAATTATGTTAAAATAACATAATTTCATTAGCTTTATTTTCATATACCTACTCACAATTATGTAGGTAACCTATATCTAGTTATAAATTATGTTAAATAAGGTAATAAAATATGTTAAAATAACATAATTCAATAGCTTTATTTTCACATACACACAATTATATAGGTAACCTATATCTAGTTATAAATTATGCAAAAGTAATTACATTTTTCTCAGACTTCGATAAAATCTACCTACTTATAAATTTTATGTCCGCTCCTAAGACGAGTAGACGGCCCACTGACCTTAATTTTCATCTCAGTACTTCGGTCCATTGTGATAATATCCGACAGTTCACCAACGCTTTTATTGTTATCGGTAGAAGTATTTGTCCGGGTTTATTTTATAAGATCCTGCGATTGGCTGGAGGCCTTAAATTCAAGGCGTCCACAGGATTAGACCGGTTAGGCAGTAGCCAACCTCATAGGCTGAACTGAGAGGTGCCATCATAAACAAAAAATAAAATAAGATCCTGCTACTCCTGCGCAGAACACATTAATTCTTTGCCCTCCTATACGTAGGAATCGAACCTGCAATCCTAAGGCCCTAGCACGATTGCGCGAACCTAACAAAAATGTTTTCTTATTTATCCCAAAGGTTGACTGGTAGAGAATCCCTTGTGGCATTAAGTCCGCCTATGTACCTACTACTATTGTATGTAAATGAAGTTTAAATAAATAGAAATACGCCGTTTTTTTAAATCGAAAATAAAATTATCCAACAGCATTTTAATATAAAGGGTGTAACAGACCCTTAACGAAGCCGAAAGGCACTTGTTGTCCTCGTCATTGCGATCGTTTTTTGTGCTACACCATACCTGGGAACCTTCTAGTTACGGAGATATTGGGGGTCAAAGTTACAATTTTTTCACAAGTTTTTTTTTTAAATATTAGTTTTTTTATGGAAGATTTTTACTTTAAACACCTGCACAAACCCCGTACTATTCAATCCATCTATCAGCACGATGTTTCTATTACATTAAGTCATACCGTAAAACGTGACTTTTCACCCCAAAAAAAAAAGTCGTTTCCCAGCAATACTTTTTGCGTAAAGTTACTTAGTTTGATAAGCAGAATGCTTGGTTGACGGCTTCGTGAAGGGTCCTGTTACACCCTGTATACCTATAATCTATATATATATATATATATATATAATTATAATCTAATTTAATTTAATTTTGTTTATCCTATTGTATTTTTTTTTGTCATAAATATGTATTTTTTTTGTTATTATTAATAACTTTTAATTTAGTTTAGGTAATTGTATGATCCAAAGTTAATTGAAATAAAATAAGTATTATTATTATATTTAAATTGTTTGCAAGAAGCACAATCAGTAACGTCCATAGATATGACCCATTTATTGATTTAAATGAAAATATTGTGAAACAGGTATTTCTAACTATAAAATCGACGTATTTTTTTTTCGGATGGGAAATCATCAAATGACACAATTGATGATTTCCCATCCGAAAAAACTCTGGAAGACTCTGGGCGGAGCGAAAAGGAGTATCAGACTTCTGCTGACTAAAACCCACCCATGTTCCTTCTTTTGCCCTTTGTGTTCCAGAGCCACGGTATCTCTTTCGAACAGTTCCACAACCCTAGCATGCAAATCGGCGTATTTACGTTACGATTACACCGCGCCCTCGTACTAGGGGTCTCGATTCGATACCTTGGTTAATCCTTGTGAAGTTATGACCACTAGACCAACAAAGCAGAGAGATTACACAAGTACTTACACGTATTTGGACATACGATTACTTTATCAGTTGCATTGAGACTGCAACAAAGATATGTCTAGATCAATAAAAATATAAGTACACAATATCCTTAGATAAGATATTCGAGACAGGTCGGTGTGTTACTGTCAATTTTGTTCCGCCATTTCTTTTTCCTAGTTAAAACACAAGGATGTGATGTGTGTGCAAGGAAGAAACTGTCTTGGAAATATCAAGGAGGAAACTGACTTTACAGGAACCCGAACTTACTTATAGTAGATAGATTTGCTGGTTGTTCAGTACCAGTAAAAAAAAAACCCTTTTCAAAGCATACTGCCAAACATTTTATACCAGCAGCCTTTGGGCTCATCATACCCAATAATCTTGACAATACCCAAGATAACACCTACCTTCAGGGTGTTGTTGGGGCTTCCACCTTACTGCAGTGCATCAGGTATGTTCGCTGATGCGCACACAGATGATTATTTTGCGATAATGCCAAAGAAAGTTGCCTCAATAATACTCAGAATGGGAGGACGCACAAATGGCATTCTGAAGGTACTTGCGGAAAAGCTGGACGGGCCGACAATTAGTAGGTTTGTCAAGCTACATGTCATGCATGGGGCTTGATAAACTTACCAAAGATAAAAAAAAAGTTTAAAACTGTATTATTATAATCGTGTTTATTAAGATACAGTCAACTATACAACTTTTTAGAAAAATATAATATTTTGGGTAAGCGAGCAAAAAGGATTTCGCAAGGGAAAATCCATTAAAATTGCTATTTATCACTTAATCAAAAGTGTTTTGACCGGTATGGACAAAAAAATCCAATATGTGCTATCTTCATGGACATGAGCAAAGCATTTGACTGTGTTGACCACAAATTATTGCTCCAGAAATTAAATATGTACTTTAGTCTTAAGCAATTGCTACCAACACTATATGAGCCATGTTGTCGGAAAATAAAAGATTTATTATTATTATATACATATAAATAATACTACAATATAATTATGTATGGCTTTTGTATTTTTCTTTGATGAACGACGGACGGTTAGCACCGAAAGATTTTTAAAATTGCTACTTAGTAGCTACCAGATTTTTTTTTAAACACCTAAAGTGTTGTGATAGCCAAATTCGATACCATAAATGACCTTTTTTTATAAGTTTTTTTTTTTACTTTTATTTAAATCTGTTGCGATGATTTACAACATTTAATTTAAAACCAAAGTTCTTTGCAGATTGCACCTACAGCTATTGTTGTCACTTGAAAGATAGCCATCGGTCAGTAACCTCATACTATTTAAATATCTAACTATAAATACTTTTAGTAAGTAGGTTAAGAGCACACATTTACATGAGAGCTCTAAGAATAAAACTCGCAGATGGCAAGTTGATGGGTGACGACACGGTTGGTGCAGTGGCTGAGCGATTGGCTGCTGCGCTGCGTGTCGCGGATTCCCGCACGGAACAAATATTTGTATGGCTTAGAGGTAATCCTAATGGGGCAATTAGTCTTTGTGGAAAAATTCACGACACTAAAATGTTATGCAAAATTTCGCAAAAAAGGAACTAGATCTAGGCTTGTATGCAGAATGTAGTACTGACACTGCTCCCTTGCTCGCTAAAATATGCACATGTAGAAGGTACAAATAATAATAGCAGGCAACAAGACCTCAAGAGAAGTTAAGGTACTCTCTTTCATGTGCGTTTCCATTGAGGGACCACATTTGAATTTTGAGCTTTTGAATGCGTCAGCTATTAGTAAAAGTTCTCAAACATTTGTAAATTCAGCCTCCAGCTCGTAAAAGTAGCCACTCAAAAGTTGCAATCGGTTTAAGGTGGTCCCTCAGTCGTGACTGATAGGCATTCGTATCTCAAAACCTAGTTAAAATTTACAACTGCTATGAATGACTACTTTTTGTAAAAGATTTGTAAAACTAATTTATGAACTAGCATGCGGAAGGTGGTCCCTCAACTGATCAACATAACTTCCATTGAGTGGAGACCACAATGGAATTAGAAATTTATATATGGGTCTAGCGTTTTAAAAGTACTTGAACGATTATAAATTCAACCTCTAGTTTGTAAAAGAAGCCATTCAAAAATCACAATCGATTCGAGGTGGTCCCTCAATTGAAACGTTTATAATAAGAAAAATCAATTTGCGTAGCATTCGGAAGTTAAATAGACGAATGTACAGTCTATCCTTTAGTAGTTTTTTTTACTAACGATTACTTTAATAAACAGTATCAAAAATGTACCGTTTCATTTAAAATGATAATCGAATTCCCGGGAAGAATAACTAAGATAGAGGTGACTACACAGCAGGATTTTTTTGAATAAGTAAAAAGTGTAGTTACTGTTTGTTGATGTAATTTTTTATTAATATTTGACATCACTTAGCTAATTAAAAACACAGAAAAAAAATAATGCTTAAGATAAAAAAAAAAATACCCTGCACTGACAATGTAACTCTGAACTTTTAAATTCAAACATTACTACTTAAGTGTATGAATAAAAATTTGTTCGTTTGGAGGACTTCCATCAAATTTAAAGCGTAAGTCTTCGTAAGTACGTATGCTCTCGATTGAAGAAGTAGTGACATCTGTAGTGGCCGAAGTCACAGGCGCTAGGTCCGGGAATAAATTCAATAGCCGCAATTAATTTGTAGAAATTGTGTTTGACTTTGATCGTTCGAGGTATTTCGCTAATCGGTTCTCTAGGTGTGTCGTTTAAATCGAATGATATAAAATTAGTAAGCTCATATTCGTACGTGACTGGATTATTACACAATATACATTCTTTAATTTCGTCACGAATTAAAACGGATTCTTCCAAAACACTAATGCCACATATTTTAATAAGTTGAATGTTCAAACTGATAAATATATATTTTTTTAATGTTTTCTGTTGCTGTCACACCATGCATTGCTACACTGTTTTAGAGAATTTGACACTAAAAAAAATACGAGCGACCACCTTTAACCGATTGTAACTTTTGAGTGGCTACTTTTACAAACTGGAGGCTGAATTTACAAATGTTTGAGAAATGCTGACGTATTCAAAAGCTCAAAATTCAAATGTGGTCCCTCAATGGGAACGCACATCTCTTTCAGTTCATTTATGAGAGAACTAGCTTATGCCTGCGGCTTCACTTGGTGTACTGTCCCACGGGATCGTAGTACCTACCGGGTTATAAAGTATCCTATATGTTGATCCAGGTTATAAACTGGGGCCTTAGTCTGCTATTGCAATAGTGTCAGAATGGTCTATAATTGATTTAATAAGGCCCCTAGCCCACGGCGTATTGAAGCGCGTTGGAAACTCGTTTGACGTGCGTACAAAGGGTAATTCGTCTGCGCGGGGCCTTATTAAATAAATGATAGACCATTCTGACACTATTGCAATAGCAGACTAAGGCCCCAGACTGTGGGCTGAATTTAATCCAAATCCGTGCGTGAAAGAGTAACAAACATCGATCCATAGATCTATCCTCACAAACTTTCGCATTTAAATTATTGTCTTTTAATAAAATTCTAATTATTTCCAGCTCAAGTTACTTACTTGATAAGCGGTTCCCTTAACCTATGGCCCACGACTTTGTTTTAGGAGCTATAAACAATGAAAGCCCAATAATTTGATAAAGCTGTCAATAGCCATTTTAAAAATGCTTCTTTTTATTTTCCTGCTCTAAAAATACGAAAATGGAAGGAGGTATTTGCAAAAAAAGGTTCTCAGTCTCATTGGCACCGCTACGCCAAAAAAAAAACCTGAATTTTGGCTGGAGAAGGGCTCAAGTTTTAAAGTACAGACATCCAGCTACCCGAAACTGTATTTTTTTTCCAATTTAACCTTGAACCTAACGTTTTAGCAATAAAGTTGAAAATATATTAAAGAAATTTGACAGATTGTGGTAGCTCGATATGCTGGCGTCTGTAATAGCGAGCCAGTTCATTGTCATAACGGAATATACAATCCGGACTGCAAATACGAAAAAAAACTGGAACTGTTCAATAAGACTGCTCAACTTATCAATCGAACATCGAATCCGGGACCCCACAAACTCTTGTCGAGTTTTAGTTTAAGTACTTAATGTTAGTGGTAAAAAAACGGCCAAGTGCGAATCGAACTTGCGTACGATGGGTTCCGTACCATAATCTAAAAAAAAAACTACTTTTATTTAATTTTCAACTTTTGTTATTTTTTGGAATTTTTTCAGTTATGGTAAATTTTGGAACTTATAAGTTTTCGTGAAAACCTAAATTTGCCCATATCTTTTATCGTGTTGACTCAGGTCCTTGATTTGTATAGACCTCGGTATGTGGGATAAATTTCAACTTGCTAGGTCCACCCGTTCCTGAGAAAATCGGTGGTGACACACGGACAGACGGACAACAGAGTGTGATCTTATAAGGGTTCCGTTTTTTCCTTTTGAGGTACGCAACCCTAATAACCACAGTCCTAGTAACTGTGGTTTTACAGAGTTACGGAAAACCATAGACCATTGTAATAGACTCTACCATTGTTATTATTTTCCAAATCCCCCGTTGGGCTAGTCCTAATCTACACAACTGATAACAGCCTGATTCATTCACTGTTCGACACTGACCTGTGAATAAAAAGAAATATTCATTATCAGCTACTTACTAGTCACCTGCCGGAAATCGTAAACTCATTCATTCAAGCTGCTACTAGTAAACGGTAGTACTGTAAAAAAAAATAGGTATGGTTCAATTGTACTTTCTACTACGCATAGTAGAGATTAGCACGTGGCTAAATAATATCAGTCGCTCGGATCAATCTCCGGGTTAAGCTGCGCTTGCCTAGGTTGGTCTATGGATGGGTGACCACGCGTTACATACCGAGTTCTTTCCGTGAGTCGGAAAGCACATCCTGGCTGTCATTTGTAGAACTTTGACAGTCGTTACAGGAAGTCAGTGACCCGAAAATCTGACAGCCAGTCTTACCAAGGATTATCGTATTACCCACTGCTAACTGGGTTGTATTCTGGGTCAGATAGACAGTTGCTCAAAACTTAATTAGTCTAACGTTGTTTGATATTATAACGTTTATGTAATCGAAAATCATTTGGTCTAACGTTTAATATGTATATTGTTTATTTAATCGAAAATCATTAGGTCTAACGTTTAATATATATAAAAAACGTAATTATGGTTAACACCCCGACTCAGAGTACCCCGACTCAGAGTACCCCGACTCGGATAGGTTAGGTTATTTTTTTTTTAAATAACCTAACCTAACCTATCCGAGGGGGCTCCGTTTTGGGGCTCCGTCGACCTATCTTAGCGCAGGTGGTAATCAGTTACTAGTTAAGTTATGTCAGTAGGCGTTTTCATCATATTAGACCAAATAAGTTTTATATCTTTTGAGTGGTATGTCGAACGATTTTATATTTAATGTATGCTATGTCAAACGATGTTATATTTAATGCATGTTATACTAATAAAAATTAGTTATTTTAAAATTTTATCAATCGTTCATTATATTAACTAATCGCTTTATTAAATAAAAATTTATGTTCTGTTGTTATATGTTGTTAATAGTAGAGATTTTGTTGTTATATCATCTATTAGTTACCCAAAATACTAGTATTCAGCTGCATCCGGTTAGACTGGAAGCCAACCCCAACATACAGTTGGGAAAGGCTAGGCAGATCATGATGACTACGTAACGTATAAATAGAGAGCAGAAGTGACCCAGTGGTAAGGAATCAGACTTCACGACGAGATAAATGTTTTTTTTTTTCTTTCTTTCTTTTTACTTCCGAGTTTACAGGTCGTGGGTGCGCACCCATGCATGTGTGGAATTTATATCTTCACTAGCTGTTGCTCGCGATCTTCGTGCGCGTGATCGCTACATAGCATCTTTGCCCAAGTGCTTGTACGGGTAACATTCGTTTGTCGTTGATCTTAGTAAAATTTATAAAATTTAAAGTGTTTTCGGCCCTTTTCCTCCAAAATAACAGTCAAACATCTCGCAGATACTCTTGTGCAAATAAGTGTCTATCTAAACTTAGCAATTAAAGTGTAAAACTATCAAAATTGAGTGTAAAACTAAGTGACATCTAAGCCACGAGTGTTTGTCCGGTGGCTGCATGACTAGTCAATTACCGCCTAGTGCACGCCACACGCACGGTTGTGCGGTCGGCGTAAGGAGCAGTTCGGCGTGCGCTTGTACCTCGTGACGTATCCGAGTGATTGCGGCATAGATAAACCAACGTAGACGGCGCAACCATTTGTACCTACGAAGCGTTGCCTCTGGGAGGTAAAGATATTTTGTGTACTATCTCAACGTCTGTTAACAAGCAAATCGTTTCAAGA
Source organism: Eugnorisma glareosa (assembly GCA_947578425.1). Taxonomy (NCBI): domain Eukaryota; kingdom Metazoa; phylum Arthropoda; class Insecta; order Lepidoptera; family Noctuidae; genus Eugnorisma; species Eugnorisma glareosa. The sequence continues at coordinate 13,833,748 of OX387974.1, read as the reverse complement.
TGAAGTGTTCTGCATGTAACAATGATTTGAATCCTGGAGAAGAATATCTTCAGTGTATGATTGAGCAGTGTAGTAGACTATATCACTACCTTTGCAACAACCAAAAATTGTCATTGGAAGAAAGAGCTGTCTGGACCTATCCTGAATGTCGTTGTGCCTCAAAAAAGGGTGGCAACAACTCAGAAATTGCTGTTGGCACTCCACAGTCTGCCCGCGACTCAAATATAACCATCAGGAAAGTATCATCTACTAACTGTATGAGTGACTTCCCCAAGGACTTCCCCAAGGACTTAGGCAACATTGTGCTGGAGATGAAAGGTTTGAAGGAACAAGTTTTGGATATGAGTCTTAAGGTAACTGAAATATTCACCTATGTGCATCGCTGCCACGAAAGCATTGAAGAATGCAAAGATAACCTGATTAGTCTTAGCGGGAAATTTCAATCTATGGAGGCTAATATCATCAGTTATCAACAGTGCTCTAAACAGGCAGATCCAATTGCCTCCACATCTAAACCTGAGGGGCTTGAAGTGGCAAAGACGAATACCATAAGGCGTCCTAAAAGTTCGCAGTCTGTGTCTAAAAATTCGCAGTCTGCGTCTAAACACTCGCAGTCTGCGTCTAAAAGTTCGCAGTCTAAGTCTACGAGTAAGACGCGGTCAGATATTTTATCTAGTATCGACAAGGCCCAAATCATCACTAGTAACCATCCTACTGTTAGAGACTTGGACCTCGTAAGTTGCCCAACCGATGAACCACAACTCATTAATGACGACCCTGTTTACAACGACACGGAGCCAGCTAGGGATTTGGACCTTACCAACTCTTCGGTGCTCGCAGCCCCAGTTGTCTCTCCATCAAATCGCACAGCAGCAATAGATGCTTCCCTAGACTCTGCCCACTCTAAAAGCAAGAATCGCCAGTATCCCATGAGGGAACAGATTGTGAGAACCACTGACGATGCGAAGGTTCGTCCTGCTCCTACTGATGGACTGGCCAGCAATAAAAAACGACAAAATTCTATTCGTTGTACTGCTGGGCCTAATATTACTTCTCTTAGGGCGGCTGAAGAAACCAAAAGCATACACTTGTGGAATATGGAATCCGGTCCCGACGAAATTACAGGATACCTACAACAACTGTACCCTCAAGCGAAATGTGTCGTAGATGAAGTAAAAACAAAAGGCAATTATAGGTCATACAAACTGGTGGTACCGATGGCCTACTATGATCGTATTCTCTCGCCGGAGATTTGGCCAGAAAATGCTCGGATTAAGCCGTGGATTGCTTTTCGTCGATTTCGCACCAGTGAACAGGACAACCGATTCCCAGATATCGAATAATTCTATGCCTGTCGTAAAGAATCGCCATACTTGCACGAGAAGCATAACTACGCTTAATATGTTTTATCAAAATGTTCGTGGTATTAAAACCAAGTTGCATAGATGGAAAACCAATATGTCACTTCTGGATTATGACATTATTGTTGCTACTGAGACCTTTCTGGATTCCTCGGTGGAGAGCTCCGAGGTTGTTTCCACTGGCTGGAATGTAGTACGCCGAGATAGAAACAGACCAGGAGGTGGCGTCTTAGTAGCTGCTAAGCCGGGGATCGTGCCTGTTCGAACAAATGAGTTGGAAACAGCCGATGGAGAAGATCTCTGGGTTATGTTTTGCATTAGAGGGATTAGTGTATATATCTGTGCCGTGTATATTCCTCCAAGTGCTGTGGATTCTGTGTATTTTGACTGGTTCCGCAAAGTGGAATCCTTTGTAAATGATTTGAAAGGCAACATATTTATAATTGGTGATATCAACCTCAAAAGTGCATCAAAATCTGTAAACAGCTACTATGCATATTTCCTTTCATTTTGTTCAATGACGGAAAATAATAATGTATTTAATGTTTTTGGCGGCAAGTTGGATGTCGTCCTTTCAAGGGATACTGATTGCGCTGTGCAAGTCCAAGCCGCTGAGGCTGGTGGCATTGTAAATGTTGACTCATATCATCCTCCCCTAGACATTGAAGCTAGACTTCTTACGACGTTGAGCAAGGAGAAGACCTGCCCTAGTAATGTTGACTCGGCGACTGACTGGAATTTTTCTAAAGCTGACTTTCTCTTACTTTATAAACATATGTCAGAGACTGAGCGACTGGAGCTGTGTCACTAATGCCACGGATGTACCATCGGCTACCGGTGAGTTTTACAGAATTCTTTATAGAATATTCGATATTTGTGTACCAAAAAAAAAGAGAGCAATATCTAATAGAAAACGCTATCCTGTTTGGTTCTCCTCAGATATTATTAGAGATTTGAATCATAAAATTATGCTTCACAGACAATGGAAACGTTACGCTGACCCTGATGTGTATTTTGCCTTTAGTAGTATACGATCTGAGCTAAAGGAACGTATTGATTGTGCATACAAAAATTACACTGCATCAATCGAAAACTGCATTAGAAGTAACCCACTTCAATTCTGGCAGTACATCAAAAGCCTTCGGTCTAAAGGTGGCTTTGAGCCCACCATGAGCTACAAAAACAAAACCTTTACTGGCAGTGATGCAGCGAATGCCTTTGCTGAGTATTTTTCTAGCGTATTTTTGCCACAGAACCCTAAGTTGGATGCTGATAATATATTACCTGTCGCAGCTAATACTGACGGGGGCTACGTACACATTGAAAATTTTACCATATCTCAGGTTAAGGACGGAATTCGTAAACTAAAGCCGCGTAGCTCAGTCGGCCCAGACAAAGTTCCACCGTATGTTTTAATTGGCTGTAGGGATTTTCTTGCTTTTCCACTAACCTATATTATGAACTTGGCACTTCAAAGTGGCATATATCCCGACCAATGGAAGGTATCTCGAGTTACGCCGATACCGAAAACCAATAATAAATCCTCAGTTGAGGAACATCGTCCTATTGCCGTTTTGTCAAGTCCAGCTAAGGTCTTTGAAACAATTGCACATAGGGAAATTTACCACCAATTAAAATCCCACTTATGTGATGAACAACATGGCTTCCGACCAGGTCGCTCAGTTGAAACAAATTTATTGTCACTCGTTGATTACGTCTCGAGGGGTCTCGATGGGGGGCATGAAGTGGATGTTCTCTATTTTGATTTTAGAAAGGCATTCGATGCAGTGGACAACGACATTTTATTGAGCAAATTACAAGCCATGGGATTCACACCAAAGCTTCTGCATTTTTTCGCTAATTATCTCCTGAACCGGATGCAATTTGTTGCTCATGGGTGCTTTCTTTCGGGATCTTACCATACACGATCTGGAGTGAGCCAAGGTTCAGTTCTTGGCCCATTACTTTTTCTTTTAATGATCAATGATCTCGTCAGTGTTGTACAACATGCTAAATGTCTGCTATATGCGGACGATTTAAAGTTAGTACTCGAAATTACCGAGAATTGCACTCGTGAGGATCTTCAAAGTGACATTGACCGAGTCTTACAGTGGAGCCGAACTAATAAATTGTATTTTAACACCAGTAAGTGTTATGTTATGACGTTCAGCCGTAAATCACGACCTAGTCAAGCCATTTACACATTGGGTGATGCAGAGGTAACCCGCGTATTCAACATCCGTGATCTTGGTGTGACATTCGATTGTCGCCTGACATTTCACGAGCACATCTCCTTAGTGGCCGCCGAGTCATACAGACGACTGGGCTTCGTCTTGCGTAATGCACGTGACTTCTGTAACCCTAACATTATCAAAATATTGTATAATTCCCTTGTAAGAAGTAAATTGGAATTTGCAGCTTGCGTTTGGAGTCCACATGAATCAACGTACACCCTAGTAATTGAAAAAATTCAAAAGGCGTTCCTACGCTACTTATATAAGAGAAACCATGGGTACTATCCATTTATGTACCCCACGGATTTTTTGCTAGGTGTTCTAGGATATAACTCCCTGGCTGTCCGGCGGTCTCGAATGCAGATCATCACTGCACTGAAAATTTTACGGAGCGTAATAGACTCCCCAGAATTGCACAACCTATTATGCACATTTTATGTACCTGACAATTACCTGCGCCACCGGTCCAACCACCGGCACAGACTATTCGCGACTGCACAGAGCCACACGGTGTCCCGTGCGCATTCCCCGCTGTGTCGCATGCGCAGCGCAATCAATGCCCTTATTTTTGACCAACCCGATTGTGACGTGTTGAATGACAGATTCAACCAAATCATGTTATTGTGCTCGAGATTTTGTGAAAGACATTGTGTATGATTAATTGTATGTTCTTATAATTTTTAACCTAAGAAAGTGTACTTTATAATTTATTGTTACTATTATCCATCCAATACTTATTATACTTTTTTAATGTTTTGCGATGTGGAGGGAAGGAGGGGTTAAGTAAATACCATGTCGTGTACTTGTCCATGAGTCAACTGGAGACTGAAGACCCCAGACTCCCTTTATTAGTGTAATATATACCTAGTCCGTGCGTGACATATATCATAATATAACTATGGACATAGCTTATCTACCTTAACTTAAACTAAGATCTAAACGTGACGTACGTGACACACCACATCACCCTTCCTAAAGTAAAAAAAAAACTTAGTTACATTGTTTTTTTTTTTCCCCTCATCTCTTTACATTTTTAACTTACATTCTAAGTCTTACAGTATAACTTTGTCCTATTTTTATGTATTACATCTATCTTATTTTTATATTTAACTATTACATTTGGTGACTCGTCCTTTACAACTACAAATGGTCCATTATAAATACACTCCAACTTATTGCCTACTTCGTTTTTTATCAAAATCAAGTCACCTTCCTTATAAGTTATAGAATTAAGATTCTTATCATAACAATGTTTCCTTGATAACTTACTTGATACCAAATTTTCTTTTGCATCATTTTGAGCCCTTTGTAACCTGTATTTAAATTCTAAAGGATAATCATCAAAATTATACAAAGGTTCTACACTTTCACCTTGAAGACTACTTGGTAACCTACAAATTTTACCATAAACTAATTCATCAGGCGTATACTTAGTCACAGTATTAACTGTTGTGTTATAAGAAAAACACCAATATGGAATCCAAGAACTCCACGATGATGGATTATTATCTGTTTGTATCCTTAAATAAGCACCTAAAGTTTTATGAATGTTTTCCAAAGACCCTATACTTTCATGATGATATGACGTTGATAAGATTTTATTGATGCCCAAGACATTACATAGCTCTACCATTACTTTCGAAATGAACTCAGAACCCCTATCCGTAGCAATTGTTCCCGGTATCCCATATCTCAACACAAAATTTTCTGCCAACGCTTTTGCTACCTCATTTGCGGATTTATTTTTTAGTGGATAAGCCTCCACAAACTTCGTAAGTTCACATTGAAGAGTTAATATGTAAACATTACCATTTTCGTCCCTATCAAGTGGCCCCACTATATCTAAATAAATCTTTTCAAAAGATGAAGATGCAGTGGTAGTAACTGTCATTGGTTCTTTAGTATGTTTGGAAAACTTTTGTTTTTTACACTTATCACATTTACCAACGTACTCCGCTACATCTTTCTCAATTGACGGCCAATAATAATATTTCTTTATATTATTCACCATCCTGCGTATTCCTGAATGACCACTCGTAGGTAAAATATGAAAATCATTTAAAACAATTCTCTTCTCATCTGCCCCTTCTATTTTCCGTACACCCTTCACTACACATATTCTAAAATCTCCACATATCGAATTACTATTTTCCTTCAAATATTTGGCCATTTTTGTAATAAACTTAACGTTATAACGATTTTTCAAAATAATAACTTCTTTTATGCCCTTTTCAATACAAAAAGTGACTATGTCTCTCGACAACTCGTCTCGCGATGATGCCGATAAAGATTCATAGTTTACGTAAATACTCGAGTTTTCTGGCACATACATTAAATTGCGCGACTTTGAAAATATTTTTTCACCATTAGTGTTACGTAACATCTTCTCCCACTCATTCAAACATATCTCAATGTCATTTCCTTGTTTTTTAAGAACTTCCACGATCCTAGGGTGATCAGTCCTAGATACCACAGGGTCCGTATCACAAACATTTGGTTCTTCCAACTGTTTGTACTGCGCTCTCGTCATTCTTAGGTCTAGCTACTACATTTGCTACGAAAACCCCTTCGCGCAACTCTTTCCTAAACACTACACAATCTTCTGCTCTATTAACGGGCAAATACTTAACCATCTCACAACGCGGAGAAATAGTTAAAGAATAATTATAGGATTTAAGTGGCATCGAAACCGTCCGCTGCTCACGGTTCTTTAGAGATAACCTGTTCCTCGAAAAGTCTATAATACCACTATACGCCTGCAAGAAATCCTGGCCTAATATGCCAACTGACCTACATGGCAAATCATTGAATATATAAAACTTATGCACGAACGAACATTGTTCGTATTCCAACGTCAAATATACATAACCTATAGCCCGTAAACTACCCCCTACACCATTAATCACTAATTCTTCCTTAACTACTTTACAGCACAAAGCATTATTCCTCAAAAAATTACTTTTTATTGCCGATATCGACGCACCCGTATCGACTAACCATTCCGAATCCACATTATTTGCTAGAAAATTCACCCAGTTAACACTATTGCAAGCTAAAATATGCTTAGCCTCGAAAAAACTGCGTTTCATTCAATTGTCTGCCTTCGCTACTTCGTGACATTGACAATGCACTTGAGTCAGCATCGCCCCGCACGTGCTCTAGACACGCTACGCGCTGTCGCCCTTGCTGAGTCTGCCGTCCACGATGAGTACTATTGCTATGACCGCGCATTCCACTACTATACCTTACGTTTCCATTTCGGTACGTACGCCCAACAGCTGTTTTTTGCTGCGCGTATCCATTACCTACAGCGTGCCGCCTATAGTTATTTCCACGACCCCTATTTCCCGTAGAAAAACTACCACCCGCGGACCACCGCTGGAACGTCATGACTTGACCCGACGAAGCACAATTTTCGTCTTCCGCTACCCTGATAGCATCTTTCAAACAAGTCAAGTTCCGTGCCGTAATAATTGTACCAAGACGCTGATTACGAAGTCCGTCAGCAAACTTTTTAACCGCATACTCCTCATTTAAAGGCCGCAAAATTTTATAAGCTTCCGAATTTTCCCCGGCTTGAGAAATAGTCAAATCTACCATTAACTTCTCTATCTCTGCCCCGAAATCCGTGACCGACCTATCATTTTGCCTAGCGCGAGCAAATTTGGCTTGCACTGCAACGTCTGACTTAACCGTCAACAAATGCTTCTTCATGTCCGTTAAAAGACTGTCTACAGTCGTATAAGTAGAGGACAATCGCATCTTAGCCCCCTGGGTAAGTCGCGTAGTTAGCACGAATCTAATTAAATGAGCACTATCAGCCGCTTCTAACATAGAGCTGTATAAATCTATGGCATCAATCAAATCTTGGGTTACCTGCTCATCCCCATTCATTTTCGGGAGTAAGCTAACCGCCGTTTTCAATGAAAACCTTTCCAACGCCATCTCTGTATCGGTTCCGGTACCGTTTTCAAACTTAATAGTGCCTACATACAAATTTTCTATTTTACTCACTAGCTGTGCTAATTCCTCCGAAAATTTGCTACACTTAGAAACTACACACTTAAATTTACAATACAGGGCTTTTACCTCGCTTATCTTTCCATCAAAATTTTTGCCTTTCCGCCTACTGGGACCTAACTTGACAATTGATTCCCTCAATAACTTAAGCTGTACAAACAGTGACGTTAACTCCACTTCCATTCAAAATTAATGCCTCTAACTGATAGATGACCGAAAATACTCGCCACTACACTTAAGTTCAAATCACATCACTTACTCCTCTTGTCGCTCCGCCAGCTCCCGGTCAGGCCATCTGCACAGCTCGCTGCACCTCACGCTGATTGATCTTCTCTTCGATCCAATTCTGATGACACCTCCTGTACAGCCGGACCGCCACGCCAATGATGACAATCGCCAAACACACGGCGATAAACAACAGCATCGCGCTGATGATGGATATCTGCTCTTGTGTTACTGTCGCGGTATTTGAACCACCCGCTGCTGTCTGGGCTATAATAACCTCTTCCTTGGATGACGTGGTCCCCATGGCCTGTGACTAACCAACCTCCGAGAAACTGACTGAAGCCGACTGAAGTGACTCCGATGAGATCCCGGTCGGGCAACTATAACGCCGTCCAGTCGACTGGCAGGGTCGCCATGCGATGTGGAGGGAAGGAGGGGTTAAGTAAATACCATGTCGTGTACTTGTCCATGAGTCAACTGGAGACTGAAGACCCCAGACTCCCTTTATTAGTGTAATATATACCTAGTCCGTGCGTGACATATATCATAATATAACTATGGACATAGCTTATCTACCTTAACTTAAACTAAGATCTAAACGTGACGTACGTGACACACCACAGTTTAATAATACTCTACCTATCCAAATTTAATTATTGTAGTTTGTGTAATGCATAAGAAATTAATTAATTACTGTTACTGGTGTTTAACCGTTGTAATTAATAAATAAATAAATAAATAAATAAATAGCATAAAACAAAGTCGCTCGCCGCTGTCTGTCCCTATGTATGCTTAGATCTTTAAAACTGGCCAACGGATTTTGATGCGGTTTTTTTCAATAGATAGAGTGATTCGCGAGGAAGGTTTATATGCATAACATTGCACCCGTGCGAAGCCGGGGCGGGTCGCTAGTATTATTATAAAATAAGACTTTCCTATTGGAAACAGTATTTTTTAACAATTTTTTTTTTGCACGCATCCTTAATCTTTTTCTAAAATAAAAGTAGCCTTTACTCCATATAACATCAGCTATATATCTGCCCGTCCCGTCAAAACCTGTCCAGCCGTTTCGGACATAAGCCGGAACGAACAGACGGACAAAACTAATGTTCTGTTTTGTTACAAGTACCGTCATACCATATTTATTTAAATATATACTTTCATATGCATTCAGTAAAAGTCACATTATTTTTATTTATTTGTATACAGGGTGTAACAAGACCCTTCACGAAGCCGTCAACCAAGCATTATGTACATCAAACTAAGTAACTTTACGCAAAAATTATTGCTGGGAAACGACATTTTTTTTGTGGTGAACAGTCACGATTTACGGTAGGACTCAATGTAACGCAATCAAAACATTGTGCTGATGGATAGATGAATAATACGTGGGTCGTGGAGGCGTTTACAGTAAAAATCTTAAGTTAAAAATAGTATTTAATAAAAAACTTGTGAAAACGTTGGAACTTTGACCCCCAATTTCTACATAACTAGAAGGTTCCCAGGTATGGTCTAAAACAAAAAAAAATATCAACATGACGGGGAGAACAAGCGCCTTTCGGCTTCGTTAAGGGTCTTGCTTGCTACACCCTGTAGACACAAACTTTGCTTTAGATTACTGCCATCAAAACTGTGAAGCTTAAGGAAACCGGGATGCCCTGAAACCAAGACTCTGTCTGAGGCTTCTAACGTGCGGATTTCTAAAATTATTATTCTGAACCGAAAGTTATACCGGGAGAAGAACTATTCTATGACCTCATTCTTCAAGACCCTGATCCTGGCCTGATTACGAGCGATAGACAGGACAGAGAAAAAAATCGTAATCCAATACTTGTTACCATTTAGTAACAAATCGTTCTGTCTAGTGTCATACGCCCGCTTGTCAGGTAGCATTCATGTGTCAATATCGAAAATTTTCTGGATCAAAATTTTTGTATGAAAATATTCTCAATATCCGCTCAATAAGTCTTATACGAGTACACACCTCTTTGGGAAATATAGACGAATCGGCAAAAGTAAGACAAATTGGTTGCGACTCGAAAAATCAAACTAAAAAAGATTCGATAATCGATGACTAATTTTTATTTAAAACAAAACAATTTATTAATTAATGAATCTTTTATTTTTCTAATGTCCTGACATCGAATAAACATTGTTCTTTCTTTCTATAATTATAGTAGGTGTACAAGAGTCCATGACTATCATTTTTGCGTCGTCATTTTACGACCAAAACCATATTTAAATTGATAGCATTTGGTAATTCCAAAAATACTTACTTATTTCAGAAATATTACCGCATGCTCAAATATGCCAAAAAAAATAAAAGGATAAGACCTTTTTTGGATGGGAAATCATCAAACAACTCCTCCTGCTCTGGACGGAGCACTGCAGGAGGGAGTGTCAGACTTTTACTGATTAAAACCCATCCATGTTCCTTCCTTTGCCCTTTGTGTTCCAGGGCCGCGGTATCTCTTTCGAACAGTCCCGCAACCCTGGCAGGCATCGGTCCTTTCGGACCCCTTCCCTTTTGCTGACATCTCTCTGAGGCGCGCGTGGAACACGAACGCGCCGTCGACATGGCCTGTCGTCATAAGACGGACGGACGGCAATCTAGCTCATAGCTCACCGTCCACAGACCCGCGAAAGGATGATACCTAAAGCATGATTTCCACCAAACAGCTCGCATCGCATCGGATACGAACAGATGCGGCGACAGCGGATCGCGTCCGCTAGAATGTCGACGCATACGATGGGCTCCGTATCGTCGGCGTCGCATGCGAACGTATCCGTTTCTGCGCCTAGTCAAATAGTTTCATTCCTACCGTGTTGACGTGTTATAATTTTTGAAAATGGTTGAATTTGACGTAGTATTGTTGGCTTATTGCATTGGAACAAGGAACGAATCGTAAGTAAAACACAGAAGAGGAACAGAAAACTTTGGATTGATGATTTATGTCATGCGACGACAACCGAAAAGATCCGATCGGATACGGCGACAGGCGAACGGAGCTGTTCGCGCCTCGCAGCATACTTTCGGCTACGATCGCGTAACGCTGAAGACGCCCGCGGTGATGCTGCTGTGCGCGACTTGGTTTTATAGACTTTAAATACTGTGTACACGATTTAATATCGTTTAGAGATTGTAAAATCCGTTCCGATCCGATGCGATGCGAGCCGTTTGTTGGAAATCATCGTTATCTGTTAATCAATCTGCCATTTGAAAGAAATAGTAAACCTCTGATTTTTCTACAAAAAAATAATTAACCCGTGAATTATTCCTTATATAGAAGCTTAGGTTTTGTTTAACCCTAAACTTCTTAACAGGTCTGACATCTTTCCAAGTCATCGCCATCAAAGTTCGACGTCACAAAGTACGACTTCTTTTTAAAAACCATTTCTGTCTCCCTCCCACAGATAGACGCAGCCACAGGAGAGAGCGAGACAAACGCTTCTGTCCTTGCTCGTTCAATCCAGTTAGCAAGATGCTTCCGAAAGCTAGGTGCAAAACCAGGGGATGTCCTCGCCTTGGGAGGAAAGAACCATCTGGATCTGCATATCCCGTACTACGCAGCAATCATGAATGGCATGCCTATTGCTGGAGTGGATCCATTGTTTAAAAAGAGTAAGTATTATAACAAATTAATAATAGTCATATTCACAGATTTCGACCAGTGTGCCAATGTGAGCGAACACAAATCACCGACGCAGGAAACATTCTAGTGTGTGCGCAAACACAAGTACATTCTCTCTTCCCTTACTCTCATAGTCCGAAGAGAGATCAGGCACAGGACTAACGGCTTAACGGACTTTCCGAAGCACGAGGGTACCATTCCGCCAACTTTCAGACTCCTGCCTGCTACAGACACATTCCTCATTTCCCTTTAACACTGGGCCGTACCATCGAATTGCACCCAGTAGGTATCCAAAGAAAATAACAGGGCAGTTGAACGTATAATAAAGAAGTAAGAAGTAGTAAGATGAGATCTTCGAAACTCCGGGTGGCACCCGAAGGCAAAGAGGTGTTTGCAGAACAAAGACCTAAATACAATTTGCTAACGTACACAATAATGTATCCGTCATGGAACGAACCATATTATTTATGGTTATATTGAGGTACATATAATTATGTAAAAGAACGTGACTGATTACATGATATGACTATGCGATGTACAAATATTTTTGGCCTTGAGTTTGTTCGCATGACTTTGTTTTTTTTTGTCACCTTTTCGTTCATATATTTTTTGTTGCTAAAAATAATCATGATCAAAACTTTTATATCAAATCAAAATAAGTTTTTTAACCAATAGAAACAAAACAGTTGTGTCATACAATCGGTGAGTCGATTTGAAAATATTATTCGTACTAACATACAAGATCAATTTGGACAGTAGACTTTTGCCTGTACAGCATTAACCATTTGAAAATTTTGAAGAGTCCTGACAAAAAGCCAGAATGTTACTCACAATTGTGTTGTTAATGTGTTCATATAGAATAAAATCCTCTGAACTCGAAAAAGTCCAGACAATTAATGAAAAGGCCTGACCCAGTCCGAACGGAAGACCAAAAAGCCGGAAAAATGCACGCTAAACTAACCACGAGTCACAATCAAGTTACCTACATTGTTTTTCTGGTATAAGCTTGCCATACAATTCACATGACAATCAAAACAAGTTCAACCACTTGAACTTGTACAGGGAGTCATGCAGCGGCTGCGGTGATAGCACCTTCATCTAGGCGGGCCATATGTCCACAGTCGTCTCCTTGACGTTTCGGCCTAGATAACATGATGTCGGTGGGGCCGTGGGAAGTGGTGGGTGGTCCCTATTCTCAATCACTACAACTCCTGATAGCCAGAATCAACATTGGCCACAGTAGTTACCTGCCTATTAAATTTAAAATATTATTCACAGCCGAAATACGAACTCTGTTCAAAATTTGCTCTCCAAGAATAGCATTTTGTCAGAAGGAACTCCTGGATACCTACAATGCCGTGAAGGAAGAACTGGGTCTGAACACAGAAGTCATCTGCTTCGATGAAGGAAAGCATTCCCTGGCCAGCTTCATCGAAAAGTATGACGATAAGGAGGACCAAGAGGAATTTCTGTAAGATCCCTGTATTTTGTTTTTTTAACTACCTACTTGATTCTTGGCGAATGTCGCCCATTGTCTTTGGATTAGGTATTTGTCCAAATACACGAACTCAGTGTAAATTGTTTTAAATCAAGGCCTTTTTTCGGTTCACCTTCATGTTTTTCTCATCTTCACCATAGTTTTCCATGGTGTCCAACAATCTTAATTACGTGACATCCTTTTGATCACTTCCATTTTTATTTGCTCCTCAGAGTCGCATTTTTCAAGTGTGATACGCTCTGTATGTATACGCCTAAACTTACTTTAACATAAATGGCTAAATGTGTAGTGTGGGTGTACAAATAGGTACACCTCTGTCAAAGTATTAAAATAAATTATTACCTATTTCTTTTCAGGCCAGTGATAATTGACCAGGACAAACACTACGTCTGGTTGATCAGCACGGGTGGCACGACCGGCGTCGTTAAACTGGCTGCGTTCACTCACAGGTCATTCTTGAAAAAACTAGAAGTGTTGAAAATTATTTTCTCATCAAGATCACATCAGTAAGTAACAATTCTACGTACATAATTAATTTCTTCTTTACCTACATCTTATCTATATAAGTTAGGAATCCCAGACAAATCAGAAACAGTATGGATATTCAGCTGCATCGGTTAGACCGGAAGCTGACTCCAACATAATTGGGAATAGGCTAGGCAGATGATGATTGCAGTTACACCTAAAATTGGTATAATACTTTGATATTAGCAAATAATCAGGTAAGGATACAAGTTATTAGTGATGCAGATGTCATCTAGCAGAATGGGGAAGGATTAGGGAATGGGCAACTACAATACTTTCAGTTTTTATGCCTTGTGACTGGGACTGTAGTTACATGTCAGTGTTATCTTTGTTTTGACAGTTCAAAAGTCCTGTAACTGGCCTACTTGAAATAAATGCTTTTTGATCTAGCAGATTCTGCTCAGCAACCGGAAGACCTGTTTGTTGGACGCTGTTCCCTTTTAAAAGAGTACCTATCGTTGGAGTTTCTTGCCCATTCTTCTCCATATTGACGTTCAAAAGAGCTTTTCAATGTCTTAACTGAAATAAATGGTTTGGCTTTGACCCTTTAGATGATTTTCTTTCTTGCAGAACAAACGGCGAAAACAAGATGGGTCTAAATATATCCCCAGTGCAATGGGTTTCGGCTTTCTTCAGTGCGATATCTTCTCCTCTGCTTCGTCAGACAAAGCTTCAGACCTCAAATCCATCGACAACTGAACACATCGTCGAACTTATCAATCAGTATAAGGTATTATATTTACCATAGAGGTGATCTGTATTGATGAAGTTGAAAAGATGGTTACAGGGCCGAATCTGTCTCTCCGCCCCCGACAAAAACGTGGCTCTTATCAGTTCTCCTGCACGTGGTGTGACAGGGCTTTCAATCCCACCTTGGGCTTTACTAGTCAACAGTTAATTTAAGCCACGAAGACCGTCTATGGGGTAGAGGACTATTTATACTATAAATGCAGTGGACGAAGGCGAAATACTTGTTTCAAACTCGCCTGGAGTTTCATGCTATAAAAAAATAACATTTTTTGTTCACTCTTTTTCAGCCCATAAGTGCTTTTCTGAGCCCTCCTATTGCGACTTCTTTGATCAAGAGTGAGAAGAAATGTGACTTCACCTGCTTCGAGACCATCATGCTTTCCGGAGGGAAAATACACAAGGATGTTCATCTTGAATTAAGGGTAAGTGTAGCTTATTTTTTACGAGCTAGCTTTTTGGTCATACTTCGCAACGTCATTCGTTCATGACTTGACAAAACATGGAGATTTTATATGTAAGTTTAACATTATTTTAATGAACAAATGAACCTTCCGTAACGAATTCACTAAAATATGATAAAAATTAAAAACCTTTTCAAGTTTATTAGAACATAGCACATAGCGGTAGCACAGACAAATATGAAAAAAAATCTTCGTATAGCGTTTATCAAGGGTGTTGAACAGACCATCAAACAATTTTCTCCATGGGACCAAAGTCGAAATCGTGATCAAAAATCTGCTGATGATGGTATAAACCTTACGTAAATATTTCGGAGATTTAAGATCACGGGAATCCATTGGTTTCAGACAGTATAAGAACGGTCGATGAAGCAATCGGACACCTATGTCTAGAAGTAAACTTTTTTCGATTGAAATAGTCGTCTGCGGTAGACTAAAAGAAATAAGTCTGCCATAAAATAATCATTATATATATTTTTTTCTTTTACAGCGAAGAGTGCGGCCAAATACCTCCGTTGTGGAAATGTATGGACAGACTGAGAATTTGGGGCCAATCTTTATTGGGGCACCAGAAGGACCCATAGGTAACTGTGGCAAGACTGCGCCTGGATTACCAGCAGTCAAGGTTGGTAATTTACTTTTATAGTTTGTTACGAACCTCAAACCTCTGTGGCATGCTAACGCAACTGCGTTGGGCTAAATGACCAAAAGGTGATAAAATCAAATTCTCGTAGCCAAGTTCTGTGTATGCTCATTTTTAGTACATTACCATTGACACACTAAGGAGCAGAATGGACCAAATAAAGTACTTACCTGTTTTGTTTATATTTCAGATAGTTGATATAGAGACGGGCAAAGAAATTACAGAACCGAACGTGTCTGGAGAAGCATGGACGAAGGGAGCCTGCTTCACTGTGAGTTGTTTGTTTATGCGTATGTTAAAATTTTGTGCAGATTCAAAAAATATAGTACAATGGCGAAGAAGGCAGTTCTTCTTTATTTTTATCCTCATCATTATCAGCTACTCATTATAACTGTTCTCTGCTAAACAGCAATAGCATACTAGTTGAGCTTGATCTTCGTTCAATCCTTAGAGCTGCATTCTCATCTATACATACACTGGGTGAAGATCTTCGCACCAGGAGTCAGGCCAGTAGCCAAAACCTGTGGTTCTGTGATGTGAAAATTTTATTAATTCGTTCATTTTCTTGCCTCAGCCTACTCCAGTCCACTGCTGGACATAGGCCTCCCCAATCGCAGGCCACTCAACTCGATTCTCAGCAGCTCTAATCCAGTTGCTACCAGCCACCCTGCGAAGATCGTCGCTCCACCGAGCCTGAGGGCGTCCCACCTTACGTTTACCGATTCGCGGTCTCCATTCGTTCAGTTGATTGGCCTTAATACATGTGCGTCGTGATGCTGTGATGTCAATTCAGAGCCGGTCATCAAGTGCTATGTCCCTCAAGTTAATCCCGTTGACTAGTATATCGCTCTTCTATCTTTTTTCAGTTATACATCATAATTCCTATGTACCCAGGTATCTATACTAATTTAATTAATTAAAAACAGGTTAGGATACTTTGGATGTAGGGGGTAAGTCGCGAAGGGAACTACTGATACAATTTCGAAAATTCTTTCACAAATGTGAAGCTACATTATCCCGGAGTGTTATAGCCTATGAAACTTGGCACTACAGGGCCTTTTATACATATATACCTAGCTTATGACTCATAGGCTACATGTGTTATACTAATAAACGTAACCTAACGTACCTTTAAGGTTCCGTGCGACGACTAGTCCTCACTAATCCCGGGCAGCGAGTGCACGTACCCTTAAAGTGGTGTTTTTAGTGGTGGTTTTATTCTAAACCCTAACTATTGCTACTAGTGAACATACCACAACCATAACGAGCGCGAAGTCGTAGGCAAAAGCTTATACCATTTAATACAATAGGCATCTTTATATCTTCAGGAATACTACAACAATCCTGAAGAGACTGCAGCCTCCTTCACCGAGGATGGTTGGTACAAGACAGGAGACATTCTGTACAGAGATGAGAATGGGTACTTCTTCTTCGTTGAAAGGCTCAAGATGATGATCAAGTACAGGAGTTACCATGTAAGTGATGATGAACAATATTTGACATATTTATTCAATTATTTTATACAAGGTGTAAATGGACCCTAAACTAAGTGACTTAGGTGGCTACTCATCCGCAAAATATTTGATCCGCGGATGAAACGTTACCTTTTTAAAATTGCAAGGCGACGTATCATCCGCAAGTTCGGATGAGTCGTCGCATAGGTAATATTGATGTGGTCATATCGGGGTGTATGATATATGGCACAATAACAGATCATAAAATATCTACGCAAACATTATTGCTGGGAAACGACTTTTTTTTTGGAGGTGAAACATTACGTTTTACGGAAGGCCTCAATGTAACGCACTCAAAACATTGTGCTGATGGATGCATTAAATAGTACGGGGGTCATGGAGGTATTTAAAATAAAGTTAAAATATTAAAAACTTTTATTTAAAAAAAAAACTGTGAAAAAGTTGGAGCTTTGAATTCTAATATCTCCGTAACTAGAAGGATCTCAGGTATGGCTGGACGGTGGACCATATCGCAAAAAGCATGATTGCAATGACGAGGAGCACAAGTGCCGTTCTTCTTCGTTAAAGATCTTTTTACCCCCACTAGGTATCCCTGACAGATCCTGGCCAGAACTTAGGGTGAATTTCAGCAATAAAACCGAACGTTACCAACACAACTGAAACGCGTTCAAGTTCTGTCAATGTTATCATTGTTGTGGAATATTGACAATGACAGCTCTTGAATACGTTTTAAAGATGATCGCGTTCGGTTTTCGGTGTAAAATTCGCCTGTAAGGGTATGAATGAGACATTTCTGCTTTTTCTCTCATTTGACAAACTATCTTGCAATGTCTCTGGTATTATATATGGTAGTCTATGACCGTGGGAGATGGTGGGTGACCAGTACGGCCACATTGGCCCATGTCCTTAACTATCCCATAGAGTTTCTTGCCCATTCTTATCTATGAGATCAATGCTTTGCAATGGGTAAAAGTCTATTCACAGTTATATTGTCTGTGGCTGGTCTGTACCTAATAATAGCTTGATGTTGACTATTCCATCCTGTAAATTGTAACAGGCCTGTTGTCATTTATTTTTGTTTCTTGTTCTATTGTTTGATTTTAATCTTTTCTTGTAATCTGACCACCTATTAAATAAACTCACCTCGATAGCATCGATAGTATAGTACTGCTTATCTACAGAACAATGCATGTTGCACGTTATTGGTTGAACTTGACGTCTGATTATACATATTATCTACCTATTTACCGTCTCTTCAATAAGTTTTTTTAATAATTTGTTTTTTTTTTTAAATGTCATTTTTTATTGTATTTACTTACAATGTATTATAAGATGGCGAGGACAATACGACAATAAATAAAAAAACACTGGTATTAAGTGCATATTAATATTTTTAAACTAACAATTAAATCCTAACATTGACTTGTTTAAGATAAACAAACTAAATAGCATAAAACTAACCCTAAGTATACGCAATTTGCACCAGTTCGCGTTGGTTTTTTATTCAGCGGGTTGGCAACATGTGTTTAGTGTTAATACTAATATCGAGGTCATTAACCTGTCGGTGCTAGGCTATTAATCTACACTACATCATTTAGATTGTTATTGTCGTTGGTATTGTCTGCGCCAACCTGTATAAAGTCACTGCCAAAGTGGCAATGACACGCTTCCGTAACTCAAAACCATATGTTTTAATCTTATTCCAGAGCGAGAAAGAGATGGACCGAGTTGTCCTGTACAGCTCCATCTCTTTCCCCCCGTTACTATACTCTTAACCGTTTTAAGTTTCCATCTTCATACTCCGTATGCTTTCTTCACAGATTATTCCCCCGGAGATCGAGGCAGTCATCAGGGAGCACCCGGGCGTGCATGACGTCAGCGTTACCAGCGTGCCCAATAAGGATGATGGAGAGCATCCTGTCGCCTGCGTCATGAGGAGTCCAGGGTCCACCGTCACGGCCGATGAGATTACGGAGATTGTTGCTAGTACGTATTGTTTTTAAAGTTAGTCAGTTCTGTGGAACTGCTGGGCATATAATATTTGGGCCTTATATTTTGCCTTTTCCAGCCAGTTTATACGTATTACTAAATGATAATGGCAAGTAATTTCTTCGGTATCGATGTTGTATTGCAGCATGGTGCTTTTGAGCTTTTGCTTGAGCCAGAATGATAGAGACAAAGCATTGGGCCCGGACCTTATTATTCTGTGCCCGGGCTAATTCCGTCACTTTCTTACATATTTTGTATGTTTACACTACACTATAATACTGGTTAACTTTTCCCTAATAATCCGATTAAAACCGATATGGGTAGTGGCCCCAAGTTTTAGGGAAACTATCGGTCTAAATCATGATCTGCCTAGCCTTTTCCCAACTGTGCTGGGGCCGGCTTCAGACTAACCGGATGCAGCTTTGTTTTACATGGAGCAACTGCCTATCTGACCTCCACATCCCAGTTAGTACTGGTTAATACGATACCCCTTGCAAATGTTAGGTCTGGTTGTCAGACTTCGGGATACTGAATACCTACCTATAACGACTGTCAAAGATCTACAAATGACAGCCGGGATCAACAGCTTGACGTGCTTTCCGAGGTACGGAGGAAACTCAGTATGTAATGGGTCACCCATCCACGGACCAAGCTTGGCAAGTACGGCTTAACCTAAAGATAGGCCGGAGCGGCTTTATTATTATTGAGGCTTGGGCTCGAGCAAATTTTGGTTCTGAGTCTACGTTAATCTTGATCGATGATGGAGAACTCATGAAGGTTCGATCCTGAATACCTAATTTAGGAAGGAAACTATTCTTGGGTTCCAAAGGTTGAAAGAGCAAAATTTATTTTGTAGAAAGGCTTTTACACCATAAACCGCTCAACATGTTATATATTTCTTCTTCCAGATAAACTATCAGATTCTCAAAGACTACGAGGCGGTGTGATCTTCATGGACCAGCTTCCCATGACCTCAACAGGGAAGATCGCACGCGGCGAGTTGCGAAAAATGGTGTTAACACTGAAGAGAGAATAGAAACATACCATCACGTTTGTCAGAACTGTCACTATATTCACATGTCAGCCAGTTATATTTAAGTCCCACGTAAGAGAGAGCAAAGGTACTTCCATCAACAAGACATAAATCTAGACTAGGCTGTTACAGACGGGCCTGTGGACGGTGACTATTGGGCTAGCTTGCCGTCCGTCCGTCTTATGACGACAGGCTGTGTTGACGGCGCGTTCGTGTTCCACGCGCACCTCAAAGAGAAAGGGGTCCGCAAGGGCCAATGCTTGCCAGAGCTGCGGGACTGTTCGAAAGAGATACCGCGGCCCTGGAACACAAAGGGCAAAGTAAGGAACATGGATGGGTTTTAGTCAGTACAAGTCTGACTCTCCCTTCCGCTCCGCCCGGAGCGGGGAGGGGTCTTTTGATGATTTTTCATCCGAAAAAAAAAGGCTGTTACAGAGAAATTCCCGGAGGAGAACGCCTAGACCTCATACACAATAGTAGCGTTTGCGACCACTTGACTATCATTATGCATGTTATACAATAACCGACCACATTCCGATAGAACTATTTTGGCAACCATATGCCTAGCTCTTTCTTAACCACGTTGGGATCGGCTTCCAGTCTAACCACTGTAGCTGAATACCCGTATTTGCGTATCTGACCTTCATATCCTAGCTATTGGATAAGATTCTTCTTTATTAGACTGGTGTCAGACTTTACTAGTAATGTATTTATGTAAGTGGGTAAGTAGAATTAAAAATAAAAATACTTACGAGTGAAAAGATTTGTGCGTGTGAGGCTGGCAATGTAGAAAAAAAACATTTTAGCGACCCGCCCCGGCTCCGCACGGATGCAATTTATTAATAATAGCGCCACCTGCCGGTTCCAAAACTATCATATCTTTCAAGCTGAAACTAACCTTACATGGAATCTGTCGGGTAGGTTCAGAGATTAGCGCATACGAACAGTCACAGTGACACGTTATATATCCAATGTAACAAGACCTCGCTTTGCATACATTTATAACTGACTGACTGATAAAATGACTTATGACTTATAACACAATGAAAGATCCGCATAAATTGGTTTTGTATAGCTTGATTGGTCGCCGTACGTAGGTACGAACAATGTCACGTGATTAAGCAACGTTTTTTTTTGCGTGGGTTTAAAAAAAATATACTAATAAGAATGTATTTCATCAATGATGAAGTAATTCTGAGGTAGACTGTGCTGCCATCTACATTTTAGCAAAATTCAGTATTGATCATTAATGATAATCATTAGACAAAAATGTAAAATAATGTGTTATTATTGTAGATATTTTTACTTGTGATAATAAATGAATTGTATAATAATTTTGAATTTTATTGATCCTAAAAAGTTGTACATTATGAACAACAATAATTCTTGTGAACCCTCCGTGTGTAAATGTGTACACAAGAATTATTGTTTTCATTCGTTTTCAATCCGAGGAGCAAAAGTAGCCAGAAAGGAGATGTTTGATTTTGGGCCACCACTATGTACACTACATAGATAAATATGAAAAAAATAGGGAAATTTCATAAAAATACTAAAAAATTAATTTGGAGAAAGGTACAGTGGTACAAAAATTATCATTTGAAAAGTTTTTTAAATAAAATATCCCTATTTTTAGGGCAGCCATGACAGTTGTGTTTAAATTGATGTTTGACGACTTTGACAGCTTTAAGAAGTGACGTTTTTGAGTCTTTCCTTGCTTTGAGTTTGGATCTGTAGTCTTATTTTATCGAAACCGAAACCCAAGATTTTCGAAATTCGTACCTATTGTGTTTTTTTATCGCAGGTATTACGATGCACGTCAATCAAATGTTATTATCAAAATGTCATTTTTCGCATGCTGCTGATCTGATCCACCATGTTTAATTTTATTTTGTGTTGCTCTCCATGGCCAAGCTAATTTGAATGTACTTTGAAACGAAGTGAAATTAATGAAAATTAACAATAAAAAATGGTTACTGTAATACATAGCGATATTTAAATATAGTGTACATAGTGCTGGCCCAGGCTCCATACATTTCTGGAACATCTCCTTTAGTTCGAGGGGTTCAAAAAGATAGATCGGGTCGAGGAACCCAATTAAAAATATTCTTGTAAGAGTTCACGTGTCGCTCAACCCAAACCGCTGGTGTGGTTTAGCATAATCAGTCTATAATGTTCCCACTGATTGTTCACACGGCCTCCTCTCTATGAGAGGGAATGGGCTATAATTCACCACGCGGGTTGGTAGATGTAACAAGTCTTCGATTTTTTGGTACAAGAAGTAATGCGCCTATGTCTGGGTTCGAACCCCCGACTTACTGTTCGCGACCCACGCTATTCCAAAAAACTGTTCGAATGGTAAGCAAACCAATTACGCGCTTATTAAAAAAAATACGGTAGCTAGTTCGATCCCTAGAAAAAATCTGATTGGAATATATTATGCTATTCGCAATAGTGGATTTTGATACCAAGACTTTAGTACTAACTTTCCACTCGAAATAGCGTGCGTCGCGATAACGTCATTCGATATAGCGGTTTTCTACATAATGAGTTTTCGAACTGGCACACTCGTAAAGTTTTTCGAAATAGCGTTTTGTTATTTATTTAAGTATATTTTGTGATTAAATATGGTAGGTGTGCTTTTTTGTGTAAGTATTATTTCAATGACGGTAAGTAATTATCTATTTAGCCTGTTTACTAAATATTATTCAAATCATTCAATCAACCTCTAAGTTCATTTAACCTTTTTCTGTTACTATTTCATGAAAAACTCATTCAATGGGGTTAAGTGAACTTAAGGGTTTGTATTAAATTAACACTGAATGATTAGAGACGGTAGTTTCATACAAGCTTGATTTGCCTTTATAACCTATTAGGTAGGTACTCTTCATGATTTTAGGGTTTCTGAATAGTCTGCTTGGATTATGGGGTTGCCGTGTTATTGGCCCCTAGACACGCTATGGCTCAAAGTGAGAGAAATCACATTTCTTCTCGATCTTAATGATGGCATTTGATAGAATTGTAGCCCGGTCAAAATAGATATACGTTAGGGATACCATAATAATGAAATTGCGAAAAGTCCCCGTTGTGAAAAGTTCCATTCCGCAAAAAAAAAAAAAACATTTTTGCGAACGTTGACCTACTTACCATTTTTTTTTGCACACTGCATTTTTTTTTTGGGATCGATGGGGACTTTTATCCATCTTTAAAATGAAATTGTAACGTTCATGTAAATTTTAATCTTTTTGGGATGTTATGCAAGGGTACCCCTATTTTTATGTCAATTTTGACCGGATTCGTTTTGACTCGCAACCTGGTGCCATTGCATAATTTTGGCAGGTTTAAATTACGCAGCTGGTTTGATTACTTGGGCGTCAACTCTCAATGAGGGCTATCGTTTAGAGCTCACCAGATGGCGCCACTGTCGAGTAAGGTCCTGTCAATAATTCTGTGTTTTATTTTTAAGTACCAATAACTTCATAAAAAGTTTATTTTATTACGTATAGCAACATAGTGTAAACTTCAGAGACATATTCACAATATTCTCCCTGAAATTAGCAAGCATGAAACATTTAAAAATCATTTTACCTCCAAGTACTAACAAATAAGATCATAAGTTGCTACTTAAAATCTTCAATTCTTAATTAATCAGGAATAGCTCAATTTAAACCACAATTGCGACTACTAGTAAAAATACGTGATAAAAAAGCACGCAACGCATGAACTTTCTATGAAATCTTACATTTCGGTGACCTCGCGCTACGCTAGCGCCTCTAGCGGCGAATTCACACGCGATAGCCCCCATTGGCAGACCGGGAGGCTTCAACGTTAAGAAATTCAACCGAGTAGGTAATGTATGGCGACACCGTTAGATAGTTTTTAATTATGTAATGTCACTCACTTGAACTGAATAAAAATTATTATTATAATAAATTACCGTTGTTAAAAAAGCCTACCTAGGTACTTACTATTAGGAGTACTTACTCCCGCACCCCGCACGCCCTGCGCCACAGTGCGCGCCATGCGACCGTCTACGTGAGTTTTGAAGCCCTATAATTATAATATTGTTGACTATGTGGGGGGATGATTTTGGAAAAACTGTGATACACGTGTCTCATAATTTTAATTGAAGAGCTTGTTCACCAATTTACTCAACTTTATATTCTCTGGAGCAATTGACTCGAAGTCAATCGCTCTAGAGAATATAAAGTTTCCCCGAAAATTCAACCCCCATTTCACCCTCTTCGGGAATTTCGAAAATCCGTTTCTTAGTGGATACCTACTCTTTAACAAAAAATACACCCTCCAAATTGTATGTCTCTAGGACCTGCTCTCACGATAATATTGTAGTAATTTATAACAAATGATTTGAAAAGAGTAACCAGTCTAGTGTTTCATGCCGGTTCTTCTCCATAGGAAACGACCAACCCGAACCGTGCACCTTTTTGTCGACATTTTATAAGTGCCTATCTAGGCCTATAGGAAATAAAAATATTTTGATTTTGATTGACCAGCGGTTTGGGCTGCGCGTTGATACATTCAATCAAAAAAGTATCGGGAATAGATGATTTGATATGGTTACAAATTCTCAATTTTTCCGCGGAGTTTGAGTTGCATCAGTTAATTAATTAAATTTAATACAGTGCTGTTTTTAGTTAGATCATATCTAGTGTGTATTGCGAATTTCATAATGGACAAAAACATCGAACAAAGAGTTTGTCTTAAATTTGGCATCGCCAATGAAATTTCGTGTCCGGAGTTCCTGAACATGTTACAGAAGGCTTACGGTGAATCGACTTTACCAAAAACACGTGCTTATGAGTGGTACAAAGCGTTCAAAAGCGGTCGAGATGTGACGGAAGATTTGCCTTGCTAGGGTAGGCTATCAACGTCTTCAAATGAAGTTAACATCGCAAAAGTGAAGGAAATAGTGACTGAAAATCTTCATTCAAGTTTGAGAGAGATAGCCGCTGAATTTTCTGTCTCACGAGTCGATCCGTACCATCTTAAATAATCACTTGGGTAATGAAACACGTTGCCGCTTGGCTAGTCCCAAAAGACCTGAATTTTCTCCAAAAACTCAATCGCTTATGAGTCGCTGAGGACATGCAAGAACGAGTCAATTAAATCGACACAACATTCATGAAACGCTTTGTTCCTGGTGACGAGATGTGGGTTTACTAGTGAATTTGACATACAAACTAGACAACAAGCTTCGGAGTTGCACCTTCCAATTTACTGAACCGAAAACGAAAAAAAACAACGAAAAGGTCGATCAAAAGTAAAAGTCACATTGACCGTTTGCTTTCGGTATTGTAGAAGCTGCGCTAGTAAAATTAAATATTAATCAAATCATCGTTTCATCAAGTTCAGTTTGTGCAAGTTATCTGTTGGATATAATCGGCTGCTCCTAGTGCACGCCATTTAAAATAATCCTCCTCATTTCGTTTGTTCAAGCTAAATATTGTTAGACTGTTAATATTATAAACAGAAATAATATTTTACAATGACTTTTAAAAATGGTGATAACGAACATCTTGGACGTTTGATCATAGACTCCTTGCGGAAATGGCCAGATGCAATTTGTCAGGTAATTTTCTTAAAATATTGTATCGGAGCAAAGCTTACCTCTTGTTTCCTTGCACTACACCAGATCAGTGCGTTTACAAATATTTAAACTCACAAATATTAAGAATCAGACTCCAACTACCTGTAGATCATACAAATATTTGTTCCGTTCGGGGATGGAACCCGCGATACGCAGCGCAGCAGCCAGTCGCTTAGCTACTGAGCCGAAACTCCATACTCAGACTTTCAAGTTTCATGAAGGCTTCGTCTCGGATCGGGATCAGCTATTATGAATGAGGTGAGGTGATATCAATCCGGTGCAGTGCACCTTAGGTTCATGACCTCAATTCTAATCTATAAGGCCTACTGGCTATTCGAAAAGAATACTTACAAAACAAAATGTTTTTCTTTTGATATCCCCTAACTCTATGAATGAGACTGGCTATGAATTATTTTTCAATCATATTTTTTTTTTGTTTTAATTTTCATTCAAAATCTTTTCTAAAAAGTCACAGTTAATAATGTACAACACCCTTACGTGAAATATAACAACATCGCATTTTCTAAGCTTTAATTATGAATGATTGGTTTGAAAGGAAATTAATTACTCGTATTTATCAATGACATTTTATTAAATTAATATGATTGATGATATCTTCGAAACTATGCATTTTTGGACCACATAGTCTAGGATTTTTTGTGTTATTTTTACATAGAGAATACAAACTTATAGTTATGGGTTATCGAAAACAAACACGTTGTAAAATTAAGTAAAGAAGACGAAATGTTTTAACATGAACACGCCTTACGCTTTTTCCCATAGTTATCTGGGAGTTACTATGACGACTTAAAGCAGGAATAATTACAGTGTGGGAAAGTGACAGAGATGTACAGGTCGTCAACTGCCATCTCTTTCCCACACTGGAATTACTCCTGCTTAAGAGCGGCCAACCCGTCATACTTTTCATACAAACGCTCGTACGTGTTTATGCAGTTGTTACACATCTATCTTTGAATTTTTTGAACTAATTGGTATTTTGTGCACTATATCTAGGTTTCTATCGTAGCAAAACATAAAAAATTGTAGAAACAAATTCAGTATAAGCATCCAAAAATTGCTGCTTTGCACAAATTTTAACTGAACTTTGGCCGTTCATAATGTACTCATAAACTGTAAAAGTAAATTAAACATCTCGATAGAAACCTTGCACATGAAATGGAGATGCTTAATGACAAATATTTATTTCACACACTTGTAAGACTTATTCAAAAACACGTATTTCCTGGAACAAGTTTAAGAAATTTTCGAACACAATTTTTCGTTCAATGTCATCGCGTTAGGCGATATGAGGTGCGTGGGAGACGAGATGTGCGGGGCCGGGGCGGGGAAAGACGGGAGAATTGAAAGAAAATGTCACTGTGGCTCTGGATGAAACAACAAGCTTTTCGACCATGCTCGCGTTGACGATAGACGGACCGGGAAAGGCCCTCTTAAGACGCCATGGTAGGCCACCTGGAAACAGGGCAGAAACGACATAGCTACCTATATCATACACGCACATTGGTTGCGATTACTATACCCACACACTACTCGGTTTTGAGCATACTTCTCTTTCTTACAGATAGACAGGAGAGAGCGAGACGAACGCATCAGTTCTAGCCCGTTCAATTCGACATGGCTAGTCGAAACGTCGCGTCGTGCTTACGGAAATTTGGAGCGAAACCTGGAGAGGTTCTGGCTTTGGGTGGAAAGAATCACTTGGATGTACACATTCCGTTCTACGCAGCACCAATGATTGGCATGCCTGTTACTGGAGTGGATCCGTTGTTCAAAGCACGTGAGTAAAGCCGAGAGGCACGTGTTCTCCCCGTCATTGCGATCTTTTTTTGTTCTGCACTATACCTAGAAATTGAAGGTTATACGTTCCAACATTTACTTAATACAATTTTTAAATGTTATAAAACTTAACTTTGAATACTTCCATGACTCCTGTATTCATTCACTCTATTCATTGCATCCATCGGCACACTGGTTTTATACCGTAATTTTTCACACCAATAAGAAAGTTGTTCGAACGAATTTCTGCGTAGAGTTACGTAGTTTGGTGTGCAGAATACCTGGTTGACGCCTTCGTGAAGAGTCCCTATAAACCCTTTATACAACGTGACCCCTTGGCCATCATCCCACGAGCTACACGCTCATGTGCTCATGCGTGTCGCGATAGCGCTTGCGGAGGACCACGACCCACTGAGCCGCGGCAAGCGGATGGACGCGCGACGAATGGAAACGGTCTCTTGACGGTACGTCGCTTCGCAAGTCACATCATACGAGGCTGTGAACGGAGCCTTAGGTTCTGTTTATCTTTAACCTAAAAAAGGTTTTTTTTTGTATGGGATCATAACTGAAATTGAGACAAAGAACAGGTGTACTTCGCACTACGATCTGATTGGATTCGAAGACTTATCTGTATGAAGTCGACACAGTCGGCACTGGGCCCGCGTGGTGGAGTATAGCCCACTCCGCCACACAGAGAGGTCCCAGCTGTGGTAACATCATGATAGATCCTTATTTTTTTCACATTAGCCAAAATTCCCTTAGTAGATGATTCAATCAATTATATTTTTCAAAAAAACTAAAACCGACTACAAAAAAAATACCAAAATTGAAAAATAACTTGTTTTTTTTGAGTCCATCAATTTCCCGCCGCTTTCAAAATTCGAGCCATCTCGATGAAATTTGAGACGACGACGACGATTTGTCTACCTCTAGTCCTTTTGCCTACATATCATCATCATACCTGGGAACCTTCCAGTTACGGAGATATTGGGGGTCAAAGTTCCAACTTTTTCACAAGTTTTTTTTCATAAATACAAGTTTTTAATGTAAGATGTTTACTTTAAAGACCTCCACGCCCCTGTACTATTCAATGCCTCCACCAGCACAATGTTATGAGTGCGCAGAGTGCGTTACATTGAGTCCTGCCTTAAAACGTGATTTTTCACCCAGAAAATGCTGTTATAAAGCACTTTTGTGCTACTTGGGAAGTAATTAATTTTAACATTTCCAGAACCTAAAACAAACGAAGTAAGGTAAGTGCGCTTACTCGTATTGGGGAAGTGCGGCACAATGACACACTTGCCCCAAACCAGAAGTTGACAACATTTTAAGGAAAAAAGTTTTAATGAATTTTCAACATATTATTGATCTTATAATAATATAATATGTAATGTGGGTGAATTTTTCGATACCCTTAAAAAACCCGGCAAACCCCTAAACAAATCTAATCTATCTGAGTCGGGGTGTCAAAATTTCCAAGCTCGATTCGCTTGCAGAATATGGGCATAAATGGAGCAAAGAAAAACTTGAAGCGGCTGTTGAAACTGAGAAAAATAAAAAGATGTCGGGCTCCCTTTCCAAAGAGAATAAGATATTATGTAGAATAAGTTAACTAAAATAAGTACTGTTTTTAATAAATTTTTATTAGATTTATTTTTAATGATTAATAAAATATTTGTGCTTTAAAATATATTTTTTTATTATTTTCTACTCTATTCACCCATGACTTATAATAATCATAACATTGCAATTCAACTGAATGCTAACATAGCATTCAGTTGAATTGCAATTAGAAAAATAAAGTAAGGACTATTATAGCCCAAAACTCAAACTGGGCTAAGTGCGGTATACATTTTTTACCAGAGGTATAACAATACCCCAATGTTCGACACCTCTGAAAACAAATGTATACCGCACTTACCCAGGTTTTCGTTTTTTGGCGGTAATAGTCCTTATTTTAATAGTACTACATTTCTGATTACAGAAACTATTATTTTTTGCTCATAAGCTTTTGTTCGAAAAAAAAGATCTCTATTTTAATATTAACTATGGAAAGGCCATTTAGTGAGCTTAGCCGCACTTACCCCAGTCTTGGGGGAAAGTGCGTTTAGGCGCCCAGTTTTCCTCGAACACATAAAATCATAACAAATTGTAGCATAAATTGCTCGAGAGAAAGATCATTAATAACCTAACAAACTAAGCTATCCAGTAGGACCTACTGAACTTGTCTAAGTTTCATACAAATAAAAATACTAACAATTATAAGTAATATTTAAAAATCTATACCGCACTTGCCCCTACTGACCTTATTCATGTTTATCTATGATATTCTATTTATAAACACAATTTAAATCATCATCATCATCATTCTCCTGCCCTTATCCCAACTTACTTGGGGTCGGCGCAGCATGTCTTCTTCTTCCATACTTCTCTATTACTCGTCATCTCAGCAGTCACTTCCTTTCTAGCCATATCATCCTTCACACAGTCCATCCATCGTTTCTTTGGTCTTCCTCTACTCTTATAGCCATCTACATTCATACTCAACATTTTCCTCAATACATTCTCCTCATTCCTACGCATCACATGTCCATTCCACTATAACCGATTACCACACAATTTTTCAGTCACCGGCGCCACTTTCAGACTTCCTCTTAAACAACACACAACACAATTAAAACACAATTTAAATACTCAAAAAATATATACGCCGGAAAAACGCATAACTCTTTGCCGAGATTAAAAAAAAAACAATCACCGCCGACTAGCTGTAGTCATTTAACCCGTTTGGACTTCTCTGTGGAAATTTTTATTAAATTATTTTAAAGGTATTATAAATATAAAAAATCCACGCGTGTGATATCCATTGCGTGTTTAACCTAATGGTAGTGCGATAAGAACTAGTTTTCGAGAAAGTGTGTTGAAAAATTATTTCCGTTCATTTCAGGCCAGTGGCAATAAACCCAACCAAGCACTATGCATGGCTGATCGGTACAGGCGGCACGACAGGCGTCATGAAACTTGCTGCGTTCACTTACAAGTCGATTCTAAGAAAACTTGAGATGCTCAAGATCATATCCCCGTTATATACACATCTGTAAGTACCTACTTACCACAAAAACTGTACGCATACTCCTGTAATACCCAAAAGGTTGGCCAGCACCTTTGCCTAACCCTTGGGTATTACAGCCTTCGGGGCCCAAGGTTACTTCTACTTATGCACTTGACGGCACAGGATCAGACATATTGAGGAGAAACAATTCGCTCCGTTACATGGGCCTGCGATACTCGAAAAACAAACGAAAATGTGTGCCTACTTCATGTCAGACATAGAAAACCTCTGCCGAACGCTGCGGGGAATACGAGCATGGAGTTGTGTTATCTTCACAGTTATGCTGCTCAAGATGTTGATCAAATACAAGATAAGTTATGTAAGTTTAATTGAATTGCTCATAATGTGGCTGTTCCTAAATTACCCTATAGGCTGATAACATTTTAGTTTTTTCCTATATTATGATAATGTTAGTATTCTTCTTTTTTTTCTTCTTTTTGATCGTGTGTGGCATACTAGAATGCACAGCTCTCCGTTCTCAGTTGTTTTCTACTTTCTATAATAAGTGAGTTGCCGGGGATGCAGATGCCATGCTTGCAAATGAGCCAAGCTGCAGGCTTGCAGTTACGTGTATGTCCTCTATGGAAGTCTGTTTGGCCCTAATCACCAAATAATCTTCTCAGGTCACGATCCGGGAGCTCCCAGGCGTGCATGATGTCGGCGTCACCTGCGTGCCCCATGAGGATGATGGGGAGCATCCCGTCGCCTGCGTCATGAGGAGTCCAAGGTCCACCGTCACGGCCGAGGAGATCAAAGACATTGTTGCTAGTAGGTTTTTTTTTTTCAAATATAAGGTTCTAGCTTTTGCCCGCGGCTTCGCTCGCGTTAATTTAGTATTTCACAAGCAATTCGCCCTACTAAAGTTTCTTTAACAATATAATTCAAACATGATTCGAAAGACATAAAGTATCGTTCGCCGGTAGCCAAACACATTGTATTTGTTTTTAATTTCTATTTATTCGTAAGATACGTAAAAGTTCAAGCTTAGTTTAGTTTTTTACTGTTCGAATAATATTTGTTTATTAAACCCTAGCCCTCTTATTAATAAACACGGAATAAAATTATACCAGGAATAACAAAGGAATAACCATACATTTTCAAAGGTTTAAACTTGGAATAACTTTATTCTGTGTTTATTAATAGGAGGGTGAGGGTATTTTGTAAAGAAACTTTTTAAAATTTACTACATTTGTTTGTTACCCACCTGCAAAAACAATAAACTTTTTATTCTGTGGTAATACGGCCCTTGTATTCGGGACGGATCACACTGTTGACATTGCGGAAATATCGTGGATGAGGCTGGCACAAGAGCGTGGAGCTCAGCTTAAGCAAAGAGAGGCCTATACCCAGCAGTGGGTGAAGTTGGGCTGTGGGTGATGATGATGATGATTCTGTATATTTCTTGAGGATTAAGGAGAAATTAAAGATTGGCTACAAACATAAAGGGATTACGGGAAAGAAACTGGAGGAGACGTACTAGTTTGGATCTCTTTTGTATCAAAGTAAGAGGACCTTTCACGAAGCCGTCAACCAAGCATTAGGTACATCAAAGCTAAGTAACTACGCAAAAATGATTGCTGGGAAACGACATTTTTTTTTGGGGTGAAAAATCACGTTTTACGGTAGGCCTCAATGTAACGCACTCAAAACATTGTGCTGATGGATGGATTATATAGTACGGGGGACGTGGAGGTGTTTAAAATCTTGCATTCAAAACATATAATATTTAAAAAAAACTTGTGAAAAAGTTGGTACTGACCCCCAATATCTTCGTAACTAGAAGGTTCCCAGGTTTGGTCTAGAACAAAAAAATTATGGCAATGACGGGGAGAACAAGTACCTTTCGGCTTCGTTAAGGGTCTTGTTACACCATGTTCCACCTTATTCAACCGAGGTCTTTTAAGCGCAGGCCACACCGCCAGCTAGCTAGCGAGGCGAGGGAAACTATATAAACTAAGCGAAGCTTTGGCGAGCTAAAACTATTTGGGTTCACACCGAAAACTATGGAAAGACGGGCGTGCGAGCGGGCGGGTGCACCGGGTTAGACGGGCGAGGAGCACGATTAACATCGCTGGCATCATCGGATATTTTGTTCGCATAGTTTGCATTGCTGACTTAGCATAGCTCTGTAGTTCGCGGTGTGAACAAAAGTATGAAAAGAGGTGAAACGATGCTCGCCTGGCTAGCTCGCTCGCTCGCTAGCTGGCGGTGTGGCTTGCGCTTTAGTCCGATTTTTATGTTTTATCTCTGTAGGCAAAGAAAACTTTAACAGAGTACGTCAGTAAATTATAAAATCTTCATTTCGATTCTACGATGAATATTAGGTAAATATTTGGGTACGAAAATTAGGCGATTCTCATACGACACCGCTCGTCTGCGAAGTCGGACGGAGGCGACGAAAAATATGGCGGTGTGCGCAGTCCGCGCGGTCGGGCGCTGTACGTGTGATAAGCTCGAATTATACACAAACGGCGTAAGGTGACGGCGCGGCGCAGGCGTGGAAAGCATAACGAAAAAAATAAGGCGTTCCTGCGCCGCACTGCTTGAGTGTAATTCAGGACACGTCGCCTATGTGCAATTTGTATGAAAATGTTTTGGAGCGGCATCATACGTCACCTGAAGCCGTTTGTGTATAATTCGCGCCTAGGCATCAACGGATTTCATAATGCGACGAGAGATCCGCTTCATCGGCCGACAACGAAAGCGAGCAGCATCGTTTCATAACCGCCTTAGCCAGCTAACAAATGTTGAAAAATCCAAATTCTCTGCAGCCAGGTCGACTGTTACATTTTAAACCGTTTAACAACAAAGCTTACTCTTTAACGTGTTCTTTCCTTCTTCCAGATAATCTACTAGATTATCAAAGAATACGAGACTGTGTGATCTTCATGGACCAGCTTCCTATCACCTCTTCGGGTAAGATCGCACGCGGCAAGCTGCGTAACATGGTGCAGACACTGAAGAGAGAATAGATAGCATAACATCACGCCTGGAGTCCCCAAAGGGTTGGACAGAGCTGTAGCTATATAAGCTATATTACACTCACATTGTGCCAGTTATGTTAAAATCCCATGTAACAGGCTAGGGCAGGCCGTCAACCGACTAAACAACCAGACTCCAGGCGAGTACGGCTAAAAAATCCAGGTGGTAAATCTAATATCACTGCCCGACCTGAGAATCGAACCCAAAGTCGTTACGTTTCGACGCTCCACTGGCTAAATATAGCAGAGGTTCAGTACCCTGCTATGAATAGACCTGTAGCGGTATTATACACTCCAGCCAAAGTGTTTGAGTCGACCATTCACGGTAGTCTGTATCCACAGATTAGCGCTCTGTTGTCCGACGCACAGCATGGTTTCCGTCTAGGGGGAAACTTACTGGATCTTATGACACAAATAGTATCGACGGTGGATGCGGGTCAACATGTAGATTTTGCCTACTTCGATTTCAGGAAAGCCTTTGACACAGTAGATAACGACGTCCTTTTGGCTAAATTGGCTGGTGTACGCTGTATACCTCACACTTTGTTATTTTTTGCTTGCTATTTACGAGACCGTTTTCAGTACGTCGACTGCAGTGGGCAGCTCTCTGAGCCCTATTTCACGAGGTAGGGAGTCAGTCAGGGCACTTATTTAGGGCCTTTTCTCTTCATTTTGACAACTAACGACCTGCCGAGAGTAGTCAATAAATCCATACCATTGTTAGTCTCGGATGACTTGAAATTGGTTCTTAAAATAAAGCAGAAAACTGATCATGACATACTGCAGCAGGATATTAATAGGTAGAGTGGAGCCGTAGCAATAAGTTGTATTTACATGTGGCCAAATGTTCAGTGTTATCTATCATTCTCCCGTGCCCGCGACACGTGACTTGGGTCATTATCAATATTGCATGGATGGAATACGACTGCAGCGTGTCTCAGAGGTTAGGGACTTAGGCGCGCGCTTTACAGCGGATTAAAATTTCCGTAAGCATATCACGGATGTTTGTAAAAAAGCATACCGCAAGTTAGGGTTGGTCTTACGGCTAGAAAACCAGTTCACGAACATTAGTGCTCTGAGATCGTTGTACGAAGCGCTTGTAAAAAGTCATTTGGAATGCAACGCTATCGTCTGGTCGCCACATGAAGCCAAGTACAAACTAATGCTAGAACGTATCCAGCAGGGCTATTGCGTGTCTTTGTTGACAGTTCATAGTGATCATCACTTGACGAGTTTTGATATAAAATGACCTTTCCGTTCTTGTTGGTTTCAACTGACGGTACCCGTGCAGAACTGTCATATCAAAACTCGCCAAGTGATGATCACTATGAACTGTCAACAGAGATACGCAATAGCCCTGCTGAACAAGTGTGTGAGATTCCTGTATCTACTTAAGGCTGTATGGTGTGTATCCAGGGTTTCCACTGCTATATCCCACTCTTTTTGTACTGGGCATGGTAGGCTATTATAAACTTGAAGTTAGAAGGGAAGTAGCTCTCGCCACTTACTTATTTAAGATTATGCGTGGTAATATACACAACCCAGGCGTTCTAAGTACGGTTGGGTTGTGTGTGCCTGATGGATACGTGGGGCGAAGGAGACGGCCGCCGCTGCTGTGAGCGCCACCCTCTCGCACCAACCTGCTGCAGCACGCGCCACGCGTCACTCTTGGTTGTTAAAATAATATGGTTATAATTCTAATTTTTTTAAGCTAGCTATTATAAATTTAACTATGATGGTGTTTTAAATAAATAAATAACAAACTACCAAAATCGTATAGGCAACTGCCAATCAATCGATTTATCACGGCAGATGGCATATAGAGAAATCATTTGATTCTTTGAATGAGTATCTTAAACTCAAATAATCAGGATGACATTTTCCCATTATTAATTGATAGAAAATTATTGACGTTCATAATAATGGCATTTTTATTTGTGACATTCGTATTATTTTAGCATACCAATTATATTAGATTCACTTATTGCATTAATGTATTCTTTAATTTTGCATGCTAGTTTTAGCGAATTGTGTGAGGGTAAAACTCGACCATCTATAATGTAGGTACTACAATTCTAGCAAATAAATTTCAATTCAATTTCATTTCATTTAGATAATATCCATAATTATGCAACCACATCTGATTTGAGAAAGTGTGCGTCCTACGAATTACTACGGGCTACGGAAAAACGCCACTACGCGCTACGAACTACGCCGTAGTAAATCCCGAATCATAAATACTAAAAAGTAAAAAATCAGAAGAGAAAAAAGAAGAAGAAGAACTAATGCTAACACAAAAAACACACACACACACTTGCTTATAAAAATAAATAAAAAAAACTGGAAAGAAATAAGTGTACCATTTTATAGATCCCATTTTGTAAAATAAAAGCGTGTTACATTTTGACGGCAAGAGAAATAAAGAAGTTGTAACGCATTTTTATAAAAAAAAAACAATTTATAATGTACCTATAAAATGGTATATTTCTTATCAGTTAAAAGTTGGGGGAAACGAGTATTGTTTTCACACCAAGAATCGCGTCTGTTGTTACGGCGCACGGCAACTGTTATTACGAGGCACTGAACGGTTTTTGGCTGGCTAATGGTTCCGTGCTGGTGGAAACTGAGACTGAGCCGCTCCGAGGCCGAATCCTCCTCCATGTCCACCTCCGGAACCTAGAAAAGAAATCTGATTGAACTTGGGACCACATGATCTAAATTGAGGATGTTGTGATGTTACGCCAGTTTGAGTTAAGCTAACAGGTGTATTCTCAACTGAGAGTAGTAGAACTAGTACCTTGATCTGTTTGTGGTTTTGGCCGAAACTGAGAACCAAACGATACGTACTGAGCATCTTGGTATGTATACGAGTATGTATATACGTGGTAAGTGGTATGCTGTAGGTAGCTCTGATCAAGATTTTCTGCTCCGCACACCGCCGTTAAAGTGGCTAATATAACCTGTAAAGGAAGTGTAGTTGAGATTAGATGCTTAAGTAAGCACAAGCAAGTCAAAAGAAGGTGCTCATGGATTCGAATATTAACGAAGAAATAAGGAAAACCAGAGCAATGTGGGCCCCTTAAGGGAAATCTTGAATAAAATCTTAGAAAAACAAGATAATGAAAAAAATCAACAGTCATTTATTAGTCTCATTAATGTTCTTTAAAATTAACGTAAAATGCTAATCGAACTTAAAAAAAAGAAACTGCCTGTTTTGCCCCGTGTCCGGGGTAAAATGGTCATATGCGGAGCATAATTGGCATACACAGGCATTTTCACTAGTAAGTTTAAAAACGAGCACAAAAACAATAATGTGAAGGGACTCGTCATCATTAGCCTCTTCGCCAACGCAAGAACTGTGGGCCCATCTGTGGCATGCACGGCAAGTAAGCTTGCCCTCAGTGGATTCCGAGTACTAATATCAACCACAGTACAAACACTCCACATCTTCTTCCACCAATTCGTTTTCCTTTTGTTTTTTTTTCAATAGCCTTGAATGTCCCACTGCTGGGCAAAGGCCTCCCCCATATCCTTCCAGGTACTCTTCTCCTGCGCCACCTCGAACCAGCCTTCAAGATGC
Source organism: Eugnorisma glareosa (assembly GCA_947578425.1). Classification (NCBI taxonomy): domain Eukaryota; kingdom Metazoa; phylum Arthropoda; class Insecta; order Lepidoptera; family Noctuidae; genus Eugnorisma; species Eugnorisma glareosa. Next base: position 13,796,830 of record OX387974.1, on the reverse strand, counting down.
GCGTCTAAATCATTTCGCCACCTCTTTCTAGGCTGTCCTCGGCAGCGTCGTTTTCCTTATTTTTTTCATTTTTCTTCATCTTTTTCTTCCTTTCTTTCTTCTCTTAAGCCACTGATTTCCGTGTCTGGGCTTCTTCTATATCCTTCTTATAAGGTGAACTCGAGTTTTCGCTGCAAAGTTGATCGGGGCACAGTGTAATCAAGAGCGGCCCGTTTACAGCTTAATCTTCCGCTAACCACATCCCTTACTGCGCTGCTGCTTCCATCTCCTCCAACCTTCATTTGGCACTTTCTGTCTTCTTTTGGTAGTGGCGAACCATAATCGTATCTGCAAAAAAAGATCATACTCGTATTAATACAATCACCCGAGGCAAAACGGGCACCCTACCCATTTTACCCGGCCCAAAATGTCCCCAAGATCAAATAAAATAAATGTTTAATAGGGTACTTAGTTCCCAACTCTTTCTAGTTATTTAGTCACATAATTGAACGTAGCAATTAACTTAATAACTGAGCGTTTAACACAAAAACGAATTAGCTATAACGCAGACTTCAAAATGAAAAATAATATGAAATGCATCAACTTACGTATTTTCGTTCTGTCGACGTACAACGCGCATCTACACACTCACAACCACTTCTCTCGCTAGCGCGAGGTCGACTACTATCCTGCGGGGTAGAGGAAGTGCCCGTCTCACCCCAGGGGGCCCGTAATGCCCCGGCATTCCCTAAACAAGCATAACATGATTCAGCTCCCACAGCGTTTGAGAATATGTGACAGCATCAGACAACAAAAACAAATACATAATTTCCGCATTCTTATGCAAAAGTCGACTACTTATACAACATCAAACTCACACCTTTTCCCCTTGGAGGTGGGCAGAAACTACAGAACGCCACCTGCTGTTACCTGCTACGATGTTTACATACTCCTTTCGCCTCGTCCACTTTCATACACGCACGTGGCGTCGGTTGTGAGCACTACAAACACTGAACCTTTCTGACGAAGTATTTCTACTGCATCCCACTCAAAACTACAGAACCATCTAAGCATACTTCTTTAATTTATTGTCACAACATCTATTATAATTAAACCGCAACGTTCTCATATAACCCCATTTCTCAATTTATCATTCAAAACACCACACATGCTCTGCAAGGAATGTTTTACCACAGCATTAATTTCACATTCATGCCTCTTTTGCCACCAACATTCACTTCCATACATAAGTGCAGGCAGCCGGTAGAACGTTTTTGTCTAATATATATATCCAGCACTTACACTCTTTGCTACATTAGCGTTAAACTTTCCACCTCTTGTAAACAGTCTGCCCAAGTATACAAACTCATTCACTTGCTCCACACACTTATCTTTATTTTCACATCACACCCCGATACATCCTCGTCGTCTTATTCAAACCATTCATTCCCTTTTCTCTTCAATGCTTCATTCATTCATTATACAAACCATGCTTGCAACTGTTTCACTGACGATCCAAGAAGGCCTGACCATCTGAGAAGGCATTTTTTTAAATGTTATATTGGCTTGCGTTTGGTCGCAACTCGCTTCATGTGAAGCGATGTCGAGTTCTAGGGTGGAGCACGCTTACCAAGAAAAAACCGACTTATTCGCACCTTGAAGAAATCTAAATTACCTTTAATAAACGGGAAACCGAGAAGCCGGCAGTGAATTCCACAAACTGGCGGTTCGCACAGTAAATATGAAAGCATAGCGCTTTGTTCGGGTTCGGATATTTGACATACAACTCAATCCGTAATACACACGCGCTCAAAATTTACTTTTTGTAAAAAAGGTTGTCAGTCAAGCTTATAATGTTTAGTTTTCCGAGATCAATATCCCTATACCTCCATAATATTAAACTATCTTGTGGACTGCCACAGAAACTGCATATTAAGAAAAAAACAGCTTTTAATTCACAAACAAACCAAAATCGACCATAGAAGCTACTGCCAGCATTTTAACTTTTGCACAATTAGACAATTAGGCACATAAACACACGTAAACTACTCAAATACAAAACAGTATTATCTACCAAAATCATCTTTCCTTGTGTGAGAATTTGTATGCGCAGCAGAAGTCACTAAACTGGTGGCCACAATGAAGCGCAACTTTGATATTTATAGTTTGAAAATGTTCCCAAAAAAACCTGCTTGTCAAATTACGATGAATATTGATAGGTTGGTGGAGGCCGTGCATAAAATTCACTCGCTAGAGCTCAGGCAAATTCGTTGCAATGCTATGTTTGTGTGCACCGTTCCTGCACGAGTTAATAATATCGAGCGTAGTGATCGCTTAAATAATTTTGATCCTGTAAACGATATTATTATTTTTAATTATCATCATTAATAATTACTATGTACTTAGGTACGGTTTAGAAATAAAAGTCTAGAATTTGTGTGCTTATTACAAACAACATAAAAATGGTACAGTTTTGTGTTTCGTGTGTTTAGGGATTCAATTCAATGATAAAATATGAAATGATGATATAATTTGAATTTTATTTGAAAATTTGTTTAAAAATGATTAGACTGCCTCGTTGGTCTAGTGGTCGCAAGCACGACTGCTGAGCATGAGGAATTTCTCATTCGCAGCCAACTGCAGAGTGTTTAAAGATAGGTTTTTCAAAATGTCATTGAGGGTCCCAAAACCATTTTTTCTCAAAGTCAATCTATTGAAAGATAGACACCTCCAAAGTGGTGAAATGTATGCCCCCCCCCTCTAAAGTCTAAAGTAAAAGGAGGAAAATTCTGCAAAAATGTAGGAAAAAAAAAGTCAACGAAAATTGGTTTGAGTAAGATTTGATGTTTAGTTTTTGAGATATGGGATTTTTCATCAAACTGCAGCAGTAACTTTGTTTTTCATTAACATACTATGGAAAACAAATTTAGTTTTGCCATCTAATACAATACAACAAATGAATGAGCCTTGAAAATATTTTTATTATATTGTTTGGTGCTACGGAACCCTGTGTGCGTGTGAGTACGACTCGCACTTGGCCGGTTTTGATCTTAAAATCCTGGTCTACAAGAGTCGGGGTTGAGGACTTCTAGGTAGAAACCTAGGAATTATACTCAATGCCTAGGTAATATAAAGGGTGTAACAAGACCCTTAGCGAAGCCGAAAGGCACTTGTTCTCCCCGCCATTGCGATATATGTTTTGTTCTAGACCAGGAATGGCGAACCAATGGCACGCGTGCCAGAGATCCACGCTATACAATATTTTGGGCGCGAGACCGATTTTAACCATTTCATGCGCCTCTGCAAGTCACGGACGTGCTCGGTAAATGGCAATAGGCTCGCCCTTACTACATGGGACTTAAACATAACTGGCGGAATGTGGGTGTACTATTAGATACTCCCCTGCCTAACCCTTCAGAGATTACAAGCGTGATGTTACGTTATTTTATGCCTGTGAGTCATTATTTTCAGATGAATATCCGACCAAAACGCGAGCGAAGCCGCGGGCAACAGCTAGTCTATAAATAAAATGAAAATAATGTCATAATATCCTACTCATTAAAATTAACATGGCGTTCCACAAGGAAGCGTACTGGGCCCATTATTATTTATCATTTACATAAACGACATCATAAAAATAACTAATCATAAATGCATATTATTTGCCGACGACATATGTATATTATAGTGACATCCAACAAAAAACATCTTACCATTCTAGATACCTAATGAGTTTGACATAAATAAATAATGACATTAATAAACAAAATCAAAGAAGTAACGCATACAAGATTCTTAGGTGTAATAATAGGGGAACACCCAAATACTTCGAACTATTTTATTCTGAATTTCGATGTTCCGATTTTCAAAAGTCCGAATTTCATAATACCTACGAATGTCTATTATTAAAAATCCCGAAATTTATTTTACCGAAAGTCGTAAATGCGATTTGTTAGTTTTCCGATTTTCATACGTTCGAAGAGTTCTCGGTTCGACAAACGACATTCCGATTTTCAATACTTCGAATAAACTACTAAAATTAGGATTCGGAATCATTTTTCCGAATTTTATTTGTTCTACTGATTCAAACGATTTATTTGCCATAATTTTCATCACACTGAAACAACATTTTACGGAATATTACTTGGTTACAAATATATAGCCGGTTACTTGGTAGCGTTTTCAATATGATATTAAAATACGGTCATAAAAAGTCAACAAGTTGTGCTACAAAATTTAGTGACAGAAACGAATCGCTGTAAAACCGACTTCACACAGTCTTGTTTGACCTACTCTAGAGTGTAATTTAAGCCCGCGTAGGCGCGGAGGGGTGGGGCGAACCGCGAACTGAGGAGCCGGTGGTTTGAATGCCCGCCCACGAATGGCTATGCCGAAGCTGTGGTGGTGAGCTTTAAAACCATCTGCGACGATAAGCTCGCGCAGCGCCGGAACCGTGACAGAAACAATGCTTGCTGCATGTTGCATGCCTGCTTGCTTGCTGCTTGCCTGCTGCATGCCTGCTTGCATGCTGCATGCCTGCTTGCATGTTGCATGTCTGCTTGCACGCTGTATGCCTGCTTGCATGCTGCATGCTTTCTTGCATGCTGCAAATCCCCTGTATTATTGATGAATCACTTCGGTTAGGTTAGGTTAGAACTGAGACTATTAAATCATTAGTTTTTTAATTCTATCTCCTCATACTAAACATAATATTATACTTCTCTCTGACGAGCAATTATGTGTTTATTTGTCTTGCTATTTAGTTTTATAAGGCATTTTAATTTCCGAATTGTATTAATCGGTATTTTAATAATCGGAATTCGTATTTTTGCTGTTTCGAATTATCATTAAGTCGGTCTTTTTGATTCGATCTATTGAAACTCGGTATTTTGAGAACAGTAATTATAAACGTTAGGAATACTGAAATTTAGGAATTATAAAAATAGGAGTAATGATAAGTCGGAGTTGTTATTGAGATATATGATGAATAAAACTAGATAATTTAATAGCTCGGTAGCTCGGTTTAATGGAGACAGACATGACAGCGGCATCACCTGTCACCGACATGGCAGGGCATAAACAATATGTTGCTAGCCATACATTCAGTTATATTCGGAATTTTGAACCATTCGGAATTATGAAAATCGATATTTTGAAATTCGTATTTGTGACTGACGGAATAAAGTTTTCCGTAATAATGTAGTGTACCCGTAATAATAGATCATCATTCACAATCATCATCGTCGGCACTAAAATCAATAAATTTGTATACGCACTTAAACAAGTCAAAAATATAACTGATAAATAAATTCATTTTATTTTGCATTCCATATGTTTAGAAGGTGTTACAAAAGGCTTACAGCTAAGAACAATTATGGACCCTGTTAGGGCACAGCAAATATACAATATTAAAATAAAATATTAAGTAGTTAATAATAAACAACCATTTCTTTTCTACTTATTATTTACAAATGTATATACAACATAATTATAACAGAGTAACATACTTGGTACAACTACATTTACGAAATATGTATGTTTGTAATGAAAAACAAATAATTATTTATGACTGCAAATATTCCTCGGAACAGACGAGATACCTACCTATAAATTGGTGTTGAATGATTTACTAAGGCTACTTAGAAACAATAATAACTGCCTAGGAATGTGTGTCCGCATTTATAATACGAGTACTCGTAAAATACCGACGCATTTTAAAATATTAATTGCAAAATTATTTAAAACTATATTTTATAAAAAGTTATTAAATATAGTTTTTATAGCCGAGAAGAATTTATGGATGAAAACATGTTCTTAATATTGTTGATGCCTCCTTACCTATTTCCCTGTCTTTTTTTTGCATGCTTGGTCTTCATTATCAGCCTTGCAGTAGGCAAGGTCCACTGCTGAACATAGGCCTCCCCAATCGCACGCCACTCAACTCGATTCTCAGCAGCTCTCATCCAGTTGCTACCAGCCACCCTGCGAAGATCGTCGCTCCACCGAGCCTGGCGTCCCACCTTACGTTTACCGATTCGCGGTCTCCACTCAAGAACACGTCTACCCCAACGGTCATCGGTTTTACGGCCCACCGGCCCATTGCCACTTCAGCTTACTTATTCTGTGAGCTATGTCGACAACTCTGGTTCTCTGTCGCATTACCTCTTGCTTGGTCTTGTCTTAGCTAAATATGTTTGTGCAATCGCCTTTGTGTACCTTGTTTTACGCAAATCAATATAATATTACTATTACCAGTATTTGTAATGAAGAGACTGCCCATCTGGCCTCCACAGCCCTGTTATTGGGTAACAGGATACTCCTTTCATCACCTGTAAGTAATAATAAATAAATAATCATCACCTTAATTAATAATAATAATTAATAAATAATTGTCACACTTTTCGGCTGACTAAGTCTTTAACAATAATTAAACATAGGTGTGACCGAAGAGCTCGTAGCCAATTAGTAACAGCCACACAGTGTCGGTTATGGATGGGTGACCATACCGAGTTCCCTGCCTCAGAAAGCAAGTTAAGCCATTGGCCTCGGCTTTCGTTTGTAGATCTTCGACACACGACAGTCGATAAGTGTAGAAGAAGCCTGAAAGTCTATCTAAAGAAAGGCGTACTTAGGATTCGTGTTAGGAGTATCGCAATGACGTAATTGTGAAGACCAGATAAGCAGACGTTCTAAGTAAGTACTGGTATTAGCATCAGGTTAAGCTGGAAGCCGACTCCAACATTGGGAGAAGGCTAGGCTGAGAATAAACAGGTGTGACTACTAGTAAGATAATTTTAACGAGTTAGCTTTAACCCTTCGTGTGCCGGAACGTAGATCTACGCGAGACACAAGGAGGTTTTTAATTGTGTCTATATACTCGGCATACGAAAGGTTAATACTCTTCCGTAGCTACGGGTCCTTTCTTACCCACTCTTATCGTGGCTGTACACCCTCGCCGAGACACTCCGAAGCAGGGCGAGTGCGAGAGTGTTCACCCAAGCGAGGAACGACAAGGATGGAAGAGCGCTCCCCTATAGGGTGACCAATTTTCAAATTACAGCTTATTGAAAGAAACTTAATTTGCCAGTGGCAACACAGGAAAAGGAATAGAAAGCAGTGTTATGAGACATATTTTAATAGTAAAAATGTGTTTACTGTTTTATAAAAAGATATACATAGGTTGCTTATGTGCCTCTGAGTGGGTGTGACTGAACTACTAGAATTAAAATAAATGTCAAAAGTAACATGACAATAATACTTAGTACATTATATTATAAGTGTGTAATGTTGGTGATTACCGCTGAGGCGCCATTGAGATAATCATCAATACACACGTGTATCATACGACGTTTTTCAACACACTTGTGAAGAAAATAATACTAAAAAATCATTTTCTTCATAACTAGTACTTCTAGACATTATAATTAATAAATAACTATAATTTCAACAGTGAAAACGAGTTGTGATTTTTTTTTTCCCAATGGCGGGAACAATTAATCAGTTTTCATGCGTGCGCATCTAACAATGGCGATTGGCCATGGACTAAAAGAATGAGGTTTTTTTTGGCCTTTCGCGGATATCGTTTTAGCCACGTACAAAATCAGGAACTCAAAGTTTTCTTTATTTCAGAGAAAACAAAAGTTATAATTGAGTGAAAGTTTTATTTATTAAAAATGTACAAGTTGAAATAATCTATTTAAATACAAAGTTGCATGAAATGAGCAAGCAAAACTTAGGTACATTAATTTATAGAACACGATCTTTTTTGTATCGAAACTTTTTTAAGAACAAAGCAACTCAATCAATAAAATAAATAAAACCCTATAACTCACTTGTGAATAATAACAATGAAAAACTTTTTTGCAAAAAATTAAACCGACTTCAAAAACACAAAAAGTAAAAAATAACTTTAGTTCAGAAGTCGGTGACTTTTGCTAGTTTGCTTTTGTTTTTTTGTCACAAAGTTAACCTCTTGTATGCCGAGTATATAGACACAATTAAAAAGTCATTGTGTCTCGCTTAGATCTACGTTCCGGCACACGAAGGGTTAAAGCTAAAGTTTTTTTTTACTTTTTTGTGTTTTTGAAGTCGGTTTAATTTTTTGCAAAAAAGTATTTATATTTTTCACTTTATAGTGGTTCACATGTGCTTACCCCTTCACAGCGTACCGGCGTGATGTTATGTTATGAACTGGTGTAAACAATAGACAAACATGAGATTTCAGCAATCCCAGTCCATTTGCTATCATTTATTGAGGAGTTCCGTTGCCCATCTCCGAAGTTCTTCATCAGATCTTCACCAAATCGAAATGGGACCACTCCGAGAGATTACTCTTCCATAAACTTCCCAAATCGCCCCAAATGTGCCTATAAAATTTGAAGAGTCCTCTCTATTTCACCAACATTCCATCATCAGATCCTGCATTGATGATCATGAGACCACCTGGGAAGTATACCCTTCAGCCATCGAGTAATCGGGGAACATACATAAAAAATAAAATATTCCGACGAATTGAGAACCTCCTCCTTTTTGAAGTCGGTTAAAAAGTCACAGTTTGATAACAGGTGTCATTATGTGCCTAATTGCGGTGAAATTACAGCCATTTTATGAGCAAGTGGGTTGAAAACTATGTATATTATTGTTATGTAGTACTTTTTCTACAAGCAACACGAAGTTACGAGTATGTTTACCTCCACGTGCTTGCGTCGCGCGTCGTTGTCAAAATTATTGTCATCTTTATGTGAAAGAAAATAAGGCTCCTGTCAGAGGAAAATTTAATGTTTATGGACTTGATAAAATGTAGTTTTAAATAAAACTTACATTTTGTTTTGATAATTAAGTTTTTGTAATCATTGAAAAAATTGTGAAGAATGAATGTTCGGTGGTAGTATATTGTGCTGCCATCTGTATTTTAACGTAACATTACAATATAAATTCAGTATCAAAATTCTCAATACTATATAGTAATATGCGATATTATTGTTTGTTTTACTTATGATGATATTTAAGTTATTCATTTCGAATTTTATTGATTTAAGTTTAAGAAAATTAAGAGAAATTTCAGTTTTCGCCCAAAAAGATGTCGAAAGATAACCGAAGACGTCTAAAAGCAACGAATTTTGACTTAACTTGGAACCGGCTGATCGACGTTAAGTTTGTTGTGACCAGTTTCAAGTTTTTGTTGTGCTATTAAAAGGGCTCATACCAACACCTCATAGATCAGTATTACTTATTTGTCACTTCAGAGTTCAACGTGGGAAAGAGACAGAATTGTACAGGACTAACTCCATCTCTTTTCTAAACTGAAGCTTTGTGAGTTCATGGCAGGTTACTAGTTTTCTTTCTGAACTGGGAAATATGGGTTTGAGTGCAATGGTTAAGTTAAAGACGTATTTGTAACTCAACCAGCACGTCTTACAAAAAAGATAGGAGTAACGAGTATTCTGTTTACACCAAGAAACGGTGCCTGTTGTTACGGCGCGCGGCGCCTGTTATTACGAGGCACCGAACGATTTCTGGCTGGCTGATGTTTTCTTGCTGGTGGAAACTGAGACTGAAGCGCTGTGAGTGCGAATCCTCCTCCACTTCCACCTCCCATACCACCTAGAAAAGAAATCTGGGCTAAACTTGGGACCACCATGCTATTGGTGTTACGACAGTTTGAGTTACGCTAACAGGTCTGTTCTCAACTGAGAGATTTGGCTTGAGGCTTGAGAGTAAGTAGAACTAGTACCTGAAGCTCTTTGTGGTTTTGGCTGAAACTGAGAGCCAACCGATCCGTACCGAGCAGGTCCATGTTGGTATGTACGAGTATACGAGTATACACGAGACGAGTGTTGGCGGTAAGTGCTGGTATGCTGTACGTAGCTCTGATCACTCTTTGCTGCTCCGCACACCGCCGTTAAAGCGGTTAATATAACCTGTAAAGGAAGTGTAGTTGAAATTAGATGCTCAACTAAGCTCAAGAAAGACGAAAGACGGTGCTCGTGGATTAGAATATTAACGAACAAATAAACAGGGATAACATGATTCAGCCCACACAAAAAATAAAAACATAATTTCCGCATTCTTATGCAAAATTCAACCACTTATACAACATCAAACTCACGCCTTTTCCTCTTGGAGGTGAGCAGAAACTACAGAACGCCACCTGCTGTGACCTGCTACGATCCTTACATACTCCTTTCGCCTCGTCCACTTTCAGACACGCACGTGGCGTCGGTTGTGAGTACTATACACTGAACCTTTCTGAAGAAGTATTTCTACTGCATGCATCCCACTCAAAACTACCGAACCATCTAAGCATACTTCTTTAATTTATTGTCACAAAATCTATTATAATTAAAGCGCAACGTTCTCTTAAAACTTCATTTCAATTTAATTCATCATTTCAATTTATCACTCAAAACACAACACATGCTTTGCAAGGAACGCATTTCCACAGCATTCATGATCAATGCCTGTTTTGCCACCAACATTCACTTCCATACATAAGTTCAGGCAGCAGCACACCCTTGTGGACAGCCGGTAGAAAGTTTTTGGTCACAACCGCATGATCACCATATACTTAATATTCCGCACTTACACTCTTTGCTACATGAGCGTTAATCTTTCCATATCTTCTAAACAAACTGCCCAAGTATACAAACTCATTCACTTGCTGCACACTCTTATCATTTATTTTCACACCACACACCGATACAGCCTCTCCGTCTTATTTAAACCATTCATTACAGAAACCATGCTTGCAACTGTTTCATTGACGATCCAAGAAGAACTTGACCATCTCAGAAGGCATTTTTTTGTGCTAAAATTTACTGGCTTGCGTTTGGGCGACTTGCCTGATGTAAAGCGATGACTCGGCTTGGGGTGGAGCACGCTTGCATTTAAGAAACCGATTAATTTGAACTTTGAAGAGATCTAGATTATAATAATCGGTAAACAGAGAAGCCGGCAGTGAATTCCACATAATATGAAAGCATAGCGCTTTGTTAGGGTTCGGATATTTGACAGGAATGACAGGCAACTCATTCCTCTGTAATACACACGCGCTCAAATATTTATTTTTGTAAAAAAGGTGTCCAATCAAACTTATAATGTTTGGTTTTCGGAGATCAATACATATACCTCCATAATATTAAACTATCTTGTGGACTACCACACGAACTACATATTAAGAAAAAAACAGCTTTTAATTTACAATTAAATCAAAATCGATTAGAAGCTGCCGCTAGCAATTTTAGAACCCAATTTCTAATCATTTTAACTGTTGCGAAACTAGACAATTAGGCACTTTTACACACGAAAATTATACAAAAATAAAACAGTATTACCTACCAAAATCATCTTCCCTTGTGTGAGAATTTGTATGCTCAGCAGAAGTCACTAGACTGGTAGCCACAGTGAAGCAACTTTGATATTTATAGAGTTTGAAATTTTTTCCCAAAAAAACCTGCTTTAAAAATTATGATGAATAAAATTATAGGTTGTGAGTGAGCAAATATGTAAAAAAAAAATACAAATAAAAATAACCGACGACGTCCAAAAGAAAACACTAAAGTATGGAAAATGTATGGGGTACTGTGTAAAATGTTATAATAAAATACCACTTGACATTCTACAACTTAATGAGAAGAAGTTTAAAACATGCATAAAACGCACACTATATACGCGAGTATATTATAAGTTGGAAGACTATATTGTAGATAAAAATGCTTGGGTCAATGGTGGTCCTGCCCCACAGCCACTTGAGCTCACGAAATAAGATTCTAATGATTGGAAAAGATGCTCCCCGTCCTTTTCCTTTTTTATTTTCTTGTTTGAAAACTTAGTTACTTTGGTTACTATTGTTTTACGACGTGGAGTTGCGGACACCAGCCCGCTATACAATACAATACTATTGTTTTATATAAATTACAAGCATTATTTCAGTTTTTGTAAGTGTGAGTACCATGTAGACTTTCTATTGCGGTTAGTAGGGCTTATCCTAATCTTTAAGGTTTAATTTTTTTTTTCTTGTCTATCTCTACATTGTGCTCACCTAAAGAAGCAGCAATATTGTAACCCAAGACTATTGTAATATCTAACTTGATTTGAAAAGAGTGTCCATGGAGTTTCTTGCCCATTCTTCTCCATGAGATCTACTATTTTTGAATGGGCAGCTACGGACAGTAGTAGTATTATTATTAATATTAAATTATTTATGCCTGTGGCTGGACTGTAGGTAGCTTATTTTTGACAATGCAAAAGTGCCTGTCACGGGCCTATTTTAAATAAATGCTTTGGGTTGAGTTGAGTTGAGTTGAAGAAATTTACTTTCGGAAATCGGTGACTTTGTTTGTTTATTTCGGACTTTTTTGGGAGTCGGTTATTTTTTTTTTTCCAAAAACGTTTTTAGTTTACCCTTTTTAGTTGCGATATCTCACACAAATCCTTGTCAAGTATCAATTTTACATTATTAAATAGTTTATCTACTATGTAAATTATATACAGACTACAAATAGAACTAAAATAATGCTATATGTAAGGTACAGGCGCCGTATAAGGCCCACCTCCTATCATGGCCCACTTAAAAAATACTTAAGTTTCGGTGGCCAGAACAATTTAAAATTTCGCGGGAATCTTGTCAATGCGTTCCTAGACGAAAGGCAAACGTCATCACGCCAATCGCGCGCGGCCATTTTGAACACTATTGACAGTTGTCAGTGACGCGTCAAGGCAGTGCACGTGTTATAACCTTACTCACGTAAGTATATTTTTTTTTTTACAACAGAATACAGTAATATCGCGTACACCTTGATAAATCTTAGTACTAACAGTGTTAAGATTAAATCAAAGTAAGTTTTAATATTCTAATGGTGTCACTTGATTTTTAACACGATTTTTACTGCCATATGGCAAAGTTCCATAAGATAGCCCACTACATGACCCCCAAATAAGGCCCGGGCCTTCTTTGGATTATCGGATATTACATTTTAGTAGTAAATTGCAATAAAAATAATATTTTGAAGTTTTATACATTTCTATGTCTAATCCTTTTATTAAATTTGCTTATGACAAGAAAATTTCTTCAAAAACTTTTCAAATTAAAACATATTTTGCTTTAAACGTTAAAATTACGTCCACAGGTTATAGTTAACATAGATTTTCCTTCCATAGGCTGGTATTCAACAAAATGGCGCCAACTGGGAAAAAACCTCGAGGCCAGTGGTCAGAATGTCAGCTAAAAAATGCCATAATGGCAGTAAAGAGACGTGAAATGTCACAACGAGCAGCTGCTGAAGCATTTTGTATCCCAAGGCGTACATTGCGTAACCACTTAATATCCGGAAAAACAGAAAAGGTAACTGGTAGACCACCTATTCTGAATAAAAAACACGAACAGGTCTTAGCAAAACGGATAATAAGACTTGCTCACGTAGGTATGCCGCTGACCCCCAAACTTGTTCGAAAACAAGCGTACGAGTTCTGTAGAGCAAATGGCATATCAAACATGTTCAGTGAAAAAACAAATATTGCAGGGAAGAAATGGCTGAAAGGTTTCCTCAAACGCAACTCGGAGATATCACTTCGTAAAGCTCAGTTTATGAATCCCGGCAGAGCACAAAAACTTAATAAGCACATCGTTCAAAAACACTTTGAAGCTGTCAAAAAAATATATAGCGAGTTGGATATATCAAATCATCCAGAACGTCTGTATAATATGGATGAGAAGGGTTATAGATTGAACCTTCATCATCAGCAGAAAGTTTTTGCTGAAAAAGGTTCAAAAAGAGTGCATTTTATAGCTAATGAACATGCAGAAAATGTGACAATCGCGATGTGTGTGAATGCAACGGGAAATGCAGTGCCTCCAATGATCTTATTCAAGGGCAAAAGATTAAAACCAGAATTTTGTGACAATTTTCCTGCTGGAAGCTTAGTAAAGATGGCACCCAAGGGAAGTATGACGACCGAACTTTTCGTGGACTTCATCGAACATCTGGGTCAGTATAAGTCTCCAGCAAAATGCTTATTAATTTTTGATGGCGCTTCTTGTCATTTGGATGCCAGGATCGTAGATGCAGCAGATGAACACGACATCATATTATACTGTTTGCCCTCAAACACAACGCACGAGTTACAACCCCTTGATAAGTCAGTTAATAAATCGTACGAGCATCATTGGGATGAGGAGCTATTATTGTACGCATATCAATATCCAGATCGCAAACTTACAAAACAGCGCTTCAGTAAGATTTTTACCAAAGTATGGCCCAGGTGCATGACCCAAGAAAATATAATTAACGGATTCAGAGCCACCGGACTCTACCCTTATGATCCCAATGCAATTCCCCAAGAAGCTTACGCGCCTTCAGCGCTTACGCAATTACCTGGTATACAGCATCAAAACGACTCTCAAATGCAACAAGCTACTGATTTCGGAGATTTAGTGGTCTCCCCACGACGAGACAATAACTTTGAGATAGATCATGTCACATACAATGAAGATAACTTGCGAGATTTGTCACCATCGATTTTATCCCAGTTTCAAGATGATCTCTCAGAAAATGAACTTGCAGAAAGAAATATATTAGATATTCCAAAGAGTTCAACTACGACTCGTGGAAAGTTAGTTGACTATAGTTCTTCGTCCGAATCTACCATTGAGGATTCTCAACATCAAGAACAGCATCGTAGACAGCCTCTTTTGAGCATTCCGTACGACAGGAATTCTCAGTTTTTATCACCTATTCCTTCCACCTCCGGTATAAATATGCACCCTCAACGACTGTTAGATTTTTCTACGTCAGACGAGTCCGATCAAGAAGATTTTGATCAAAATATATTGAATTTCGCCCATGCACAATATCCTGCAAGAAATATCAACATTTATACGTCGTCATCTGAGTCGGAAGAAGAAAATATCAACCCACAGTCTAGAGAAAAATACAGTTCATTTGCTAAACGTGATCAGGAAAGATCTGAGGATTCTGATGATAACTTACCACTTTCTAAAATTAAAGAAACTCCAGGCACTTCAGGCGCTAAGACACCATTTCATAAACAAATTCCTACGCCAAATTTCGCAACAATAAAGAATAAACCAAGGCGTAAAGCTTTAAATTATATCGGGCAAAAAGTTACCAAAGACTTATTTGACACTGCCAAAGAAAAAGGGTTACAAAAACAAAAGAAAAAACCAAAGAAAAAATCAATTCCTATAAAAGGACTGCTAAAACAAAACAAAAGTAACGGTAAATCTACAGAAGAAAAAAATGCTAAAAAGCAGAAAAAAGTGGAGACTGAAACTGCTGAAAATGAAGTGTGGTTTTGTCAAGCTTGTGAGATGGACAGGGTTGCCGATATGCGTCGATGTAAAGTGTGTTTGGCGTGGTACCATGAGGATTGCGTAGGTTTGACAAAAGAAGACACCGATATTTTCTTATGCCCAATGTGTAACTAAAAAGTCTGAGTAATATAATTGGTCTTGGAAGAGTCCTCTCTTCTACCTGCAATTATAAGGTTCAGACTTTTTTATTGTTGATTATGTTATAAGTTTAAGAGAAAATGAAAGATATTGTTAGTGAAAACTTACTGTTGATTAAGATTCTGTTTTTGTTTTAGAATTTTTATTTTTGTATAAGTTTTCAAGCTAAGTATACGAACAGTATACCTTTTTATTAAAAATAGTTTTCAATATACCTAATATGGCCCACAATTGAAAATAAATGACCTATTGGAGGATATTATAAGTATTATTTAGTTACGAACAAAGAAGATGGATCTCAAAATATACGCCATTATTAGTTTAAGTGTTGATTTTTTGTTTTAAAGCCATTCCAAGTTTCTTTAGACATAAGAAGGCCCAATGTAATTTTTTTTACTGATTAATTAATCTAAAACACTTAATATTAAATAAAACTGCATATTGAATTTAGTTTGTGAAAAAATAATTTTGCTGGTCTTAATATTACGTAGATATTCCTTAATTCATAACGGGCTTTCTTGGGCTACTATGTTCCTAAGATGGCCCATTCACTATGTTTAAAAAAAAACGATTTTTCTCTGTTGTGATGGTACAAAAAAAATTGTATTTATTCAGAATGTGTTAAACCAGTGGTTTTCCTAATCTCTTTTTTTTACAGTTTTACAGTGATTTAAAATTAAGTGGGCCTTATACGGCGCCTGTACCTTATGTGTATATTATGTATATGTAACAAGACCCTTAACGAAGCCGAAAGGCACTTGTTCTCCCCGTCAATGCGATCATTTTTATGTTCTAGACCATACCTGGGAACCTTCTAGTTACGGAGATATTGGGGGTCAGAGTTCCAACTTTTTCACAACTTTTTTTATATACATGTTTTTAATGTAAGATTTTTACTTTAAACACCTCCACAGTTCCTGTATTAGTCAATTCATCCATCAGCACAATGTTTTGAGTGCGCTACATTGAGTCCTACCACCCAAAAAAAAAAAATCGTTTCCCAGCAATTTTTTTTGCGTAAAGTTACTTAGTTTGATGTACATAATGCTTGGTTGACGGCTTCGTGAAGGGTCCTGTTACACCCTGTATACAACGACGTAGGCGTCAAAGTACTCCTCCATATCGCTGTCATCCGGAAACGTGCCCAGAAGACTGGCAGCATTGCCACGTTGAATGGCAATGCTAATTCTTTTACCAAAGAAACAGCCAGCCCTCTGGTCACGAAGTCGAAGTGTCGACCAGTCGGCGAGATTTATTTCCCATAAAAGGAGTCGCGCACTCGGGCCCATGACCCGAGTGTTTTGATCCCAAACGGCTCAAAACTGTTGTTACTAGTTAAACTATTGTGGTGTAAAACTTGGGTTAAGCATTTAATCTGTTTAAAGTGTTCTTTCCTTCTTCCAGATAATCTACCAGATTATCAAAGCATACGAGGCTGTGTGATCTTCATGGGCCAGCTTCCTATCACCTCTTCGGGTAAGATCGCAAGCGGCAAGCTGCGTAACATGGTGCAGACACTGAATAGAGAATAGATAGCATAACATCACGCCTGGAGTCCCCGAAGGGTTAGATAAGCTACATTACACTCACACTGTGCTAGTTATGTTAAACTCCCATGTAACAGGCTAGGGCAGGCCGTCAACCGACTAAACAACCAGACTCCGGGCGAGTACTGCTAAAAAATCCAGGTGGTAAATCTAATATCATGAAATACCATCTGTTTGGGTCATCATCTATCTAGCATTTTCTAAACTATACAAGGCGTAAACAGACCTTTCATGAAACCGCCAATCAAGCATTCTGTACATCAAACTAAATAACACTACGTAAAAATTGTTGCTGGGATAAGACTTTGGGGGGGGGGAATAAAAATATCGCATTGGCGGGGATAATAAGTGCCTTTCGGCTCCAATATGGGTACTTTTACAGCCATAATTGCGGACGTCTTCCATGTTATATGATGGATACAACTGTACCTACCTGTATACGATACGATATATTGCTTCCTAAAGTTAGAAGCTATTGGGATTAGAGGACCTGTTCACCAGTGGCTATCGTCCTATTTAACTAATAGACAACAACGTGTCACAATCTATAAATAAAATAATAATAATGACACAATATCCTACTCATCCAAGTATAGATATAATAAACATGGCGTTCCACAAGGAAGCGTACAGGGCCCAATATTATTCCTCGTTTAAATAAACGATGACGAAGACGTTGCGTTGGAAGGCGTCCCACTAGGTGGACCGATGACCTGGTGAAGGTTGCGGGGATCCGCTGGATGCGAGTCGCACGGGACCGGTCAGTGTGGCGACACTTGGGGGAGGCCTATGTCAAGCAGTGGACGTCTTTCAGCTGAAATGATGATATAAACGACATCATAAAAATAACTAATCATAAATGCATATTATTTGCGGACGACATATACATATATTATAGTGACATCCAACAAAAAACATCTTACCATTCTACATCATGAGCTTGACATTAATAAATAATGAAATTAATCAATAAAATCAAAGAAGTAACGCATACAATATTCTTAGGTGTAATAATAGATCATCATTCATCACCATCAAAACTGCTGTAATATCATACCAAGCTTTTATCGAATCGGTACTACGTTACGGGTTTGTAATGGCGGGTCATAGCACCGACTCCGTAGACCGATCAATTTGTGGACTTAGGACCTGACAAACTCATGTCAACCAATATTTAAGAAACTTTGTTTGTTACCGTTACCATCACTTTACATTTACGAAATATTTATTTTTGTAATGAAAAACCAACAATTATCTAAGACTGCAAATGTTTGGAATCCTCGGAACAGACGAGATCCCTATAAATTAGTGTTGAATGATTTACTAAGGCTACTTGTAATAAATTACCAAGGCATTTTAAAATATTAAATGCAAAATTACTTAAAACTAAATTTTATAAAAAAAACTTGAATTTAGATTTTATAGCCTAAAAGAATTTATGGATGAAAACATGTTCATAATATACCTAACGTTAATTGTTAATGCCTCCTTACCTACTTCCCTGCCTTTTAAATTTTGTGTGCTTGGTCTTGTCCTAGCTAAACATGTTAGTGCCATCGCCTTTGTATACCATGTTTTAGGCAAAATAATTTACTATTACTATTACCTGTATTTAAAATGAAGAGACTGCCCATCTGGCCTCCACAGCCCTGTTATTGGGTAACAGGATACTCCTTTCATCCTCTGTAAGAGTAAGTAGTTTTCACACTTTTCGGCTGACTAAGTCTTTAACAATAATTAAACATAGGGGTGACCGAAGAGCTCGTGGCCAAATAATAACAGCCACACAGTGTCGGTTATGGATGGGTGACCATGCCTCAGAAAGCAAGTTAAGCCGTTGGTCTCGGCTTTCATTTGTACATCTTCGACACACGACAGTCGATAGGTGTAGAAGAAGCCCGAAAGTCTATCTAAAGAAAGGCGTACTTAGGAATCATGTTAGGAGTATCGCAATGACGTAATTGTGAAGACCAGATAAGCAGACGTTCTAAGTAAGTACTGGTATTAGTATCAGGTTAAGCTGGAAGCCGACTCCAACATTGGGAGAAGGCTAGGCTGAGAATAAACAGGTGTGACCACTAGTAAGATAATTGTAACGAGTTAGCTTTACTCTTCCGTAGCTACGGGTCCTTTCTTACCACTCTTATCGTGGCTGTACACCCTCGCCGAGACACTCCGAAGCAGGGCGAGTGCGAGAGTGTTCAGCCATGCGAGCAACGACGAGGTTGGACGAGAGCTCCCCTGCAGGGTGGCCAATTTTCAAATTACAGCCTATTGAAAGAAACTTAATTTGCCAGTGGCAACACAGGAAAAGGAATAAGAAGCAGTGTTATGAGACATAGTTTAATATTAAAAATGTGTTTACTGTTTTATAAAAAGATATACATAGGTTGCTTATGTGCCTGAGTGAATTAAAATAAATGTCAAAAGTAACATGACAATAATACTTAGTACATTATGGTATAAGTGTGTAATGTCGGTGATTACCGCTGAGGCGCCATTGAGATAATCATCAATACACACGTGTATCATACGACGTTTTTCAACACACTTGTGAAGAAAATAATACTAAAAAATCATCAATCAAGTAAAAAATAACTTTAGCTTCAGAAGTCGGAGACTTTTGCTAGTTTGCTTTTGCTTTTTTGTCACAAAGTTAAAGCTAAAGTTTTTTTTACTTTTTTGTGTTTTTGAAGTCGATTTAATTTTTTGCAAAAATGTATTTATATTTTTCACTTTATAGTGGTTCACATGTGCTTACCCCTTCACAGCGTACCGGCGTGATGTTATGTTATGAACTGGTGTAAACAATAGACAAACAGATTTCAGCAATCCCAGTCTATTTGCTATCATTTATTGAGGAGTTCCGTTGCCTATCTCCGAAGTTCTTCATCAGATCTTCACCAAATTGAAAAGGGACCACTCCGAGAGATTACTCTTCCATAAACTACCCAAATCGTCCCAAGTGTGCCTATAAAATTTGAAGAGTCCTCTCTATTTCACCACGATTCCATCATCAGATCCTGAATTGATGATCATGAGACCACCTGGGAAGTATACCCTTTCATACAAAAAAAAAAAAATCCAAATCGGTCCAGCCATCTTCGAGTAATCGGGGAACATACATAAAAGATAAAATATTCCGACGAATTGAGAACCTCCTCCTTTTTGAAGTCGGTTAAAAAGTCACAGTTTGATAACAGGTGTCATTATGTGCCTAATTGCGTTGAAATTAGAGCCATTTTATGAGCAAGTGGGTTGAAAACTATGTATATTATTGTTATGTATTACTTTTTCTACAAGCAACACGAAGTTACGAGTATGTTTACCTCCACGTGCTTGCGTAGCGCGTCGTTGTCAAAATTATTGTCATCTTTATGTGAAAGAAAATAAGGCCAGAGTGTCAGAGGAAAATTTAATGTTTATGGACTTGACAAAATGTAGTTTTAAATAAAACTTACAATTTGTTTTGATAATTAAGTTTTTGTAATCATTGAAAAAATTGTGAAGAATAGAATAGAATAGAATAGAATATACTTTATTTGCTTTGAATGCAGGTACATACAAATAGGATCGTAAATAACATAATAAAGAACCGTGTACATTCGGCCTTGTTGGCATGCAAACACAATAATTTTTATACAAGTTATCAAAATAGGTTATTAAGATGTATCATTTAGGAAATCCTGAACAGAATAATAACATTTATCTACAGGTAATTCAGTAAAACATTTTTTAAATTTCATCAAGGGCAAGAAAGCAAGGGAATGAATGCTCGGTGGTAGTATATTGTGCTGCCATCTGTATTTTAACGTAACATTACAATATAAAGTCAGTATCAAAATTATCAATACTATATTGTAATATGTGATATTATTGTTTGTTTTACTTATGATGATAAATAAGTTATTCATTTCGAATTTTATTGATTTAAGTTTAAGAAAATTAAGAGAAATTTCAGTTTTCGCCCAAAAAGATGTCGAAAGATAACTGAAGACGTCTAAAAGCAACGAATTTTGACTTAACTCGGAACCGGCTGATCGACGTTAAGTTTGTTGTGGGCCAGTTTCAAGTTTGTGTTGTGCTATTAAAAGGGCTCATACCAACACCTCATAGATCAGTATTACTTATTTGTCACTTCAGAGTTCAACGTGGGAAAGAGACAGAATTGTACAGGACTAACTCCGTCTCTTTTCTACACTGAAGCTTTGTGAGTTCATGGTAGGTTACTAGTTTTCTTTCTGAACTGGGAAATATGGGTTTGAGTGCAATGGTTAAGTTAAAGACGTATTTGTAACTCAACCAGCACGTCTTACAAAAAAGATAGGAGTAACGAGTATTCTGTTTACACCAAGAAACGGTGCCTGTTGTTATGGCGTGCGGCGCCTGTTATTACGAGGCACCGAACGATTTCTGGCTGGCTGATGGTTTCTTGCTGGTGGAAACTGAGACTGAAGCGCTGTGAGTGCGAACTGTGCACTTCCACCTCCCGTATCACCTAGAAAAGAAATCTATAAACTTGGGACCACATGCTATTGGTGTTACGCCAGTTTGAGTTACGCTAACGGGTCTGTTCTCAACTGAGAGATTTGGCTTGAGGCTTGAGAGTAAGTAGAACTAGTACCTGAAGCTCTTTGTGGTTTTGGCCGAAACTGAGAGCCAACCGATCCGTACCGAGCAGGTCCATGTTGGTATGTACGAGTATACGAGTATACACGAGACGAGTGTAGGCGGTAACTGCTGGTATGCTGTACGTAGCTCTGATCACTCTTTGCTGCTCCGCACACCGCCGTTAAAGCGGTTAATATAACCTGTAAAGGAAGTTTAGTTGAAATTAGATGCTCAACTAAGCTCAAGAAAGACGAAAGACGGTGCTCGTGGATTAGAATAGTAACGAACAAATAAACAGGGATAACATGATTCAGCCCACACAAAAAATAAAAACATAATTTCCGCATTCTTATGCAAAATTCAACCACTTATACAACATCAAACTCTCGCCTTTTCCTCTTGGGGGTGAGCAGAAACTACAGAACGCCACCTGCTGTGACCTGCTACGATCCTTACATACTCCTTTCGCCTCGTCCTCATTCAGACACGCACATGGCGTCGGTTGTGAGTACTACACACTGGACCTTTCTGAAGAAGTATTTCTACTGCATCCCACTCAAAACTACCGAACCATCTGAGCATACTTCTTTAATTTATTGTCACAAAATCTATTATAATTAAAGCGCAACGTTCTCTTAAAACTTCATTTCAATTTAGTTCATCATTTCAATTTATCACTCAAAACACAACACATGCTTTGCAAGGAACGCATTTCCACAGCATTCATGATCAATGCCTGTTTTGCCACCAACATTCACTTCCATACATAAGTTCAGGCAGCAGCACACCCTTGTGGACTGCCGGTAGAAAGTTTTTGGTCATAACCGCATGATCACCATATACTTAATATTCCGCACTTACACTCTTTGCTACATGAGCGTTAATCTTTCCATATCTTCTAAACAAACTGCCCAAGTATACAAATTCATTCACTTGCTGCACACTCTTATCATTTATTTTCACACCACACACCGATACAGCCTCTTCGTCTTATTCAAACCATTCATTACAGAAACCATGCTTGCAACTGTTTCATTGACGATCCAAGAAGAACTTGACCATCTGAGAAGGCATTTTTTTGTGCTAAAATTTACTGGCTTGCGTTTGGGCGCAACTTGCCTGATGTAAAGCGATGACTCGGCTTGGGGTGGAGCACGCTTGCATTTAAGAAACCGATTAATTTGAACTTTGAAGAGATCTAGATTATAATAATCGGTAAACAGAGAAGCCGGCAGTGAATTCCACATAATATGAAAGCATAGCGCTTTGTTAGGGTTCGGATATTTGACAGGAATGACAGGCAACTCATTCCTCTGTAATACACACGCGCTCAAATATTTATTTTTGTAAAAAAGGTGTCCAATCAAACTTATAATGTTTGGTTTTCGGAGATCAATACATATACCTCCATAATATTAAACTATCTTGTGGACTACCACACGAACTACATATTAAGAAAAAAACAGCTTTTAATTTACAATTAAATCAAAATCGATTAGAAGCTGCCGCTAGCAATTTTAGAACCCAATTTCTAATCATTTTAACTGTTGCGAAACTAGACAATTAGGCACTTTTACACACGAAAATTATACAAAAATAAAACAGTATTACCTACCAAAATCATCTTCCCTTGTGTGAGAATTTGTATGCTCAGCAGAAGTCACTAGACTGGTGGCCACAGTGAAGCAACTTTAGTATTTATAGAGTTTGAAAATTTTTCCCAAAAAAACCTGCTTTAAAAATTATGATGAATAAAATTATAGGTTGTGAGTGAGCAAATATGTAAAAAAAAAATACAAATAAAAATAACCGACGACGTCCAAAAGAAAACACTAAAGTATGGAAAATGTATGGGGTACTGTGTAAAATGTTATAATAAAATACCACTTGACATTCTACAACTTAATCAGAAGAAGTTTAAAACATGCATAAAACGCACACTATGTAAGCGAGCATATTATAAAATGGAAGACTATATTGTAGATAAAAATGCTTGGGTCAATGCTGGTCCTGCCCCACAATTATAATATCTGTGCCCACAGCCACTTGAGCTCACGAAATAAGATTCTAATGATTGGAAAAGATGCTCCCCGTCTAGTTCTTTTTTTTTTCTTGTTTGGAAACTTAGTTACTTTGGTTACTATTGTTTTACGACGTGGAGTTGCGGACACCAGCCCGCTATACAATACAATACTATTGTTTTATATAAATTACAAGCATTATTTCAGTTTTTGTAAGTGTGAGTACCATGTAGACTTTCTATTGCGGTTAGTAGGGCTTATCCTAATCTTGAAGGTTTTTTTTTTTATCTATCTCTACATTGTGCTCACCTAAAGAAGCAGCAATATTGTAACCCAAGACTATTGTAATATCTAACTTGATTTGTCAGTGGCGTGCAGTGCTTCCCGAAGGCGGGCAGGCCACGCAAAAAAAAAAAAACTCGCAACATCACAGCGTCGCTCTACTTAGGATGACCCTCAAAGTAGTCACATCTATTGATATATTCACTAACCCTCCCAGGCCCCCGCATCTGTCTTCTAGTCTTCTTAATCGTCTTTTTAGTAAGCGTATGAGAAACAACGCCATCTAGCTTAAATATAAGGAATTTCAATGGTATTCTGTCAATACAAGAACGAAGGATGTCGCTTCGTTACAAAAAAACCTAAAAAATAAAACAGAGGGCGCTGTAAACAAAAAAAAATAGTTTAGTTTTCGTTTCGTACCCAATTTTGAGCGTCTGACCGGAATATTTGAAAAACAAACATTGAAAATAAGCCTGTAAAAACCAAAGTTATAAATACAAGAACTCACCACATTAATCAAGGTTCAAATCACGATTTTCTGACAATGCAAACAGAAGAAAGATTCATTTGAAATACCGAGTACGAGATGAATTTTGGGTTAATTCTCGTAATTCGGGTACCTACACATTTTCCTTTAGACACAACTTGAATCTTAACATCAAACAATCGTGAATACTTATTGTTTTTAACTTCTGACAAACACAGAACACCATTTTTAAGTAAATAAACAAATACAACAAATAATATTTACACTACTGTGTTTCAAAACGAATTACAACCGTCAGATATTATAATAATCAAAACATTCAAGATCACGAAATAAATTTTGCTTGTCACATGAAACAAAATATGGCTTCTAAGAAAAATACAATTGTTATTTTGTCAATGAAAAAAACACTACCAAATATAATTGCATCACCGCATACCGTTTTAGCCGGATAATACTTTGTGGGGCAGCCAATCAGTGGCCAGCTAGCCAGCTACACTCGCAGGAGTTTACGCCCCTATTTACTATGTGTGCCGTTCATATACATGAAAATAACGATCAGTGTGCGTAAATTTATCAATGGAAATTAGGCCGGCTGCGGCCTTGCCTAGACGGCCGGGAGCGAGCGTCGTAGTATTATTACCAGTTACGTCACACGGCTGCGACAAGTTGCTTTAAGTATTATAACAGGCGTTTTATTTTTGATTAATATAGTTATAATAAATGCATTTGTTGTGTTGTTGGTAGGAATGGTAGGGTAGGCTAGGCCTAATTGCCTCTATGGACGGCACGCCCCTGCGATTTGTAAAGAGTGTCCATGGAGTTTCTTGCCCATTCTTCTCCATGAGATCTACTATTTTTGAATGGGCAACTACGGACTGTAGTAGTATTATTATTACTATTAAATTATTTATGCCTGTGGCTGGACTGTAGGTAGCTTATTTTTGACAATGCAAAAGTGCCTGTCACGGGCCTATTTGAAATAAATGCTTTGAGTTGAGTTGAATAAATTTACTTTCGGAAATTGGTGACTTTGTTTGTTTATTTCGGACTTTTTTGGGAGTTGGTTATTTTTTTTCCAAAAACGTTTTTATTTTACCCTTTTTAGTTGCGATATCTCACACGAATCCTTGTCAAGTATCAATTTTACATTATTAAATAGTTTATCTATTATGTAAATTATATACAGACTACAAATAGAACTAAAATAATGCTATATGTATGTGTATATTAAGTAGAAGTAACAAGACCCTTAACGAAGCCGAAAGGCACTTGTTCTCCCCGTCAATGCGATCATTTTTTTTGTTCTAGACCATACCTGGGAACCTTCTAGTTACGGAGATATTGGGGGTCAGAGTTCCAACTTTTTTTTATATACATGTTTTTAATGTAAGATTTTTACTTTAAACACCTCCACAGTTCCTGTATTAGTCAATTCATCCATCAGCACAATGTTTTGAGTGCGCTACATTGAGTCCTACCACCCCAAAAAAAAAAGTCGTTTCTCAGCAATATTTTTTGCGTAAAGTTATTAAGTTTGATGTACATAATGCTTGGTTGACGGCTTCGTGAAGGTCCTGTTACACCCTGTATATAACGACGACACAAAGGCGTCAAAGTACTCCTCCATATCGCTGTCACCCGGAAACGTGCCCAGAAGACTGGCAACATTGCCACGTTGAATGGCAATGCTTATTCTTTTACCAAAGAAACAGCCAGCCCTCTGGTCACGAAGTGTCCAGTGACCGAGCGAAGTGACCAGTCGGCGATATTTATTTCCCATAAAAAGAGTCGCGCACTCGGGCCCATGACCCGAGTGTTTTGATCCCAAACGGCTCAAAACTGTTGTTACTAGTTAAACTGTTGTGGTGTAAAACTTGGGTTAAGCATTTAATCTGTTTAAAGTGTTCTTTCCTTCTTCCAGATAATCTACCAGATTATCAAAGAATACGAGGCTGTGTGATCTTCATGGGCCAGCTTCCTATCACCTCTTCGGGTAAGATCGCAAGCGGCAAGCTGCGTAACATGGTGCAGACACTGAAGAGAGAATAGATAGCATAACATCACGCCTGGAGTCCCCGAAGGGTTAGATAAGCTACATTACACTCACACTGTGCCAGTTATGTTGTTAATGGCCGTAAACCGCCTAAACAACCAGACTCCGGGCGAGTACTGCTAAAAAATCCAGGTGTTAAATCTAATATCATGAAATACCATCTGTTTAGGTCATCATCTATCTAGCATTTTCTAAACTATACAAGGCGTAAACAGACCTTTCATGAAGCCGCCAATCAAGCATTCTGTACATCAAACTAAATAACGCTACGCAAAAATTGTTGCTGGGATAAGACTTGGGGGGGGGGAATATCGCAATGGCGGGGATAATAAGTGCCTTTCGGCTCCAATATGGGTACTTTTACAGCCATAATTGCGGTCGTCTTCCATGTTATATGATGGATACAACTGTACCTACCTGTATACGATACGATATATTGCTTCCTTAAGTTAGAAGCTATTGGGATTAGAGGACCTGTTCTCCAGTGGCTATCGTCCTATTTAACTAATAGAAAACAACGTGTCACAATCTATAAATAAAATAATAATAATGACATAATATCCTACTCATCCAAGTATAGATATAATAAACATGGCGTTCCACAAGGAAGCGTACAGGGCCCAATATTATTCCTCGTTTATATAAACGACGACGAAGACGTTGCGTTGGAAGGCGTCCCACTAGGTGGACCGATGACCTGGTGAAGGTTGCGGGGATCCGCTGGATGCGAGTCGCACGGTACCAGTCAGTGTGGCGACACTTGGGGGAGGCCTATGTCCAGCAGTGGACGTCTTTCGGCTGAAATGATGATATAAACGACATCATAAAAATAACTAATCATAAATGCATATTATTTGCGGACGACATATACATAATATATTATAGTGAAATCGAACAAAAAACATCTTACCATTCATCCATCATGAGCTTGACATGAATAAATAATGAAATTAATCAATAAAATCAAAGAAGTAACGCATACAATATTCTTAGGTGTAATAATAGATCACCATTCATCACCATCAAAACTGCTGTAATATCATACCAAGTTTTTGTCGAATCGGTACTACGTTACGGGTTTGTAATGGCGGGTCGTAGCACCGACTCCGTAGACCAATCAATTTGTGGACTTACGACCTGACAACTCATGTCAACCAATATTTAAGAAACTTTGTTTGTTACCGTTACCATCACTTTACATTTATGAAATATTTATTTTTGTAATGAAAAACCAACAATTATCTAAGACTGCAAATGTTTGGAATCCTCGGAACAGACGAGATCCCTATAAATTAGTGTTGAATGATTAACTAAGGCTACTTATAATAAATTACCAAGGCATTTTAAAATATTAAATGCAAAATTATTTAAAACTAAATTTTATATAAAAAAAAAAACTTGAATTTAGATTTTATAGCCAAAAAAGAATTTATGGATGAAAACATGTTCATAATATACCTAACGTTGATTGTTAATGCCTCCTTACCTACTTCCCTGCCTTTTAAATTTTGTGTGCTCGGTCTTGTCCTAGCTAAACATGTTAGTGCCATCGCCTTTGTATACCATGTTTTAGGCAAATCAATATACTATTACTATTACCTGTATTTGAAATGAAGAGACTGTCCATCTGGCCTCCACAGCCCTGTTATTGGGTAACAGGATACTCCTTTCATCCTCTGTAAGAGTAAGTAGTTTTCACACTTTTCGGCTGACTAAGTCTTTAACAATAATTAAACATAGGTGTGACCGAAGAGCTCGTGGCCAAATAATAACAGCCACACAGTGTCGGTTATGGATGGGTGACCATACCGAGTTCCCTGCCTCAGAAAGCAAGTTAAGCCGTTGGTCTCGGCATTCATTTGTAGATCTTCGACACACGACAGTCGATAGGTGTGGAAGAAGCCCGAAAGTCTATCTAAAGAAAGGCGTACTTAGGAATCGTGTAAGGAGTATCGCAATGACGTAATTGTGAAGACCAGATAAGCAGACGTTCTAAGTAAGTACTGGTATTAGTATCAGGTTAAGCTGGAAGCCGACTCCAACATTGGGAGAACGCTAGGCTGAGAATAAACAGGTGTGACCACTAGTAAGATAATTTTACCGAGTTAGCTTTACTCTTCCGTAGCTACGGGTCCTTTCTTACCCACTCTGATCGTGGCTGTACACCCTCGCTGAGACACTCCGAAGCAGGGCGAGTGCGAGAGTGTTCAGCCATGCGAGCAACGACGAGGTTGGACGAGATCTCCCCTACAGGGTGACCAATTTTCAAATTAGAGCTTATGAAAGAAACTTAATTTACCAGTGGCAGTGGAATAAAAAGCAGTGTTATGAGACATAGTTTAATAGTAAAAATGTGTTTACTGTTTTATAAAAAAATATACATAGGTTGCTTATGTGCCTGAGTGGGTGTGACTGAACTACTAGAATTAAAATAAATGTCAAAAGTAACATGACAATAATACTTAGTACATTATGGTATAAGTGTGTAATGTTGGGGATTACCGCTGAGGCGCCATTGAGATAATCATCAATACACACGTGTATCATACGACGTTTTTCAACACACTTGTGAAGAAAATAATACTAAAAAATCATTTTCTTCATAACTAGTACTTCTAGACATTATAATGAATAAATAACTATAATTTCAACAGTGAAAATTAATCAGTTTTCATGCGTGCGCATCTAACAATGGCGATTGGCCATGGACTAAAAGAATGAGGTTATTTTTTGGCCTTTCGCGGATATCGTTTTAGCCACGTACAAAATGAGGAACTCAAAGTTTTCTTTATTTCAGAGAAAACAAAAGTTATATTTGAGTGAAAGTTTTATTTATTAAAAATGTACAAGCTGAAATAATCTATTTAAATACAAAGTTGCATGAAATGAGCAAGCAAAACTTAGGTACATTAATTTATATAACACGATCTTTTTTGTATCGAAACTTTTTTAAGAACAAAGCAACTCAATCAATAAAATAAATAAAACTCTATAACTCACTTGTGAATAATAACAATGAAAAACTTTTTTGCAAAAAATTAAACCGACTTCAAAAACACAAAAAGTAAAAAATAACTTTAGCTTCAGAAGTCGGTGACTTTTGCTAGTTTGCTTTTGTTTTTTTGTCACAAAGTTAAAGCTAAAGTTTTTTTTTACTTTTTTGTGTTTTTGAAGTCGGTTTAATTTTTTGCAAAAAAGTATTTTTATTTTTCACTTTATAGTGGTTCACATGTGCTTACCCCTTCACAGCGTACCGGCGTGATGTTATGTTATGAACTGGTGTAAACAACAGACAAACAGATTTCAGCAATTCCAGTCCATTTGCTATCATTTATTGAGGAGTTCCGTTGCCTATCTCCGAAGTTCTTCATCAGATCTTCACCAAATTGAAATGGGACCACTCCGAGAGAGTACTCTTCCATAAACTACCCAAATCGCTCCAAGTGTGCCTATAAAATTTGAAGAGTCCTCTCTATTTCACCAAGATTCCATCATCACATCCTGAATTGATGATCATGAGACCACCTGGGAAGTATACCCTTTCAAACTAAAAAAAAAAAATCCAAATCGGTCCAGTCATCTTCGAGTAATCGGGGAACATACATAAAAAATAAAATATTCCGACGAATTGAGAACCTCCTCCTTTTTTAAATCGGTTAAAAAGTCACAGTTTGTTAACAGGCTAGTGTCATTATGTGCCTAATTGCGGTGAAATTAGAGCCATTTTATGAGCAAGTGGGTTGAAAACTATGTATATTATTGTTATGTATTAGTTTTTCTACAAGCAACACGAAGTTATGTTTACCTCCACGTGCTTGCGTCGCGCGTCGTTGTCAAAATTATTGTCATCTTTATGTGAAAAAAAAATATGGCTCCTGTCAGAGGAAAATTTAATGTTTATGGACTTGACAAAATGTAGTTTTAAATAAAACTTACAATTTGTTTTGATAATTAAGTTTTTGTAATCATTTATACTATACATTAAAATTTATAAATTAAAATAACCTAAAGTACTAATTTATTAATAAAATTAAAAAATGGCGTCAAAAAACTCCTCCTCAACGCAGTCAACTGGTAATGTACCCAAGAGACTGGCGGCGTTGCCACGTTGTATGGCAATACTAAGCCTTTGGCCAAGGTAAAAGCCAGCCCTTGGGTCACGGGAAGTGTCAATGAAAAACAAAATAATGTAATCATCTATTATTAAAGAGTTCCTTTGTAAATATCCGAAGATCCACCCGCATCCGACCAGCAATTGATCTTCACCTTTGGTGTTTGAATTAAATGATCGGCCTAACTTCCGCCATTTTTTTTTCGCAGTTGCGGCCGCTCATAAAACCTGTATCAGTCGATAGGTACAAACAAGATTTGAATGAGACAAAATGTTCTAAAGCGTCACGTTTCCGAGATAGTAATTCACTGATGGCATCTTCAGCACAACTTTGATTTGATTAGCCACGCATAAAACCTGTATCAAAGTATTTTAAAGTGTCACGTTTCCGAGATAATAAGCTATCAAAGTTAGAATCTATTCACTACTACAACTACAATACTAAATTGATTTTATTAGCCTGGCATAATACCTGTATTAATCAGTACATCAATACCTTTATTATCAACACAAACAAGAATTGTATGAGACGCAATATTCTAAAGCGCCACGTTTCCGAAATATATAAGCTATCAAAGTGGTACTGTGACGCCATCAGTGCATAGATTTAAAACTAAAATAAACGTACGAATTGCCTCGTAAATATGGTTTATCGGACATCCAAGCCTACTAACTTTACGAAGGTTACGAACTTTATAATACATGTATACATTGCAATAGAGAGCAACTAGCGCTTGAATAACATTGTCCAGGAAAATGTAATGAAAACAAAAGATGGCGGCATTCGTTCCGGCTATGGCCTCGCCAAAAGAAGCTTAAGAAAAGCAATGAAGAGGTAAGTTGTCAAAATTATATCCGTTCATTTCAGGCCAGTGGCAATAAACCCAAGCAAGCACTATGCATGGCTGATCGGTACAGGCGGCACGATAAGCGTTATGAAACTTGCTGCGTTCACTCACAAGTCGATTCTAAGAGATGCTCAAGATCATGTCCCCAATATATTAACAGCTGTAAGTACCTACTTACCATAACACCTGTACGCATACGTCTGTAATCCCCGGCGGGTTAGGCAGAGGTGTACCGATTAGTACACCCACATTTCGCCAGATATGTTTCAGTCCCATGTAATGGGGGGCGAGCCTATTGTCATCAATCGGACACAAATCCAGACTCCGTGGCTGCTACTTTCTGATGGAAAAGCTAATATCACTTTGCAGTCGCGCTTGCGACCACAAGACCAACGACCCGACGAACGAGTAGACGAAGTACCTACCTTATGTCCATCATTATGTCAATGACCAGCTACTATAACGTTCCCACTGCTGGGACACACACGGCCACGCATGCCTTCTCTCTGGTAGAGGGAGTTTATGTTGTTTTTTATTGACATGATATTATTTTTTCGCGATTACAATTTTGTAACCTCTAAATATGATCACACATTTTTGACACACGCTGTACATTCAATCACTATTAAATGCAAAATTATTTAAAACTAAATTTTATAAAAAGTTACTTAAATATAGTTTTTCTATCTTAAAAGAATTTATGGATGAAAACATTTTATGTTCTTAATATACCTACTGTTAATTGTTGATGACTCCTTACTTATTTCCCTGTCTTTTAAATTTTGCATGCTTGGTCTTGTCCTAGCTAAATATGTTTGTGCCATCACCTTTGTATACCATGTTTTACGCAAATCAATATACTATTACTATAACCAGTATTTGAAATGAAGAGACTGCCCATCTGGCCTCCACAGCCCTGTTATTGGGTAACAGGATACTCCTTTCATCACCTTTAAGAGCAGTTGTCACACTTTTCGGCTGACTAAGTCTTTAGCAATATTTAAACATAGGTGTGACTGAAGAGCTCGTGGCCAAATAATGACAGCCACACGGGTCGTCTTCGAGGTCTTAAGTGTTTACCAGCGCTTGCCAATGTCGTTCATGAATGACCATACCGAATTTCGTGCCTCAGAAAGCAAGTTAAGCCATTGGCCTCGGCTTTCATTTGTAGATCTTCGACACACGACAGTCGATAAGTGTAGAAGAAGCCCGAAAGTCTATCTAAAGAAAGGCGTACTTAGGAATCGTGTTAAGAGTATCGCAATGACTGGGTTCTGGAGACCAGATAAGCAGCCGCTCCAAGTAAAAAACTGGTATTAGTATCAGGTTAAACTGGAAGCCGACCCCAACGAGTGTGAGAGTGTACAGCCAAGCGAGGAACACCGAGGTTGGACGTTGGCGCTCCCCTACAGGCTGATCAATTTTCAAATTACAGCTTTTTGAAAAAAACGTAATTTGCCGGTGGCAACACTGGGAAAGGAATAAAAGGCAATGCCAAGAGACATAATTTAATAGTAAAAATGTGTTTACTGTTTTATACAGAGATATAGGTTGCTTAAATGCCTATGTGTGTGTGACTGAAGGAATAAAATTAAAAAAAAATAACACTATATTATTATTATTTAAGTACTACGTTTTCTACAAGCAACACGAAGTTATTTTACCTCCACCCTTGCTTGCGTCGTTGTGAAAATTATAACAGCAAGGTTGCTGTTGGACTGCACCTGCCTGAGGTAAATTAACTGTGGAGAGACTGCAGAAAATGTATTTTAGCATATAATTAATTTTGATAATTAAGTTTTTGTAATCATTGAAGATATTGTGAAGAACGAATTCTCGGTGGGAAATATTGTGCTGAATCTATATTCATCTATATTTTAGCGTAAAATATAAATTATATTCAGTATTGATCAATAATTTAAAATTCTGAAAAACTTATTGTAAATGTGTTATTATTGTATTTTTACAGTGTGATAATAAATAAATTATTAATTCGTTTCGAAGTTTATTGATTTCAGTTTAAAATCAAATCAAATCAAATCATTTATTTGTGATCATGGGTAACATGCAGGTGTTCATTACATATTTATATACTAATAATGTTCATTCCATGCTCAGCCACTTAGGCATATAAATTATTAAATAACATAATGAAAAAAATGAGTATAAAATTCTAATGATTTGATATAAATTCCATTTCACATTAAATATAGATTACATTATTACTATTATTCATGCATGACAAACACAAGACAATCAACAAACAATACATTATCGTCAAGCGGACATGAAACATTTAAAAAGTTCTAGTCGTCAAAAATTCATCAACAGAGTAATAACAATTTTCCATAAGAAGTTGGAACAATTTATTTTTAAATACATGAATATTGCTACATTCTTTTATGTCATTCGGAATTTTATCGTAGATCTTCGTGGCCATAGCAAAGACACTTTTTCCAAAGAGGGCAGTTCTATATTGACTGGTAAGGTTATTATACAAATGACTTCTATTTCGCGATCTGAGCTCTAATTTAAACTGTGATGGATGATGTCTAATAAACAGGGCCATTTCAAGAATATATAAAGATGACACGGTAAGTATTTTTAATTTTCCAAAGTATTCCTTGCAGCTGTCAGTTCTGTTGAGGCCACACATAGCTCGCACGCACCTTTTTTAACATTTAAAAACTTTATCCCAGTTGGTAGTATTTCCCCAGAATATGATTGCATATCTGAGTCTAGAAGCAGCATTACTATGATAAGCTACGAGCAATGTGTTAAGATTAACCTTTTTCTCTAGCATGTATAAACAATAAGACAACTGTGACACTCTTTTGCAAATAAACTCTATATGACTTTGCCTTTTCAAATTGTCATCAAATTATCATGGTCAATTCAACTTTTTCACCATTAAATTCTATTCGAGAATGTAAAGTATTCTTTGTTTTCTGTTTAAATTGCATTAATTTAGTTTTATCGATATTAATTAATAAATTATTATTTTTTAACCATTGAATTATTGAATTTAAACTACTATTAATAATGTTTTCATCATTGTATACAACAGTGCAGTCATCAGCAAATAGTACCATACGATCTGTAGTAGATTTTGGCAGATCATTGATATAAATAATAAAAAGAAATGGCAATATCAGTGCTCGCACAGAAAGTTGTCGGGAGCTGGTTCTAGGTCTCGTCTAGTCTTTAAAACCGCGAATTTTGACTGAACTCGGAACCGGCTGATCGAAATTGAGTTTGTTGTGGGCGAGTTTCAAGTTTCAGTTGTGCTATTAACAGGGCCCATACCAACATCTCATTCACTTATATGTTACTTCAGAGATGAACGTGGGAAAGAGAACTTTGCAAGACTAGCTTCGTCTCTTTTCTACACTAAAGTAATTTTAAAACACACTGCTTTATGAGGTTAAGGTAGGTTACCAGTTTTCTTCCAGACTGGGTAGTTTGGCTTTGGGTGCAATGGTGTGGATGTAGTTGAAACTCTACCAACACTTACAAAAACTATAAGTATTCTATTCGAACTTAGACGTAACCAAAGCTGTAGTTACGGCGTCTGTTGTTACGAGGCACCGGACGGTTTATAGATGACTGATGGTATCGTGCAGGTGGAAATTGAGCCAGAAGCGCCCTGGTTCCGACTCCAGCAAGTCCACCTGCTTTAGAAGTAGTAGACTGAGAATTCTGACCAAAATCGGAACCAGGTGATCTGAATTGAGGATGTTGCGGTGTTACGCGGCTTGAGGCTTGAGAGTATGTAAAACTAGTACCTGGTGGTTTTGGCCAAAACTGAGAACCAACCGATCCGTACTGAGCATGTTGGTATGTATACGAGTATACAGGAGATGAGTGTACGGTGTAAGTGGTATGCTGTAGGTAGCTCTGATCAAGATTTGCTGCTCCGCACAGCACCGTTAAAGCGGCTAATATAACCTGTAAACGAAGTGTAGTTGAAATTAGATGCTCAAGTAAGCACAAGCAAGTCAAGATACGGTGCTCGTGGATTAGAATATTAACGAACCAATAAAATAGGATAACATGATTCAGCTCCCACAGCGTTTGAGAATATTTGATAGCATCAGATCACAAAACATTAATACATCATTTCCGCATTCTTATGCAAAAGTCGACTACTTATACAACATCAAACTCACGCCTTTTCCCCTTGGAGGTGGGCAGAAACTACAGTACGCCACCTGCTGTGACCTGCTACGATGTTTACGTACTCCTTTCGCCTCGTCCACTTTCATACACGCACGTGGCGTCGGTTGTGAGTACTACACACTGGACCTTTCTGAAGAAGTATTTCTACTGCATTCCACTCAAAATGAACGAACCATCTAAGCATAGTCCTTTAATTTATTGCTTCAACATCTAGTACAAATAAACCGCAACGTTTTCCTAAAACATCATTTCTCAATTTATCATTCAAACCACAACACATGCTTTGCAAGGAACGCATTTCAACTGCATTCATTCCACATTCATGCCTTGTTTGCCACCAACATTCACTTCCATACAAAAGTGCAGCGGTGATTTTAGACGCCCTGGTGGTCTAAAATCGCCGCTTTATCAGAATCATAATACGAATCACGTTAAAAATTTAAAACTCTTAAAATGGACTTTGTGGTCGTAAACATAAAGACCATTTTAAGAATTTTAAATGTTTAAGGCGGTACCCTGACCAAATAACCTTGAGCATTCGTCCCTTTTCACCGCACGCCACCCAGCTTAAGATCGTGAGATAGAAAATAGCAATATACGTAGCGAGTACGCTCAGATTTTGGAATAAAATCATTATAAAATCAAATTTAGGTCTCTTGAAAAAAATAAAACTAGCATAATATTTATTATTAAATTGCCTACCATCTAGTGTAAAAAGAAAATCAAAATGATGGTTACTTTACGAGGAGATGCAAGCCATCAATAATCCTGCCTCATTTCTGTGGTTTCGTTGTGAGGAGATTAATTTTACATTTTACTACTAAAAAAAAATCCAAAACTACAATTTTGGAGTCAAGAATATGCAGAAATTTCATGTCTATTTTATAAGTTGGTATTTATTTTGGGTAAAGAGTAGATAGCTCCAAAGACTGCACAAAACACGGCTACCGCTGCGTTTTGCTCGGGGAGGCGCCTTGATTCATATTATGATTCTGTTAAAGCTTCCATTTTAGGCCCACAGATAGCACGGCACGGTGCCACGGCACAGTTCAGCACACCATTGTGGAGAGCCGGTAGAACGTTTTTAGTCACAACTGCAAGCATGCGGTGATCTACAGATCACAATTCACTTAATATCCCGCACTTACACTCTTTGCCACATCAGCGTTAATCTTTCCACCTCTTGTAAACAGACTGCCCAAGTATACAAACTCATTCACTTGATCAACACTAATCGGGAAACAGAGAAGCCGACAGTGAATTCCACAAACTGACGGTTCGCACAATAAATGTGGAAGCACAGCGATATATATGTTCGGGTTCGGATATTCGACAGACAACTCATTCATCTGTAATACTCACGCGCTCAAATAAAGGGTGTAACAAGACCTTCATCGAAACCGAAAGGCACTTGGTCTCCCCGTCATTGCCATCATTTTTTTTATACAGATCATACCTGGAAACCTTCTAGTTACGGAGACATTGGGGTCAAAATTTCGACTTTTTTAGTAGTTTTTTTTTTAATATACACGTTTTTAATGTAAGATGTTTAAACACCTCCACGATCCCCGTTCTATTCAATCCAGCCATCAGCACAATGTTTTGAGTGCGTTACATTGAGTAAACACACGAAAATTATACGAAAACAAAACAGTATTACATACCAAAATCATCTTCCCTTGTGTGAGAGTTTGTATGCGCAGCAGAAGTCAATAGACTGGTGGCCACAGTGAAGCAACTTTGATATTTATAGAGTTTGAAAATTTTTCCCAAAAAAACCTGCTTTAAAATTATGATGAATAATGATAGGTTGTGAGCACATATTTAACAAAAAAAAAAATTACAATAAAAATAACGTGGATAAAATGTGGAAAATAACTTTACTTTTGGAAGTCGGTGACTTTGTTTGTTTATTTCGGATTTTTTTAGAAGTCGTTTTTTTTTGCAAATAGTTTTATTTCAGCCATAGAGTAGGTAAGACATGGAATATTTCAATAAAAGCAAA
This sequence comes from Eugnorisma glareosa, assembly GCA_947578425.1. NCBI lineage: Eukaryota > Metazoa > Arthropoda > Insecta > Lepidoptera > Noctuidae > Eugnorisma > Eugnorisma glareosa. The sequence continues at coordinate 13,759,235 of OX387974.1, read as the reverse complement.
GAAGAATGGATTCAGCAAGCAGCAGATAGAGAAATATTCAAAGATATATAATATCACCTCAGTGAAACTGACAGTGAAACAAATACTACTGATGATAACACATATTCGCGAATATAATATTATTAAATAACACGTTTCAAAAACGAATGGAATCGCAACCACCAGAAACGAACATGATTCTCCAATGATAGAAGAGACCAATCAAACGAAGGTCAAAACACCAATGTTCATTCCTATGGATTGTACCTGTCCTTACCACTATTCCTATATTGGCTCTAGGCTGCATAGTCCCCCCTGTACAACAGGGGGGACTATGCAGCCTGCCTAGTGCCCCCTGGTGTATCCGGCTTGTCCGGGTCAGGCTTGCTCCTGGCTGGGTGAGGTGTCCAATCATCAATCATCATCAAAAGTTTTTATTTTAGCCTTTTTAGTTGTGATATCTCACAGAAATGCTTGTCATGTATCAATTTTACATTGTAATTAGAAAATATTAGTAGCTCATCATCAACAACCACATGTATGGGAAGAAAAAATGCATATTAAAGGCTGGTTCTTTGAACTCGTGTAGTCGTATATATTAAGCGGCACTCCCCAAATAACTATTTTGTGAGAAGGTTCCAGAAAGTTGTGGAACTTTCTCGAAGGAAAGGATCGGTTGGCATATAAATAAAATAACCGTCGTGTTTGCTTATGTGAATAGTGAACATAAATAAATAAATAAAAATAGAAAAGCCTATTTATTTAACTTATACAGTTTATCTTAATTCTAGTAGGAATTAGTAGGGTTAGTTTCTTGTATTAAATGTAATTGTTAGTTTTATTAGTTATCTTCTTTTGCAAGGACCCCAGTTTGGGTAAAGGCCTCCTCCAATGCAGCCCATGTGTCTCTGTCTTTTGCTATTTGGCTCCAGTTTGAGCCGATTGTTCTGATAATCTCGTCCTCCCACCGTGTTAGTGGTCTGCTTCTGCTCCTTTTCCCTTGTAGGCCCTTCCATAAAGTTGCTCTTACGGCCCATCGTTGGTCTGGAAGCCTCGCAAGGTGACCTGCCCATTTCCACTTTTTGTGCATAGGTCAAGGCATTTTTAGATTTTGTAATAGCTCTTATTTTTGTGTGACGTATTTTATCTATTTTCCTTACCTGGAGCATGCTTCGCTCCATTCCACGTTGGCAGGTGGTTATTATGTGCTTAGCTTTGGCAGTGAATTTCCACGTCTGGCATCCGTACGTCAAATACGGTTTGAGGCTCGAGTTCATGATCCTAGTTTTCAGGCTATAGGCAAGTTACTCTTAAAAATAGTGAAAATACGATGGTCTAACCATTTTATACAACATCACTGTACCTGTGTTCACAAAATTAATAAATGAATGAATGAATAAATGAGACAAAATGTTCTAAAGTGTCACGTTTCCGAGATTTAAGCTATTAAAGTAAAACTCATTCACTGATGGCATCTTCAGAACAACTTTGATTTGATTAGCCACGCATAAAACTTGTATCAAAATGTTTTAAAGTGCCACGTTTCTGAGATATAAGCTATCAAAGTTAGAATCTATCCACTATTGATGACATCAACATTACTTTGACTTTATTAGCCTCGCATAAAACCTGTACGAATCAATAGCTATTATCAATACAAACAAGTATTGTATGAGACACAATATTCTAAAGCGCCACGTTTCCGAAATATAAGCTATCAAAGTGGTACTGGTGACGCCATCTCAGTAGATTTATAACTATAAAAAACGTACGAATTGCCTCGCAATGGTTTACCAGTCATCCGAAGCTTACGAAATTTACTAGACATGGTACACATATATGGTTGTAAATAAACCGTTTTAAACCAAAATCAGTGGTTTAAAACCCGTTTTAAATTTGTTTAAAACGGTTTAAAACCACGACCACGTGGGCCGTACATTGATTACGAATTACTTAAAAAAATAGTTTAAAAGGCTAATTGAAATCATTTACCATTTTTATTAATATATGTGAAGTCATATATCATATTTATACTACTATTTTGGATTAGACACTGAAAACAATCATGTTTTGGGTATTTATTAAAATAAAACAGCAACGCCGCATTTTATTTTTCACTTTGCTACCAAATTCGCAACAGGGAGAGATGGGGCAGGTAGGGATCGATTTTATGTTTGTCTGTCATGTTAATGAAGGTTGATTTTAAAACATATTTATTTTATTTTCCTTCTTTACATTCTAAATCAGGAAGGAGGTGTGGTCTAGATAACTTCGTGTAAAGCCTCAGTGCATTCCAAAAAAAAACATTCTGAACCATATTAAACCGCTAAGTGTGGTTTTAAATCGTTTTAAACCAAAAAGACGGTTTAAAACAAAATGGTTTAAAACGTTTAAAATTCGTTTTGCATCTCTATACACATACATTGCAATAGAGTGCAACATGACTCTTGTAGCGCTTGATTATCATTGTCCAGAGGGCGCTGTTAGTAAGCGGAAAATGTAATGAAAAAGTATTTTGTGTATCTATCTATATATATACAGCGTGTAACAGAAAGGGTATAACCATATGGAATACTGTGGTACGGACCATCAAACTGAACAACTTTATCTATGGGACCACCATCGAAATCGTAAAAAAATAATTAACTGTCCTATACAAAATTTCAATACCTACTCCACCCAAATGTATGGGACAGCTGATTATTTTTTTACGATTTCCATGGTGATTATACCCTTTCTGTTACACGCTGTATATGTATGTATTACGTTTATTATATTTTATGTATTAGTTTAGTCAAAATAAGTAAATTTAAGTTTTAAAATGTTCTTTTGTGCACATAGGTTTATCCTCATTCGCAAATCTCCACCAATTCTGGGTTAAGCTCGCCGTTGTACATAAGTTATATATTGTAATTTGGTGTGTCCTACTTTTATATTTTGTGTGCAATAAAGAATAAGAATGGCTGCATCCGTTCCGGCTATAGCCACGCCAAAACAACCATATACGAGGGTAACACTGGAAGTTCTTAAAAAATCAAAAACTGAACAAACTAGCAAGTTATTAGTATCTTTTCAAAATAATGTCCATTTACATCAATACATCGCTGCATCTGATGGAACCACTGAGAAAAGCACTTTGCCCACTTGTCCTGAGGGGTCTCTTCGGCGGCATTTTGAATTATGTACCTAAATAAATCGAAATATAAAATACTTAATAGGATAGAAAAGTAATAAAGCGCACTTTCTCTCTCTACTTATTTAAAAATTTGCTGCATGTGCCCGACAGAGGGTCCATAATTGTCTCTATTTCATTTTTTTTATTTACCGACTGTAAGTGTACATTATGGATTTGTAATGCTATGGCAATAAACGATTTGAGATTTGAAAGGCAGCCACTGCTTTCTCGACGTCCATAAAACGTTTTCCTCGGAGTTTTTCTTTTATTTTCGGAAAATAGAATCGCGAATCCACGCGAATTCCACGTCTGACGTCGCCAAGTAGTCGATTGTTTGCTTGGCGGTGTGCAACGAGGTGTTATCGTGGTGAAGGAGGATCCCACTGCGAGGTCGTTCCTCCCGAGCTTTTTCCAAGACAAGTGGCAAACAATAATTGTTAGTATACCACTCTGCAGTAACTGTTTTTCGATCCTCTAAAACAATTGTTGCTTAATAACCTGTCCTTCCGAAGAACGAGGCCACCATCTTTTTTCCCACGCTTCGACCTCTCTTCACTTTAGTTGGCAACTCCTCGGAAGGAAACACCCAGACAGCAGACTGTCTCTTATTTTCAGGATCATAACAATAAATCCAGCTTTCGTCACCCGTAAGTATGTCGAACACAGCATTTGAGTCACCTCCGTTAAATCTTTGAACCATTTCACGACACCAATCAACACGACGGAGTTTTTGGGCCTCTGTTAAATTATGAGGTATCCACCGGGCAAAAAGCTTCCTGACCGCTAAATGTTCATGGAGGATTTTGTGCACTTGATTCATACAAATGCCTAAGCTTGTCCGAATCTGCTGATAAGTCACTCTTTTGTCAGTCTCTATCATAAGCCGCACAATACTGATGTTATCTTCAGTCGTCGGCGTAGAAGGCCGTCCCCTCACGCAGATCATCGGTGAGATTAACGCGACCACGTTTAAACTCATTAAACCAACAGTTGTAAACAGTGGTACGATATGGGGCTTCATCGTGAAGGGCCAATCGAAGTCTATCACATAGCTTTCTTGTTGACTTAAATGACATCGAAAGTCATAAAAAATCATTGTACGAAAGTTTTCTCGCGTTAAATTCATGCTGACGTGACACAGACAATTTTCAATTTGCCGCCAAATCGTAAACAAATAGCAAATGAATAAAATACAAACTATCATAACAATATTGGTAAAGAATTACATTTTCAAAATTTAATCATTTTTTTTTATTATATCGTTTACAAGTGGCCAGTTCTAAAAACTTTCAGTGTCGCCCTCGTACCATTGAGAAGCAATGAGGAGATAAGTTCTCAAAATGATTTCCGTTTATTTCAGGCCAGTGAATATAAACCCAAGCAAGCACTATGCATGGCTGATCAGTAATTCGGTACACCCACATTTCGTGAGTTATGTTCACGTTCAACGCAAAGGCACCTCTGAGGCAAATATTGTGGAAATGACTATTTCTTTTTTTGCACATGGCCTTCTCCTGGTCCTAAAATACTATGTGAACTTGAGTTGCTTTTTTTCCTATTCTCATCACTGGTTTTTTTTTATGTATCATATAATATACACTGGCCCCTGAGACAGACATTACGAAAATTCAGTCTCAAAGGCCAAGTGTATAATACATGATACACACTACTTTCCCTGCATTTATGAGCTTCCTTCCTTTTTCCCTTACTACCTTACAAGTTGAAGAAATGAGAATTGATAGCTATGGAGACAAAAGACGGTAAGATAGGAGTTACAAAGTGGAAAGATCGAAGATATGTTTCAGTGCTATCAACAACACTCAGCAAATAACGTGAAGATTGTGAAAACGAAGAGGAGGCCTGCTATTTTAAAACCTATGACTATAGTAGATTACAACGGAGGTAAATCGTCCATCAACATCAGTGACCAAATGGCGTCATAGGGTTCCGCGCTGCGCCGTTGTACTAAATGGTACAGAAAACTCATGATTGAGCTGGTGTGGGGAACGACCCTCATCAACGCGTACTTTTTGTACCACGACTATTCGCGAAAGCCTAAAATGGCAATCACAACTTTCCGGGATAAAGTTATAGATCATGAAATATGTCGCCATTCCTGAGCCACCACCAACCCCAACTCACAAGGTCACACGACAGTTATTGGTCACACAATCTGGTCGGAACACCTCCGAAAATGAAGAGAGGAAGGTGTAAGAATTGCTACATGAAATGTGGCAAAAAGGGAAAGGCTCAACCTGGCCAAAGAAAATTTGCTGCTCAAGTAACAACCATTTGCTCTGTGTGTAATTTTTCTTACTGCAGACCCTGCTTCAACGAAGTTCACAGTAAATTAATAAAAAGGCTGATGATTACACACTGCACTGATAGAGGAGCTCAGTAGTACGCGTGTCGGCTGCCATATCGACGGTGTTTGTGTCAACAATATTAGTTATGCGGACGACATGGTGCTGCTGAGCGCCTCAGTGTGTGGTCTGTCCAGGTTACTGGGCATCTGCGAGGGTTACGCGCACGATCACGGTTTGCTCTATAACGTAAAGAAAAGTGAATGCATGGTCTTTCAGGCCAGGGGTCGTAGCTTCCCGGATTATGTACCACCTATCAGATTGAACGGTGCCAAGTTACGAAGAGTTCAACAGTTTAAATATCTCGGGCATATCGTGACCTCTGACCTGAAGGACGATGCAGACATCGATAGGGAGCGGAGGGCGTTGTCTGTGAGGGCCAATATGAGGCCAATATCGCTCGCAGGTTTGTTCGTTGCTCAGGGGCCGTCAAAATAACTCTTTTCAGAGCGTTTTGTACGTCCCTGTACACTGCCAGCCTGTGGGGGTCGTATACCCAGAAGCAGTACAACGCTCTCCGTGTTCAGTACAATAATGCGTTCAGGGTGCTGTTGGGGCTGCCACGGCACTGCAGCGCATCGGGGATGTTCGCCGACGCACGTGTCGACTGTTTCTACACGACGATGCGAAAGCGGTGCACATCTCTGGGGCGCAGGCTCCGGGCTACCTCCAATACCATCCTGAGCGTATTTGCGAACAGGTTTGATTGTCGGTACATTAACCATTGTTATATGGTTAATGTAATGACAAACAAACAAATGTCTCAGAGGCAGGTGTGTTAGTCATACCAGGTAATTTTGGAGTTTTAATTTATATTAGTTAACTCATTATTTTAATATTTAAATTTAAATTTTTGTAATTGTTAATTTTTGTTATGTCATTATAATTTTGGAATTTTAGTTTTAATTTATATTATTTAAATAATTATTTTTGTATTTAAATTTAAATTTTTGTAATTGTTCATCTTTTTTTTAGTCATTGACATTATAATTTTAGATTTAATTTATATTATTTAATGGTTTTAATTTTGTTACGGATTGAAATTTTTAACTTTTTAATTGTAAAAACTTATTTCAAATGTGGTCTTTTATGATCGTGAATGGATTGAAATAAATGATTTTTGAATTTGAATTTGAATTACTGAAAACTAATTACAATAAATAAATAAAAAGGCCGATGATTATGAATAAATAAAAAAGGCTGATGATTATTGAAAAATAAGTAGAATAAATAAAAATAAGAAGAATAAGTAAATAAAAAGGCTGATGATTATTGAAATAAAATATCTAAATTACAAGTGGTTGTTTTATTTTTTTCATTCTTAAAAAAAACTGTAACTCCTAAACTATATAACATTTCTATACCCCAGATACACCAAACGATTTGTAAGGGCCAGACCTACAAAATTAAAGCCAAAGAAAATGTTCAGTGCGGTGTATATTCACCAACACGCTGGCCTCTGAAGTTGAGTACTCGAGGTGTATAACTAAATATATAGTATATACACACCGGCCTGTGCGAGTTGCACTAGAATGTATATTGACTTATAACGTGGTGCTTAACGTGTTAAGTCCTGTTTAACGGGGGGCTAGCCAATTGCCATCAACCGGGCACAAATCCAGACTCCGTGGCTGCTACTGAGAAATTTCTGATGGAACAGCCAAATATCACTTTGCCCGACCTGGGAATCGAATCCAGGACCTCATGCTCAGCAGTCGCGCTTGCGACCACTAGACCAACGACCCGACGAACGAGTAGACGAAGTACCTACCTTATGTCCATCATTATGTCAATGACCAGCCTATGTTCCCACTGCTGGGACACACACGGACAGGGACACGCATGCCTCCTTTCTGGTAGAGGGAGCGGGCTGTAATACACCTTGGAAATACAAATCTATTTTAAAATTTTCTTTTTACAACGCTTTGACTTTAAAAACATTGTTGATTTTTAAGGAAACCAACATTGTGAAGAGAGAATAAATGAAATGACTTTATGTTATACTAGCTGCTGTCCCACGGGATCATACTAAAAGGATAAATAGTATCCTACATGTTTATCCAGGTTAAATCGGTCAAACCGTTTCGGAGGACTTCGAGAACAAACAATGTGACAGATTTTTATACAACGTATAACAGAAAGGGTATAATCATATGGAATACTGTGGTACGGACCATCAAACTGAACAACTTTCTCTATGGGATCACCATCGAAGCTGTCCCCTAGAAAATTTCAATACCTACTCGACCCAAATGTATGGGACAGCTGATTATTTTTTTACGATTTCTATGGTGGTCCCATAGAGAAAGTTGTTCAGTTTGATGGTCCGTACCACAGTATTCCATATGATTATACCTTTTCTGTTACACGTTGTATATTAGCTATCTTTGACCGCGGCTTCGCTCACGTTGAATACTAATCATGGATGCAGAAACTTTCCCCATGAGTACTCCTCCCGTCCCGTCGCGCTGCCCGCACTCGCCTAAGCACCGATTAACGTCGATCGAGATGGCGCCAAATACAGACGCGGGTCTCGTTCCATACCTCAAAAGGAAAATATGGAACCGTTTTAAGATCTTAGAAAAAGTACTTTCGTTTATAAACTAAAAGGTTTTATTGCGATTCATAGATACCCTAAAAGTACCTATTTATCGTCTTTCTAGGTATATACTACCCACTATACAATTCCAATCATACCTATCATGTTAAATCATGTACCTACGTTCACCAAAGTAACCTATCATTAACCCTTCAACGAACAGAGAGCAAGCACAATAGCAAAATCTATTGTCATCACCCCCTGGGGGTGATCTGATCGTTGATCAATTAAGTAAAACTACTATCCAGCATATCAAGACCCCTGCGTTCTAGGAAGCTGCATATAAAAGAGAGGCCAAGCTGTTTCTCGTGATTTACTGAACCGTTTTTTTCCCTTTACCCTGTATAGATCACCATCATCTGGATCTCAAAATAAAGACAACCATAATCACCATCATAATCATTATCACAATCACCATCACTGTCACAATCACCATCACTATGACCGTCATTATCACTATCACCATCACAATCACTATGACAATCACTGTCGCAATCATAATCACCATCACCATCACTATCACAACCAGTCTCACAATCATCATCGCTATCACAATCACCACCACTATCACTATCACCATCATCGTTATCACAGTCATTATCATCGTAATCATCATCATCACGATCATCATCATCACGATCATCATCATTATTGCAATCCTCATCATCGTTATCATAATCATCATCATCGTTATCACAATCATCAACATCATTATCAAAATCATCATGATCGTAATCACAATCATTATCATCGTAATTACAATCATCATTATCATTGTCACAATCATCATCATCGTTATCACAATCTTCACAATAAATCAACAATAATCCTGTTTATAAGTCGATCCGTATTCTGGATCTCAAAAATTCGTAATGACCCCTGTCTCGGAACCGACACCCGTCGCAGTCCGCCAGATTAAATCTTAAAATCGTTGTTTTTGAAATACACCCGACTTTTTCACTTTTTTTTTCAATTTTTTAGTTTGTCACCCCATTTCTCCATAATAGGAGTTGAATTCATCGACAGGAGTACTCTTGTTAAGTTTCGAATAAAATAGTCTAACTATCTTACTTGCTTATTTGCTATTTTTTTTGCTCGTTGCTTAGTGTGGTTCCTAGATGGCGCTGTGTGTAATGTCCAGCGATATTTATTTCTATTTATTTTATTTCCCCATACAAACTTTGGTGCGCCGTTTCATCCCCTTAGGGGGTGAATTTAGAAAAATCCTTTCTTAGTGCACCCCTGGTACTACATAAGGAACCTACTTGCCAAGTTTGGAATCTGTAGACCCAGCGGTTTAGACTTTGTCACCCTATTTCCACCTCTTAGGGGTTGAATTCTGAAAAAACCTGAAACCCGTTTCTACTCATTAATCAATAGGAGCACTCCTGAGAAGTTTCGAATAAAATAGTCTAAATATTCTTGTTTCCCCATACAAACTTTGGAGCCCCGTCTATCCCCCTCAGGGGGTGAATTTTGGAAATCCTTTCTTAGTGCACCCCTAAACCACATAAGGAACCTAAGTACTTGCGAAATTTGGAATATGTAGACCCAGCGGTTTGGGCAGTGCGTTGATATGTGAGTCAGTCAGTTTCTTCTTTTATATATTTAGATTACTCTTGTTCGGATTAGTTACAGCGCTGCTGACAACATTTCACATGTCACTTGGATAAAAATAAGTATGTGTACTTGGTAATTTTTACCTTTGTGCAACTTGTTTACTGATTTTTGGTAAATGTGTGTTAGCATAGGCTATGTAAATTCTTAGATGCTTCGATTTGTTAACTTTTACAGTCTTGGTTTTCAGGCCTATGCTGGACAGCAATTTTTATGTTGTTTTGAGATAATATTAATTTTTCGCGATTACAATTTTGTAATATGATCACACATTTCTGACACACGCTGTATAATGGATCAGCTTCAAAATAGTTCTAATCACTAAACGGCGCTATAGAGCCCATCTTTTAATCACGTGAGGTTTTTAGGACACTTCTATAGCCCCGTTGGTGATACATAAATAATATTTTTATTGCTTGCTCGAGTTTTTAGACAAAAAATCGCTTGCTCGGGTTCTTAATTCATTATTGTTATACAATATTTTACACAAATAAATTATATTTTTTAATGAGAGGAGCTTGTGGCAAAATAATAACAGCCACTCAGTCGATCTTTAGGTTAAGCCGTGTTTGCCTAGGTTGGTCTGTGGATGTGTAACCGGCCATTACATAACGAGTTTCCTCCGTGCCTCGGAAAGCACGTTAAGCCGTTGGTACCGGCTGTAAATTGTAGATCTTTATCTTGATCTGTAGGTAGTCAGTGGCCTAAAAAAGTCTGACAACCAGTCTTACCAAGGGGTATCGTATTACCCGGTATTAACTGGGTTATGGAGGTCAGATAGGCAGTCGCTCCATGTAAAATACTGGTATTCAGCTGCATCCTATTAGACTGGAAGCCAACCCCAACATATTTGGGAAAAGGCTCGGCAGATGATGACACTAAAATACCTCCCCCCCTCCCATCGTGATTCATCGTGTTTTTTTTCTGACCCCTCTGTTTAAACCTCACGTGATTAAAGGGCGACCCCTTATCAGTTCAGATCAATATAGGAAGAATAGGAACACCAACTCTCGCAGCTAAGCCAAGCGTTCAAAATTCAAAGTTAACTTGTATTTAAACATTAATTTAAGAAGACGGGCATCAGTATTAAGAACGTTGAGAGAACGCCTCGTGACCTCCAACCTACAATTACCCAAATTAGATGAACGGCCTTCCACCCAAAGCAAGACCGTAGAAGGCGCGGCTTAATAACCTCGCAAATGTCGTGTAACTTCCGCTATTGACATACCTTTGTACCTGAACTATTTGTTAGATATCGGTTGTTCTAATTACCAGAAAATAATCAACAACACTTTAGTTTTAGATGCATTTTTTGTCTCTACAAAATACTAAAAATAGACAGAGACAAGAGATTCCATTGACTATCGGCCGTTGTCTCACCGAATTACCTCCTACGTAAGTAACGAAGACCGAAAGATAATTACCCAAATCCTTATTCTCCTAAAAAACATTCAAGGCCCACGAAACTCAACATTCTTCGATCTTTTAAGGAAAAAAAGAGACCACACCAGTGCCTGCTGTTAATTCCAAACCTGACAGACAAGTTCCATAGATTGCAATAATATTTGTGATAAACCGGATTCGTAGATTAATATTTTGGCAGTTTATTATGCGTAGGTAACTTTTAGAATAAATTTTAATACGTAACAGTGCCTCGATTGTAAGAGTCAAAATATTGTGATATTGTGAAGTTACCTACCTTTTGTAATGGCAGTAAGTGATAATCGCCATCTTGGACATATGTTTTTGGAACACATGCTGAAACGGCCAAAGGCTTTGTGTCAGGTAGGTGTCTACTTATCTTCATAATATATAAAAATCACCTGTTCGTAGATATAAGCTATGGTTGGCTCCAGCTTGAAGGATAGGAGTTTTGGAAGCGAGTAATGGTTGCTAGTAATGCTTTATGATGTTTAGTTCCCTTCAAAATGGTTGAGTTGAATGGTGCTGATCCATGCGTCATGTTCGTGAACGGGCGCTGTCAGTTGTGACTGGTCATGTCTTAGTTGCCACGGCTTACTTATTTTGAATTAATTATTTTTATTTTTTTAAATTGTCTTTTTTGTTTTTACTATGGACACTTTTAACGTGCACATCTTGCTACATCGTTGTCACATAATGTACCATCTCAATATGAATGATGTAACCAAGGTTTTGTAACAATATGCTGATTTAAAAGAGTGTCCATGGAGTTTCTTGCCCGTTCTTCTCCATAGAGATCTACGCTAGGGAATGGGCAACTACAGTACTTTCACAGTTTTTATGCCTTGTGACTGGGACTATAGCTAAATTTCAGTGTTATCTTTGTTTCGACAGTTCAAAAGTGCCTGTAACTGGCCTACTAGAAATAAATGCTATGATTTTGATTTTTGATGTAAAGATAACATCAAAAAGTTTAATGTATTTAAAACGATCTGTAGAACGCTTGATTGGTCCTAAGTGTTACGTCTGCCGCTAGCGATTGCCACAGGGTAGATATTATGATTGCAAGTTGCGTGTACTGGCAAAAGAGAAGAGGCACAACATCAAGAAAAGTGGGAGGAACGGGAGGAGTCCTTTCCCCAGGAGTGGGACAGTTTAGGCGAACAAAAAAAGAAGTTCTCATAGACCTGGTTTCGATTCCAATTTCATTGGGTTTTCCTATCAAGAATTTAACAGTAGCAGCCACGGAGTTTGCGCCCGGTTGATAGCAATCGGCTCGCCCACTATCACATTTCGCCGCTTAGATTTTAAGTCCCTTGTAATATAATACATGGGACTTAAAACCTAACCGGCGAAATGTGGGTGTACTTTTAGGTACATCTCTGCGTAACCCTTCAGACATTACAAGCGTGATGTTATGTTAACAAATACTTAGTAAACATGGTAAATATTTCGTTTTCAGTGTTAATGATAATGTTATGTGTTAGCCTTGTGACTTCGTGTACCTACAATATACCTAAAAGGGGGACAAAAAAAAAAGCATAGAACATAGTGACTTAAACAGTCGGGACCCATTATTGGGATGATTTAAGCCGGTCTATATAAAATATGTTAATGGGTCCCGACTGTTAAGTCGCTATGTTCTACCTATGCTTTTTATTTTATTTTTTTACGCAGTCGGGTTTTTTAATTTTTTAAATTACCGTTTTTTTGTTTTTGTTTTATTATTGAATAATTTTTATTTTGATATACCCAGTGTCACTCTCACAGTAAATACGAATCTAACGACACCTCTCAATGTAAAATCCATCGAGCCTTTCAGGCCACAGAGCGTGTCAAACAATTATACATAAATACCTACATACAAACATACTCTCAAAAAACATAACCCTCCTTCTGGCGCAGTCGGTTAAAAACAACTACATGTTCATCATCTGTCTGCCCTTGTCCCATTCTACTTGTGGTCGGCGCAACACGTCTTCTTCTTCCATTCTCCCCTGTCAGACGTCATGGCATCATTTACACCTTTCTCTTTCATATCATTCCTCACTCAAACAGCCACATGTTCGAGTATTACAAACATAGGTAGGTATGTTAACATTGTTGAACAGAAAAGTTTGTAGGTCTACTTTCTTTGCCTCCTCTCATGTGCAGATGGTGACTCCCGAGGTGGTTTTAGTGCAACTGATCTTCTAGCATCTTGCTGATAATACAATTAGGGAAACAAGTGATAATGATAACATCATGATCATGATAACATCAGCACAAAAACCCATAAAAGTTCATCTCAATTCTGTTTTTTTTTATCACTTGTTTGCATTGAATGTAGGCTTACATTAAAATACTGGTGGAGTAGAAAGGAGTAAACCATGTAGGTACATTGTACATTCTGCCTGGAAATAGGCACGCCAATTTAAAAAAAAATGGTAAGAGTTTATTTAAAAATAATGTTACAAATTAAGATGAATAATTGCAATTATACTATATAATTTTAATTAATATTAAAAAATGTTACATCGTTAACGGTGATGAAGAAATGTTGCATCATTAGATCGGGGGTTAAAAATAAAATGGCGCATGAAAGCAGGTGGACTGCGCAAGTTTAGCCCGGGAAATTTAAATTTTCTTACGTTTATTGCAATCTGCAGGTCAGTGTCAGGTTGTATGTTGATGAAAATATGAATCGCGCCAGTAACACTATGGAGTTACAAAATTATAATCATTTAAATCACCCCTCCAAGTTCATTTAACCCCATTGAGTGACTTTTTCATAAAATAGTTATACGGTTAGCTAAGTGATCATAAGTCGTTTTCCCGTTGTAGATAGATGCATCAACCGGAAAATCCGAGACGAACGCTTCGGTCCTTGCCCGCTCCATTCATCTCGCGAGATGCCTCCGAAGCTTCGGAGCCAAGCCAGGAGATGTGCTGGCCTTACACGGGAAGAACCACCTGGATCTGCACATACCGTTCTACGCGGCGCTGCTGAATGGCATGACTATTGTTGGAGTTGATCCTATGTTTAAATTTGGTAAGCAGAAGCTTATGAAACAGCAGTTGTGGCAGGAACCCAGACAGACGCTTTAACGTCGAGAGGAAACCAGCATGTTCGAGAACCACAGATATAGATATTTATTTGTTTATTATTATATAACATTTGTTCTCTATTCACAAAGCTGACTTATAGGTAATGTGTACAAGAATGTCTCAGCTGTATTCCACCTTTGTGAGAATTATGAACAGAATTGTTTTTGGTGGACTGCTAGGTACATCTATATCTGTCTCTAGAACCAACAATGATTAGAAACATGAAACTGTTCCACGCTGGGCCAGCGAAAAATATAAAAGGATAATGCCCGATCTGTCAGATTTGCTTACAGAGAAGAGTTCTGTGTTTGAGCATATTAAAGACTCATTATACTATGCTTATGCTAAGCAGAAGTATAGCAGGATCTGCTTTATTAAAGGCTATTTATAATCGTCATCTTCCACAGTCCGCTTTCGGCCCAGGAGTCAGGAGTGATCCTATTTTTTTTTATTTGAAGGGACCACTCGCAGCGCAACAACTCTCGGAGGTTGATGCTGCTTAACCGGACTATCAGGAGTGATCCTAGCAATAAGACCCTTTTTGGCTATGCTAGGCTCCACGCTCCTGCGCTAGTTTATACTGTGCAATAGCAACAAAGCAAAGTTGATTCTTCGAGTAAAAGCTTAGATTCCTAATGCATCGTAATCATAAATGATGAAAATTTTTCATTTTCGCTATTCAGAGGAAATAAAGAAACTATTCAAGCTCACAACACCGAAGATAGCATTTTGTCAGTGTGAGCATTTCACGGACGCTGTCGCAGAACTGGGGCTGGACACCAGGATCGTAACTTTTACTGATGGTAGATATTCCATGCAGAACTTCATCCGGGAGTACGAAGAAGAAGATTTTAAGGAATTCCGGTAAGCAATTTATGCTGCACCTCGTTTATAATGACGTTTATAATGACGATTATAATGACCAACCCTTCTTTTCCAGGCCAGCAGAATTCGACACAGACAAGGTCTACCTTTGGTTGATCAGCACGGGTGGTACGACCGGTGTGCTGAAGGTAGCTGCTTTCAAACACAAGCCCTGGATCGATAAGATACAGCAACAGAAGCAACAGTTCTTCCAAATCGATGAGTGAGTCTTTTTTGACAACCTCACAAATTACGTCAATCAAAAACTAAAACAACATCAATGGATTCGCAAAAAAAAGAAAAAAAAACTATATTCCTGGCCAGGAATCGAACCTGTTGCTTTTGAAAAAACAAAACAGTTTTAGTTTTCATCAAAATCGGGCTCGAGACTCCTTTGAGCATTTTCGATATTCCTCACAGTTTCGGATTTGGCCATCTTCGACCACTTGAAAAATTCACTCTGTATAATATACAGAGTGAATGACGCGTTCTTGTGCGTCCAGCTGTGATAGCTCAGAGCGAGACAGCAATAAATATATAAACGAGACAAATAAATAATTAGTATGAAATACTAAACCATATGTGTGCATCCCATCAAGGAATACAAACGTTTTATCAATTTTCAGAAGTGCAAGAAACCTTCCAGCGTTACACCTATCCCCCGTGCAGTGGATAGCAGGCTTCTTCAATGCGATAGCTATGCCCCTGTTCAACCTCTGCAAGGTTCAGACTTCCCTGCCTCCCACTGCAGATCACGTCATCGATATTATCAAGGAGTATCGGGTAAGGTTGGACGATGTAATCACTCACAATCATGTCTGTCTGTCTGTTTGAACGCGATTCATGAGGATTGTTTTAAGAGCTTTAGCGTCTTACGGTAAACCATTCGCGTAAGCAAGATACACACTGCCTAAAAAGTTGACTGAGAACAATTCCAAAAAAATTTTTATTTTTTTTTAAAGGCCCTTGGAGTATGTTCCCTGTCAACTTTTTAGACATATGTATCCCGCTTATGCGCATGAAATTTCATTTAAATCGATTCATTCATTTCGAAAACAAATGAGTTCAAAGTTTGTATGAAATGCCGTGAGACGTTGCGCTCATAAGTGTCAACTTATCAAGGTTTAGTGTAAATTGACCGAAATAATTCTGACTGGGAGCTTTAATTACGGGTGTGCGCCGTTTAGGTCTGCATTTTTTTCTTTTTTGCTTAAACAAGCTGGAACTGTGGAAGAGACATCAACGCACAAAATATTACCACATCCTATTCAGTCCTTTCCACTCTATTTGAAAACAATGCACATAAACAAACTGTAACATGACCCTTAGAAAGCCGTCAACCAAGCATTGTGTACCTTAAACAGAAATAACTTTACGCAAAATATATTGCTGGGAAACGGCTTTTTTCTTGGGTGGTTTAATATCACTTACGGTAGGACTCAATGTAACGTGTCGATGTAAAAAAGTTGGAACTTTAACCCCCAATATCTCCGTAACTACAAGTTTCCCAAGTACGGTCTATAACAAAAAAATGATCACAATGATGGGGAGAACAAGTGCCTTTCGGCTTCGTTAAGGATCTTGTTACATCCTTTATACGGAATTATTCCTCTTAAAAAGATCATTGATGGATGTTTCGGGTGTGAATTATTTTTTGTAAGTACGCAGTATCCCCAGTGTTTTGCAATTACCCCGTTCCTCGGGATGTAATCACCGGGAATTATTAGTCAAATAACGGCCACTTCTAGATACAGACTATCCCCAAGCAATGCCAAAACCTATGCTTTCTACATCCAGCGTGTTCCCGCAAGCTTTACCAGGTCAGCGGTCTACCTTGTCGTACCTATTACTTACTTATCTCCAAAAGACCCGACTTTATCCAAAGATGTCATTCTTAAAAACTCGCTCAGCAACAGTTTTCTTTGCAGCCAGTCACCACACTACTCGGGCCGTCCATGTTGAATTCTATATTGAAACACGAGAAAGAGTGCGACTTCACTTCTTTTGATCTAGTCATGGTAGCAGGAGGGAAGGTGCATAAGGATCTCATTTGTGAGTTAAGGGTATGTCATCAATATTTTATAAATAACTGGATCTTTTATTCAACTCTGGACGTAGGTGCCATGATCAGGGTCTGGATTATTGAAGCCAACAAGTTTCATGAAAGTAAATATAGTCTTAAATAATTTGTCACCGCTTTTGCCCATCACCGTGAAGGAGTTATGCGATCGATAGTCGGCCATGAATTTGGTTTAGTTTCCAAAAATGAAAACTACAAAGATTGGAAAAACAAATACAAATTTTAAAACCCATATTTAAAGTTCAGTTTACGATACATCTTCAAACAATTGACTTTTTCAAAATTGCTAATCATTCTGATCTTGATTTTCATTTATGTGGAAGTACTTTCTTCTTCTGTTAAAAGGACCAACAATTTAACATGCACTCTTGGTAATTATTCACCATACATGTTTTGTAGTAGATGTAAAACTGTCCCACAGAAAATATTACGAAAAGACGCTGTTGCGGCCGAGATGTATGGACAAACAGAAACTCTAGGCCAAGTGTTCTCATTAGAACCGAATGCACCCTTGGGCAGTTGCGGGAAGCCTACAGAAATACATAAAATCATGGTAAGAGCACTCCTTTCGCTATGGACTGTACAGCTGTATCCGCTTGAGCTCGTCCTTCACGCTCAAGTGTCACGCCTACCTATTGACCATGATCGCGAAAATACAAATGAAAGAAGTACTATCTCACCGCGACGCGAAGGCGTAAGTTGTGTTCAATCTTTATGGCGGCTCGGAACATAAATAATTGATGAGTCTTTAAAAAAGAGTCTGAAAACTGGCACGGCCAACTCACCAATTGCCGTTTGCAATAAACTGATCTGGTCACAGGTCTGGTCTGGTGGTCTGGTGGTTGGTCTGGTCTGATCAAATCTGGTCTGAGTTTTCGGATTCATGTATTGCGTGCGTATTGTATAATTATGATCACTTGCTTCGGTGAAGGAAAACATCGTGAGGAAACCAGCATGCCTGAGAGGTGTTTCTTGACGGCATGTAAAGCCAAGCCAGAGGCCCACAGGCGGTATAAAAACTTTGACACCAGGTTAGGCACTAATCACACGATAAAGAAAAATAATAAACTGATTTGATTTAATCCTTTTCATTCGTCATACATGGCCTCTCTTTGGATCAAGATACAGAGGGGATCATTAAAAGAAACTGTCATTCTGTGTGTTTTATTTTCATTTCTTTTTGTTTACAGCTAATGGATCCTGACACGGAGATAGAAATAACGAAGCCAAATACACCAGGAGAACTGTGGGTGAAAGGGCCCATGTTCACAGTAAGTGTCTTAAGCTGGATGCGCAAGGGCAGCCCGCGATTTTTTTTTACGTTTATTGCAATTTGCAGGTCAGTGTCAGGTTGTATGTTGATGAATATATAAATCGCGCCAAAAACACGTATGGAATTACAGAATTGTAAACTCAAACTCAAAGCGTTTATTTCAATTAGACCTTAACAAGCACTTTTGAAAGTCAGAAAAACAAAGGCGAAGCTACAGTCACAGACACAAGGCATAATAACTTGTGAAAGTACTGTAGTTGCCCATTCCAAAGCGTAGATCTCTATGGAGAAGAATGGGCAAGAAACTCCATGGAAACTCTTTTCAATCAAAATATTGTTACAAGATCTTGGTTACATCATTCATGTTGAGATTATACATACCTACCTATATGTGAGAACGATGTAGAAAGACGTGCACATTAAGAGCGTCCAGAGTAAAAGATTATAACTATCAGCAATTTAAAAACAAAGTAGTTAAAATAAACCGTGGCAGCTAAGAGATGACCAGTCCCAACTGACAGCGCCCGCTCACGAACATATATGACGCATGCATCAGCCCCATTCAGCTCAACCATATTGAAGGGAACTAAACGACCCAACACACCCGCCACTATCAGCGAGACATTTGAGCGAGCCTGACATTCTCTCAGCCACCAGGGCACATTCGAGTCAATGAAGGATAACGAAATGTAAATGGTAGCTTTACAGTACATAGTACTCACACATGTGCTATGCAGTTATATAATACTAAGAGATTGAATCTATACAATGCAAAGATATTTTTACAATCTTCTGCAGCTTCCACAATAATTTCACATGAGCTTCTGATTAGTTTGCCCCTATGGTTGTGGAGCAGGACCAGCATCGAGCCAAGCATTTTTATCATCGATGTAATCCCCTAACTTATAATATGCTTGCCTACATAGTGTGCGTTTTATACAAGATTTAAATTTTGTCTCATTCAGTTGTTGAATGTGGGGAGGTATTTTATTATAACATTTTAAACAGTACCCCACTAAAGATGAGTCTACTTTAGCTAGCCTGAAACCTGGCTGTACTAGTTGGTCCCTGTTTCTAGTATTATAGTGGTTTCTGTCACCTCTTTTACTAAATAAATGCAGATTTTTCCTAACGTACATGATGTTGTAATTATATAAATCATCAATACAGCCCTCCAAGTTCATATAACTCCATTCAATAGCTATTTCATGAAAAAGTCACTCTTTGGGATTATATAAACTTGGAGGGTTGTATTGATGATTTGAATGATTATAATTCTGTAACTCCATACGTGCTACTGGCGCGATTCATATTTTCATCAACATACAACCTGACACTGACCTGCAAATTGCAATAAACGTAAGACAATTTCAATTTCGCGGGCTACCCTTGCGCATCCACCTTAATGTCATCGTGTCAGCTTCAACCTCTATTAAGGTCTATCCACACATATCAGGGCCGCGCCCGGGTAGTGGACGGACCGTGCCCTCAAAAAAATATCGGTGTGTAGGTACATATTATATGAACTCGTTCACATACGTTCGTGCCCGGGCCGCGACGAAGCTTCAGTACCTACATACATCCGATCACGGCCCTTTCATCTCCCGGGCACGGCCCTGATATAATTGTGTGTGTGTGTGATATACCTTTAATCAATCAATCAATCAATCAAATCTCTATTTGCTTTGAATGTAGGTACAGGTATAAGATGTTGTACATAAATTGATGAGATCGGCTACAGTCTACCTTACGGCATGCAAATGATTACATAAATTAAAAGAATAATAATATCAAAACAATGTCAACAAAACAAAACAGAAAGCAAAGTGAATTCAATCTACCTTACTGCATGCAAATTATTACACAATTAAAATATTAATAAAATCAAAACAATGTCAACAAAACAGAAATAAAAGTGAAGTCAAATAATATTATAGGCAGGTACTTAAATAAGTCTTACATAGTCAAATTTGTAATAATCATAATATAAATAAATTCAAATCATTTAAAAAGTCTTTCACCGCAAAAACAGAAATTAAAGTGAAGTCAAATAATATTATAGTCAGAAATAAGTCTTACATGGTCAAATTTGTAATTAAAAACAATCATAATATAAATAAATTCAAATCATTTAAAAAGTCTTTCACCGAGTATTAACATTTGCCTAAAAGTAGTGCAGTTAGCTTAGATTTAAAAACGTTTACCGAACAATCCTTAAAACCATGAGGTATTTTATTATAAATGACAGGACCCATTGTCATAATACTTTTCCTTAACAGTTTAATCGTAAGGTTCTACGAAGAACAGAGTTGTGTCGTCAATAATGACATTACTTAGAATTCGCACGGCAAAAGACAGGGAGGATCCTATCGTCCTAAATTTCGAACGCCCTTTTTAGTAAAACTAACTTAGTATTAAATTAAAATAATTTTCAGAAATATCTACCACTGTTGTTTTTTGGCTGTTGTGATACAGGAACTCCAAGTACAAGAGCCAGGGCTACACTAATGTTTGAGCAATAACTTTTCAATATTTTTTTTATTTTTTTTACGGTTTGTCTCAATGTCTCTACATCAACTAAAGGTTGACTGGTAGAAAATGCCTATGGCATTAAGTCCGCCTCTATATTATGTGTTTGAAGTGATAAATAAATAAAAAAACCGCCAAGTGCTAGTCGGACTCTCGTACGAAAGGCTCCGTAGCATTATCTAAAAAATATTTTTTTTATAACACGTTTGTTGTATGGGAGTCCCCTTAAATATTTATTTTATTCTGGTTTTAGTATTTGTTGTTATAGCGGCAACAAAAATACATCATCAGTGAAAATTTCAACTGTCTAGCTATCACGGTTCCTGAGATACAGCCTGGTGACAGACAGCCAGACAGACGGACAGTGGAGTCTTAGTAATAGGGTTTTAGTAATTATCCCGGTTTTAACCCCTTGGGTACGGAAGCCTAATCAGCGACACTTAAGAATGCACAGCGCCCAGTGGGCATAAGTCGGTGAAAATTGGCATTAATCTCCTTTATTGACCACTGGGGAACTTTCTGCCCGTGTAGCATGACCACCGTAGAAACGAGTTTTGTCGACGAAGAGTCGAATTGAATTGTCATTTTATGACAGATTGTGGAAAGATTTCTATTGTCGCAAGCATGGCGATGTTAGAAATGAATGACAAGACATGTCAAGTTGTATAGAAAGAGCTTTGTCGAGTCTTGGTAGACTATAGTATTGCCATGCTAGGGGGGCTGGAAAGGATATATCTTTAAAATTAAAACTGAATTTGTTACAGGAATACTACAACGACCCGCAACAGACCGCAGCGGTGTTCACAGAGGATGGCTGGTTCAAAACAGGAGACCTGTTGTATAGAGACAAAGACGACAACTATTACTTTGTGGAACGTCTTGGCATGCTCATCAAGTACAGGAATTACCATGTGAGAGTTTAACTCGAGAAATGTCAACGATAGTGCATATAAGCAAATATGCTTGAAACCATAATTAAAACTGTACTCGTTAAAGACTGCCTCCTTGGCCTAGTGGTCGCAAATGCGACTGCTGAACATGACATGTGCTGGGTTCGATTCCCAGGTCAGGCAAAGTGTTATTGGGTTTTTCCATGAGGAATTTCTGAGTAACAGCCACGGAGTCTGGATTTGTGCCTTGTCGATGGCAATAGGGTTGCACCGTATTACTACACAGGACCAGGACTATACCTAATCATAACTGGCGAAATGTGGTATATATCAAGTATTCTCAGGATAAGAGAGACACAGCAACCAAGAAATGAGTGGCCCTGTGCGTGATGGATGCACAATGACATAGGACATTTAGCTAGATCGAGTTCCTCCTCCCTCCGGGGTTTACTCTGGATTATGAATTAGCTGTAGCTCTTTTTTAGAGGGCAGTTGTTCAGCTGGTAACAAAATTTTCCGTCGCTCATTCGGCTACTCCCTGTTCTGTATAATGAGGGCTATCGTTTTTGAGCTGACCAGATAGCGCCACTGTCGAGTAAGGTTAAGTCAATAATTTTATTTTATACTATAAAATACCAATAACTTCATAAAAAGTTTAGCACGCAACGCGCGAACTTTCTATGACATATTATGACATTTCGGTGACCTCGCGCTACAGTAGCGCCTCTAGCGGCGAATTCATACGCGATAGCCCCCATTGGAAAGACCCTTTCGTGATCCCCTCTACCAGCAAAACCTACAATTCCTATAATTCTCATGACCGCGACCTCTTTTCCCAACCACTGCAACTCCTGAAAGCCAGAGCTAACATGGCCACCAGAAAAGTCTAATCAGAAACTTCCCTGTGCAATGATTTTTCAGATAGCTCCGTTGGAGATAGTGGAAGTAATCCGGCAGCATCCCGGCGTCCTAGATGTCAGTGTAACCTGCGTCTCCAATGTTTTTGATGGCGAGCATCCAGTCGCCTGCGTCGTGCGACGACCAGGCTTCAAGGTTACTGCACATGAGATCAAGGAGCTGGTTGCTAGTGAGTACAAATTAGAAATATATCACGCCTGTAATGACCTAAGGGTAATTCAGAGGTGTATCTAATAGTACCTACCTACACCCACATTTGGCGGCCGCTTAAGTTTAAGTCCCATGTAATGGGGGGTGAGCGTATTGCCGTCTAATAGGCACAAATCCAGACTCTGAGGCTGTTACTAAGTAATTCCTGATGGAAGAACCCGTGATAAATCACTTTTGCCCGACCTGCGAATAGAAGCCAGTACCTCAAGCTCAGCAGTCGTGCAACTACAAGACAAATGAGGTGGAAATATTTTATTACTTACATCACAAAGGAGAACTGTTGTGCTTGTGGGCGCCAGTGTTCGGGATTGTGTTCTAGGTTTGGACGCGTAGGTATTAGGATTGACTGTATATGAAGATCGTGGACGAAGCCAAAGGAGTACCTATGCCAAGTTCCTATCCGGAGGCGTTCTGTAGTTTCTGCATACCCTTACCATGGGAAACATGCGTTAGTTTATGCATGTCAATTCCCACTAGTAGGTACTGATAACCGCACATCAGTGGCAATACTTGCACTACGAAAATTACTCCTACTGCTACGTTTTATAGACACTGTCAATGTATTTTTTACCACTGTTTTGGTTGTTGACCGAAACTTCATCCTCGTCGAGGAAACACCCTATGGCACTCGGTAATAGTATAGCTTTACATCAGTGAAATTTGTTTTAAAAATCGTTTGAATTGTTTCAGAGATTTCTTCCTACAT
Source organism: Eugnorisma glareosa (assembly GCA_947578425.1). Taxonomy (NCBI): domain Eukaryota; kingdom Metazoa; phylum Arthropoda; class Insecta; order Lepidoptera; family Noctuidae; genus Eugnorisma; species Eugnorisma glareosa. The sequence continues at coordinate 13,735,523 of OX387974.1, read as the reverse complement.
CCAAACTTATACTTTTTTGTGTCTAGCCCCTCAGCCCATACCTACTGCTCCACTTCTTGGCAAAGGCTCCCCAAGTCTTTCCGAGAATTCTTGTCCATTTTATACTTTACCTACAATTTAAACTACCTACAATATTTACAAAATATTATTTTTATTTTACAGACAAACTTTCCTACAGTAAGCGTTTGCGGGGAGGAGTCATCTTCATGGAGAGGCTACCCCGAACATCTACAGGCAAAGTGACCCGAGCTTATCTGAAACAAATTGCTGCAATCGCGTATAGAGAATAAAATATTTAAAAACAGAATGTCTGTTGAAATTTTATTGGTAAAACAAGATGGCGGCGTTAGTTCCAACCATGGCCACGCGCCAAAAGAACAAAGCTAAGATTATAATTACCAAAGGTTTTTTGGCAAACTAACGTCAACATTTTTTTTTTTTTAACATTATCCCAAAATAAATATTTACCAACAGCGTCTTGTCAACGTCGAGTGAGTAGTCGTATTGTGAAATGGCTGGAAAACGCGTAATATGGACACAGCTCACAATATCAAATTGGAAACGTATCGGCACCGTATCGCCTTTCACCTCGCCGTCAAACAGGCGTCAGCCTAACGTAAGCATAGGCGGATCAGCAGCACCGATACGTCAACTCGGCTACGGTTAGGCGACGCTGCGCTTACGGCTAGGGGACGCCGTGCTTACGGTTCGCCGACGCCGCTCACGACTGGAAATTGCCCTGTGAATGACTGCACGCACGTGTGTCAACAGTAGTTTGCGTAGGTGTGGAGGAAGAGACGTAAGCTCGGGTATGGAGAGATGTAAGCTCGCGGACGACGAAGCGTAAGCGCTGGGACCACGCACCGCACCACGGTTCGTGAGCTTGTCCCGAGGTAAGGCTTTTTTTTTTTTACCGATGGAAAATCATCAAATAACCCCTCCCGCTCTGGGCTGAGCAGGAGGGAGTGTCAGACTTTTACTGACTAAAACCCATTCATGTTCCTTCCTTTGTCCTTTGTGTTCCAGGGCCGCGGTATCTCTTTCGAACAGTCCCGCAACCCTGGCAGGCATTGGTCGGCAAGGCTACGTTACGATTCCGATTAGTTCATTCAAAGAATACTGAACGGCTCGAGTTGATACGGTGCCGATCTCTTTCGGATCTAATTGTTCCTTGAATCGTTCAGGAACATTCTGAGGACCATTTTGTCAATGATCAATAGTAATTTGTAAGTTCCTACACTAAAAAACTCACCGTAGGTTGGAACGTCTTCAGTATAACGTTCCGTTATAAAACTAAAAAAGGTATATATTTTTGAAAAACTTAAACCGTGGTATTTAGTATAATTCTTTTTGGGACACAGCAAACTGAGAACTAGCAATAATAAAACTGTATATTTCCGAAAAGTATGTATGTACCAGATGTGCGCTTCTGCAATGGATGGCTTAAAAATTACTTGAAGAACCCAATAAAAAGTATATTGTTAAGTTTGCAATAACGACGTGTAACAGAACGTTATTTTGACATATTGAGAAACTGTCAAATTACGGTCGGCTGATATTGTCGATCGTAATCGTGTAATAATATTAAAATGTATTTAATCGAATAATATAAACAAAGCCATGGATGAAAACGAATTCTTTAGACAGACCGTGCAACATTTAGCTCGATGTTTGTCGAGTATAAACCCGACGCCATGGGAGAAGGTAAAAATTACGACACGTATTTTGCAATTTTTGTAATGGTGTTGTTTTCCTGAAAAATCTCCCTTAAACGAAAAACCACAATATCCTTGTTTCCACATTATGCATTGCATTAAATCATTTCTGTTCTACCTTCAATTACCTTTTTTGTTTCTTTTTCAAACTTTGAAAATATGTGCATGACCTCACCCCGAACAGTTTGCTCGTTATCAAGAGTGTAATACAGAAACCCGTTGTGATTCATCATTGTATTGTTACTATATCGATGTCTAATTTAACGTAGTACAATCATGACATAAGCACTATGTTCACATGGTGTCTACCTTGAATGTTAGGTGATTATTTCCTATTCTTAACGTTTTAATTAATCTTGTGAATGGCAATGACATTGGTAGCCGGATTTGTTTTTTGTGAATTCGAATTAGGATATTTTTAGCCAATAATTGTATTAACATATACAATATTGTACTGGACGATTGGGTTTTGAATTCTTAGTAATCTAAGTAACTAAGCGTTTAATAATAACTGGTATCAGGATAAAATTCTCTTTTTGTTTTCTTAAGTCGTCAATACCTAACAATAACTATACTTATGCCAGAGTACAATATTTTCCAGTATTAAATATATAGACTACACTTTTTTTTGAATGATTACTACGAGCTTATTACTGGTTAGTCTACATTTTGTGTTTGTATTTATCAAATAAAACCTAATAGAAAGAAAAAATATTTATTTGTCGCAGGGGACATGACGTGCATATAAAAAATAAATACATTAAATCGTTTACTGACGGACAGTGGATAATACACAGCCTAAACGGCTCGACTTTAGAAGCATGTTATTTATGATTTATAGTGCACAAATTAAAAAAATTTAAACATTATAAAAAAATAACAAATTGTATTAATAGGCAATGAAAGTTTATGCAAGTTCATAATTTTTCTAATGTTTAACGTATCGTATGCCATAGGCATAGGCATACAATAGGTCTATTCTTCTGCGTGTCGATGGCAATCTAAATTAGACGATTAGTTTGACACTTCCAGTTTTACTTTCTGCAATTGGTAGTCTAATAAGAAGAGGGAAATAAACATGCTGTAAAATTCAACATTTGAATTCCAGGTGAACACCTTGTTCATGCTGTGCCCACAAGCCAGTTCCACATTGATTGTAACACCTCGCAGCCAAGAAGCATCCATAGCACTTGGACTATACTTCCTTCAGAGTAACTTGCAGCACCAAGACAAGCTTCTACCATACTTCCTGAAGGTCCTGAAATGCTTAACTACAGCACAATTTGAGGAGCCCCTGTGCCGAGTCAAAAATGGAGACCGTGAGTACCTGTGTTTTGTATAAGTATATTAGTGTTGAATTTTAAGTTCAACATTGCAAGACTAACTTAATGACTTACAAAAAAATAGTTATTAGCCTATACGTACAGAACCAAGTTGTACCCACACTTGTCCAGTTTTTTTTTGGAGCTCTTATTACTATCCTTTGCAAAAAAATATGAAGTATTATTATAACATAATTGAGAAAAGCTTTCGTTTTAATGTGCAAGTTTCGAAAAACTATAATAATTTGGTCTGCAGGTCAAGGAAATAAAACAATTTTAATAAACAAAATATGTTTATGATATATTTAGTAATACATAGTGTCCTTCACGGGAGAATGTTTTCTTTGCAAATCTGCCTTCTGCAACAAAAAACATTAAATAAAATTAACAATGCATTTTTGTTAAGAAAATGAGGACCAAGGAGTCATGAATAATCAACTTCTTATTATTAAGTGACATTCATCGATTTTCCAATGCTAATTTTAACTCAACTCAGGAAAGGGTCAACACCAACCACAAACTAATAGGATTACAGTAAAAAATATTAAAGAAAGACAGCCACATTCTACTGTATCCCGAAATACCTCATACCATTCTACTGGCAGAGTTCTTATCGAAGCCAAAATTTATTTTTTGGATTCATCATCACTACATAGTATAAAACAAAGTCGCTTCCCGCTGTCTGTCTATCCCTATGTATGCTTAGATCTTTAAAACTACGCAACGGTTTTTTTTTTTATAGATAGAGCGATTCAAGAGGAAGGTTTATATGTATAACATTGCATCCGTACGAAGCCGGGGCGGGTCGCTAGTACATGATAAAGAAGCTCGAGGAGTTCGTAGCTAAATAGTAACAGCTGTTGGGGCGATCTTTTGGCTAAGCTGTGCATACCTAGGTTGATCCGTGGATGGGTGACTACCACCGAGTTTCCTCCGTGTCTCAGAAAGCACGTTAAGCCGTTGGTCGCGGCTGTCGTTTGTAGATCTTTGACAGTCGTTATAGGTAGTCATTGGCCCGAAAATCTGACAACCAGTATTACCAAGGGGTATCGTATTACCCGGTACTAACTGGGTTGTGGAGGTCAGATAGACGGTCGCTTCATGTAAAATGCTGCTTAGCTGCATCCAGTTAGACTGGAAGCCGGCCGCAACATAGTTTGGAAAGGCTAGGCACATAATGATCATACATGATAAAGAAAGCTAATATTGCTCGTTAACGCTAAATTATTTGCTGTTATTGTTGAGCTGTTTAATCTCCGTACAGACGTGATTTTATATTTAAGCTAGCTAAAAGAAAACTTACCTTATTTGCCCCACTTGACGTTGCTGGGTGCCTTGCGGATGCGCCCAGCAATTTCTTGTCCGGCGGCATTAGGGTCTACGCCTCCAGCGTTACCAACACCACCAAGACGGCCTTAAGAAATGTGAAAGAAACAAAAGTGCGTTTAATAGTATTAAAACAGCGAAAACCGTATTTGTAAAGAAAAACAACCGACTTCCAAAAACAAAAGAACTAAAAAGACATGGTATATCTCTATAGAGATCGATCAACTCACTTATAATTTCGCGTTCGTGTCGCTGCTCCGTGAATTACATTTTGCATCCGCATACATGCGCACCCGCTGCTTGCCGCAGCACACCCTCAGCCAGCATCTTACTAAAGCCAGTTGGCTTTAGTAAGATGTAATCCGCGCGCTGGCTAGAAACTCCTTTGTAATTTCCTCTGCACAAAGGAAACAAATGCTCCCAAGATTCGGCCCGATGTTCTTGAGGTCGTTGTAAAAGCTGGAAGAAGTCAGTGTTCAGGATGCTTGCAGAAAGAGATTTACCGCTCGACATAATATTTATGCATGTGCTCGTCGTGGAGGCGATCAAATTCCACAATTCCACCCATCGACCTCAAGAACATCGGGCTCTATCTCGGGAGCATTCGTTTCCTTTGTGCGGAGGAAATCGCTGAAGAGTTTTCCAGCTCCAAAAGAAACTACCCAAGTCACGCAGAAATGAGGTGCACAAATTGAATCAATGACAGCGAGGGAATCAATGCTCTATTAATCAATTTTCGGGAAATAAATACCATCTTTCAACCTTTTATTGGGACCAAGCCATGGCCTTTGAAGGGCTATGGCTTGGTCCCAATAAAAGGTTTATAGAGCTACGGTGAGCTTAAATTGTTTCACATTTAGTTAAATTTATACAAATACTGAATGATATTTGTTAAAAAAAGCATAGTTTTTGAGTTTTAGAGCAAAAAGTGAAAAGAGTCCCAATATTTCACAGATTATCGCGTGGTGCGCAGCGAGCACAAGTTTTTCGAAGTTGCAAATTTGGATTCACATCACCCTAACTGATTTATACAACATCAAAAATGCAGAACTACATCATGCTTTCCGATTTTAATGTTAATTTCCACTGGGATAGAGGAATTATTTTTTTTCCACAGGCAACTTAGTTAGTTAGTTTAGCACTATTGTGAGTTCACAATAGTGCTAAACTAAATACTTGATTTTTAGTAGTTGCTTAGGCTGCAAATTCGGAGGAACACTCCTCCGAAGAAACACTTCTTGCAACGTGCGGCGGGGCGTCATGTGGGCAGTTCCATTATTTCAATGGCGCCCCGCACGCTCGCTGTTAGAAACGCCTCTCCGAATTTGCGACTATGAATACGGCCGTAATTGTTTGGTCTACTTTAAGGTGCACCTCTAACCTAACCCGGGATTACAAGCGTAATGTTGTAAGATTACAGGAGTATTGTAAAAAAAAATACTATACCTCCACCTCCAACTCCTTTAGCGTTGCTGCTGCCTAAGCCGCTTAAGCCGCCTAATTGTTGCATGCTCTGGAATGTTAAATATATTTGTTTATCGCGCATTGTTCATCAGTCAGAGAATACAGGTAGGAATAGATATAAAGCTACTAAAGGGATTTTAACATTTTGACCTTATACGTTGCTGCTATTTTGAAAATAAAATATAATAGCAGATGTTAGCCGGTCAGACTTATTACAAAAATATCCAAACGATTTTACTTTCCTCCGTCCAACTAAAGGTCCAATCAAACCAGTCCGAAAAAAATGCGAACGAGACTCCAGACGTCGCGCGTCGGTCGGACACATACTTTACTGAATTATCTGCCTGTGTCTGGTGTCCGCAGCAGATCCGCAATTTATCCAAACTCAAAGCATTTATTTCCAAGAGGCCTGTGACAGGCCCTTTTGCATTGTCAAAAATAAGCTACCTACAGTCCAGCCACAGGCATAATAACTGTGAATAAACTGTAGTTGCCCATTCGAAAATAGTAGATCTCATGGAGAAGAATGGGCAAGAAACTCCATGGACACTCTTTTCAAATCAAGTTAGATAGTTAGTAGCAGTTAGTGGTTCCGTACCACTTTGACTGGTCCTTAAGGTGGAAGCACCTATTCAATTACTATTTCATGAAAAATGTAATTTAATGAACTTATAGCGTTGTATTTAATGAATATAACTCTGTAAAGCCATATTTTGTTACGGTCGCGAATCATATTTGGTTCAACATACAACCTGACACTGACCTGCAAATTGCATGTGACGTATAATAATACAAGATGGCGATTTAGTGACCTGCAATTTATAGCTAGCTAGCTAGTTATTCTATCCATCATACTGAAGAAGGTTTCCTATGAAAGCCATATCAGATTCATTAAAAAAAAAAACAGAATAAAGAATCGGATACGAGTTTCGTAGCGAAAGTTCTTTTAATATGGCGGGAAAACACAATCCCTTGACGAATACAGGTGTCAAATTCGTACATTGTAAAATATGGGCAAAGAATACTCACACTTCCGAACATCATCACGACGAGGAATAATACAAATAATTGCTTGAACATTGTGCTTCGGTATTTGCTGTACTGTCTTAGTTCGAAGTACTATTACCAAACGAGTAGTGTAGCTATTACTAAATACAACAAGTATTTATACGCCTGTACGGCTTTGTTTATTATGTGTGCTGATTTTAGGGTTCCGCGGCATAATTACAAAATTAAGATTTAATTGCCTTCTTTAGTCGCAGCTCGATTACAAATCAATTTTGTAACTTATTTCTTAATTTCAATTTGTGAAGTTTATCAGAAATATGAGTCAAACGTTGAGAGTCAGTCAGGGGCGCTGTCAGTTGGGAGTGGTCATCTCTTAGCTGCCACGGTTTATTTTAATTACTTTATTTTGAAAGTGTTGATTATTTTAATCTTTTACTCTGGGCGCTCTTAATGTGCACGTCTTTCTACATCGTTCTCACATATATGTATAATCTCAACGTGAATGATGTAACCAAGATTTTGTAACAATATTTTGATTAAAAAGAGTGTCCATGGAGTTTCTTGCACATTCTTCTCCATAGAGATCTACGCTTTGGAATGTGCAACTACAGTACTTTCTCAAGTTATTATGCCTTGTGACTGTGACTGTAGCTTAGCTTTTTTTTTTTTTTGTTTGACTTTCAAAAGTGCCTGTAATGGTCTAATTGAAATAAATGCTTTGAGTTTGAGTTTGAGAGCAAAAGATTGATAAACAAATGACTATAAAATTACGCCCGGTTTTTTCAAAGGCTAGGCAGGGTTTTAGCCTATAAAACCTAGCAAACACAGAATTCACCAGTTATGATTAAAAAATAGACTACAGAAATATACACCGGATTTGGACAGATAATACACAGACAGATAATATACGCATGACGACCAATAACGTATACAAATCCAGTTTATGCGGATCTCTCATTGTACGGGAAATCTAAACAAAGCGAGGCCATGTTATACTGGAAATGTATAGCTTGATCTGTCGCTGTGTGTACCTACTGTAGTATGTAAGTATCTAAGTTCGGTGTCCATAGCCAGTCTAAAATCTGTCCGTAACGGTTTCACTGAGCCTTAAAAAATAAAATAATTGAATTGTATTTACGAAAATAAAATAGTTGCGACTAATTTTGGGCCACCAATCATGATGATAATCATTTTGTACCGTTTCATTATTGTTGCCTACATTTTTACCCGACTACGGCGAAGCCAAAAGGGTTATGATTTTAGCAGTCTATGTATGTGTGCATGCTTGTATTTATATGTCTTATGTTCCTTGGTAGCGCCTAAACTATTCATCCGATTTTGATGAATAAGATGTCAATCGATTCGTTATTATGGCCCGCGTAACATTGGCTACAAACCGAAAAGAAAACCCCGATTTTAATTAGAGCGTGATTTTTCTGTGGTCGGATTTTTAGTGGTACCTACTCGTAGTTATACCACACAAATTCTTGTTGTATCGTTTCTTTATTGTTGCCTACATTTTTTAATCTACAAAAAAAAAAAACTGGCAAATGCGTGGTTCAACTCCTGCTTGACAGATTTTCAACACCTGAGCTAACATGCGTAAGTTATGGAGATTTGACGATGGCTTTAGCCTCGTATCGAATGGATTAGTGTACCCAAATATTTCTAAAGCATGTAACAATACATGAAAGATAACTATTATGTATCTTAACATATTAGTAATTCAATTCGCTTTTCATGTCCGTCTGTGTGTGACCGAGTAGTTCTTTAAAAAATCGCGACAGATACCGCTGCCGTTTGCACCGTAATTCCTGAATGTATACCTATATGTATTTATTTATTTATAGCATAAGCATAATCAGCCTAAAATGTTCCCACTGCTGGGACACACGGCCTCCACTCTATGAGAGGGAATGGGCTATGGGCTATAATCCACCACGCGGGCCCGGTGCGGGTTGGTAGATGTCACATGTCTTCGAATTTTTTGGTTCTAGGACACGCCGGTTTTCTCACGATGGTTTTCCTTCACCGTTTTGAGTGTAGTAGTGATGAAATAAATAACTCTGCGCCTGCCTGGGTTCGAACGCACGACTTATTGTTCGTAAGTCGGGGCCGGCACCACTGGGCCACCGCTGCCCCATTCTATTTGAAGACCATCGAAATATTCTACGAACAATATCAAATTGAATTTACTCATGGCGCTTTAAATGTAGTATATCATTTTAATTTTAAACTTATTTTTAGCTACTTAAGGTGTGAATTGCAAAAACTTAAGAAAATTTGGATTTCGCAGGACACCCTGGTCTTAACTTCATTCATTCGGTGACAGATACAATTCGACCTGAACCTCTAGGTCTTAAGGGTAGGTACAATAGTCGGTCGTACTTTCATTAGAAAAAAAAACAAAAAACAACCGTAGTATGGCGATTACTCAACTGTTGGATGGTGTACGTTCAAAATAAACAATGATATCAATTTGCCTCATCATTATCTAGACCTGTATGGAAAAAAAAAGAAAAAAAAAACAAAATTTTGAAAAAAGAAACTGTTTTTTTACTTTTTTGTTTCCATAGAATATGTTTGTATAGAAGTATGACCGAGTAGTGTATCCTTAAAGCGTGTAATTCTACGCAGGAGTCTTACAATGAAAGTTTGAAAGTACACACATCAAAAGTGTCTAGGGATCAACATATATTTTTGCAATAACTTTTCTCCTGATTGATATTAATTAAAATTTTCTTTAAGGATTCATCAAATAAAGTGTTTTCGTTTGTCACAGTAACGATAAACCAAGTCACCTTTGCATTAATAAAGAAATTTGCCATTTTCCTAATAAAGGGATTTTTGACATTTGAACCACTAACACAAAAGTTCGAAAAAAAGACTGAAATAACAGTTTTCTTTAAAATTTTATTGGGTAACTTAAACAATTAATAATCCGTGTTTCTACCGCGAACACTAACAACACAAGAACATCGGTTTGGCATACTCAAAATGAGTTCATCCAAATCACGCTGTGGAATGGCCGCCCATGTTCGTTGCAACAACAAAAAAAGGTCTTCTTGCGACTGGATACCCTCCATATTCGGCAGAGCTCTTCTCTGTAGCATATCCCATGCATGCTCAATCGGATTCAAGTCTGGCGACTGAGCAGGCCAGGGCAGGACACTGATGTTAGCTGCGGCGAGAGTCTGTCTTACAACTCTTGCGGTGTGCGGTCGTGCATTATCATGCATTAACTGAAATAAGGGACCGATTTGCACTTGTAGAGGAACGATGACGTCTGATACAATCGTCTCAGCATAAATTTGAGCGTTGAGGTTGCCTCTGATCCAAATCAACTCAGTTCTTCCGCCGATCCAAATACCCGCCCATACCATGATGGTTCCACCACTATAAGGATGGACTTCCTGGCAGGATTTTAATCGCTGTTGGCGTCCAGGGGTTCTCCAGTGTCGTATACGTCTTGTATCCGGTCTCATACCAAAACGAGACTCATCAGAAAAGCACACGAAACGCCATTGTTCTTCTGCCCAATTTCTGTGTTCAAGAGCCCATTGATATCGTATCCTACGATTGTGCATTGCTATAGGTGGTACCCGTAGCGGTCTTCGGGAATGAAGGTTCACTTCATGCAAGCGGTTTCTGACTGTTTGGTCGCTAATTAAGTTCCCTGAAGAGTGATGAAGCCTCACGGCTAACATCATGGCGGTTATTGTTGGAGCTCTTCGAGTTAAGATTTGAATGTATCGGTCTTGTCTCCGTGTGGTGCAGCGATACCGTCCTCCATGGCGCTCAGCCACGGTACCAGTGCTTCGGTAACGTGTCCAAAGTCGACTGATAACACTCTGACTTGTATTCAGAGCTAAAGCCACAGTACGTTGCCGGGAACCAGCTTCTATCATTCCCACGGCTCTGAGCATTTCTTCCCTGCTTAAATGACGTCGCCGCTCCATAATAACGTTGGTTTTAATCAGTAGTAGGGAAACAGTAGCACTAATAATGTCTTCAATGCGTTGTATGTTTTTATAGGGAAAATATTGACAGCTGATTTTCATCTTTTACTCGAATTTGATTCACAGTTCCTGATTCAAATTATGAAATGCACCAAAAAGGATCCATATAAATTTATAAAATCATAAATTTATTACAAAGTCACATCTCAATCTCAAGAAATCCACATAAAAATGCTTGATCCCTAGACACTTTTGATGTGTGTATGTCGGAAAAATATTTGAATATGCATCTCCTAAAGAAGTTAAGTATCGTAAGAAAGAAAAGAAATAGTAAATAATACATGTGACTATAGGAACTGAGTCACGTTGGATTAAGTGGAACTAAAAAAAACTAGTAGAACAATGAAAAAAATAACCACGAGTGTGAAATACACTGCATTCTGAACCTAATAGAAGTGCGATAAGAGCCAGCTTTTTCCAAGCAAAATGGTCATCGAACCTTTCTATGGCAGTAGGTCAATTTTATCGATGGAAAATCTCTTCCTCTTCTAATCTTCTCGTCCCAGGAAAATTTGGACGTTATAAAAACTGTGCGAAACAGGGGCCGTAGCTAATCACTAAATAGTATAAAACAAAGTCGATTCCCGCTGTCTGTCCCTATGTATGCGTAGATCTTTAAAACTACGCAACGGATTTTGATGCGGTTTTTTTGTTAATAGATAGAGTGATTCAAGGAAGGTTTATAAGTAAAACATTACACCTATGCGAAGCCGGGGCGTGTCGCTAGTGTTATTATATTCGTTTGGTAAACAAGGTCAAGTTATATTTAGGCAGTTCGTGGTCCTATTGTTTATAAATATATTGTTTCAGTTGTGTTTTCAGGCTGTCGGTCTTTTCATCGAAATATTAGTATTATTCAGCCAACGCAAAATATACCTTATTTCGATTCACAGTAATGTTATTTTGTAAAAGCGGATTGATGCGTATTGTTTATTTCAGCTGTAAATATTTTCTATGCTTGTTATTTGCTCATACAATATTAAATATAAAAGCGGCCTCATAAACTGACGTAATATTATTTAGAAAATATTAGTTTTTCTGGTTTATTAATATTATAATGTTTCAGAATTCATACCTTTATTGCTATTTATTATTCTTAAATACAACGAAGACTACCATTTTTGTTTTTTATTTTGTCTAAAATCACTGTTTATCTAAAATTTGGCTGTGTCCGTCAAGGTGCATAATGATTTCATTAAATTTTAAGTTTAGCACCTATAAAATTAATAATAAACGTTGTGCAATGCAATAAATGATTACTCTTATCTTTATGCATAAACTTTTTTTCATTAACGCTAGTAACGTGATATTTACCATGTTTACTGTTGATTTTGGGTTCCCGATATTTCGGCCATGATGCAAGCAACCTTTTTTTTTTTTAAAAAAGATTTTTTGATAGTAGATAAGTATGAAGAACATAATAATAAGTTGAGGACATGCGATAGTAGTAAATATTATGTTTAAATGCCCAGTTGTATAATATTCTTATATAAACACTCTTCTCTTCTCTTCTTCTTCTTTATTCTTCTTCTTTTCTTCTTCTTCTTTCTTCTTTTTATTCTTTTTATAATATACCTGATTAAAATAATGAATTTCAGTCATGTCGACCTACTTATGGGTCTACCATTAACGAAGCCGAAAGGCACTGGTTCTCCTTGTCATTCGATTTTTTTTTTGTTCTGGAACATACCTGGGAACCCTAGGAGGTTCCCAGGTATGTTACGGAGATATTGGGGGTTAAAGTTTTTGTGAATATTTTTTTTTAATGTTATAACTTTACTTTAAATACCTCCACGACCCCCGTACTACTCAATGCATCCATCAGCACAAAGTTTTGAGTTCGTTACATTGAGTCATACCGTAAAACGTGATTTTTCACCGCAAAAAAAAAAAAAACGTTTCCCAGCAATAGTGTCCGACCGAAGCTTCGGCTTCGGCTTCGGCTTCGGCCACCTTCGGCTAAAAAAGCACCTTCGGCCAAATCTTCGGCTTCGGCCAAAAATTTGCCGAAGGTTTGGCCGAAGCCGAAGGTTTGCTAGTTGTCAAAATTTGAAATTTACTGAACGATGCTAGAGCGAGACGGAGTATACAACGGAGACGGAGTGTATATTTGAAACTTTTATTTTAGACAATATTTTATTACCTAGTTGTATATGTTGGTCACTCGGCTCGTTATTGGGCTAAATCTCTAAAGCTCTCACAATATGTATCTAGTATATTCTGAGATCAAAGTAACTATCGTATTTCTCAAGGTCAATGACACCTTCGGCTTCGGCTTCGGCTTCGGCCGAAGGTTTTGGTGAATACCGATTAATCGGCTTCGGCTTCGGCTTCGGCCAGAATTGCACCTTCGGTCGGACACTACCCAGCAATAATTTTTGCGTAAAGTTACTTAGTTTGATTGTACAGAATGCTTGGTTGACGGCTTCGTTAGGGATCTTGTTACACCCTGTATAGTAAAGCCTCCTTTTGTTCGTTTTGTATGTCTAAGTCCCAAGTAATAGGGGCGATCCTATTGCCATCAACCGGACACAAGTCCAAACTCCGGTCCAGTTCGTCTGGTACACTACGGACTACTGTTTTTTTCGCAGACTGGAAAACCCAATAACGCTTTGCCTGACCTGGGAATCGTATTCAAGACCTCATGCTCAGTAGTGGCGTATGAGATCACTAGGCCAACGAGGACAGTCTCATTGCATTCATCATCATCATCATCATATCAGCCCGGAATCACCCACTGCTGGGTATAGGCCTCCACTTTTTTCTGCCACACTTCCCGGTTCCGTGCGTCCTCATTGCATTATCAGCCTTTAATGTTCCCACTGCTGGGACACACAGCGTCATCTCTATGAGAGGGAATTGGCTATAATACACCACGCGTGCCCAGTTTGGGTTGGTAGATGTCACATGTCTTCGGATTATTTTGTTCTAGGACATGCCGGTTTCCTCACGATGTTTTCCTTCACCGTTTTGAGAGCAGTGGTGATGAAAAAAATAAGTTTTTTAATGTGTACTATTAGGGCATACCACCTCTTCCTCCACCAGCTCCAGCGTTAGCACCAAAACTAAATCCGGCACCTCCTGAAAACATACATACCTTTTTAATGATCTGTAGTCGATAGTATCAAAATGTCCGCTCAGAGATGCAACCTCATGAAGTGGTCTATAATAAAGTAATTGTCTCATTGTCCTAGGCCTTTAAGGTAACTAATTTAAATCGGCCAGTGCTACTCAAATAGTAGCATTAACATGTCTTCTTGACTTCATAGATATTTAAAAAATCTATCTTACCTTCAAGTCCACCGCCGCCTCCGCCTTGTTGCATGCTCTGAAGGGTTCAAATAATAAGTTATTAAAAAAAAATTAAGCATTTTCTTCTGTTCAATAGTTTAGAAAAACATTTTTAAGCTTAAGAACAAGAAAAGTATAGGAAAAGACGGCGTCATGACGGGCACAGTAAATTACTAATATAATTGGAATCATCGCAAAATATTTCTGTTCAAATAAATACTGTTTTGGACATTAACGAAGTACAACTTGCGGAGCCTTAAAATGCCGTTATGCTAAAAAAATCGCGGAAAATAACTCACGTTTCCAAACATCATGGAACAAGAAAAACTATCATTATTTTCTTGAACATTTCGATTGAGCTCGTTTTTGATACTGCGTGAATACTACACGTTGACAGTTGTATTTATATTGCGTTATAATTGTGAGTTATAACACACTGTGTAATTTTGAGATTTTATCTTTCAAATTATTATTATTATAAAAACTTACCTCTTTCGCATAAAATGGTTATGATGATTCACTTCAAAAATATAATTATTTTCTTGGCTATATATTCCTCCACACACGAACATTCAGACTTCGGACACACGGTCTGGTCATCTGGTGTCCCATTTAGTACGGTAATGACCTTGGGGTTGGCGCAACACGTTTTTTTCTGCATCATTTACTCCTTTCTCTTTCATATCATTGCTCACGCAATCCATTCGTCTTTTCTTTAGCCTTCCTTTGCCTCTCCATCCATTGTCATTCATATTCATCATTCTTTAAGTTCAATTTCGGCTCGATAGAACAAGATAAGATAAAGGTTTACTTTCTCACCACTATACATACGTACATTATTAGGTTTCGTGAACAATACATGCGTTTTTCATTTTGTGGGAGACTGGTGTCTAAGCTAGACGAAAGCCTGTATTTCAGGACACCAGTTCTCCACCCCTGCGGAAGCACATTTAGACCGAATTATGCACTGGTACACAAATTAATGCGGAAATTAATATTGAGGAAAAGATACATAGGTAATCACTTTACAACAATGGTGATTACTAATTAAGCGAAAAACATTTTTGACCTCAAAAGGCGGCACTGGTTGGTTAATAATAGTACCGAGTTCTTCAATTAACGCAGCCAGAGATTCTTTGGTCTCGGAGTTTGAGGTTTTTTTTTTTCGGATGGGAAATCGTCAAATAACTTCTCTCGCTCTGGGCTGAGCAGGAGGGAGTGTCAGACTTTTACTGACTGAAACCCATCCATGTTCCTTCTTTTGCCCTTTGTGTTCCAGGGCCGCGGTATCTCTTCCGAACAGTCCCGTAACCCTGGCAGGGAGTTAGAGGTTGGGATATTTTTTTATTTCAATTGTTGCAGCTTTTAGGTTCCTCTCCAGAAAGTCTACCTTCAGTTCTAGTGTTTTTATAATCGTCTGGTTGTCTCGACACTCCGTCTGCAGTTTACTTATTTCTAGCAAGGCCTCATCTTATTTATCGGACAAGAATTGCACAGGTTTTGTATTTGAGTATTCTGAGTTCGGATCTCATCATTCTGATTTTGTATTTCCATGTTTTGGGTGCGAATTAGGCCTAATTTTTGAGACCTGATTTCCTCAAGGGCCGAGTATGGGGTGTCAATTTTATTGTTGTAGTGTGTTTGATCACGGACAAAATTTGCGAACATAGCCTTCATTTCCATCATCATAGATTCTATGCGTTGCAATTCAACGTCATCACCTCGCTTCCTTTTTCTCTGTTGTTGTTCATTGGTTTTTGTATTGGAACTTTTGGTTAAATCAGGTTCCGAGTTGTGTGAAGGTGATAGTGTAGTGCTCCCAGGTGAACGGAACATTTCTGTTGTACTGTTTGCTAATAATTATATTTGCATGTATCTACTCAGAAATAAGCACAACAGGGAATAAAATTTTATTGTAAAACATGAAGTATCTAAGACATTGCTTACCATTCTAAGATATTGCTTGAGAAATCCGTCTGCCTACATTATTTACACCCGTCTCACACATTTGTTTATCGGTTACACACACACCGGTTATACACCTTGTGTTTGAGAACTGAAAACCTCTTAACATTTTGACCGCCATAGTTAAATTTACGTGGCAAGCAAGCGCGTGCCCTGTACAAACGTGACACAAATATGTGACGAAATGGTTGGTGAAATTGTGGCTTGGCATGGAGGGCACGCGCGTGCCTTTATGTTCTGGCGTTCAAAAGGTTATAAACCGTTGTGAGCCATTATGAACAACTTTTACAAGCGTAACAAAAAGTTTTGACTTAAAATACTATACCGCTTCTGCTGTTCAATTATGTATTCTTTAGTAAACTTAAGATAAGTTATACAGTGTGTAACAAGACCCTTAATGAAGCCGTCAAAGAATCATTTTGTACATCAAACTAAGTAACTTTACGAAAAAATTATTGCTGCAAAATAACTTTTTTATGAGGTGAAAATTCACGTTTTACGGTAGGACTTAACGTAACGTACTCAAAACATTGTGCTGATGGATGGATTGAATAATACGGGGGTCTTTGAGGTGTTTAAAGTAAAAATCTTCCATTAAAAACAGGTATTAAAAACCCCCAGGTATGGTCTGGAACAAAAAAATGATCGCAATGACGGGGAAAACCAGTGCCTTTCGGCTTCGTTAAGGGTCTTGTTACACACATTAGAATCAGGCGTTATTTTGCGGAAATCCATGACATTAAATGTTATGCAAAATATTTAGTTAATTAAGTGTAGGTTTGGGTGCATGGCATGCTTATTATGCTTTTCCTACACGTGCATATTTTTGTCCTGCAACCAGGCCAGCCCCCGTAGCATGGGGAGCATCGCAGTCCCTACGGGGGCTGGATCTTTTTCGCAGAATTAAAAAAAATTGCATACTATTTAATTTAGTAAACTTGTTCTTAAAATTTTGGCGAGGACTGAAACTGCTGTTTTTTTCGCTGTATAAGTCTGATCACAAGATAGAAGTAGTACATAATAAGAAAGAAGTAGTACGTAGTACAATAATTGTACTCATACTCGTAAGTAAAAGACTTTCAGTTATTTCATTTGCACCTCCTCAATTAGTAGATGATGTTGATTATCAATCACGTCATGCGGACACGCGACGCATATAAACCATTGTTATTGCTACTAAAACATATTATTATGTTTGTTATGTAGGGATTATGGTTTTAATTGCAATGACTCTGTATTTCTTAATATGTCAGATTCTATTTGATGAAGGATAAGCTTAAATGTGACTTAAACTGGCCTAGTCAGCAAAGCGCCATTTTAGCACTTTGATTGTCTTGAAACAAATAGGAAAAGGGCATTTGCTGCTGAACAGGAAATTAAACAGTTCATTATGTGTTTAACATATATTTATTTTAATTGTTTCAATACATAAGTAATATTATTATTCATGCGGGAAGTGCAGGAACGCTTCCTTTGATACTTCGGCAACTGTAACAAACATATGCTTTAGTCTTGAAACGCGAGCTGTTATGAATTACTACGGAGTACGTAATTCTGTAGGAGATAATTCATTTACGAAATCCTGGAAAATAATTAAAAAGCAAGCATTTTTCATATTTCCCATCACTAGTTGGCAGTCTCTTGCCGGTTCTTCTCCATAGGAAACGACCAACCCGAACCGTGCACCTTTTTGTCGACGTTTTATAAATGCCCATCTAGGCCTATATAATAAATATAAATAAATAAATATCGCTGGACATTACACACAGCGCCATCTAGGTGCCACACTAAGTAACGTGGCTTGTGTCGTGGACACCAGATAGTTGATGGATACATAGATACTTTTTGTTTGTAAATACATACTTATTATACATAGAAACATCCATGACTCCGAAACAAATGTCCATGCTCATCACACAAACATTTGCTCCTACCGGGATTCGAACCCGGGACCCTAAGAACGTAAGGCAGCCTCACTACCGCTGTGCCATTCGGGTTGTCATATAAAATAAAAGTATTTTGATTTTGACTGGCAATATGAGATTAGTAGGTATTGAAATGATTTAATAGTTAGTATATCAATTTATTTTAACAAAATAGTTCTTTTGTTATTTTTTTGTACTCTATCATAATGCGGACAGCATGCGATAGATATCATAGAGAATGCCTTTTGGCATTAAGTCTGCTGTAGCACTCTAGTACATGAAGTTTAAATAAACAACTAAATAAATTTTAACCTTAGAAAAACGATCTGACTTATATACCCACACGAAAAGAATGAATGGAATGGATGAATGGCCGAATGATTGTTTCGTGAACAGTATTCGTTTTAAAAACTAAAATTTTTACCTAAAGGTAAACTCACCTTATTTGCCTCAAAGTAACGATCTACTATTACCACCGTCATAGCCGCTGCCACCGGAACCTGAAAAAAAAATTAACGCAACGGTTCAGCACTAATAAAAAATGAAAACAAATCAGTATATAATTCTAACATAATTTTTACAGACCCCTTAGAATCCCACCAAGAAATTAAGCACAAAAAAAAGCATTAATTTTCCTAACAGTATTTTGGTGTTCATTTATGCAATAATTTTGCCGTCAACCAAACATTCTGTACATCAAACTAAGTAACTGTACGTAATATTTATTGCTGGGACACGGCTTTTTTTGGGGGTGAGAAATCACGTTTTACGGTATAAGTAACTCAATGTAACGAACTAAATCAGTGTGCTGATGGATGCATTGAATAGTACGGGGGTCGTGGAGGTGTTTAAAGTAAAGTAACATTAAAATCTTGTATTTAAAAAAGATGGAACTTTGACCCCCAATATCTCCGTAACTAGACGGTTCCCACGTCTCAGTCTAGATAGAACAAAAAAAAAATGGAGGGAGAACAAGTACTTTATGGCTTCGTTGGGAGTATTTTAACACCATAGCAATAGATAATAAAAGAAAAAATCCCTTCGGCAAGCCGCAGGAGGGGGTAGATTACGAAGAAGGTTCCACTCTTATTTTTATCAACACCTTGGATCAAAAAAATGATAAAATCCTCCCATAAGAGTTTAGCATGGAAACGCCTTCAATTTTTCAGTTATAGTTTTTTTGTTTCGAAAACTATAAGTTTTATCGTTTTAGTTTTACATTAAAAAGTAATAATTGTAGAATAAAAAATTTACTTCCAAAAAAAAAATTTGCGACTCTAAAATCGGTTACCGTTTCGGAGTAATAATTCTTTTTTCCAAAAAAAAATGGAAATTTCAACCCCCTCCCCAGGTTAGGCGTTGCATCAAAAAAGTTTAAATTTAAAAGTTGTCCGTATTCTTACTCGGAATGATAAAAATGTGAAACGTTTCAAAAATTTTCCATGGGAAAAAAGTTATGGCCAAATAACTGATTTTCGAAAAACCGCCCCCTGCCGGCCCCCATCAACTAATTCCGCCCGTTCACGAACTTAACCTAAGTTTTGACCCTTTAGATTTTTAGGCCAAGATTTGCTAAATTTTGCTTGTCACCCCCGTAAAACATACCAACATACATACGTATACAGGTGGAATTTTTAACGCCACCTGGAAGGAAAGTACTCTAAAAACTGGAGATAGAAAATTTTACTCAAAGAAAACATTCCTTTATTTTAAAAATAAATAAATCTGCATTCAAAGATTTTTGAAAATTCACTTGGAACACTCGGGAATCGAACCGGCTAAAGTCCAAAAAAATAACAGCCTGTACTTACGTAGTAACTATTTAGTAATCTGTGCCTGTACTCTTATGGCATCAATCGATAGGGTCAATCATAAGGATCAAATCTCCCTAACAACGATGATAAATTAAATGAAAGGAAAACCATGAGATCCTAAATTATTTTAATAGAACAAAAAAAGGGTAAACTAACTACAAAATTTGTTGCTCAAAATGAGCTCCATTTTGTTGGATACACAAATTTATTCTTTTTGAATTCATTTCCAGTAACTTATAATAGAGAGGTGTGATGAATATTGAAAGTCGTATTGCGAACATCAGTTCTTAACTCGTGTACAGTTGGATAGGATTTTTGGTAAATTTGATTTTCAACATATCCTCATTAAAAAAATCTAAAGGGGTGAGGTCTGGTGATCACGCAGGCCATCTGATTGTGCCGCTTGTACCAAACCAGGTATTGAAGTGGTTATTAAAAAAGGCAGTGGTGATTCCGCTGTTATGGGCCGGAGCATCATTCGTCATTTAATGAATAAATGACGTCAAAGAATAATGTTAATTAGGTACCTACTAACATAAGTAATCGGATTGACCTTTGACTAAAAGTGTTTTAACTTATCCCATTGAATTTATAAGTTAAGATTTCATGGTTTTCCTTTCATTTAATTTATCATGTTTGTTAGAGAAATTTAATCCTTATGATTCACCCTATCGATTGATGCCATAAAAGTACAGGCTGTAATTTTTTGGGAATTTAGCCGGTTCGATTCCCGAGTGTGGTAAGCGAATTTTCGAAAATCTTTGAATGCAGATTTATTTCTTTTTAAAAATAAAGCAATGTCTCCTTTGAGTAGAATTTTCTATCTCCAGTATTTAGAGTACTTTTCCTCCAGGTGGCATTAAAAATTCCACCCTGTATATACATACATATATGTATATAAACTTTTTAACCGGCGGTTGATTTGGGCTCTAGGGGTCATAACTAGACCCCCTATGGTGAAATTTTCGGAAAACTCGACTTTAGGTGCAGGTTCTAATAGGTAGATTTTTTCTGACGAAATCTAACTACCTAAAATAGATCATTAGCACATACCTCCTGCCTCGCCGCCGCACTGTGGAAAATAATGGTCTGTTTCTGATTAAAAATCAATAACTTCTTTATTTCTGAATATTATGTTCTAAAATTTTGCACAAATATATAATAGTGTATATGGCTTCAAATAGAATGTAATTTATTATGATTAAATTTAAAATAATAAATTAAAAAATAAAACAAATTCAAAATTATAAAAAATCTCCAATGTTTTTTTCTTAACAATGAATACTATTATTTTAATGTTTACAAAAACCAAATATCATATAGTACATCAAAATAAAAATCAAATAAAATAAAAAAAGCATTTTTTTAAAGATTAAAATCGAACACAGATTAATTAATTAATTGTACTGTTTACTAAATGTTATGTTATTTATACTTGATGAACTTCGGGATCTAAAATTAATTTGTTCACTTTCAAAAGATCTAAGGTGTCTTCATCAAGTTCCTTCACGTTTTTAGTATACGGTTTTCTAATGCTGGTAATGTAAGGATCTGAAGTATAAAGAAGAGTATGAAATACATCTTCGTTTGTAGCGGATCTTGAGCATTTTCTAGCATGATGAAGACGAAATTTTTTATAATCCTTATTGCGAGATTCTTGTGCATCTTCCTAAAGTTGACCAATAGGAAGTACTGCAAAATCAAATCAAAATCAAAATTTTGTGAACTGAAGATGGCATGTAATACCATTCATAATTGCTCACATAGATCCTAGCAGTCTCCATAGCATAACTGCCTAATTTTTCAGCATTTATCATTACACCCGATGAAAGAGCTTGCAGAATTATGTAAAGTCGTTTAATCAAATTTATATCCACTCCTGTAATTTCAGCAGAGCAGCTTGCATTGTGAAAAAATCTTCTGGCAGTATTACCGTCATTAGAATTACCACTTACTTGTCTTGGTTTGTCGATGATCAATCCTAGCTCTTCACGGAAACGCCTTTGTACCAGGGTTTTCTTCTCTTGCTTTAGTCGTTTCTTTTCTTCACTTGTGGCTGACCATGTTTGGAAAGACAGATTATAGGAAATATGTAAAATCATTTCCATACAACGAATCCAGGCGTGCAAAGTAGACAGTCCGTATTGATAAGAATCTTCATTTTCAGGCCTAGCTGTCACTTTTGTCAAATCGTTCATTTGGCGTGGAATAGCTCCACATATTGTACATGTGGAACCCGAAGGCGTATCTGTTAATACCTGAGCTACTTTACCATCTATCATTGTAAGGAAGAGATCATGCTTCACTTGCACTCCCTCACCTTCTTTGTTAATTAATGATGGACTCAAGGAATTTATTTGACCCTTTATTTCATCCACAACGGCTTTAGTTTTCTCGGGAGTTTCTTTACAAAATTCTATTAATATAGGCCGGCAAAAACGAACAGATGAAGGTACCGGATTTTGCCAGACAACATCACCTGTTAGCTCGTTAATTAACTTAATAGGCACCAAAGAAGTGATAAATAAATTCGAATCAGAAATAAGTTCAGACTCTTCTGGCAGTTTCTGTTTGTACTGGCTTTGACCGGATGAGCCATCACAGCCCCATTTACTATACAGAAGTAAGTTATTCAATCCATTCCTATAGACTGAATCTATTGTCAATATTCTAGCTGCAGTGTGATCAAATAAATCTTGAAGTCTTACTATTTTTGCACTTGTGTCTGTAATTTCTATGGCTGAAGACGGTGGATAGCAAGTAGTTTTAACTTCTTGCACTTTGTAATATGGCGGAAGCACAAAACATTTTCGTTCGTTCGTTAAATTTCTCAAGTACAAATATTGTGCTTTCGTTAAATCCAAGTCAATAAATACGCTCAATGCTTCTTCATCCGTTAACATTTTGGTCTGCCTTGCGTCTTCTATGAGACTCGAAAATAAGGTCTTATTTTCACTGTCAGCAAACCTTAATGTTTCCACAAGTTTAGCTTCTGTTCCTTCTCCTATCGAACGTAACCCTTGAAGATATGCATAATAGACGTGTTCAAATCCATATTCATTAAGTAACATTGTATTTTTTCTTCTTTTACTGGATTCTGACAAGTCTGGATAAGATACGCACGGTCTTCCACGTTTCCCAGAAGAAGTAGAGGGTGTGGAGATGGTTGTAACGTCTTCAGAGTCCGGTAAAGTTATTGAATATTCTGATTCCAACCAATTACTGTTCTTCATTAAAAATGTATCCTTGTTCCGTGAAGTTTCTATTCTATTCTATTCTTCGTTCCAGCGTTTATTAAAAGCGGGAATAATATGTAATCTTTGAAAATAACTGAGGATGAAACATAAGTTGTCTTCAGACACATGATATTTTTCTTGCAAAACTGTTGATAATGCTTCCAACGATTTTCCTCCTTCGATATACGAAAGTATTATTAAAATTTCACGTTTAGAACACTTGAAAGTAGACATTTTGAAGAGTCAACAAATGTAATTACACTTCTGTTAATTCACCACTATTTTGTTATTTACAATGGAATGAAACCACTGTTTATATACTATTTGAAATATGAGGGTAGTGTGCATTTTGTTGATTAATATTTTCACACGCAACATGAGTGCAAAAAAGATAAATGCCCTAATATCAATGATAAATTACAAAACTTACCGCAAACTATTGATGTAAACAGCAACATTTCAAACCGCAATAGATAGCGAGTGGTTTTCCGTTTTCTGACTCTTATCACATTTTTATTAATTACTCCGAAACCCGCAAATATCCGCAGCTGTTATTATTTGATTATGTTTATGGATAGTTAGGCTACAAATCAACATTAAATGTAAAGCAGGGGTAAACGTGGGTAACTGTCAAAAGTCTCGTTGAACTTTAAAAAAACTTTTTTTTCACCATATTTTATTTTGCAATTAAAATAATATAATAATAAATTAATTAAAATAAAAAAAGCATGCCAGTAGCGACATTGACAAAAACCATTTTTAATCAGCAGTTGTTCTACGATTTTCCATAGTGCGCCGCTGTAACCACTAGGACTCGCCTCGCTCGAAGCTGAAAACATTAAAATATTTATAAAAGTTAGGCCGCGTACACACCAAAGCGCAATGGTCGCCTAGTGCGCGGGATTCAATATAGCATCGTGCATCGCTGCCGTGTACTAGGTGGCCAAGGATGTCTTGCTGCGGCAGCCATTAGTACGCGATGACGGCACGGCAGCCGAATGCGTGCTGAACCTGCGCGCAGCCAGAATGTATGTGGAAGCCTTCGGTCCCCGCTCACTTGCTGTAGCATACAAATATTTTGTGATCCGAAATGGTTGCTTGTTTACAAAATGAGGTTGTCACCTAGTTGGTGTAGCCGTCGACTGGCTGCTCAATCATTCGGCTGCAGTAGCCTGGCTGCTGCAGCCATGCTGCGTAGTACGCGGGTGCTCTTAGTCTTCGGCCGATTTATAATCTGCCTTTAATGTTCCAACTCCTTCGACACAAGGCTTTTCTCTGTGAGAGGCAGTGGACTGTAATCCACCACGCGGGTCACGGTTTGATATATGTCACATGTCTTTAACATGCCCCAGTTATCTTATACACTTGAGAGCAATAAAATCGCACACCTCTTGTAATTTGGTTTATAACTGTTTCTTTTCTTAAATCTAAAGATATTGGGTACAAATCATTAGGCAAAATTAAAGAATACAAGCTTAGCTTTAAAAGAACACAAAATTAAAATCATTGACCTTCACGTAACTTACAGAAACCAGCCGTACACCAAATTCACCCGTTAGCATTGTCACTACTTGCACCCCTTACCCGCAGGTATAAAAGGGTCGGTTTTTTTGGAATCCTAATCAGTTGCATACCGAAGGTCAACGTGATAACATCTCTACTGAAAGCATACGGAAAAATATGGATACCACGCCCGCAGAAGCCGCTCAAGTTATTGCCTTGCTCGAAGCAGGCCTTAATCAAAGTGAAGTTGCTCGACGACTAAATTTGAGCCGCTACTCTGTTCGTCGTGTGTACCAGAGGTTTCAAGAGACCGGTGGCTACATTCGGCGACCAGGATCTGGCCGGCGACGAAGAACATCAGAGCGTGATGACCGCTTTCTTGTGTCGAGGTCTTTAAGAAATCGGCAACTGAATGCGGTTCAACTGGGACAAGAGCTTCGAGAAGTTCGCAATGTCAGTATAAGTCGGTGGACAGTCAGAAGAAGACTTGGTGAAGCAGGACTGACTTCACATCGCCCAGCAAATGGTCCCAAATTGACCACAGCTCACCGACAAGCCCGACTACAATTTGCCAGGGAACATTTAAATTGGACGTATGACCAATGGCGGTCTGTTATGTTCTCTGATGAGTGCAGAATGACATTACATGGTCATGATGGACGCTCTAGGGTCTACAGAAGGTCATCAGAGCGATTTTCACAATGCTGCATAAGCGAACGTGTGGCTTTTGGCGGTGGATCGTGTATGTTTTGGGGTGGCATAATTTTGGACACTAAAACTGACATTGTATTCATCACTGGAGCGAATAACGGCCCGAGATCGAGAGGTTTGACGGCTGCACGATACGTCGAAGAAGTGCTTGAAGGACATGTGAGGCCGCTTGCGTGGCTTATGGGAGAAGATTTTCTTCTAATGCATGACAACGCGAGACCGCATGTCGCTAGAACAGTTTGCGACTACATGGAAGACGTTGGAATCACCGCGATGGAGTGGCCAGCTCGTAGTCCTGATCGCAATCCGATTCAGCATGTCTGGGATGAGCTAAAAAGAAGAGTTCGAGCAAGAAGCCCTGCTCCTACGCGCCTCCGAGAGCTTCAACTTGCCATTGAAGAGGAGTGGAACGCTATACCACAAGATTTCATGGTAAAATTAATACGGTCTATGAAAAACCGATTAAGAGCTGTAATTAAGGCTAGGGGAGGGAATACACCTTATTAATAAACAATTTGATCAAGAATTTTGAGTTTGATTTTCATTATTTCCTAAGCGAAATTGGGTAATTTTACCCGTTTGTTGGGTTTTGTGCCGTAAAACCTCTTATGGGTATTTTTTTACACTGTATTTGATATCATTAGAAAGGTAATGAGGTAGACTTTCAATTAGTGTGTGTGTTTTTTTAAAATATTATTCAGCTTCATGAAAAAAAACTGCCTTAACAAAAAAAAGTCAAGGTGTGCGTTTTTTTTGCTCTCAAGTGTATTTTCCTTCACTGTTTTAAGAGCAGTGGAGATTAAATGAATTAAACAAAATTAACACCCGTGCCTTCGAGTTACAACTCGTAGTAGAGGCCGTGGGTGTGAACGCGATCTTAGATTGTTGGGTTGTTTTACTAAAAGACAACTGACCAGTGGCATGCAGTGGTTCCTCACGGAGGGTAGGCTTCGCATACTGAATTACTTATTAACAGAGTGCGCTGTCACAAAAAAATAAAATTACCTAAAATTACCATGGTATAGTTTAGAGTTTTGGAATATTACAAAAAAAAAAAGCATTGAAAATAAGCCTGTAAAAACCAAAGTTATAAATACAAGAACTCACCACATTATTCAAAGTTCAAATCACGATTTTCTGACGATGCAAACAGAAGAAAGATTCATTGGAAATGACGAGTACGAGATGAATTTTGGGATAATTCTCGTAATTCGGGTACCTACACCTTTAGACACAACTTTAATCTTATCATTAAACGATTGTGAATACTTACTGTTTTTAACTTATAACAAACACACATTATCAGCGCAAACTTCACAATCGAACACCATTTCTAAGTAAATAAACAAATACAACAAATAATATTTACACTACTGTACGTTTCAAAACGAATTACAACCGTCAGATATTATAAAAAGCAAAACATTCAAGATCGCGAAATAAATTATGCTTGTCACATGAAACAATAATATGGCTTACAACTTTCTAAGAAAAATATAATTGCTACTTTGTCGATAAAAAACACTACCAAATATAATTGCATCACTGCATACCGTTTTAGCTGGATAATACTTTGTGGCTAATCAGTGGCCAGCTACACTCGCAGGAGTTGCGCCCCCAATCTATCTATGATCTATACATGTGTGCCGTTCATACACACGAAAATATGCATCAGTGTCCGTAAATTTATCAATGGAAATTAGGCCGGCGGTGT
Organism: Eugnorisma glareosa; assembly: GCA_947578425.1. Classification (NCBI taxonomy): domain Eukaryota; kingdom Metazoa; phylum Arthropoda; class Insecta; order Lepidoptera; family Noctuidae; genus Eugnorisma; species Eugnorisma glareosa. Next base: position 13,708,510 of record OX387974.1, on the reverse strand, counting down.
CGTTGCCTAGAAGAGCCGGGAGCAAGCGTCGTAGTATTATTATCAGTTACGTCACACGGGCGCGACAAGTTGCTATAAGTATTATAACAGGACATTATTTTTTTTTATGTTTTGCATTATTTTATTACATAGTTATAATAAATGCATTTGTTGCGTTGTTGGTAGGAATGGTAGGGTAGGCTAGGCCTAATTGCCTCTATGGACGGCACGCCCCTGCAACTGACACTACGTCATCATCATCTCCCGCAGCCCGACTTCATCCAGTGCTGGGTATAGGTCTCTCTTTGATTATGCCAAGCTCCATGTTCCGCGACAGCAATACTGTTTACCTAATATTAGTTTAGAAAATCTTACCTCCTCCTTCGGTGTTGCGGGCTTCACGGCCTTTATCCTGTTGCATGGTCTGAAACATTTTATGATTTATCGTTTTTAAATATGTAATAAATGTTGTGCATTAAGGGTATTTATAACAGGGTTCGAAAATATCTGATATTTATCATAATATTTATGAATTATATCAAGTTTGACATATATCCATTTTGTATGAAAGCCATATGATTATTTTATTGTATTATTTGTGTTTACTATTTGCGTATGTGTTACATAACAAATAAATAAATTCATCATTTAATAAACAGTTATATTCAAAAAATACAAAAAAAAATACTTCATAAATACTCAATAATGAAGTAAAATCGTTTCTGCACTTTGTCAATAACTTTCTTTGTAAAAAATAATAGAATAAACACAAAAAAAAAACACTGACTGACTTTTTCTGACACAATTGATACCATTAATTGCAGAAGTGTTGCCATTTATGAATTAGAACTTACTTTTAGGGAGTATGTTTTAACTCTACTCCACTGCCATCTACATTTGGGAAGTAGAAATACAGTAACAAACGCCAAAAATTACTTAATAATATAAAATGTTTAAACCATTTTTGTATCGATATATATCATAAAATATCATTTGATATATATCGGATATATATCATGATATATATCCATTGATATATATCCTCGAACCCTGATTTATAACATTTCATTGACTGTATATTTAAGTTTTAAACAATCAATTTCCTTTGAGCTTTAAATGGACAATCACGGAAATTAAACTTTAAGCAGATTGACACAATGTACCAAAGTCGTGTTATAACCGTTTCATACAACTGTCTCTATGGCAAATATTACGTCTTCCAAGGCCAGGAAAACTTAAGTAAATTGTCAAGTACACATATTTTAATAAACTTTATAAATGAAAGAAAGAGAAGAATCAATAAGAAGTGATGTACTCACGCTTCCAAACATCGCCGCGATCAAGAAGAATACAAAGAATAGTTTGAACATCTTGCTGAAGAAACTTGAAGAAGTAGAAGTAGTTGAGAGTAGTATTGTTGATAGAGTACTGTACCTTACAAACAAAATAGTAGATGTATTTATACTCCTGTGAGTACATTAAATTGGTATAGATAAGTAATTCCCAAAAGTAGCAGAAAAATATATTTCAATTATCTGCTTTGTTTTTAGTGTTCTGTAGCTGAGCTACTAAAACGCTGGAAGTATTTTTTTACCTTTTTTTTCATTTGTACGTATTATTTTAGTCTAGTTTAGTTGTTTTAGTCTAGTGATTTTGATCTAATTACGCTGCTATTTATTTTTTACTAAAGGAGGTTAAAATAGGTGGTCAAATTTTAACACACCGTTCAGTACGTCTAACCAAAGATGTCCAAGCAAAAAAAAAACACTGATTTAAGTGATTTTATTTTGACCTCGTGGATGTGCCGCCGGCAATTTATTATTTTAGGCCTAGAGTAATGTGCGTGCACTATACATACAGCGTGAATCAGAAACGTGCGCTCATTTTTAAGGATGCGACACGAAATAAGCGGCCTAAAACGGCCGCTTTTGCAGTATCATACTAAGACAATAATATGAATGACGTTAAAATTCTTAAAATGAATAATTATCCGTTTATGATTTTACTACAGCGGCCATCTTGGGCCCCCATATCATTTATTTATTTTTATTTTTATTTATTTATTTATTTAAGGCTTCTCAACAATGAGTACGCTGCTACATTATAATTTGTACATTGCAAACTTAAGTCTAAGCGCCTCATCACTTACAGAAAAGCACAGCATGCACTACATTATGCGCAAACAATTATACAATTAAATAATTAATAAAAGCAAGAAATACACTGTTTGGAATAAATAAAAACTATTAAAAAAAATTTAAATTGATTACACTTCATTAAATTAAAATAACATAGATAGAATTAAATTTAAATAGATTAAATTTGAATAAAATAAATTAAATTAGAATTGATTAAATTGGAATAAATTTAATTAAAACTAGTATTAGAATTGATTAAATTAAATTAAATTATTTTATTATAGATTATATTCCTTTATAAGATTATGTAAATATTTGACCAGAGTAGAGATATCCATTAAATGGCAAGTGCGACTTTTCTTAGAGTACGTAACGAAGAGTTAAGCAGATCAATGTCCACTTCATGCTCTTTGTATACAGCATACATCCTTGATAGTGGGCAAAATTGTCTCAAATTGGTGTGATATCTTGGCATGCAGAAAAGTCTCCTATTAGAGCTTCTTGGCAGATTACGTGGCACATGGAATAAAACCCTACTGAGCAAATCGGGACAGTTCAGAGTGCCCATTACTAGCTTCTTCAGGAAAACCAAATCCCACATATTCCTGCGTTTCTCCAGCGATTCCATCCCAAAATACTTCAGCCGCTCTTGGTATGAGTTGAGCTTTTTACCCATATTATTCGTGTAGGTAAGATGCCACAAGAACCGTTTCTGCAACCGTTCAATGCGCTTGATGTGGACCCTATACTCAGGTGACCAGACCACACTGCAATACTCGAGATGGCTTCTGACTAACGAATTATACATAATTTTTTTAATGCTGGGCTTTTTGAAATTTTTGCACTCTCTCATAACGAACCCAAGCATCTTAGACGATTTCAATGTAATTTTGTCAATATGTTCGACAAAACTTAACTTTTTGTCGAACTGAACACCTAGGTCTCGTATTGTTTCGACTTCCTCAAGCCGCTCACCATTCAACTTGTAAACTGACTGCATGATAATTTTCTTTTTTGTGAATTTGATATGATGGCATTTTTTTACGTTCAGAGACATTTTGTTGTGCTCACACCATTTAGTCAGCCGGTCCAAGTCACTTTGGAATAGTACCGAATCCGCAGGATTTCTTATTGACCTAAAAGCTTTGAGGTCATCAGCGAATAAGAATATATTTGAGTTCGGGAAGCATTTGTGTATGTCATTTATGAAAAGAGTGAACATAGGCGGACCTAAATGAGATCCCTGAGGGATTCCTGACGTTGCAATGTACGAATCAGAAGAGCAGCCATTTACTACAACCTTGAGCATCCGACCAGACAAATATGATTGAAACCAACTCAAGAGAGGGTCCGAAACGCCATACATTTTAAGCTTCTTGACGAGTATGTCATGGTTTACTGTGTCAAAAGCCTTGCTGAAGTCGGTATAGACTGCGTCAACCTGGACACGGGCATCAACCGCCTCAACAATGCTTTCAACATAGGTCACCAAATTGGTAGCTGTCGATTTCCCCTTCATAAAACCATATTGGCTGTCTATTATTAGCTGTGATAAATGCCTTGCTAGCACAGGGCATATGAGGGCTTCAAATACCTTTGCAAGTATCGAGAGAATAGCGATGGGCCTGTAATTGCTCACATCGCACTGATCCCCGGTTTTGAAAATAGGCAGAATTTTGGTTTCTTTCCAGACGGTTGGAAAAGTTCCCCGAAGCACAGAATGATTAAATATAATACTTAATGGCAGTGATAGAACATCTGCCAGCCTATTTAAAAGCAAAGCAGGTACATTATCAGGGCCAGCCCCTTTGTAGACGTCTAATTTTTTTAGTTCATTGCGGATCTGATCTTGTGAAATAGTTATTTGGCCTAACATGCTATTGCTTCTACAGCTATCCGTGTCACATGCGATCATATGCATACCAGTACTATCACTAGTATAAACCTTAGAGAAATGGGAAGCGAAATAGTTACATATATCATTTAAATTATCAGAGGTGTTTATACCATCTGTCATGGAACTAGGGTAGTTACTGGTACCACCTCTCTTCATTTTTAAGTAACTCCAAAAATATTTAGGGTTTGAAGCAATTTTTTCCTCTATATCGGCAATGTGAGCATTATAACAAGTCATAGCCATACGGTCACATCTTTTCCCAAGTAAATCCAATGCAATAACGTCTAAAGGATTATTGTACTTTTTAACTCTAAGTCGTAGGCGGTTCTTTTCTTTAAGTCTTTTAATGAGCTGTCTAGAGAACCAGTACGGATATTTGGTGTCCTTATTTGGTACTTGTGGAACGTAGCGCTTAATTAACCCATACAATATATTATAAAAAAAACATAAAACTGATCTACTTTCTCCATGGGACCAACATCGTTGTTGCAAAAATATAATCAGCGGTTCCATACCAAAACTTCAATAGGTACTAACTCGACCCAAATGTGTAGGATATTCGTGATCACTGGAATTTATTTGCATCCCACTAAAATAAAATAAAAACTTGAGTAAAAAGATCAAGTACGCGTGCCCGACTCGCACTTGACATATCTTTAACTCCTAGTTAATATGCATGCGTATCTATGCAAATATTACTTGTTATGGAAATGTAGTTTAAACCTAATTCAAGCCTCGTATCAATTTCTTTCTATATTTATTTTATTGTTTCTTTTTCGGTGCTCGAAAGATCCATGAAATTATTTTATTCAAATGTGTTTTAACTATCACACTTGCCTTGTATACAACATAACGTCAAGTCTGTAGCTGTACTCGAAGAGATATACCTAGGTATCATGTATGTAAAAATACCCTTATCTAAGCCGAAAGGCACTTTTCACCCTGTCGTAGTGATCATGTTTTTGTTCTAGACTAGACCTGGGAACCTTCTAGTTACGGAGATACAGTAGGTCAAAGTTCCAACTTTTATAACTTAGCCGAGAAAAAAACGAAAGTTTATGTAAATGCCAGTCAGGGCAAGCGGCGAGAAGCCCAGGGGACAGCTACCAAGGAAGAGAAGGCCTTGGCCTCCATGCCAGAACTTTAGTTTTTCTAGCATCAGAAATAGTTTGTGGTCATTCGCTCTTGGAACCAAAAAAGAAAGACCCTGCTGATCCGGATCCCGCTTAAATGACGTTCACACAAAAAAAATACTGCATTATCTGTCTGATAGGATAGGTTAAAATACACCAATCTTACTTGACCAGGACCCGGTGCATTAATTCAAACAACTAACATCATCTGTGGTGTCAAGAAAATCTGCAACAAACCAGTTTTAAAAATGCTTTGTGTTTGAGTTTATACTACCTTTTCAGGAACAACCGTTTATTTATGGTCATTTACTTTCTAATAGTAGGCACTGGTGCCCCAGTATTTAGAAAGCAAAACCAAGACATGTTTAAAAAAAAAAAAATGAAAGTTACCAGCTCCGGAATTCCGGAATCAGTTCTCCAGTATTGGAACTCAGTTCCGGAATTGAGAACCTTGCGATATTGCATGCCCTAGCTAGCTATAGCTATACATGTTATGTAAATACAGGGTGTAATCGGATCCTTCACAAAGCCAGCAACCATGCATAGTGTACATCAAACTAAGTTACTCTACGCAAAAATTATTGCTGGGATACGATTTTTTGGGGTGAAAAATCATGTTTTACGGTAGGACTCATAACGTTGTGCTGATGGATGGATTGAATAGTATGGGGGTCGTGGAAGTGTTTAAGGTAATAAATCTTACATTCAAAGCATGTATTAAAAAAAAAACTTGTTAAATAGTTGGAACTTTGACCCAATATCTCGGTAACAGAAGATCCCCTGTGGTACAGAACAAAAAAAATTGCAATGACGGGAAGAACAAGTGCCTTTCGGCTTCGTTAAAGGTCTTGTTACATCCTTTATAGTAGGTACAGGTTTAATCAATTATGCGTTTAGTCCCATATCATTTTAAATGAAACTCGTTTGTTCCTAAGCTTCGAAAAGGCTATGAATTTTTATTCAAATATATGTATCTATCACATTTGCCTTTCAAACTAGGCCAGGCTATGCTTCGGCAATTTCTGTACTTATTAATTAAAAATAACTAGGTAGGTACTTCAAAGCCTGTTAATATTATAATTTTGAAAATAAAAGTGGGTATATTTACATATTTTTAAAAAATTTAAATATCGCGTTCAGGATTCTTAATTAAGTTGTGAAAAGCAGTGGTATCTGTGAGTTGATTTAATTTATGCATCAATTATTGTTAGGACCTTGTTTTCTCTCATTTATTTCAGTTATGTACAGTAAACACAATCACTGTTGATCCGATGATAAACATTACAAGCCTAACATTACAGCATTACAAGCCTGCGACCTTCGTCCGCGTGAAATTATGATAAAAATACTATTACCCGATTACCAATTTCCCGATTTTGCCGATTTACGTGATTATTTTATCATTTGGTAGACGAAAACCGCGCGGTGGTCCCACACACATTCAATAAACTTTATTCTATGAGTTAGCTCCCTTGAATAGGTATTTTTTCTTCTTGGCCTATGTTGATGACATGATGGTCCCTTAAGAACTTCTAGTTACAGCATGTAGTTACAATGTGTGAATTAATTCAAGATGAGTTTTTTTTTTGAAAGTAGGTTTATTCTTCTATAACTTTTTTAGTTGCCACTTGCGTGGTTGGATAATACGATAGTACAAATATAATAACCTCCTTGAAGTCCATAATATCATTGAGATACGAGTACTTACCTATCAAAATCTTACACTACATTTTCACGAGCTTAGGCTACTTCTTAGAAAATAGCAATCAGTGTAATTAGTAAATTCGTATTTATTATTGTTGGAGCGCCTACGCAACTCGTCTTAGCTTTAAGTGTTTCGTCTTATTTAAACTGTTATGTTTTCGCTAGGTTTGTACGCACATCATTCATGTGTCATCTTCTCACTCCGATTAAAAACTCATACAAGTTTACATGTGCCTGCTGCCTTTTATTTTGAATCACGCTAATTTCCGCACATATTGGTCCATTACGAGCTGGATTGATTAAATAGCAAGGATCTGCTATTATTATATGAAGATCAAGAAGTTAATAGTGAAATTAACGAATATTAATTTATTAGTGCAACGAGGTCACTGATCGGCAGTGTGGTATGTGAATCAAGTACATAAAATAAAGCGGTGTTAAGTATAATGTATTGATAATATCGTCACCCAACACTCAATCAGGTAGTATAATAACGCCAATTAAGGATATAAAAGGTTAGTCTTATTAATTACCTATTGTATTTGCGTAATTAGTTGTTCCGTTAATTACCCTACCATTTGCATTGTGATAGTTTTATTGTCATTATTGTGTATTCGAAGCAGTTAAATTAGAAATCATACTTAGTTATGTGTAGTAATATAGATTTATTACATTATATTGTTTTAATTTAATTGTCTTTGCCAAAGTAATTACTAATCACGTTAAGTATTTTTGCATAGGTAGGTACTTAGGAGCAATATAAATTTAGAGTGTTAGATATTGTTAATTAATGTTTACTGTTAATGTGATCACCGTATTATTTTAGTTATTTGTATCTCTGTTGTACTTTATACAAGTCATTGTTAGTTTATTGAGTTTTGTTTATGAATAGAAACTATTTGCATTATCTAGGTAGGTATTCACTAATTGTTCATATAGGGGTCACCTGTAGGTTGAATCAGAAGACATAGGTACATAATTACATATTTATAATATTGTTTACTTAAACTCTATTGTATAAATTCCAGATTTGCACTCGAATCCCAGAATGACCGAGGAAAGGGAGTTAATAAAGAAGCGAGGTAGCTTCAAAGGCCGATTAACTGCTTTTGCCAATTATTTGGACGCGCTGGAGGATAAAACGTTATCTAGTTCCATTTTAACAGAACTACAGCTGCGTATAGGCAAGATGGAGTTGTTATACCAACAATATGATGAGGTACAGTTACGTATGGAGTGTATTGCTGATGATATCAAGGCACAGTTTTCTGAGCGTTCAGATTTTGAGTCTCTGTATTTTAAATCAATGTCTAAGGCTCAGGAATTTGGTAATAATTATAATAAAGATAATGAATCTGTTTCTCGAAATAAAAGTGATTTTGGTAGTAGTTATAAGCCCGTTAAGTTGCCCACAATCCAATTGCCAAAGTTTAGTGGATCTTACAATAACTGGTTGGAGTTTCATGACACCTTTACGAGTCTCATTCATTCCAATGATGCTATCGACGAAATCAACAAATTCCACTACCTTCGAACGTCTTTGGAAGGATCTGCTGCCGTAGTGATCCAGTCGTTCGAGTTTTCGGCTACTAATTACTCTGTGGCATGGAAAGTATTATGCGAGCGGTATGATAATAAAAGATTATTAATTCACAATCATGTTTCGGCTATTTTTAACATGGAAACAATTACAAAAGAATCCTCTGTAACTTTAAAGAATTTAATTGACCAGATACTTAAGCACTTACGAGCATTAGACACCTTAGGTGAGCCTGTTAAGTCTTGGGATACCCTTTTAATTTACATTGTTACTCGCAAGTTGGATAGCAGAACGTTCCGTGAGTGGGAGGAGTACAAAGGTCGTGTTGATAAAGATAGTAAGATTACCCTCGATGCATTCCTTAGATTCATGCGTGAGCGCGCTGAGTTAATTGAAACTTTGGAATTGTCGCGTAATAACCAACCTCAATCTGTTAATAAATCAGGGGCTAAGCTGAAGTCTATGGTTACCGTTCAAAGTGGTGGTAAGTCTGGTTCAGAGTCAGGTACAAAGGTCTGTCCCAAATGCAAAGGTGACCACAACTTGAGTGAGTGTGCACAGTTTCTCGCATTGAGTAACGAAGCACGTATTAAATTGCTGCCAAACTTTAAAGTGTGTTATAACTGCTTTCGTTCGGGTCATTTCGCGAATCATTGTAAAAGGCCAGGTTGCAAGCTGTGTAAACGCCGACATAATACTCTTGTCCATGTCGCTGATTTTAAACCTATTGCAAATAGTCATAATAATACGGATAACTCGTGTGATAACAGCTTATCGCCACAATCGTCATCGACGGCTTCTGTGACTGAGACGAATAATGTCGCGTTGTCGGCCAACGTCACATCTTCGCACAGTAGTATGAGTCATGATGTGTTATTATCAACCGCATTAATTAAATTACGTGATCGTAATGGTCGAGAACATATTGTTCGTGCAGTTCTTGACAGCGGTAGTACATCATGCTTTGTGACGGAAAGACTATGTCGCCAGTTAAATTTAGAGACAAGGCAGATAGACAGGTCGATTTTCGGTATTAATAACGTGACCTCTCACGTAGGTAAAACGTGTCGCATTAACATGACGTCATTAGACAATAGTTTCAGTAGTGAACTTTATTGTTTCGTTTTACCATCAATAACTAGTGATGTACCATGTCGTGAAGTAGATCTGTCTATTCTGAACATTCCGTCAAATATTTGTTTAGCAGACCCTACTTTTTGCAAGCCCGCTCATGTAGATATTCTGATTGGTGCTGATATCTTCTGGGACTTGCTTGGGTCACAAAGAATCAAGTTAGGTACTGGTAAGCCAATTTTATGTGAAACCAGGTTAGGCTGGATTGTCTCCGGTCCTATTAGTCGTAATTACATTGCATTGCTTTCTAGTAACATTAGGTGTAACTTTACTAAAATCGATTCTTCACCTGATAACGATTTTGATAAAATTCGAAGTGATTTAACTCGCTTCTGGCAGTTAGAAGAAGTAAATAAGAAGTCTTCTCATTATTCACCAGAAGAGAAGTTATGTGAAAAGCATTTTAACAATAATACGACCAGATTACCTGATGGTCGTTTTTGCGTTCGTATTCCTCTCAAACAAGATCCTTCTATTTTGGGAGATTCCATTAATAAAGCTACTCATTGTTTACAGTCGTTAGAACGTAGGTTAAAAACGAAATCCGATTTGAGTAAAATGTACCACGAATTCATGTCTGAGTATGAGTTACTAGGTCATATGACTGCATGCAAACAATCCGATTTAAGCCCTTCTGGCTATTTTATTCCGCATCACGGCGTATTACGTGAAAGTAGTACCACTACGAAACTCCGAGTGGTATTCAACGCAAGTTGTCCTTCTTCAACTGGCGTTTCATTTAACGATTTACAGATGGTTGGACCTACCGTTCAGGACGATCTGTTGTCGATTCTTCTCCGTTTCAGACAGCACAAGTATGTCGTGTCAGCAGACGTCGAGAAGATGTATAGACAAATAGTCGTCCATCCGTCTGACAGATATCTGCAGCAGATATTGTGGCGAGGTAAGGCATCTGAGCCCGTTAAATTTTATAAATTAAACACCGTCACCTATGGTACGGCTAGTGCACCATTTTTAGCTTTTCGGTGCCTTCATCAATTAGGGCTCGATTGTAAGAATCAGAAGGTTGCTGAGGTTATAAAGCACGATTTCTATGCTGATGACCTATTATCTGGCGGTGATGATTTAGATGAGGTTAGATTTATTCGCCTGGAAGTCACAAATGTACTTGCATCGGCTGGCATGCCATTGCGTAAGTGGAAGTCCAACGAGCCTCAATTATTGTCTGAAGTTGCCCAATCTTCGCTCGACTTAAATATAGGTTCTAGTGAGCCTGACAAGTTGCTCGGGCTAGGTTGGTATGCAAGTTCAGATGAACTGGTATTTTCCATAGGCTCAACTATATTAGCCTGTAATAGTAACACTAAACGTGATTTACTTTCTGTGATTGCAAAGATCTTCGATCCTTTGGGGCTGTTGTCACCGTTTGTAATCACTATGAAAATGTTACTACAGAGAATGTGGTTGGATAAATTATCATGGGATGATCCATTGACCCCTGAAATTAAATTACAATGGCAGACCATCATTAAAACTCTGCCTCTTTTAAATGAAGTTCGTATTCCTCGAATTGTTGTGTGTCATTCATGCAAGGAGTTGGAACTACATATATTTACTGATGCGTCTGAGCGCGCGTATGGTGCGTGCGTTTATGTTCGCAGTATTAATGATGCAGGTGAGTGCATCGTTCGGTTACTTACGGCCAAAGGTCGAGTGGCGCCAATCAAACCCACTACAATTCCAAGGTTGGAGTTGTGTGGCGCTGTAGTGGGAACTCGTCTGTGTGAGAAGGTTTTAAACTCACTTCGTCTTAAGTTCTCGCGCGTCTTTTGTTGGACTGACTCGACCATCGTATTGGGATGGCTACAGATATTGCCTTCGAAATTTCAGCCATTTGTACGCAATCGCGTCGCTGAAATTTTAGATCAGGCAGGTCGTTGCACCTGGAGGCATGTCCCAACCAATGAAAACCCAGCAGACCTACTATCTCGTGGTGTGGATAGTAGTCATCTGCAGGGTTTAGATTTGTGGTGGTCTGGTCCTGACTTCCTCCAACAAGACCCAAGTACTTGGCCTTCGCAATTTAAATGTTCAGAATTAGGGCTACTCCCCGAGACTCGAACTGATGTCACTTTAAATGCTGTCCTTGACACTGAGCCTAAGGCATTTATTATAGATTATAATCGTTTTTCTAATTACTTACGACTTTTACGTTCCATGGCATACGTGTTGCGATTCATTAAGGCGTGTAAACGCCAATCGCCAAACAGTAAATTTTTATCTGATCACGAGTTAAAGAAAGCATTAAACGTTTTAATCTATCAGTGTCAACAAGAATCATTTCCCGAACATAAATTACTTTTAAATAAACACAGTTTGCCAAAAAAGAGCGTCCTATTAAAATTTAATGTGTATTTAGATGACGACAAGCTAATGCGTGTCGGAGGACGTCTCGACAATTCAGATTTTACACATAATAAACGGCACCCTATAATTTTACAGTCCACTCATACTTTTACTAAATTATTATTTGATTTTGAGCACAAAAGGTTAATGCACGCAGGCCCACAACTATTGTTAGCATCTATTAGAGAATCCTATTGGCCTATAGGAGGACGTAATTTGGCTAAAGCCTGTTATCATAGATGCGTTCGGTGCCAGCGTATGCAGGGTAAGGTTGTTACTCCATTGATGGGTAACCTACCCCGGCAACGCCTTCTTCCAGGTGGGTATCCGTTCGAAAGTACCGGTGTTGATTATGCGGGCCCTATTATGAGCGCCAGTCGTCAAGGTCGTGGATGTAGACTCGTCAAGGTGTACATAGCAATTTTTATCTGTTTTACCACAAAGGCTGTGCATTTGGAGCTTGTGAGTGACTTGACGAGTCATAATTACTTATTAGCCTTGTACCGGTTCATTTCACGAAGGGGTAAGCCAGTTCATATATACTCCGATAACGGTACCTCATTTGTAGGTGCGTGTAACGAGCTATCTAAATTTTTGAAATTGAATTCTGATGCTTTGAGTGAAAGCATAGCTAATGATGGAATCAAATTCCATTTCATTCCCGCGTATACTCCACATTTTGGCGGTCTCTGGGAAGCGGGTGTCAAATCGGCAAAGTATCATTTACAGCGAGTGTTGGGACAATGTAATTTAACTTTTGAGGAACTTAACACTACCTTAGCCCAAATAGAGGCAATATTAAATTCACGCCCACTAACGCCGCTATCTTCAGACCCCGCTGATTGCACTCCATTGACACCAGGTCATTTTCTCGTCGGCCGGCCACTCACTTCATTGCCACAGAAGAATTATGAAGACCAAACTGCAACCCATCTTAGTCGTTACCAACGTATTGAGCAACTCCGCCAACATTTCTGGACTAGATGGACTAAAGAGTATGTTGCAGAGTTGCAGCAACGGACAAAGTGGCGTTCTTGCAAGAATGGCTTAAAGCTGGATTCCTTGGTAGTCGTCAAAGAGGAGCATCTTCCACCTCTGAAGTGGAGACTGGGAAGAGTCATCGCGGTACATCCAGGTACTGATGGAATTGCCCGTGTAGCAGATATCAAGACCTCTACTGGAGTCATCCGAAGGGCCTTCAACAGGATATGCCCATTACCTGTGTCTTCAGAATCTATGTCTGGTTGAAAGCACGACTTTCAACGCCCGGGGGCATGTTGGAGCGCCTACGCAACTCGTCTTAGCTTTAAGTGTTTCGTCTTATTTAAACTGTTATGTTTTCGCTAGGTTTGTACGCACATCATTCATGTGTCATCTTCTCACTCCGATTAAAAACTCATACAAGTTTACATGTGCCTGCTGCCTTTTATTTTGAATCACGCTAATTTCCGCACAATTATACTTCACATACCTATTTATATTTGTTTATTCGTTGTACTTAAAAAAAAATCTTATTCGTATCTGACCGTGCATCACTTTGGGCCATAACAGAATGCGCTGTGACTGTTTTTCTGTTAGGCCCCGTTCACACGGCGTTAATGTGTACGATATCTTGTGTATGAATATTGGGCTATTGACGTGTGGTCCCAACTTGTAAACTGTATAATGTCGTGCCGGACAGCGCCTTTTGAACGCCCGCTTACAGCACCATGCTGAGATAGGGTCCTTTTGGCCTCGTACAGGACTAATTTAATTGTTTTTTTTATGTTTACTTTTTATATAATTTGGTTGTACCTACTGTAATGTTGTTGTTGTTGTGTTTTGTCCTTTGCGGGCTAATAGATACTTGCAATGCAAAATATTTAGTTTATTGAGTGTAGGTTGGGTGCATGGCATGCTTATTATGCTTTTCCTAAATGTGCATATTTTTGCTCTGCAACCAGGCCAGCCCTCGTAGCATGACCACCGTAGAAGTTCGACAAAATGACAGATTTCTTTCGTTGATTTGTCATTTTGTCGATTCTTCCGTCGACAAAACCCATTTCCACGGTGGTCATACTACGGGGGCTGGATCTTTTTCGCGGAATTAATACTGAATATTTTGCATATCATTTAATTTAGTAAACTTACTGTTCTTCAAATTTTGTCGAGGTCTGAAACTGCTGTTTTTTTCGCTGTATAAGTCTGATCACAAGATAGAAGTAGTACATAATAATGAGTACAATAATTCTACTCATACTCGTAAGTAAAAGACTTTCAGTTATTTCATTTGCACCTAGTCAATTAGTAGATGATGTTGATTATCAATCACATCATGTTGACACGCGACGCATATAAACCATTGTTATTGCTACTTAAACATATTATTATGTTTATTATGTCATGTAGGGATTATGGTTTTAATTGCAATGACTCTGTATTTCTTAATATGTCAGATTATATTAGATGAAGGATAAGCTTAAATGTGACTTAAACAGGCCTAGTCAATAAAACGCCATTTTAGCACCTTGACTGTCTTGAAATAAATAAGAAATGGGATGTTTTAATCAAATATATTTCAATTACTAGCTTATACCCGCGGCTTCGCCCGCGTGGAGGTCGATAATTGTCCCACGGGATCATACTACCGGGATTAAAAGTATCCTATGTGTTAATCCAGGTTATAAACTATCTGTGTGCTAAATTTCGTCCAAATCCGTTCTGTAGTTTTTGCCTGAAAGAGTAACAAAAATCCATCCATCCTCACAAACTTGGGCATTAATTTATCTCTATCGTATACTAAAAATCTCGTGTCATCCGTTCTGTAGTTTTTGCCTGAAAGAGTAACAAAAATCCATCCATCCACACAAACTTGGGCATTAATTTATCTCTATCGTATAATAAAAATCTCGTGTCATCCGTTCTGTAGTTTTTGCCTGAAAGAGTAACAAAAATCCATCCATCCTCACAAACTTGGGCATTAATTTATCTCTATCGTATACTAAAAATCTCGTGTCATCCGTTCTGTAGTTTTTGCCTGAAAGAGCAACAAAAATCCATCCATCCACACAAACTTGGGCATTAATTTATCTCTATCGTATAATAAAAATCTCGTGTCATCCGTTCTGTAGTTTTTGCCTGAAAGAGTAACAAAAATCCATCCATCCTCACAAACTTGGGCATTAATTTATCTCTATCGTATACTAAAAATCTCGTGTCATCCGTTCTGTAGTTTTTGCCTGAAAGAGCAACAAAAATCCATCCATCCACACAAACTTGGGCATTAATTTATCTCTATCGTATAATAAAAATCTCGTGTCATCCGTTCTGTAGTTTTTGCCTGAAAGAGTAACAAAAATCCATCCATCCTCACAAACTTGGGCATTAATTTATCTCTATCGTATAATAAAAATCTCGTGTCATCCGTACTGTAGTTTTTGCCTGAAAGAGTAACAAAAATCCATCCATCCTCACAAACTTGGGCATTAATTTATCTATATCGTATAATAAAAATCTCGTGTCATCCGTTCTGTAGTTTTTGCCTGAAAGAGTAACAAAAATCCATCCATCCTCACAAACTTGGGCATTAATTTATCTATATCGTATAATAAAAATCTCGTGTCATCCGTTCTGTAGTTTTTGCCTGAAAGAGTAACAAAAATCCATCCATCCTCACAAACTTGGGCATTAATTTATCTCTATCGTATGATAAAAATCTCGTGTCATCCGTTCTGTAGTTTTTGCCTGAAAGAGTAACAAAAATCCATCCATCCTCACAAACTTGGGCATTAATTTATCTCTATCGTATAATAAAAATCTCTTGTCATCCGTTCTGTAGTTTTTGCCTGAAAGAGTAACAAAAATCCATCCATCCTCACAAACTTGGGCATTAATTTATCTCTATCGTATAATAAAAATCTCGTGTCATCCTTTCTGTAGTTTTTACCTGAAAGAGTAACAAAAATCCATCCATCCTCACAAACTTGGGCATTAATATATCTACATATATCGTAGGTACAATAAAAATCTCGTGTCACGGTGTTAGTGGTCGCTCTGCTTGTATATTTGGTAGGATGAGAACAGGTCGTAAAGTGTTTCACACCGCTAGGTGTTTAGGGTGTCCATATCCAGAAAAAAATATATGGCAGAACAACGTTACGACGGACGCGCCGGGGCGCGTGACAAACGTTTGGGGAGGGGGTTTCAATTTCAATAACTGTGCATTTGCTGCTGAGCAAGAAATTAACCAGTTCATTATGTGTCTAACATATATTTATTTTAATTGTTTCAATACATAAGTAGTACTATTATTCATGCAAGAAGTGCAGGAACGCTTCCTTTGATCGGCAACTGTAACAAACATATGCTTTAGTCTTGAAACGCGAGCTGTTCAGAATTTCTACGGGAGAAAATTCATTCACAAGATCCTGGCGTTTTCCATGTTTCCCATAACTAGCAATATGATATTAGTAGGTATTAAAATGATTTAACCTTAGAAAACGATCTGACTTAGCTATCCAGACAAAAAGGTCGAAATTTAGGGTAAACTCACCTTATTTGCCTAAAGGTATCGATCCAATAGCATCACCTGCGGCATTACCGTCACCGGAACCTGAAAAAAACATTGACGCAACAGTTCAGCCCTAATAAAAAATGGAAACAAATACTATTATTATAACATAATTTTTAGACAGCCCATACAATCCCACACGAAAAAAAAAACATTAATTTTCCTAACAGTATTTTGTTGCTCATTTATGTAATAATTTTGTTATTTTTTTTTAATATCTTTATTCAGAAAGTTGTCAAACCGAACAACTTGTTCCATGGGTGCAACATCTTAATTACGAAAAAGAAACTGCTGTCCCATACATTTGGGGCAGCTGAATATATTTTCGCGATTAAGATGTTGGCCCTAATGAGAATGTTGTTCAGTTTGATGGACTTTACCAAATCTTTAATTATTATTATTATATCTTTGCCACACCTTTCTAAAACATAATGTATACATACAAGGTATAAACCGACCCTTCAGGAAGCCGTCAAACAAGCATTCTGTACTTCAAACTAAACTAAGTAACTGTACGTAAAAATTATCGCTGGAAAACGACTTTTTTTCCGGATGAAAAGTCACGTTTTTCGGTATAACTCAATGTAACGCACTAAATCATTGTGCTGATGGATGCATTGAATAGTACGGGGGTCGTGGAGGTATTTAAAGTAAAGTTATATTAAAATCTTGTATTTAAAAAAAGATGGAACTTTGACCCCTAATATCTGCGTAACTAGACGGTAGATAGAACACAAAAAATATCGCAATTACGGGGAGCACAAGTGTCTTACGGCTTCGTTGAGAGTATTTTTACACCATAGCAATAGAAAATAAAAGAAAAATAGACCATTAGCACATACCTCCTCCCCCGCCGCTGATACCAGTAGGACTCGCCTCGCCCGAACCTGAAAACATTAAAATATTTATAAAAGTTTCAATATAGCATCATGCATCGCTGCCGTGTACAAGGCGGCCAAGGATGTCTTGCTGCGGCAGCCATTAGTACGCGATGACGGCACGGCATCAGCCGAATGCGCGCCGAAGCTGCGCGCAACCAGAATGTATGTGGAAGCCTTCGGTCTCCGCGCACTTGCCGTAGCATACAAATATTTTGTGATCCGAAACTGTTGATTGTTGACAAAATGAGGTTGTCACCTAGTTGGTGTAGCCGTCGACTGGCAGCTCAATAACTCGGTTACAGTAGCCTGGCTGCTGTAGCCATGCTGCCTAGTAAGCGGGTGCTCTTAGTCTTCGGCCGATTTATAATCTGCCTTTAATGTTCCAACTCCTTCGACACAGGGTTTTTCTCTGTGAGAGGCAGTGGACTGTAATCCACCACGCGGGTCACGGTTTGATATATGTCACATGTCTTTAACATGCCCCAGTTATCTTATATTTTCCTTCACTGTTTTAAGAGCAGTGGAGATTAAATGAATTAAACAAAATTAACACCCGTGCCTTCGAGCTACAACTCGTAGTAGAGGCCGTGGGTGTGAACGCGACCTTAGATTGTTGGGTTGTTTTACTAAAAGACAACTGACACTACGTCATCATCATCTCCCGCAGCCCGACTTCATCCAGTGCTGGGTATAGGCCTCTCTTTGATTATGCCAAGCTCCATGTTATTTATTTATTTAACACTTCAAGCACATAGTACAGAGGCGGACTTAATGCCATAGGCATTTGCTACTAGTCAACCTTTGGGTGATGCAGAGACAAACATTAGTAGGTGTACCGTATATGAACTACAATACTACATGTTCCGCGATAGCAATACTATTAACCTAATATTAATTTTAAAAAAACTTACCTCCTCCTTCGGCATTGCCGCCTCCATCGACATTACCGCTGACGCTCTGTTGCATGGTCTGAAACGTTATATGGCTGGATATTTAAGTTTTAAACAATCAATTTCCTTTCAGCTTTAAATGGACAGTCAGGTAAAATTAAACTTTAAGCAGATAGATACAATGTACCAATATCCCATGGCATAACCGTTTCATACAACTGTCTCTATGGCCAATATTACGTCTTCCAACGCCATGAAAACTTAAGTAAATTGATAAGTACAAATATTTTAATAAAGTTTATAAATGAAAGAAAAAGAAGAATCAATAATAAGTGATATACTCACGCTTCCAAACATCGCCACGATCAAGAAGAATACAAAGAATTGTTTGAACATCTTGCTGAAGAAACTTGAAGAAGTAGAAGTAGTTGAGAGTAATATTTTCAATTGAGTACTGTACCTTACAAACAAAATAGTAGATATTTATACTCCTATGAGTACATTAAATTGGTAAAGATAAGTAATACCCAAAATAGCAGAAAAAAAAATACAATAATTATCTGCTTTGTTTATAGGGTTCCATAGCTGAGCTATTAAAACGCTGTTATTGTTTTTCTTACCGTCTTATGAAACAGTACCTATTCCATTTGTACGTTTTGTTTTAAAAAATAAATAGCAGCATGATAAGAACAAAATCATTTACTAAAAATGATTTTGTTCTAATCACGCTGCTATTTATTTTTTACTAAAGAAATAATAAGGTATCTGCAGTCGGTTTGTGGAAATATACGCGCCCATGTTATACTCGTATATCATGGGCTTATCTAGAGTAATGTGCGTGCACTGTACATACTTTTGAACGCCATTGTCACATATACGTGACAAGCAAGCCTTCTACGCCAAACGACTCAAATATGTGACAAAATGGTTGGTAAAATTATGGCTGGGCGTGGAGGGCACGCGCGGGCGTTTATATGCTCTGGCATTCAAAAGGTTAAAGGTGTGACACAGGGGGCCTAAAATGACCGCTTTAGCAGAATCATAATTGGATATAATATTAATATAATGATTATCCTAATAAGATTTTGCTAAAGCGGCCATCTTGGGCCCCTAGGTGGCCTACCATGACTTCTTAAAGCAGGAGTAATTTCAGTGTGGGAAAGAGATGGCGCTAGACGACATGTTTAGCTCTGTCTCTTTCCCACTGGAATTATTCCTGCTTTAAGAAGTCATAGTAAACACGCAGATCATAAAACTGATCAACTTTCTCCATGGGACCAAAGTCGATGTCGCAGAAATATAATCAGCTGTTCCATACCAAACTCCAATACTAACTCGACCCAAATGTGGAGGATATTCGTGACCACTGGAATTTATTTGCAATTTATTAAAAAAAAAGTTAAGTTAAAAGACTAAGCCCAGTCAGCCCATCCTGTCCGTGCCCGACTCGCACTTGACATATCTTTAACTCCTAGTTAATATGCATGCGTATCTATGTAAATATTACTTGTTATAGAAATGTAAATTAAGCCTATTTCTAGCCTCGTATCAATTTCTTTCTACATTTATTTTATTATCTTTGTATTCGGGCTTTGAAAGATCCATAAAATAATTTCATTTAAATGTGTTTTTTCTATCACATTTGCCTTTTATACAACATAACGTCAAGTCTGTACTCCCTGCAAACTAGAACGGGCCGGGGCTGCTTTCAAGTGCCTCTTGCCTGAGCGGTCCAAACGTCTCCTGCCCGAGGCTCTACGCTGGGGTCGTGCGGTCCATGACCCATTACACTACTTGAACGCGCCACAAAGGGTGGTAGCCGTAAGGCTAGTCCGGGGGTACCGCACGATTTCCGGCGAGGCGGCGAGCCTCCTTGCCGGATTGCCGCCATGGCATCTGGAGGCGATAGTCCTCGCGCGCCTGCACGAGTGGCGTGCGGAAGCACTACGCCGGGGAGTAACTCCGCTGCCGCGGCAAATCCAAAATTGAGGAGTGGCTAGAGAGGCGTCACGGCGCCCTCACATGGTTGTTTCGGGAGGTTCCTGAACCTAATAGAGCGGGAGGAAACGCCAGGGTGTCACCACTGAGAGGATCGACCGGAGGACACGGTGGAGCACACTGTGGAGGCTTGCTCCACTTGGGCCGAGCACCGCCGTGTCCTCGTAGATTCTTATTCGTATCTGACTGTGCATCACTTTGGGCCATATCAGAATACCAGCGCTGTGACTTTTTTCTGTTAGGCCCGTTCACACGGCGTTGATCTGTATGATATTTTGCACCATAATTTTAAGATCACATGGCAGTTCCATACTGCATTTGTTTTTAACTGTATGAATATTGGACAATTGACGTGTGATCCCAATTTTAAATTGTATAACGTCGAGCTGAACAGCGCTATGAGAACGCCCGCTTACAGTACCATGCTGAGATAGGGGATTTTGGCCTCGTACAGGACTAATTTCATTGTTTTTTTCATGTTTACTTTTTATATAATTTTGTTTGTACCTACTGTAATGTTAATGTAACCATTTTTATCAAATCAAATCAAATCAAAGCATTTATTTCAAGTAGGCCAGTTACAGGCACTTTTGAATTGTCGAAACAAAGATAACAATTAAATGTAGCTACAGTCCCAGTCACAAGGCATAAAAACTGTGAAAGTACTGTAGTTGCCCATTCCCTATCGTAGATCTCTATGGAGAAGAACGGGCAAGAAACTCCATGGACACTCTTTTAAATCAGCATATTGTTACAAAATCTTGGTTACATCATTCATGTTGAGATGGTACACTATGTGAGAACGATGTAGCAAGATGTGCACATTACAAGTGTCCACAGTAAAAACAAAAAAGACAATTAAAAAAATAAAAATAATTAATTCAAATAAGCCGTGGCAACTAAGAGATGACCAGTCACACTGACAGCGCCCGTTCACGAACATGACGCATAGATCAGCACCATTCAACTCAACCATTTTGAAGGGAACTAAATGATCCGACACACGCGCCACCATCAGCGAGACATTTGAGTGAGCATGACATACTCTCAACCGCCAGGGCACATTCAGGTCAAGAAAGGACGTAGGTTTCCAGTGAACGATAGCTTTTTAACACATAGTTCTCACACAATATGGGCTTTATATAATACTAAAGAGATTGATTCTATACAATGCAAAGATAGTTGTAGAATCCTCAGCAGCTCCAACAATACTATTTAGTGTTATCAATTTGTGCGTCCCTGTCCTTGTGGAGCAGGACCGGCATTGAGCCAAGCATTTTTATCAACGATATAATCGTTCAACTTGTAATATGCTTGCTTGCAAAGTGTGCGTTTAATGCATGTTTTAAATTTCGTCTCGTTGAGTTCAAGAATACTTTGTGGAATTTTATTATAGCATCTCAAACAGTACCCCATGAAAGATGAGTCTACTTTAGCGAGTCTGAAGCCTGGCTGAACTAATTGGTTCCTATTTCTAGTACTGTAACTGTGTCTGTCCCCTCTTTTACTAAAAAGATGCAGATTTTTTCTTACGTACATTATGTTTTCATAGATGTATTGACAATGTACCGTCATGATGTTAATGTCCTTAAACAGTTCCCTTAGAGAGTCGCACCTACGAAGATTATATATGGCTCTGATAGCTCTTTTTTGCAGAATAAATATAGACTGAATGTCTGCAGCCCGTCCCCATAACAAAATGCCATAAGACATTATACTATGAAAATAACTAAAATAGACCAGTCTAGCGGTATCTACATCAGTAAATTGACGGATTTTTCTAATGGCATATGCTGCTGAACTTAGCCGCCCCGCAAGAGATGTTAAATGAGAACTCCATTGTAGCCTTGAATCAAGCGTAATCCCCAGGAAAACCGTTTTATCTACATATTCTAGTTTCTCTTTATTCAATATTATATCACAATCACTACTTTTAACATTCGGTAAAGCAAATCTTATGCATTTAGTCTTTTTTTCGTTTAATACTAAATTGTTTGCTGTGAACCAATTATGGACCTGAATTAGCGCATTATTCACGTCATCTAGATTTTGGACCCGTCTATTTATCTTAAAAATTAGGGAAGTGTCATCAGCAAATAACACCATATTTTGAGGCTGGTTTTTCAATAAATAGGGTAGATCATTTATATATACTAGAAAGAGAAAAGGACCCAATATTGAGCCTTGTGGAACCCCTATTTTTACTTTTAAACCCTGTGAATTGACACCATTTATTTGAACATGTTGTTGTCTATCACTCAAATAAGATTTTACCAAACTAAGTGCAAGTTTACCTAGTCCGTAGTGCTCAAGTTTCAAGAGTAATGTCTCGTGATTTACGCAATCAAATGCTTTGGAGGGATCACAAAAAATTCCTATGGCGTCTTGGGACTCTTCCCACGCAGTAAATATGTGCTTTAATAAGGTTACACCAGCGTCAGTCGTACAACGTCCCCTGGTGAAACCATACTGCTGATCGTGTAAGATTTTGTTGGTGTTAAAATGATTGAGCATTTGATTCAGCATCACTTTTTCAAAAACTTTGCTAAAAACTGGCAACACGGATACAGGCCTATAATTATTAGTATCTTTACTGTCCCCGGATTTGAAAAGAGGTATGACTTTACTGTATTTCATTAAATCTGGGAAAGCTCCTTGGTCTACACACAAATTAAAAATTAACGCCAAGTATGGTGCTATAGTCTCAACTATGGATGTACAAACTTTGATAGACATTCCCCAAAGATCTTCGGTCAGTTTGATTTTTATTTGCCGGAAAGCTTTAATAACTATCATAGGGTTTATGTGTTTAAATTTAAATTCAGCCGGGCATCCAGACACGTTTGCCTTTAATAAACCAATTGAGACTTCAGCTGAGGAATTTAGAGCCTCCGTAGTTTTTAACGGTATATCGGTAAAGAAATTTACAAATTCTTGAGCTACTTCCTGATTAGAGGTTTTAGGACCACATGCTGTATCTAATGTATAGCTAGTGTTACGTATTTTCTTCCTGTTGGTCTCATCATTTATGACTTTCCAAACTGTCTTTATTTTATTTTCAGCAGTTTTGATCTTGTTGCTAATGTGCAGGGCTTTAGCAACCTTGCATATATTTCTAAAGATTTTTGAATACTTAGCAACATACGTGTTGAAAGTTTCAGTGTTTATATAAGCCTTAAGGACATAAAGCTCAAACAGTCTTTCCCTACTTTTCCTGATACCTCTAGTTGCCCAATCACTAAATATAAATTTAGGGCAAATACTTTTTGTCTTCTTTTCAAATGTTTTGTTGAATTCAGTTCGAACTATTGAAAAGAAATTATCATACAATTGATTTATATTATTTTCGTCTATATGATGACTCATGACACTTAATTTGTTCTGTAGGGAAGTATTATACCTATTTAATTTGCTAGTAGTTATAGGTCTAAATTTAATCTCAACTTTTTGCAATGGTGTGTTACACCTGAAAGTTACAGTTTGTCCGCTGTGGTCAGACGGGAGACAATTTAATATGGCTTTATCTAAGTAATCACAATCGCAGAAAACATTATCTATACAAGTAGCAGAAGATGGAGTGACTCTAGTAGGTTCTATAAAAATATTGGTCAAGGCAAATGATTTAAAAAGATTTAATAACTGATTGCTATTTAAATTTTCTTCTAAAATATTGATATTGAAATCACCACAAACAATTGCAGATTTATTACTGGCTGAAAGTTTTGCCAGGACATCTTCCATTATTGATTCAAATAAGGAAAAGTTTTGATAATTTGGGGGTCTGTACACACACACAATTACATGCCTATCCAGCTCAACACAGGACAGTTCGACGCAATGTTCAACCGAGAGACCTACTATGTCATTACGTTGCTTATATTTAACACAATTTTTTATTAATATTAGGGAACCTCCACGCAGCATAGATTTACGGTTAAAGCAGCTACCCACCGTGTAGTTATCATAATTAATAAGCATTTGGAAATCCTTTAGCCAATGTTCAGTAAAACAAATAATATCAAACATACTTTTTTCTAAAAATAATTCAATTTCTAATAATTTGGAAGAAATGCCTTGGATATTTTGGTGAAATAATTTTAAGGTGTTCTGCTGAGGCCCTTTTTTACTAAATAATTGAGTGCAAGAAGGTACCTTGCTGTTGGTAGGATTAACAATATTGGTATTATTAATGGTACCTTCTGTTGTCTCACTTCCTAGTTTAAATTACTATTAATATCTGGAGTGAGGCCAGAGACTCCAGTGCCATCCCCAGACAACAAGACCCTATCACTACTACACCCTAATTGAGAATTTTCCACGGTGACACATGGATCCTCCTCAGTAAAACGTTTGTAAACATTTATAGCACTAATGCTATACTCATTTAAAGTCACCTGTACATTAGTATTATTACTAATAGTCGCAGTATTAATAATATATCTAAACTTCGACATACTACATATGTCTGAGTGAATATTAAAAGCTAATAGCCTAGCTATTTTGTGTCTACATCTAATAGGTAGAAACACGTTACCCCGGGTCGACTTAAGTTTATCAACTAAAGTGTTGATATCAAGATATATAAGTTTGTCACTATAGTGACCTACTAAGAAATGTACATGTTTATTTAACATGCGTATATAATTGTTTTTTCTAGTACCTAAATTTTCAAAATATGGAAAAGCACACAATATGATTTTATTACAATTCAACTTTAACAACTCTGAAACACATTCAGTGATGTCTTCCTTTTTAATCTTAGAACTATTACCAACACATATAGTAATGGTAGTATTACGATGACAAATACTTTTTGTTACTGATGCCATAACCTGTTTGTAAGTCAACCCTGGCGTACAATAATTTTGGGTACAATAACTCAGGTGTGTAGGGTTCCGTACACGGAACCCTTATAGGATCACTCGTGCATCTCTCTGTCTGTCCGTCCGTCTGTCACATCCAATTTGCTCCGAATCTACTGGACCAAATCAGGAGAAATTTGGTAGGATGGTGTAATCATATGACCCCAACACAGATGTGCAAAGGATTTTTTTTTTTTAAATAAGAATCGTTTTCTTGGGACAAATTAGGAAATTTTGCAAACGTTACTGTGTCGTATATCAAATGAAATACCTAGCTCGTTATGAGGATCTCTCTAAGTGTAATGTACATAACTACTGGTCTGTCTTTCATTGATTCGAAAATGGTTTAGAAAACACTAGTAGAATCCATAGCCTGGATTGTGAATTTTTTCCCAGTTGACGGCAATAAGAGCCTATTGCCGTCAACTGGGCACACATTCACACTCTCACTACTTCTGCCTATCAGTTCGGAGGACTACAGGCGTGTCTTTCTGACGACCCTACAAAGTCTTCAGGGTGGGAAATTATAAAATGTGTAGTTTTTTATCATCTACTAGGTACTCATACCGGTTGGTCAAAACCAAAATATTTTATTTCACATAGGCCTACATGGGCAATCCATGACATTAAAAGTTATGCAAAATATTTAGTTTATTGAGTGTAGGTTTGCGTGCATGGCATGCTTATTATGCTTTTCCTAAATGTGCATATTTTTGCCCTGCAACCAGGCCAGCCCTCGTAGCATGACCACCGTAGAAGTTCGACAAAATGACAGATTTCTTTTTTTGATCTGTCATTTTGTCGATTCTTCCGTCGACAAAACCCGTTTCCACGGTGGTCATACTACGGGGGCTGGATCTTTATCGCGGAATTAATATTGAATATTTTGCATAACATTTAATTTAGTAAACTTACTTATCTTTAAATTTTGTCGAGGTCTGAAACTGCTGTTTTTTTCGCGATTTTATTTCTGATCCAATGGTAAAAGTTGTACGTAATAATGAGTAGGTACAATAATTGTACTCATACTCGTAAGCAGGGTTCGAAAATATCCGATATTTATTATAAATATCAAAATATCGGATATTTATGAAAAAGTTCTGGTGAGAGATGGCGCCACTGCCACGCAAAACATCTGCTCTGTGTATTTAAACTGTTTATAAATTGAAAACCTCAGTTCAGTGAATAAAACAAAGTAAAAACTGTAAAAATTGGTGCATTAGAGGAGTAATAGTGTTATCAGGACGAAACTCTTCGTGTAAAATGTGTAAAAACTATTTTTACAAGTGACAACGAAATAAGATACCTAAACGTTGAAAACATAAAAACAATCAGTGCGGTGTAATTCATACATTTTTCTTCCGTTCGAGTGACTAAATACTTAAAACTATAACTTTGCAATAATAAGGAATTCCTAGTTCAAAATTTGCCAATCATCCTGTCCCAATTCTAGGAAAAGTGCCATCTAGTTAAATAGCGTGGTACCGCTACCGGCCGCTACGCAATCGCATTCAGAATCATCATCATTGACTAATTGATTGCCTGACATAATATAGAAGCATATCGATAGAGGGCGGTAGCTGTATGCAAACAAGTGAAAAACTCAACGAAGAGATGCTTAATTCGACACATCCAATTAAGAAACATTTGGCTTAACAGTGTAACACGTTGGGTCTGTTAATGTAAGCGGGCAGCTGTGAGTTCTACTCCAAGTTAACAATAATCAATTTTTGTATCTTCTTTATATTTCTTAATGAACTTTCTTGAGAATATTACGTTTCGTAGGAGACGTACAAGTTCAGATCCTAACACGCAAAATGAACAATCGTCCCGTTCCATAGCGGACAGTGACAGCATGACAAGTTTACCTGACATATCTACAGATGAAACATATAATAAACACTTAAACAATCTCAAACAACAAATCAGCAAATTGACGCTTGAACGAAGAAGCGCACATCAAGAGATTGAAGTACTATCTTTAGAAAACTCAAATCTCAAGCATTCCAATGAAAAAATAATTACAGAGAATGAACTCTACAAAAAAGTTACAAACACATAGGACTCCAATAAAAATCCAGGAGAAGGTGAAGACGCCCAAGACACCAAACCAAAACATGAACAAACGCAAACAACACCTAAAGCATTCTCACATATATGTATAATCTCAACGTGAATGATGTAACCAAGATTTTGTAACAATATTTTGATTAAAAAGAGTGTCCATGGAGTTTCTTGCTCATTCTTCTCCATAGAGATCTACGCTTTGGAATGTGCAACTACAGTACTTTCTCAAGTTATTATGCCTTGTGACTGTGACTGTAGCTTAGCTTTTTTTTTTTGTTTTTGTTTGACTTTCAAAAGTGCCTGTAATGGTCTAATTGAAATAAATGCTTTGAGTTTGAGTTTGATCACAATCCTCTCTTTGTGCAGTCCAAGACGCACTCTTAGATAACCTAGAACAGTTACAAAAACTGGAAGAACAACAAAGTGATGACCATTCTTCGATTCCCCTGAAAAGAAAACTGTGCATTGTTAGTGCAAATAAAAATAACAAAGTTTTGTCCACAGTTCAAGAGATATTTAAAGACTTTCAAGTATGTCATTACGTCACGCCGAATTGTCGTACACTTTGACTTTTGTGCACTACTATTGTGTTGTATTAATTGAAGAAGAAGACTTTTTACACACTGAAAATTATGTTAATATTATCATGAAACTAAGAGACACATTGATGACAGTCCAGAATACGAATATAATCTTGTGTGCTCCTACTTTTAAATTAAGTAGTTTAAAAATTTATTGCATCTAGACTTACAAACATATAACTATGCAACTGCATTTTTGATTCTAATTTAAATCTTTTTTATGACTACTATGTTTTCTAAACTCAATAGAAAAATTAATGACTGTGGTATGCGTAATATCTTTCAAAAATTATTGTTAACCATAACAGAGATATCATCGACCCAATATGAATCTTCGGCAGATGAAAAATTTTGTGAACAAGAAAAGTTTTTTCGTGTATAAAAATATTAATATTCTGCATCAAAATATAAATGGTCTCTTGAACAAATCTCATATGTTTACTGTTGCACTTAATAAACTATTCAATTCAGGAAAAATTATTGATGTGCTGTGTTTTTCGGAACACAATATGATATTATCTGATGTTAATTTGTTACATATTCCTAATGTTACGCTTGCTACACATTTCACTCGGAAATCCCGACATGGTGGTACATGTATAATGATACAAAATGGAATTAAGTATAGGGCTTTGGAGTCGGTGGAAAAGTAATGTGTTTCTAATATAATTGAATGTTGCGCAGTGGAACTCACTGACCACAACATCATTGTGATGTGTGTCTGTAGGAGTCCACTTAGTAGGGACATAAAAAGTAAACTTGAGATATTTTTCAATAACCTGAATATCCTCTTATAGTTTATTTTCATTACACACCAACAAAAAACTTATTCTATGCGGTGATTTCAACATTGATCTTTTAAAAAAGACCACATGTTTAGACCAATTTAGTTACAATCTTAAATTTGAAATAAATGTACCAACAAGATTAGGCAGCGGGACTTGCATAGACAACATAATCCACAATGTACGAGGATCAAAAGGGGAAGTCTTAGAGCTGGCGGTATCCGATCATACGGCACAACTTTTACGATGTCCAGTTAGACGAACACGCATCTTAAATTACTAACCAGTAATTTAAGATGCGTGTGAGTAATCTCGTTTAGTGGAGAACCCTCCACTAAACGAGATTACTCAAAAGGAAATATTCAGAAATTCATAGACAACATCAAAGCTATCACTTTTGCTGACGTATACGAAGAAACGGATCCCGCTAAGGCATTCAAATTATTCTATGACCTGTTTAAGTTACTACATGATTTATGCTTTCCAAATATAAAAATACGGATATCGACTAAAGAAAAAGCAAAATGGATTAGTCGCTGCATTAGGATTTGCAGTAAGAGAAAAAGAGAATTGCTGTGGAAATACCGGTTATTACCAAATAGACACAATAAAAGAAAATTAAAAAAAACTCTCAAATCGGCTGAAGAAAGTTATAAATCTCACACAGAGAGCCCATAGTAATCGTTTTATACAATCATCTCAGAATATAAGTAAAGCAACATGGAAAATAATAAATAAGAATAAGAATAAACATAATTTGCCAGACGAAACCATAATAAAAATCAAAGTTCCTGTGTTGAGTCATCTTATCAATATGTGCTTATGCCATGGTTACTTTCCAGAAGAATTAAAAATAACAATTATAAAACCTCTCTTCAAGAAGGACAACAGAGAAGATATGTCCTGCTACAGACCTATAGCGTTAGTACCGATTTTTTCAAAAATATACGAGAAAGCAATATATTATCAACTTACTTCAAACTTTGAGAAAAATTGCCTATTCGTTGATAACCAGAAAGGATTCAGGAAAAGCAGATCTATTGACATGGCCATCTACGATTTCTTACATATGGTTAGCAGCAGAGTGGATGAGAGGCTACCAACCCTGGCGCTTTATATGGACATGTCAAAAGCATTTGATCGCGTAGACCATAAATTACTGTTAAATAAACTTAACGCATACGGAATAAGAGGAAATATATCAAATTTAATAGAATCTTATCTTTGTGATAGGCAACAAATAACGAAGATTAGTAGAATTTCAAAAAAAAAAAAACGAAATAATATATAAATCTAGTCAGAGAAAGGTGAATTATGGAGTACCACAAGGTAGTGTACTCGTCCCCCCCCCCCCTATTTATTGTCTATATTAACGATTTTCCGACAGCATCATATCCTATGACAATGTTTGCAGATGACAGTACCTTAATTTTTAACAGTGACGAGGTAAGCACATTGGAGGCTGAGATCAATTCTACATTACTATCGGTTGTGAATTGGCTGCAAAATAATAATTTGGTTATAAATCTAGATAAAACAGTATTAATGAAATTTCAACAAAGAATAAATTACAATCTGGACTTAAATATTAAATACAAGGACAAAACTGTTAATGAAGCAAATGTGACTAAATTTCTTGGACTAAACATAGAAAACACTTTAAGATGGAATTCACATATTGACAAAGTATGCAGTAAGCTAAACCAACATTCCTATGCTTTGCACATGTTAAGTAAGACGGCCAATCGAGCAACAGTCTTAACGGCGTATCATGGTCTGGTAGCTTCAACATTGAGCTACGGAATTATGTTTTGGGGCAATGCCACGGGTAAAGATATGGTATTTAAATGCCAAAAAAGTGCATAAGAGCTATATATAATTTGCAGACAACAGACAGCTGCAAACCGTTTTTTAAGAATACGAAAATATTAACTATGCCATCCTTCTACATCTTTGAAGCGTCTATGTTCGTCAAAAAGAATTTACATAAATTTGCCCCAGTTACCAGTCAGCGCCGTTGTGATTTGTTACAAACAGTCGGATCTAGTACTGCACTATACAAAAACAGTATTTTTGTAATGGCTCCAAGGGTCTATAATAAATTAACACAATGTTTAAGGAGTGAAGATAATGTCCGCAAATGCAAAAGTAAATTGTATTTATTTTTAATAGTAAAGGCGTATTACTCTATCGAAGATTTTTAAATGATAAAATATGACATTACCAGCCCCGTAAAATAATTTAACATTGACATGCATGTAAAATTATATTGTTATTGATTAATTACTTATTCTTATTACATTTACTTGATATTATTTACAAAATGTTAAAATACGACGTTACTAGCCTTATATATAATTTACCATTGACATGCATGTAAAATAAATTATAATTGATTAATTATTTATTAATAATACATTTAATTCACAATATTTACTCGAACTTGACTTTGTATTGTATGGATTCAGACCATTATATAATCAAAGATTCAGACTTATTATTAAAAAACTAATTTTTGTACACCAATTTCATTGGTAGGACACAGAGCTCGACTAAAATGTATACATAAGACCCTTATTGTAATACCTGTGTTCACAATTATTTGTGAACACAGGTATTCAAATCAAATCAAATCAATCTTTATAGATTGATTTGATTTTAATTTGATGATATATATCAAGTTTGATATACAGGGTGTCCCAAAACTCAACGTCAAGCCGAAACGGGGTGACAGGATTGATCATAACCATCACGAGAAAAATCTGAAAAAAAATCTATCCCATGCAGTTTGAAAATTATGGGCATTTTAAGAAAAACCTAGAAATTTGATCAAACTGTACCATTTTTCGGTTATTGTGGTTATTCTTTTTTATTTTTGTTCATTTGAACTTTGGAAACGTAATCCTAAATAACATTTCTAGAATCCCAATAAAAAATAATGACACAATTGCCTCAAGTTTCCGAGAATTGAGACTATTTGTTAAACTACGAATTTAAAATTTTCAAGATTCGTCGACTTTGACAGGCCCTCCTATAAAAAAAATGTACTAGAGTGCCTTGGCAAGTGGCATTAAAAGTTGGCACATTTAATCAGAATTCTAAAATGGTACAATACTTGTTAGTTCCATACAATAGAAAAGAGTAAAAAAATTAAAACCTCAAGTAACCCGATTTTTGCTATCACATTTTACTCAGTTAAAATGTTTTTAATTCGCACAAGCTCTAGGTAGGTTCTTAATTTTAAGACAAAATGATGAGAGAGATGGATAATGGGTATGTTTGCCATGAGTGAGCGAGACAGATAGTGACGCCACGCATTGAGACGGAGATGCGTCGTTTAAACGAGTGCGAATGAAACAGATAGATGCTATGGCATCTATCTGTTTCATTCGCACTAGTTTCAGCCAAGCAAATGGCTACGCTACCAGTCCGACACCAACCAGTTAGTACGTTTCGCTCATTCGTCTACTGCGCACGTTCGTATTCGCTTGTGTTGATTTAGTACTGACAACTTTGGCTTCTCTTTTTGGACTTGAATCTTTGTGAATTGGACTTGTTGATAACATACCGGCAACTTTGGCTTCTCTCTGGACTTTTGTGTTGGCATCCTTTTTATCTACCATGCCTACGCGCTACACTTCACAAGAATATGCGAACATGCACCTCATTTATGGGGAATGCAGATGCAACGCAAGTGCCGCCGCTAGACTTTATCGTGAAAGATATCCAAATTTAGAGCGCTACCCGGATCACCGAGTGTTTGTTAATGTGCACCGTTCACTCACAGAGGGCGGCCATTTCCCGAATCAAATACAGGCTGGAGGTAGACCTGTGTTTCCTTTCCAGGAAGAAGTATTGCAAGAGGTCGCAGGTGACCGAAGTATTTCCGTACGTGGAATTGAAGAAAGAACGGGAATACCCAAAAGCACTGCTCATCGTATTTTACAAAGAAACGAAATGCATCCGTTTCACGTACAACGAGTTCAAAGTCTTGTACCTCGAGATTATCAGGAAAGGATTTCTTTTTGTAGAACAATGCTACAGAGGCATAATGAGAATCCCCAATTCATCCAAAAAATTCTCTGGTCAGATGAATCGACATTTAAAAAAGATGGTTACATGAACTTGCACAATTACCACGAGTGGCATGTGGAGAATCCACATTTAATGCGAGAAGATAGATCCCAGTATCGTTTTAAAGTAAACCTGTGGACCGGAATTTTAAACGGTAAAATTATTGGGCCTATTGAACTGCCTGAGAACTTGAATGGAACTAATTACCTACATTTTTTAAGAGAAGATTTACCAACCCTGTTAGAGGACGTACCACTAGCAGATCTTCGCGACATGTGGTTTCAACAAGATGGCTGCCCAGCGCATTTCGCAGTGCAAGTAAGAGATTTCCTTGACCAGGAATATCCGGGAAGGTGGATTGGGCGTTCAGGCACTATCTCGTGGCCCGCCCGTTCACCAGATTTAAATCCCCTGGATTTTTTCTATTGGGGAGTTCTCAAAGAAAAAGTTTACTCAAAGCCCCATTGAGAACGTAGCCGACCTGCGTGAACGCATTTCTCAAGCAGCTGAGGCGATCAACTCTCGAAGATATGCCCGACTTATAAGTAGATCTTTTTTAAGAAGATGTAGGGCTTGTATTGAGGCTGATGGTAAACAATTTGAACATTTATTGTAATAAAAAATGTTATTTCTCTATCTGACTTTTATTCCAACAAACCTAATTATTTTACTAATTTTACTAACTTTTTTTCACTTTGGTAAAAGTGGCGTCACTATCTGTCTCGCTCACTCATGGCAAACATACCCATTATCCATCTCTCTCATCATTTTGTCTTAAAATTAAGAACCTCCCTAGAGCTTGTGCGAATTAAAAACATTTTAACTGAGTAAAATGTGATAGCGAAAATCGTTACTTGAGGTTTTAATTTTTTTACTCTTTTCTATTGTATGGAACTAACAAGTATTGTACCATTTTAGAATTCTGATTAAATGCGCCAACTTTTAATGCCACTTGCCAAGGCACTCTAGTACATTTTTTTTATAGGAGGGCCTGTCAAATTCGACGAATCTTGAAAATTTTAAATTCGTAGTTTAACAAATAGTCTCAATTCTCGGAAACTTGAGGCAATTGTGTCATTATTTTTTATTGGGATTCTAGAAATGTTATTTAGGATTACGTTTCCAAAGTTCAAATGAACAAAAATAAAAAAGAATAACCACAATAACCGAAAAATGGTACAGTTTGATCAAATTTCTAGGTTTTTCTTAAAATGCCCATAATTTTCAAACTGCATGGGATAGATTTTTTTTCAGATTTTTCTCATGATGGTTATGATCAATCCTGACACCCCGTTTCGGCTTGACGTTGAGTTTTGGGACACCCTGTATATCCAGTTTGTATGAAAGCCACATTATTATTTTATTATTTATTTAAACTACTTGCATAATATGCAATTAATTTAGTATGTCCATGTATCACATATTATGTGTTAAATAGACATAATAAATTCATCATCTAATAAACAGTTACCTATATTCTATAAATACAAAAGTTATTTAATGCTTCTTAAATACTCTACTTTCTGAAGTAAAATCGTTTCTGTACTTGTCAATTACATTCTTTGTAAAAAATAATAGAGTAAACTCAAAAACACCTAATCTTTCGTAACGAAATTTTTCTGACACGACTGACGTCATTAATGCCGGCAGAAGTGTTGCCATTTATGGATTAGAACTTACTAGTAGGGAGTATGTTTTAACTCTAATCCAACGCCATATACAATTGGGAAGTAGAAATACAGTAACAAACGCCAAAAATTACTTATTAATATAAAATGTTTAAACCATTTTTTATTGATATATATCATAAAATATCATTTGATATATACCTATCGGATATATATCATGATACATATCCTCGAACCCTGCTCGTAAATAAAAGGTGAGATCAGAACAATTATTGGTCTCATCTCACCTTTTACCTATGAGCAAGAGACTTTCAGTTACGAGTATTTCATTTGCACCTTGTCAATTGATGATGATTATCAATCACGTCATGTTGACACGCGACGCATTTAAAGCATTGTTATTGCTACTAAAACATATTATTATGTTTATTATTTAGGGATTATGGTTTTAATTGCAATTACTCTGTATTTCTTAATATGTCAGATTCGATTATAAGCTTAAATGTGACTTAAACTGACCTGGTCATCAAAGCGCCATTTTAGCACCTTGACTGTCTTGAAATAAATTGGAAAAGGGCATTCGCTGCTCAAAAGGAAATTAAACAGTTAATTATGTGTTTAACATATATTTATTTTAATTGTTTCAATACATAAGTAATATTATTATTCATTCAGGAAGTGCAGGAACGCTTCCTTTGATACTTCGGCAACTGTAACAAACATATGCTTTAGTCTTGAAACGCGAGCTGTTATGAATTTCTACGGAGCAGTAATTCTGTGTGAGATAATTCATTCACGAAATCCTGGGAAAATAAAATAATTGAATTATTAAAAAGCAAGCGTTTTTCATGTTTCCCATAACTAGCAATATGAGATTAGTAGGAATTAAAATGATTTAATAGTTATTATATCAATTTATTTTAACAAAACATTTATTTTATTGTTTATTTTATTGTAGTATATCATAGTGCTGGCCTATTTGACCCAAAGGTTGACTGGTAGTGAATGCCTTGTGGCATTAAGTC
The DNA here is from genome assembly GCA_947578425.1 of Eugnorisma glareosa. Classification (NCBI taxonomy): domain Eukaryota; kingdom Metazoa; phylum Arthropoda; class Insecta; order Lepidoptera; family Noctuidae; genus Eugnorisma; species Eugnorisma glareosa. The sequence continues at coordinate 13,673,278 of OX387974.1, read as the reverse complement.
CGCTTATGTACCACTTTTGTACATGAAGATTAAATAAATAAATTTTACCTTAGGGTAACGAATTTATGATGTTTTCGTGAACAGTATTCGTTTTAGAAACTAAAATTTTTACCTCAAGGTAAACTCACCTTATTTGCCTCAAAGTAAAGATCTACTAACATTATTTATATCTGACATAGCCGCCATCGGAACCTGAAAAAAACATTAACGCAACAGTTCAGCCCTAATAAAATATGGAAACAAATACAATAGTATTTGTTATCGTATTATAACATATTTTTTAGAGACTCCATACAAGCCCACCAAGAAATTAAACTCGAAAAAAAAACATTAATTAAGGTAACAGTATTTTGGCCTTCATTTGAGTTATAATGTTGGCAATCATGTTTTTTTTTTTCTACGGCTTTAATCAGAAAGTTTTCAAACCGAACAACTTTTCCAGGGGTGAAACATCTCAATCACGAAAAAGAAACTGCTGTCCCAAACATTTGTGTCGAACAGGTATTGCAATATTGTATGGGGCAGCTGAATATATTTTCGCGATTAAGATGTTGGCCCTAATGAGAATGTTGTTCAGTTTGATGATGGACTTTCCCAAATCATTAAATATGGCCACATCTTTCTAAAACATGATGTATAATACATACAAGGTGTAAACGAACCCTTCACGCCGTCAACCAAGCATTCTGTACTTCAAACTAAGTAACTGTACGTAAAAAATATTGCTGGTTAACGACTTTTCTTTGAGGGTAAAAAAATCACGTTTTTCTTTATAAGTCAATGTAACGCACTAAATCATTGTGCTGGTGGATGTATTGAATAGTTTGGGGGTCGTGGAGGTGTTTAAAGTAAAGTAATATTAAAATCTTATATTTAAAAAAGATGGAACTTTGACCCCTAATATCTCCGTAACTAGACGGTAGATGGAACACAAAAAATATCGCAATTAGAGGGAAAACAAATGCCTTACGGCTTCGTTGAAAGTATTTTTACACCATAGCAATAGAAAAGAAAAGAAAAATAGATTATTAGCACATACTTCCTGCCTCGCTTCTGTTACTACTAGGATACGCCTCGCTCGAAGCTGAAAACATTTAAATATTTATAAAACTTAGGCCTCGTACACACCAAAGCGCATTGGTCGCCTAGTGCGCGGGCTTCAATATAGCATCATGCATCGTTGCCGTGTACTAGGTGGCCAAGGATGTTTTGCTGCGGCAGCCATTAGTATCGCACGGCAGCCGAATGTGCGCTGAAGCTGCGCGCAGCCAGAATGTTTGTGGAAGCCTTCGGTCCCCGCGCACTTGCCGTAGCATACAAATATTTCAAATATTATCATCCGAAACGGTTGATTGTTTACAAAATAAGGTTGTCACCTAGTTGGAGTAGCCGTCGACTGGCTGCATAAAAGGAAATGCGGGTGTTCTTTTCTCCATACAAAAGCTCTAGCCTGTTTTCTTTCTGGTTTATGACTTTAGAGCTATGATTTTTTACAGTTAAATAAAAATCAACCTTTTCTATGTCTCTGTTTTCCTTTTTGATGATACATAATCTGTATCAGCACTAGAACCTTTACAAAATGCAAAAAAAAAAGCCAATTTGGACCGCTGTCAATAGAGGCCTAGTGTACAAATTTGACGACTAATAATGAAAAAGAAAAACATAGGAACACAGAATAAATCCTTCTTATTCAGTTTATGAAATATCTTTTAAATTGGTCGAATATTTGAGGAGTAAATAGCCAAACCTCGAATTATGACTTTTCACTTGTCGGATCTGTAGTTGTCCTTATCGCACCAATGTCGAAATCGCGCTCGTAGAGGGACAGCGATAGTTTCTTCAAATACCTACCGTATTTCCTCTTAATTATTTGGTTGCAGTAGCCTGGCTGCTGCAGCCATGCTGCCTAGTGCGCGGGTGCTCTTAGTCTCGGCCGATTTATAATCTGCCTTTAATGTTCCAACTCCTTCGACACAGGGTTTTTCTCTGTGAGAGGCAGTGGACTGTAATCCACCACGCGGGCCACGGTTTGATATATGTCACATGTCTTTAACATGCCCCAGTTATCTTATATTTTCCTTCACTGTTTTAAGAGCAGTGGACATGAAATGAATTAAACAAAATTAACACCCGTGCCTTCGAGCTACAACTCGTAGTAGAGGCCGTGGGTGTGAACGCGACCTTAGATTGTTGGGTTGTTTTACTAAAAGACAACTGACACTACGTCATCATCATCTCCCACAGCCCGACTTCATCCACTGCTGGGTATAGGCCTCTCTTTGATTATGCCAAGCTCCATGTTCCGCGACAGCAATACTGTTTACCTAATATTACTTTAAAAAAATCTTACTTCCTCCTGCGTAACCGGTTTCGTTCTGTTGCATGGTCTGAAACATTATATGATAAATCGTTTTGAAATATTTAATAAATGGTATGCATTATGGGTATTTATAACAATACATTTCATTGACTGTATAATTAAGTTTTAAACAATCAATTTCCTTTGAGCTTTAAATGGACAGTCAGGTAAAATTAAACTTTAAGCAGATAGACACATTGTATCAATATCCCGTCTTAAGTAAATTGTTAAGTACAAATATTTTAATAAACTTTATAAATGAAAGAATAAGAAGAATCAATAAGAAGTGATGTACTCACACTTCCAAACATCGCCACGATCAAGAATAATAAAAAGAATAGTTTGAACATCTTGCTGAAGAAACTTGAAGAAGTAGAAGTAGTTGAGAGTAGTATTGTTGATTGAGTACTGTACCTTACAAACAAAATAGTAGATGTATTTATACTCCTATGAGTACAACAAATTGGTGTAGATAAGTACTACCCAAAAGTAGGGGATCAATTTATTACAATTATCTGCTTTGTATATAGGGTTCCATAGCTCAGCTACTAAAACGCTGTTTTTTTTACCTTATGAAACGGTACCTATAATTCCATTAGTACGTATTTTTTTATTAAATGATTTTGATCTAATTACGCTGCTATTTTTTTTTTACTAAAGAAGTAATAAGGTATATTCTGTAGTCGGCTATCATTATTATACTTGAGTTATTTTTTACTAAAGAAATAATGAGGATCTGTAGTCGGTTCTTGGAAATATACGCGCCCATGTTATACTCGTTTAACATGGGCTTATCAAGAGTAATGTGCGTGCACTATACATACAGCGTGAATAAAAAACGTGTGGTCCCTTTTTAAGAGTGCGACAGTAGGCCTAAAATGGCCGCTTTATCAGAATCGTTATCTATATGTCGTTCTCATGAGCATCCTACCTGATAGGCATACATGGGACCCCACTATGGACGACTTAAAATTTCGCAATCGATAGAGAAAAATATTACAAAACGAAAATATTCTTTGATAAATTGTCGAAAACAGTATACTTTCGGAGATTTAGAGGTTTAAAAATAAAATATAAGACTAGTTCTATCTATATCAAAATGGCTGTCCTAGTCTTTAATTCTTTGAATTCCTTGAATTAGTTGGTAGACATAGTCAGTATTGCCTATCTTAAGACTTAAAATACAATATAAAACTATAATAAGGTGTGTCATGCCATGTCCTCATTTTTGTTATCTAAAGTAAGGTTACCTTTTAAGTTGCGAACTTATGGTCACCCTAACCAAACATTACAAAGTCGGCTATATCCCATTCAACGACTTCGCTAAATGACGTTCAGTCAAGATGTTGAATGTTACATTCAACGACTTGACGAGTTGTCCTTTAGTCGTTCAATTGAATGTTGTCATTCAATGAACGCGCTAGTCATTCAATCAAATAGCAGATTCAACCAGATTACTGTGACATATACATATAATAAAATCGTAAAAATCTAAATCGATGTTCCGACATGGCGCAAAAACTACTGCATAGACCCTGTTCAAATTTTGCAAAAATATTCCTTATAGGCTTCTTCTAATGTTAGGCTATAATATTATCACGCTACTTGCTTAAATGGGTCAGCAATATAGGATAATAATACGAATGGCGTTATTCCTAATATGGTCACAGACACAATTAATATTATGAATTGTCACCTTATGACCATCGAATTGTAAAGTAATTCATATGATTTTCTTATTATGATTTTACTAAAGCGGCCATCTTGGGCCCTCAGATCATAAAACTGTCAACTTTTTCCATGGACCAACATCGTTGTGGCAAAAATATAATCAGCTGTTCCATACCAAACTCCAATACTTACTCGACCCAAATCTGTAGGATATTCGTGATCACTGGAATAGATTTGCATCCAAATAAAATTAAAAAAAAAAGTTAACCAAGCCCAGTCAGCCCAGCCAGTCCGTGCCCGACTCGCACTTGACGTATCTTTAACTCCTAGTTAATATGCATGTGTATCTATGCAAATATTACTTGTTATGGAAATGTAGTTTAATCCTAATGGAAGCCTCGTATCAATGTAGCCTTGCTACATTTATTTTATTGTCTTTTTATTCGGCCTTGAAAGATCCATGAAATTATTTTATTCAAATGTGTTTTATCTATCACATTTGCCTTGTATACAACATAACGTGAAGTCTGTAATCACTGAAGAGGCTAGACCTAGGTATAATGTATGAAAAAAGACCCTTAACTGTTTAGTTAAGTGTCTTTTTACATACATTACAAAGTGCCTTAATCAAAGTCCAAGTGCAAAGTCATTAGTGCCTTTCGGTTTCGAAAGGCACTTGTTTCTACCCGTCGTAATGACATTTTTTTTGATCTGGACTTGACCTTGGGAACCTTCTTGTTACGGAGAACAAAGTTCCAACTTTTATAACTTAGCCGAGTAGCCTTAAGTTTATGTTAGTGAATTTAAGGGCAAACATCGAGAAGCCTAGGGGATATTGACGAAGAATAGGCCTTTTTTTGTTTGTATGGGAAGTCATCAAATAACTCCACCCGCTCTGGGCTGTGCAGGAGGGAGTGTCAGACTTTTACTGAATAAAACCCATCCATGTTCCTTCATCGCCCTTTGTGTTCCGGGGCCACGGTATCTCTTTCGAACAGTCCCGCAGTTCCGTACGAAGAATAGGCCTTGGCCAGAACTTTAGTTTTTCTAGCATCAGAAACAATTTGTGGTCATTTGCTGTTGGAACCAAAACAAAAACATACTCAGTCACCCTGCTGGTTCTGATCCCGCTTAAATGATGTTCACACAAGAAAATGACTGAATTAGCTGTCTGATAGGATAGGTTAAAATACACCAGAGAGTCATACTTACTACGGGGGAGTTGAAAGAAAATCGCCGCTGTGGCTCTGGATGAAACAACAAGCTTTTTGACCATGGTCGCGTTGACGATAGACGGACCGGGAAGGGCACTCTTAACCTCTCTAAATTAACTTTTAAACCACAGAATAAAAATAACCAATTACAACTTAATATAAAAAGTGTTGCAATAAATCAACTAAATCATCGCGCGCCGTTATACATATTTAAAAAAATATGTATAACGGCGCGCGATGATTCGCGTTCAGGATTTTTAATTTAGTTGTAAAAAGCAGTGGTATCTGAGAGTTGATTTAATTTATGGATCAATTATTGTTAGGACCTTGTTTTCTCTCATTTATTTCAGTTATGTACAGTAAACACAATCACTGTTGATCCGATGATAAACATTACAAGCTGTTGCCTGCGACCTTCGTCCGCGTGAAATTATGATAAAAATACTATTTTCCCGGTTTTTGAAACATTCTTTATTGATGCTCCGCTCCTATTGGTCGTAGCGTGATCGCAGAATAATAAGTACAAGTACGTGATGTTATATATTGTATAGCCTATAGCCTTCCTCGATATATAGGCTATCCAACAGTAAAATATTTTTTCAATTCGAACCAGTAATTGCTGATATTAGCGCGTTCAACCGAACAGACTCTGCAGCTTTATAATATTAGTTAGTATAAATACGAACAAGAACATGTCACAAAAAAAACAACTTGGAAATGTTAAAGCCAAGTGCATCACTTTGGGCCCGGGCTGTGACGTTTTTTTTTTGGGCCTATTTGCCACGTACTGGACAAATTTCGTTGATTTTTTTTCATGTTTACTTTTCATATAATTTTGTTGTATGTACCTAGTGTTAATGTAAGTAACCATTTTTTTGTGTGTTTTGTCCTTTGCGGGCTAATAAATACTTTTTATTTATTTCTTTCTTTCTTTATAAGAATGTAAATTAAACAATTGTGATACAATTTTAATTATTTATTCATAATACTAAGGGTTTCGGTAAATAAGATGTGTGGGTACTTAGTAATAATACAAGTTATTTATTTTTTCGTGCCATGTGTTAATTTCACCATCTGAAAGAAAACGTACTGCTATAATATTGCCATTTACTTATAAATAACCTAAGTATAACGTACTACTGGATCAGGCTTTCATTTACCCGAAAATGGTTTAGAAAACACAGGAATTCTTCAGAAGTCTCCATAGCCCGGATTGTGCATTTGTTCCCAGTTGACGGCAATAGGAGCCTGTTGCCGTCGACTGGGCACACATTCACACTCTCACTACCTTTGCCTATCAGTTCGGAGGACTACAGGCGTGTCTGTTCTGACGACCCTACAAAGTCTTCAGGGTGGGAAATTATAAAATGTGTAGTTTTTTATCATCTACTAGGTACTCATACCGGTTAGTCAAGATCAAAATATTTTATTTCACATAGGCCTACATGGGCACTTATAAAACGTTGAGAGAACCTGAAAGAAACTCCCTGGTCACTCTTTTAGTGAGCTGTTCTATTCTGTTTCTCGTATAAAACACGGAATCATCTATGAGATTCAGAAAGGGTCCTCCCTCTACTCTACCTCATTTGCCACCGCCGCCGTTGCCACCAGCACCTCCGCCCGCACCAACGCTAAAACCAGCCCCTGCCCCAGCACCGCCATCAGCGCCACCCTCACCGCCTAGCAAATAAAATAAAATGTTATTTTTCATTATATTTCCAAGCATTTTACTATAGGTACTAGCTTCTGTCTGCGACTTTACCTGCGTGGAGCTCGGTAATTCTCCCACGGCATTGTATTACCGAATGAAAAGTATTATATGTGTTACTCGAAGTTATAATCTATCTCTGTGCTAAATTTAATCCAGATCCGTTCAGCCGTTCCGGCGTGATTTGGTAGAAAACATACATCCATTCAAACTTTACAGTACATAGTTTTTTCAACGTCATTAGTATCTATTCTGACCAGTGTATTTTTCTAATAATGTTGGCTTAAAGGGAAAAACATATAGCATTTATGAAGCCTAAACCATTATCACTGTTTGGCCATATGCTTTGTGAGATAAACTGTTCAGTAATCTACCACGCGGGCCCAGTGCAGTTTGGCTGATGTCACATGCCTTCAAATCTTTAGTTCTAGGTATGTTCTTGGTTTCTTCACCACGTTTTCCTTCATCGTTTTTTGAGTAGTACTGGTAAAATAGATTACGCAATAAAATCCGCTCATATAACTTACAAGTCGCGGCTGTTACCATTGAGCCGCCATTGGTCCTAGTATAATAGGATAAGTTTGTATTAATTAAAATAAATATTACCACCTCCGCCTCCAGCCCCACCACCCATGCTAAATCCAGCGCCAGCTAAAAGAATAAAAACAAACAGAATAAGAATACTGAATGCAAAATAGATATTTGGCCTTATTAGCCTTAGGAAGACTTCGAACGTATGTACCACAACCACCAGTAATTTAGTTGAGCAGGTCAGATCGGCAGTCGCTACATGTAAAATACTGGTATTCAAATGCATACGGTTAGACTGGAAGCCGATCCTAACTAAGTTGGGAAAAGGCTGAGCACATGATGATCTATTGTGTAAAATATTATCAGGATGCCTCATGCAACTACATTGTCACGCCCTCTTGTTATTATGTTTCAAAACATTCTTGATATTTGTCGTTCAGTCTATCATACGATGTACTATAATAGTGTAGCATGGTTCCACATACCTACTTCCAAAGACAGCACCCGCCATCCTCCTCATCCCCATTTTTTTAGGGATGGTGAGCATGTTTTTAACGTCCATACGGCTACCAGGGCTGTCACCAATGGAACTGAACATGATCAGCACAGTCAAACCGGGCTCAAGAGTTATCAGTGTTAATATTCCTCAAGTATCATGGGTACTGATAGCCCGTGACCGCGTTTAGTCTATGGTAATATGGACCATTAGCCATAACCATTTCACACAATCCATCCAACGTTTCACAAGCAGATAACACTGCTCTCAAATATTAATTATAAAAAAAGTATAGAACCTTCACCCCCACCGCCGCTGCCGCCGCCTTGTTGCATGCTCTGGAATTATCAAAATAATAAGCATAACAGAACAGTCATAGAAATATACAGGCGAAACTCATTGAGCGGTGATGCTCGTAGAATATGACAATGAACTGAAGTTCTGTAATTTTCAGCGTTAGCTCAAAAGGAGGTTAAAGTAATTAGTACATGAGACTTGGCAGGCACAAGCACAACCAAGAAGGATCGAGTGGTAGCAATAATAGTTGCTCAAAGGGTGCCAGAGTAGAAGAAGGATCTGTGAAAAGATGTCTTGATGCAACGCTAGGTCACACAATATTTGTTAATCATCATAATCGGCCTATAATGTGCCCGTGACAGACCTCTCTGTTAGAGGGAGTAGACTGATATCCACCACGTGACCCATTGCGGGTTGGTGGATTTGTTACTGCTAACACCATAAAATACGAATAATAAACATTATCTGGTGATGTCGTTAAAACTGGCTTAACTCCGGTCCTGGTAGAACCCTTGTCGGGCCGTTAAAATGCCGTTAAACAAAACAAAATCACGAAAAAATGACTTACGTTTCCAAACATCATCACGACCAGGAATACGACGAATAGTTTCTTGAACATTTTGAGAGTTTGATTGGGTTCCTCTTACTTTGCGATACTGAGTAAATTCTATGAGTTGACAGTAGTATTTATATCTCGTTATAACGCATGCTCGCGATTCTATCTCACAAATTATGATGGAAAAATAATTGTTTTATTAAAAACAGATATGGCAATTTTAAAACAATGTATGTTTCCATGGAATATGAATAGTGATGCAGTGATGCTATTCTAGGTGACATGGAGCAGATATTTGGTAGTAAGTTCTAGTCAAGACATGAAATACTTTTTTTTTTTTACCCATAATTTTTGTGTATGCTTACTAGCATAATAGCCCAAATCACTGTTTCTCCAAATTAAACTGTATTCCAAATTATTCGAGTCCGGAGTAACGCTAACTGTATTTTAAAGTACCCCTTTTCTACGCCGTATCGATGATTCCCTTTATTAAAGTCCAATTAGCTTCGATCAAAACTCTGCTGCTTCGACCAAGGGACTTTTCATAGCCACCGCACCAAAATTCCACCAAATTACCCCTAAAAAACGCGATTCCTAAAACTACACCGAAATAATGCAGAATCAGGAGATGCGCACTTTGTGTGATGGGCAGTTTACCTTGCTGAATGGGTGATATGGTACGAGGGTGCGTTTTTAAGTTCGCGGAATGGGAGGGTAGGATATAAATAAAGGTAATTAACGGGGTGGCCACTACTTCAGCCACTCAATATAAGTAAAAATACCAAGTTTTATCTTAATTGGATCATTAGTCTTTGAACTATCGTCAATCAAACAACTCAATCGGGAAGAAAGTGTGAATTATGGAAAAAATCGAGTACCGTGCCGTTATAAAGTTCCTTACCAAGCAAGGAAAGTCAGTTCAAAACATACTGGAAGAGATGGAATCCGTTTACGGGGACTCTTGCCCGGGTAAAACCATGGTTTACAAGTGGCACAGTCTCTTTAAACAAGGCAGGACCTCACTCGAAGACGATCCAAGGGCCGGACGGTCGATTGAGGTGACTACTCCGGAAATCGTTCAAAAAGTAGAAAAAATTATATTGGAAGATGCCAGACTAAAGAAGAAACAGCTTGCAGAATTAGTTGGAGTATCGGATACGACAATTTTCAAAATTCTACACGATCATCTTGGTATGACAAAGGTCAGTGCAAGATGGGTTCCAAGAATGCTCACGCCGCCTCAAAAACATCGCCGCGTGGAGTGTTCTCGCACGTTTTTGGACCTCTGTAACGAAGATAAGGATGGCCTTTTGAGTCGAATTGTTACTGGAGATGAAACTTGGGTTCATCATTATGAACCTGAGTCAAAACAGGACTCTATGCAGTGGCACAAAAAAGGCACACCACCACCCAAGAAGTTTAAAGTGTCACAATCGGCTGGAAAAATCATGGCAACAATCTTTTGGGATTCGGAAGGAATCCTGTTGACCGATTATAAAGATAAAGGCGTTTCTATAACCGGAGAATACTATGCTTCAATCCTCGAGAGGTTAAAAGAAAGCATTAAAGAAAAAAGGAGGGGAAAATTGACAAAAGGTGTGCTTCTTCTTCACGACAACGCGCCTGTTCACAAGAGCCGTGTTGCGTTGGCTGCCCTGCATAAAGTGGGCTTCGATATTTTAGACCACCCACCCTACAGTCCAGACCTGGCTCCCAGTGATTATTATCTCTTCCCAAAACTTAAAAAAGAACTTCGTGGGAAGAAGTTTTCAACCGATGAAGAAGTGAAGGACGCAGTTTCAGCTTATTTTTCGGACAAAGACAAAACATTTTTTTATGAAGGTATTCATAAGCTAATTGAAAGATCTGAAAAATGTGTTAGGGTAGCAGGTGAATATATTGAAAAAGAAAAATAGTTTGGTATATTTATTTTCACTTTTTACCCTCCATTCCGCGAACTTAAAAACGCCCCCTCGTATGTAGTTGAAGAGCTCTCTTATTCACCTCGAAAAAAGAACTAAATAACGAGAGATAATAAAAAAAGTTTTTATTAAAATGAAAGGGAAAAAAATAGGTAGGTTTATAGCTATCAACATTGAACGCGAATACAAAATTTCGTGGCCGTGCTATTAACCGTTGAGGAGTTCTTTCGAGATTAGGCGATCCTGGCTGCAGGTTCAAGTCATGTCTGTCAGAAAATGTATTGTCACCAGAGTCAAAGGTGTGTAACCATTTTCTAGCTCAATCGATTGGGGGGAACTGGTTTGAAATTCTGTTAGTAGATTTTATCAATATACTTACTAAATATCAATACAAGTTAAGAAGCTTATAATAGAAAAACATTTCAATTTGCTTACCAAATCCCTTACATGCTCAAAAATTCACACATCGTTGGTTTATTGGTTAATTTATACTCGTAAGTGATGATTGTGCATCACCGGTTGTCACGCGATGCATTTAAACCATTGTTAGTGCTTGTAGAAACATATTATTATGTGGGGATGTGTTTTCTATTATGTGTTTTTAATTGCGATGACTTTTTATTTTTAATGACGTAGTACTCATTTTGATGAGGGACAAGCTGTGATTAACTTCAAGGTGTGAATTAAACAAACAAGCGGAATTTTAGCGCCCCGGCTAGTTCATTCTTTAGGGATTTAAAATATTTTTTTTGTAGTGTATTTGCCTAGGAGGAATGAATGTATGTCGCTTGTGTGAAACATGTATCATATCATCACGTCCATATTCTCTAAAGGGTTCGACAGAGGAGTAGCCTACATTTCGTCAGTCATGTTTTAAGTCCAATGAGCCTTGTCATCAATCGGCCACAAATCCCGACGTGCTGTTACTTAGAAAAACTATCGAATAAAACCAATTACATCTTACCCGACTTGGGAACCATTTACGCTCAGCAGTTGCGCTTGCGACCACTAGACCAATGCGGCTGTCGGGTTTTTGTTTACTACTATTAATAAATAATTAAGTTTCTATGCATTTATAGTACCTTACATTCACTTATTGTTTTGTGAGATTTTTTCTTACATTGTGAGAATGTTCAGCCATTATGATTACAATTAAAAGGTCGCATAGACCCTCTTGTCTTTACTAAAAAACTTGACCTCAAGTTTTGTAGAAAAACGTAACTGGCTGATATTAACATCAGTTGACATAAAAACTTAAATATCTTGAACGAAACGCAGTGTAAACGACGTAAGATGACCGATATATTAAAAATTGATTAATGTATTGTTTCAGGTATACCAATGTCGGAGAAGTTCAGCTTCTGTCTCAATACCCTCCTCTCAGACATCGCAACAAAGCAACCCTCACTCCGAGAGGAAATCATCACAGCCCAAATTGAGCTTATGTCCAACCTGACAAAGCTCATTATGACTTGTAACGAAAGCAAGGACTATACTAGTACAGTCTCTAAACTCCAACTTTGTAAGGGCACTATACCGATTTTGATAGGTCTAGCTCGCTCTATGGGTCGGTATTCGACAGTGGACCCGCCTCTCCTCTGCCGTCTCTTCCCACAACCCCCAAGTCCCGTCAAAACAAAGGAACCTGAACCAAACTTTGAATATTCAACCTTAGATAAAAAGAGGAAGTTCAACCAATTCCGACCGATCATTCCGAGATCTTTATCTGGTAATCTGAACCTTCCTCATAACGAGGGCCTTCTAGATCATGGAAGCGATACTGTAGACAGTACAGGGGGTACATTAAAAAGGGGATCCCTACATAGTTACAATTCCGTTCCGTATGACCCTACGACATATTTCTTTCATAAATTCGGGTCCAGTTTCAACCAGTTCCCGTATATGAGGTTCTCGGAGTCGCCTGAAAAGAGGAACAATGTTCAGTTTTATGTGACGTATCTGCAATCAATCCTGTCGTTGGCGAAGAAGCTGCTTACCAAAGATTTGCTGGCGTTTTTGGATGAAGAAGCAGAAGATATTTACGCGTCGGGACAGATTCAGGTAATTTTAAAATAAAAATGAATAAATATAAAAGCCGTTAGGAAGCTTGTGGCGGGAGCGTATGTTGGGCAGGACTCCACGGACCCGGAACCCCGAGAGAATGTAGTTAAACATTCACTATTCAATACCTTTTTTGCCATAACCTACACTAGTCTTAAACCAACCAGGGGTTGTCCTTGAGTGCACTGGCTCAATGCATACGAAATCGCCTGTTGGTGTTGTACGTCATTCAAAGATCCGGGACCAAATAAATTATTACAATGAATAAATGCTACTGTTTTAAGATATTACTTCAAATCATAGCCCTTATTTTCCACGTTATAAATTCCAGCTAGTTTATCTGGCACGTAAAAAAATGTGTTAAATTTTGTTTGCATATCAGTTAGCGCCTAACCAAAAGCCTAACTGCGAAATAAGCCTGTACTTATCATGTATTATTTTCTTCCACAGGTGTTTCCGTACAAATCCTTCTCGGAAACCTTGAACTTAGTCATGGTGACACTTCTTAGAGAACTGTTGCAGCATCAGAAAGATTTACCAGGACCCTTCACCAAAGATGTTCAGGTAAGGAAGCTTCATCATTCTCCTGCTCTTAACCCTTTTCATTTGGGATCGGCGCAGCATGTCATCTTCTTCCATACTTCTCTTTTCCCTCGTCATCTCAGCATTCAACTCCTTTCTAGCCATATCATCCTTCTCGTAGTCCAAGTTTATAGATGAAAATTGACTCGTGAATTGATTGCCTACAATTCGCCCTGTCCTCGTCTACGGTTTTAATGATAATATTTTGATTGCCGTTTCGAGTTAATTTTTCGGATTAACAATACTTCTTGCTTACTAAAGAAGCTAAGTAAGGCGATGAATATTCATTACTTCAATATCAAAAAAACTGTATTAAAACTGTCAAGGTTCAATGATTTCGACGTCAGAACTATTGCTCTTTATTTGGCAATGTTTTTAGCAAGAAAAGGAAACAAAAACATTATTATTAATTTTCGTATGTTTCATATGTTCGTTATTAAAAAACAAAAAATCTAAAAACCCGAAAAAACAACTGAAGAGCAAAAAACAAGCATTTTTTAAATTAAACATTAGTTGGAAGCAGGTCGCGACCCGTTAAATTTTTATAAGTAATTTAAATTTAAAAAAAAACCGACTTCCAAAAAAATACTAAAACGTTCTAAAATAACTTTACTTACTTTCGGAAGTCGATGGCAAAAAAATCAATGAAACAAACAAAGTCACCGACTTCTGAAATTAAAGTTATATTTGTTTTTTTTTTGGAAATCTGTTATTTTTCAAACATGTCGGTTTTCACACGATGTTGTAGATACTCGTACTTCACCGTTTTGTGAGCATTACAAATGAGACAGCATTATAGTTCTAAACCTACCGACCTTGCAGCCTTCCAATCTAGCCAAACAACTTCTCTTTACAGGAATTCGTGAAATGCCTCTTCCTAAGCGGTCAGACAGAACTCCAGAGTCGTCACCACGATGCGTCAGAGAGGGAAGACCGGGAGAGTAACTTTGCTACCGTCAACAAATTCAAAGTTAATGTGATGGCTAATTCGGCCTGCGTTGATCTACTGGTCTGGGCTATTGGAGATGAGACAGGTGATTCTGGACCTTTTGTTTTAGGTTTAAGATTGAAATTTTAGTGGGGGAATGGGGATGTTGGTTTTCCAGTGTCGTATTCTTTTGTATATTTAAGTATTCATTATTATTTGTTGTTGTATTATTTCTTATGCCTCCGTTGTGTTGTACCTTTCGATATAAATCTTTTTGCTTATCTATTTATTAATTTTATATTTTTATTGTCAAGTTTCTAAAGAACCTATGCGTCTTCGAATCAAAACGTTGTAAGTAGAAATAAACTATTTTTTTATCTCCTTCGAATGTCAGTAAGTCTAGTAAATAGTTAAAAAACTTGTGAAATAGTTGGAACTTTGACCCCCAATATCTCCGTAACTAGAAGGTTCCCAGGTATGGTCTAGAACAAAACAATTATCCCAATGACGGGGAGAACAAGTTTCTTTCGGCTTCGTTAAGGGTCTTGTTACACCCTTTATAGATTACTGTTTTTTTATGGAGATGTCTTTAGAAACTTGACACTTTTTTATAATTTATGTATTGTATTATGGTGTTACAGTGGACGGGGACTATCACGTACCGGCTCTCATAAATGCTCTAACAATATTAATAGGTACCAGCGAGTGCGTGTTGAGTTACCCCTGTGCTAACTAACCTGAAGCGTACTAATTATACTAATTGCTGATTATTCATTACATCACGCCTGTAATCCCCGAAGGGATAGGCAGACGTGTACCTAATAGTACACCCACATTTCGTCAGTTATGTAATATTGGGTGAGCACAAAACAAGACTCCGTGGTTGCTACTGAGAAATTCCTAATGGAAAAACCCAGTAACACTTTTCACGACCTGGGAAAGGAACCCAGGACCTCATGTTCAGCAGTCGCGCTTGCGACCACTAAACTAACGAGGCAGTCGCTGCTGAATACTCGACTGTATTAAATACTCGGGCATTACTGGCTGTACTTTCATGCAAGCTTGGCTTGTCTTTATAACCTACAACTCTTCATGATTGAGGAGCTCGTGGCAAAATAATAACAGCCACTCCGGTCGATCGAGTTAAGCCGTGCTTGCCTAGGTTGGTCTGTGGATGGGTGACCACCCATTACATACCGAGTTTCCTCCGTGCCTCGGAAAGCACGTTAAGCCGTTGGTTCCGGCTGTAGATCTTTGACAGTCGTTACATGTAGTCAGTAGGCCAAAAAGTCTGACAACCAGTCTCACCAAGGGGTATCGTATTACCCAGTACTAACTGGGTTGTGGGAGGTCGCTCCATGTAAAATGCTGGTATTCAGCTGCATGCGGTTAGACTGGAAGTCGACCCCAACATAGTCGGGAAAAGGCTAGGCAGATGAATGACTCTTCGTGATGTTAGGGTTTCGGAACAGTCTACTTGCCTTATGGGCTTGCCGTATTGTTGGCCCCTAGGCACGCTACTGATCGGGTATAGAGCAATCACGCGTGCTTCCGCGATCAGCAGCTTTAGAAAGTGACCATACCTAACGACGTGGAACCGGCTTGAGCTGAACATAAAAAGCTTTATGACCAAGCAATAAAAGCGAAAATGATGTCGTTGTGATTCAGACGATGTGACTTGACATCAAGTCGGACTATTCCCTTGTATTTCGGGATCATAAGGCAGTTTCAAGACTTCTACTGGTCTGGTTTCTGACTGGTTCAAGTTAATTCCACGTCAATAAGTGTGGCGAGTTGTTTAGGGTAAGTTTTCACTTAGGTGGAGGTGAGCGGAATGGAAACCTTGAAATCCAAATCTTGCATTTCTTGTCGTCTGTGATTGGTCGATTTCTGTGCGTCTCTGCCTTAGTGGACACACTACCTTAGCATTAATTTAATCGAATTCGAAACCTTATACTATTTATTTATTAACTAATCCCTCATTATGTATTCTGTAGTATTTATAGCTTTAACTTAGCCTTTATATTCCATACTAATTGACATAACTATCTATGTAAATAAAATTTAATGTTGTTTATTTTATGATATTAAATATATTCAAATTCAAATGGGATTGTTTAATGGATCAAAGGGGCCAAGAGTTCGGCCAATTTAATATTTTTGTGAAACTAGTTGAATTTGCTGCTGTTTTATGAAGCAGTAAGAGAAAATATCGTTTTGATCAAACTAAACGACTGTTTTGACTTGCTGTTTGGAAACTGAATTTTCTTTTTTTAAGAAGAAATGCGGGTGGTCTTTTCTCCATACAAACGCTCTCGCCTGTTTTCTTTCTGGTTTATGACTTTAGAGCTATGATTTTTTACAGTTAAATAAATATCAACCTTTTTTATGTCCCTATGTTTTCCTTTTTGATGATATATAATCTGTGTCAGCACTAGAACCTTTACAAAATGCTCAAAATTGCCTATTTGGACCGCTGTCAACAGAGGCCTAGTGTACAAATTTGACAGCCATTAATGAAAAAAGAAAAACATAGGGACACAGTATATATCTTTCTTATTCAGATTATGAAATATCTTTTAAATTGGTCGAATGCTGGAGGAGGAAATTGTCGAGAGCCAAACCATGAATTATGACTTTTTACTTGTCGGATCTATAGTTGTCCTTATCGCACCAATGTCGAAATAGCGCTTGTTGAGCGACAGCGATAGTTTCTTCAAATACCTACCGCATTTCCTCTTAATACTTAAATTAAGTCTGATCCCCCAATTACATGTAAAATGCCATATGCTTGTGTTTGACGGCACGGTAGGCGCAGTGGGTGAGCCACAGGCTGCTGCGCTGCGTGCCGCAGGTTCGACCCCCGCACAGAACAAATATTTATATGGCCTACAGGTAGTTGTTCCGGGTCTGGCTGTTTGTGTATGTGAGTTTAAATGTTTGTAAACGCACCCACGATACTGGAACAGTTTCTAGTGTAAGGCAACGTTTAAAAACACCAGGATAATCGGCCTAAATGTCCCCACTGGTGCCGTCGTCACCACGCAGGCCCAGTGCTATTTGGTGGCAATGGTACGGCGTGTATCTGTATTTGACACTGAATTTGAATTTAGAAAATGAATAGGCTCACAGTATTAGGGAGGTTGTCTCTGTATTACAAAAAAAAAAAAAAAATTGTTTTCTATGGTAAATTAATATTTATTGTGAATTTGTAGGTGCGGACTCGTTATGTGGACGGTTGACTGAGAAGATCAACTCCAATCATAACCACAAGCTGATACTTGCGCACATGCCGCTGCTGATGGTCTGTCTTGAGGTAAGTAGCACTTACATACATATTTATTACTAGCTGTTGCCCGCGGCTTCGCTCGCGTTTTGGTCGGAAATTATCCCAGGGGCACGTTGTAAATATGACTTAAAGCACTCGGAGATAATGTAGCTTCCAATTATTTAGTGAAAGATTTTCAAAATCGGTTCAGTACATCCAGAGATTACCCCCTACAACCTCACAAACTTTACGTCTTTATATTATTAGTACTACATGTTTTTTCCCCTACGGGGGTTAGCAGAAGCCACAGAATGCACCACACCACTGCTCATTACCTTACCATATTGTCACCGTACAGGAATGGAGAAGTTTCCATATTATAGAAAAAAAAGTGCGCGAGTATTTGTTTATGTATGTGTGAGTACACACTCACGCACACACACACACACACACATAAACAAATATATTATATCTTTGTATATAAATTTATATATTATATGTAATATTATTTCCTTTATTCATACATATACATTTAAATTACATTTTTAAATATTTCTAAACAAATTAATATTAAAAAAACATTTAAAAATATAAAAAATAGTGGTCCGCCGGTATCGGGAGCAGGGTCCAAGCTACCGGTGGTTAGGGCTCCAGAGACAGGAACCTCCTCACAATGCGAGCCGTATCGAGGAGTACTGCCTTCTATCTATATACAATATATTATTATCTTTGTCGTAGATGCATTTTTTCGCTGTCCATTCAAACTTAATCT
This sequence comes from Eugnorisma glareosa, assembly GCA_947578425.1. Lineage (NCBI taxonomy): Eukaryota > Metazoa > Arthropoda > Insecta > Lepidoptera > Noctuidae > Eugnorisma > Eugnorisma glareosa. Next base: position 13,654,913 of record OX387974.1, on the reverse strand, counting down.
CTAACCATCTAACTATAACGTCCACTTTCACAGGGCCTCGGCAAACTAGCGACAAAGTTCCCAACGATAGCGAACACATCGATCTACTGCCTACGCGACTTCCTCGTGACTCCTTCGCCCATACTCTTCAAACTACACAAGTTGGAGCTCGAGAAGACTGGCAAAGAACATATGAAAGTAACACGTGAGTCTATGAACGTTAATATAGATAGTGTACTCCACTGACGTGCGATATGTAACCCTTATTTCATTGGAATAAGGTATAAATTAAAATGATTGACGCACGTCCGTGGAATATTAAAAAAAAACTTCTTAGTAACTCCATGGCCAAGGCCTATAATACATTACACAAGTTAAAGCTGGACCTGATAAAGAACATAAATATAGCATATATGATGCGACTCTTATTTCATTGGAATAAGGTATAAATTTGAATGATTGACGCGCGTCCGTGGAATATTAAAAATAATCCTAGTACCTCCTTCAAACTACACAATTTGGACCTGGAGACGACTGATAAAGAACATAATGAAAGTGACACGTGGTCTATGAACGTTAATATACAACATAATGTACTACCGAATTCACTGAAGTTCACCCTTATGCCCTCAAAGAGTGGTCGACGGTCAGTGAACTCGGTAGTACTTCATGGGCGCGTGTCATGTGACTCGTATTTTACTGTAATAAGGTATTCAGGGTGTAACAAGACCCCTCACGAAGCCGTCAACCAAGCATTATGTACATCAAACTAAGTAACTTTGCGCAAAAAATATTGCCGGGTAACGACTTATTTTTTAGGGTGTAAAATCACGTTTTACGGTAGGACTCAATGTAACGCACTCAAAACATTGTGCTGATGGGTGGATTGAATAGTAGGGGGGTCGTGGAGGTGTTTACAGTAAAAATCTTACGTTAAAAACATGGATTTAAAAAAAATACTTGTGAAAAAGTTGGAACTTTGACCCCCAATATCTCAGTAACTAGAAGGTTCCCAGGTATGGTCTAGAACAAAAGAATTATAGCAATGACGGGACGTACCTTTCGGCTTCGTTAAGGGTCTAGGTACACCCTTTATAATTAACTTAAGGGTCAGGAGGTCAGCATGCCATGCTCGTCGCCATGGCCATGGCGACGAGTAACAACCGCTTTCAAAGTCTCTCGCATTCCTACAGCAACTTTGACATGAGCTTTTCAGTAGCTTGTGCTAATCCATTCTGTCTAAGGGTTGTGAACCTCGGAGAAGCAGAGCGTCCTGCCGATCGCCTCGTCGATGCTGCCGCGTGCGATCGCATTCCGGTTCTGTTTATCGCTCTAGCAAATGACGGTTCCCATCGACAGAAAGGGATAGAAGCATGGAAACGTGCGATTCCTTGCTGCTAGATGAGGTTCAACCAAAATTTTCCGTCATCGGTATTGCTGATAGACTGTCACGTCGTCGTCGTTCGTCTAGCCCTTATATCGTTGGAAACGGCAGCAGCGTGGTGTGGCTGTGGAGATATGTCGCGAACTATGCCCCACCTCCTATCTTGCCCTCGTAGCCCAAAAAAATGCAGCTGAAATGACCATCGTGCTGGCACCGACGACGCGGTGGGTGTGGCGAAGTTCTGGGCTAACAAAATATAAAAATTGTTATGCCACCGACACGATAAAGAAGATCGTGTATGGGAAAGGCCCATGTCCAGCAGTGGCGGCTGAAAATGATTTATTCACCACATTTAACTCAGTGAACCTTGTTGCAGTCCAAGGCAAAGAGCTCCAAGGGCTCACAGAATCAGGCGTGCCTGTAAAATCTACGCCCTTCGAGAAGCTTCGGGACGCCGCCATAGAAAACCTTTGCGTTGCACTGGAAGCGGCGCTGACGGTAGACCCGTACTGTGTGCCTGCTCTTGTGGGTTCCGTCAGTAATCGGCTGTTTACTGCTGAGACTAGTGACAGGTGAGAATGGACGTTATTGCTTCTTTTTCAGGGTAGATGTTGGCTTAGCAAGTCGCATACCCAATCGTATATGTTAAGAAAATGACGACTTTGCTTGCATTGAACTAAAGTCCAAATTGAATAATTTTGTGACCCGCTGCCGTTGCTATGATTATGAATTGGTTAGCAACCTCCATTATGATAATTAGTTACATAATTGAAGATCACATAATATTTTCATCTACATGATTTTTATTATTTTTTATAAAAGTAATAAAACTAGCAATATATACATAAACTGTCACTTCGGGATATATTCCGTGGTTGTCTTTAATTTTGAGCTCCCGATATTCCGACGCTGTTGCAAGCGCCATGATCGCGGGTTGACTGGAGAATGCGGGTGGATGGAAAATAAATTGTTAAGAGCAGACAAATCTGCCTACCCTCTTTCTTTGTCTTTGTCTCTTTTTTTACTAGCAATATATACAACCTGTTTTTTTTGATATCCCATAACTCTAGGGTTATATTCTGTAGGTAAAAATAATACTAAAACTCCTAGAATAGGTGGTCCAAAAATGCATCGTTTCGGAGATATCATCAATCATAATTAAATTAGGTCAAAAATTGTCACCAGTATGACGAATCTTTACTTTTGCGAGGTTGCCAAACTTCGCAGTAGTGTAGTAAAATAAAATATGTAGGTATGTTGGTATCGGGGCTTCCCGGCGGCAGCTAGTGAAGGGAAAGCTACCTTGTCGACATCGGTCATATTTCACGTAAGGGTGTTTTACATTAATAATCGTGACTTAGCCGAATTATTTTGTATGAAAAATGAAAAAAATAAAATAACGAAGGCTTGGAACATAACTCATATGCCAGTTGATTCTTTGATATGGCCTCAATCATACCCTAGAGTTATGGGATATCAAAAAAAACACGTTGTATATTATATATTTATTCTTCAGATAAAAGATATCTGACGATTCAAAAACACTGCTCTAAATGCGGAAAAGAAAACGTTTTACGCATGTCACTCACTACTCTTATATTGTTTCAGCGAATCGTCCCTGATCAGTACGAACATAGTGATTATGTTGGGGCACGTCGCCGTTGCCCTCAAAGACACGCCCAAGACAACCGATACCATACTACAGTTCTTTCAACAAAGGTGAGAATGTTTACAACTAACTAGCTGTTGCCCGTGGCTTCGCTCGCGTTTTGGTCGGAAATTATCACACGAGCACATTGTAAATATAGCCCATGGCACTCGGGGATAATGTAACTTCCTATTAGTGAAAGAATTTTCAAAATCGGTTCTGTAGATCCAGAGATTACCCTCTATAACCTCACAAACTTTACCTCTTTGTAATATTAGTATAGATTAAAATTTGTCACGCTGGCTAAAGACAACTAGCGTGTGTTGTACGGTTCACTAAAGCACGGCGCCGAAGCCGTATGGGCCGTGTATTTCAATCAATCGACAACTTGCTTAATAGGTATACAAGGCTTACTTATACTAACAAGGTATAAAAAATAAAGTTAAAGAAACTAAAAAATAGTCGGTACTACTAAACAAGAATTTGTGTGGTATCGAGTACCACTAAAACCCCGACTACTGAAAAATCACGCTCTAATTAAAATCGGGGTTTTCTTTTCCGTTTGTAGCCTATGTTACGCGGGCCATAATAACGAATCGATTGACAGCTTATTCATCAAAATCGGATGAATACTTTAGGCGCTACGGAGGAACATACCTAAATACAAACATGCATACATACATACATACATTGACTGCTAAAATCATAACCCTTCCTTTTGGTTTCGCCGTAGTCGGGTAAAACCTGATTTTCACGCTGGCTCAATCCAAGTCTCGATGTTTTTCTTCTCACGTCTTGTTGGTCTAGTGGTCGCAAGTGCGACTGCTGAGCATGATGTCCTGGGTTCGATTCCCAGGTCGCGCAAAGTGATAGGTATTCATTTTTTTTCATCAGATTTTTTTCAGTAGGAGCCACGGAGTCTGGAACTGTGCTCGGTTGATGGCAAAAGCCTATCGCCGCCTATTACAATGGACTTAAACCTCAAGCAGCGTAAATATACATTTTCGAGCCGGTTGGGGTTGAAACTCTAGGACTGTGGGTTCCAAGTGCTCACAGCCTTTTTAAAGGACATTTCCAAACGCTTAGTTGACACTTCCCGTGACCCAAGGGCTGGCTTTTACCTTGGCCAAAGGCTTAGCGTTGCCATACAACGTAGCAACGCCGCCAGTCTCTTGAATACATTACCAGTTGACTGCGTTGAGCAGGAGTTTTGACACCATTTTTTAAGTTTGTTGTTAAGTTAGTTACTTTAGGTTACTTTAATTTATAAATGTATATAATATTTAGTTAAACTCAAAAAAAACTAGCGAAATGTGGGTACATTTCGCTAGTTTTTTTTTGAGTCTAACTAGTACTATTAGGTGCATCTCTGTCTAACCCTTCGGGGATTAGAGTCGTGATGTTATGTACGTTATCTTTCCAGGCTATGTCGCGCCCCCTCATCTCTCGACACGCTGATAGTAGACCAGCTGGGCTGCATGGCACTAGCCAGCCCTGAGGGACCCGCTCACGACGAGATCATGCGGATGTTCACCGTCATCACAGTGGAGGCTGCGAGCGCTGCCTATCACACCACGGATGATAAGAAGCAGTACAGGTCAGTACTACCTACATAACTTGGCTAACTTGGAAGTATTTAAAGTGATTCAGGGCCCAGGTTGATCCTGCACAGGTAGAGGTTTATAGATGGCTCTGCCCTGCACGTAGCATGACCACCGTACACACGGGTTTTGTCGACGGAAGAATCGACAAAAGACAGATTTCTTTTCACAATCTGTCATTTTGTCGATTCTCCTGTCGACAAAACCCGTTTCTACGGTGGTCTTGTTACGCGTGCTGGAGTGATGTTGTCCTACAAACGATGGGACATTTAATATCGTGTCCTGCTGTTCCTTTTGTCTGCAAATTGAAAGAACTGAAGATGCTTAACAAAAAACAACCCATTTTTAGGCCGATTCAATGTAACACGCCAGGACGAATATTTCAACCGCCATGATCTAAACAAGATAATGTCTGGCCTTTAAAAGAGACTACGACCTATTGAGTTTATTTCGCCGTTTGAGCCCAGATAACTGGCAAAATATTGATGTACCTGTACACTTTTGTTTTTTTTTAAACGTTGTCCCACACTAGGAATTTCTCCTGTATCGTGGGTGCGTTTACAAACATTTAAACTCACATACATAAACAGCCAGACCCAGAAAAAATACCTGTAGGCCATAAAAATAGGTATATGTTCCGTGCGGGAATCGAACCCGGGACACGCAGCGCAACAGCCAATCGCCAGCCCCTGCACCAACTGTGCTGTCTGTTTTAACCCCGTTGAGGAATACAGGCATGACAAAAAGCATTTTTTTTACATTTTTTTTATGTTACCCTTACTTAGGAAGAGACTAGACCCCACGACACAGGGTATCCGAGTGTGGAGTCCAAGGAATGTGTAATATTCAAGCGTATAAGGATCATTGTCTTCTGTTACTAGCTTTTAAATATTGTACCTTGTTATGCGAACTGAATAAAAATGTATTATTTATTTATTTATCACAGACACGTTTCCGGCGCAGTACTCAACGCGCTCGCCAACATAGCGGCCAACGTCCGCGGCACGACAGCACGGCTCGAGCTGCTGACGCGTCTGCTCGAGCTGTTCGTACAGCTCGGGTTGGGCGGAGAACGAGCCACTGATAGGTCCCCTGCGCCTGTGTTGAAGGCGTCTGGCAGTGCTGGGAATCTGGGTGTGCTTATACCTGTTATTGCGGTGAGTAAGACGTTTAGGATGAATAGATAGTTAGAAAAGGAATTAGTTGACCAAGCAAAACAATGGATCTCAGTACACACGACTATGAGGAAATGCGGTAGGTATTTGAAGAAACTATCGCTGTCCCCCTACGAGCGCTATTTCGACATTGGTGCGATAAGGACAACTACAGATCCGACAAGTGAAAAGTCATAATTCGAGGTTTGGCTCTCCACTATTTACTCCTCAAATATTCGACCAATTTAAAAGATATTTCATAAACTGAATAAGAAGGATTTATTCTGTGTTCCTATGTTTTTCCTTTTCATTAATAGTTGTCAAATTTGTACACTAGGCCTCTGTTGACAGCGGTCCAAATAGGCAATTTTGAGCATTTTGTAAAGGTTCTAGTGCAGCTGACACAGATTATGTATCAAAAAAAGGGAAACATAGGGACATAGAAGAGGTTGATATTTATTTAACTGTAAAAAATCATAGCTCTAAAGTCATAAACCAGAAAGAAAACATTTGTATGGAGAAAAGACCACCCGCATTTCTTCTTAAGGTATACAAATCCAGTATAACCTGGTCTTACTTTGTATCAGCTTCCCGTATAATGTGGTATCAGCCTACTAGTTTTGCATAGCTTGATTGGTCGTCGTGCGTACATATTTCGCGAAAATCAAAAGCGTTTCTTGTAGATAATATGGATCATGTTAAATGTATACGATGGTGCTGCGTGGTGTTTACACACAATAACAACAATACCAGCCTGTTACTGTCCCACTGCTGGGCAAGGGCCTCTTCTCAACAGAGAAGGCACGAGCATTGATCACCACGCTTGCTCAAGACGGGTTGGCGATTTCAGACTTTTATAAGTCCAAGTTTCCTCACGATGTTTTTCTTTCACCGATGTCTGTGATGTCCAAGATAAACAAAGAAAATGGTGTGGCATTTGTATGCTGTGTGTAAATGGCTCAAGTGCATGTTACATGGAACTTGTACGGGTCTATAAGTGTGACAATGTTTGTTTTTTACTGCTTCAAACGTAGCTGATCCGATGGCTAAAAGTGATGTCAACATGATGATTTGTAATTTATGGTTCGAGAGCGGCCAGACGAGTGTGTTTGTGGGACTATCCTCAAACCTAATTTAATTTGAAAACTATCGCTTGTGTGTGCACTCTGTTACGCGTATCGTACTTTACTCACGAATCGTTTTTTTTTAATGTTGCCGTAAACAAATATTTGTTTAACAGGTCCTCGTAAAAAGGCTGCCACCAATCAGGAACCCGAAGCCACGTCTCCACAAGCTGTTCAAAGACTTCTGGCTATACTGCGTAGTCATGGGTTTCACTGCCGCCGAATCAGGTATTTATCCGCTTATTATAATTTAAGTTTTCTTTGATACTTTTCTTATTCAAATTTCTTTGACTTACCCACGAATTAAATTTATGCTAAGTGATGACTTACTCATAGATTGTGGTGTGCGAATGCGGATCGATACTTGCATTTTTTATACAACGTGTAACAGAATAAACGCCTCTAAAAGGGTTATTGTACTCAGCATTATGAACAACTTTCACTATGGGACCAACCCCGAAATCGCGAAAAGAAAATCAGCTGGTCAGTACATTTTGTCGAGTTATGCGCACAGAAATGTATGGGGCAGTCGATTTTTTTTTCGCGATTTCAGTATTGGTCCCATAGTCAAAGTTGTTCATGATAATGAGTACAATGACCCCTTAAGAGGTTTGGCGTTTATACTGTTCCACGATGTATACAGGATGTAACATAATAAACGCATGACTTCTCTTGTGGTGTCTCAGACTATGAAACTGAACAACTTTTGTTGATATTAAGTAGCCTATAACCTTTCTCAACAATCGGTTGCAAATATTAAAGCGCTCAAACAAACAAACAAATTAACAGCTTTATTAATTCAGTATAGATTTGCTGGCAAACTTATCCACATTCGCACACGAAATCCAACATAAAATTTTAACTAACCAAATAAAAAGAAACCTTCAAAACATATAGCACTATTCTGTCTCTCTATCGAATTGTATATATTATTATGAAATGTGATGTTTCCATAGATATATTTATATTTAAACATCTTGTCTCTTCTTCTATGGCGACGCGTGTAGCTATGCGAAAGCGTGAGTAACCATGCTTTTAGAAATATCTAGATTTATGTTGTATAGTTTTAATATATTACATAAGTTGTTGGGGTGGTGCTGTATTTACTGGTATGTGCAGTTTCTTGAATAGATTTCGGAATGGTCATGTTACTCCGGAAATGTATAGCTTATTGTGTCGCCGTATGTACGACTACTGGGTACAGAAAGATGAAATAAATAAAATTAATGGATTCTTTCCGAGAAAATATCACAGTCGGAAATGTGGGGGTATTTTTTTTAGGGTTGGCTGCAAGTTTGCAAGTTGCAAGTTGGTAAAGAAACATGAGCTGAATTTTGCAGAAAAGTTGTTTTTTTTTTATAAAAACGCGAACCGGAATTGAACTTATTATTTTGACCCTGAACTAAACAGTCCCAATTATTATAATAAAATGCAAATAAATAAGTATGTTTAAAATAAATTTCTCGATGGCTTAAAATTATCGTGAAACGTAAATCCCTTAAACCAAAATAATAATAATTTCTCAGTGACGAAAAACTTAAACAAATAGTGTGGTAGAAACCATGGCATGGTAAGTAGTCCACATTATTGGTAGATATAGCACCATCAACATTTGCAGTATCACAAAAGCAATGATGTTTGATCAAACCTTTGATCCAAGATTTGTACAAAAGTTTGTAGTGTGTGTATTCATTTATTTTTGTTTTGAACCGAGTGTGCTTAGAGGTTCATTAGAAAGCATTGTTAGACGTAATTTATTTTCGTAGGTACTTATAGATGACGCTTTGAGTGAGGAGTGATTTTTGTTCCGCCATTATTCTTATTATTATAACGATCTGTGTGGAAAACCTCTCATTATAAATATCCTTTGCAAAATCTTAATTTGATTGTATGAAAAGTGTGAGAATTCACTTCCATTAATTTGTACAGTAAATTGATTCACTGTCAAAAATTATAATATTTTTCAATTTAAACCAAATTAACCTTTACCCAGAAAAACTTAAAGCAAAAAATTGCTTAAAAACAGTATTAAATCAACATTAACTTTCACAGGCTTATGGCCACAAGAGTGGTACGCAGGAGTAAAAGAGATAGCAGTAAAATCTCCTTTCCTTGTTTCTCAAACGTCACTGCGTTCTGAAATGCGCGAACTGCAATACACGTCCGCTGTCCGCAACGACTCAGTGTCGATTAACGAACTTCAAGAGTTGAAGACTCAAATATCGAACTTGTTGGATCATCCGCCGGAAGTGACGGTGTTTGTGAATAAGTTGACGTTTGCGCCGTGTATGTATTTGCTGAGTGTGTATTGGTTGGAGACTTTGAGGTGGGTGTGATTGATTTAATTTTATATTTAAAGGTCGGCTGCTGGTCTTACCAGCCAGCAGTGACTCGAACAAGTTCACTCGCCAAATTCTAAAGGGGTGTGAACTTTTTTCTATGAAAGCTTAGCCAGCTTTCACCCCATCACCATTTTGATTTTTCTTCGAAGGAGTCGTCCTTTAATTACGTGAGGTTCGAACAGAAGGGGAGGGGGTCAGAAAAAATCACGAGTAATCATTATAGTGGTATAACGTGATAATTACGTGTATTCTTCGTTGGACGAAAAAAAATAATTTAATGTCTGATGTGTAAAATATTTTTACAAATAATGAATTAAAAACCTTAGCAAGCGAGATTGTGTCAAATAAATCCGATGTTTTTTTTGGTGTTAAAACAGATTGAACTGTATCGTCTAAAAAGGTCCCTGTAGCAGAATCTTAAAACAAATAAAAGAAACTTAAAATTATGAATTGTCATTTTGTGACAATTTTACGAATTGGAACCTAATTCATATTATTATCCTATTATGATTCTGCTAAAGTGGCCATTTCAGACCCCCTGATATTTTCAATAATAACATAAACGTGATATTGGGAGAGGGGTGGGGGGTAGCCTAAAAACTCGCAACATTACATCAAGAGGGGAGAGAGTCACGTGATTAAATAGGCATTTATAGGTAGGTTGCACGTTGCTGAGCCGAGTTGGTAATTGGCGACAAATATCGCTACAAGATCGATATGAGAACTTTATTCCCAAATAACTTGACATACGTCATTTTCGGCACTAGATCCTTGACGTTTTATGTTTATGTAAGCGTCCGCCTGTGGACGGTGGGCTATGGGCTAGCTCGCCGTCCGTCCGTCTTATGACGACAGGCCGTGTCGACGGCGCGTTCGTGTTCCACGCGCGCCTCAAAGAGAGTCAGCAAACAGGAAGGGGTCCGTAAGGGCCGACGCCTGCCAGGGTTGCGGGACTGTTCGAAAGAGATACCGCGGCCCTGGAACGCAAAGGGCAAAGGAAGGAACATGGATGGGTTTTAGTCAGTAGAAGTCTGACATTCCCTCCTGCTCAGCCCAGAGCGGGAGGGGTTATTTGATGATTTACCAACGGTAAAAAAAAAAAAAAAGCGTCCTCTAAACAAATACCAGCTTCATCATGCGTCGCACCTTTGAATGGGTCAAATCAATGGCTATGGGTGACTATACCGATTCGGTGGCTTTTGTTCATAACCACAAAATTTAAATGTAACCGATTTGATTTTCTGAGGAGAGTTCTACAAAGATTAATGTCTACAATCGTATTATTCTCAATTCAAATTGGTATAATAAAATTATTCTGCGAGGTGCAATATAAAATGTTCCTTTTTGTATTACAGAGTAAGTAACTCGCCAGAACCGAGCTTGCAACCTATCATAGAGTATTTGAGTGACTCAGCGTTACAAAAAGACAAGACTGGTATGTGGCAATGTGTCGCCAGGTACGTTGAACAATCTAGTATTTTTGTTGTCCTTTTGTTTTTTTTTTTTGTACTGATTTCTAAGCATTTTTAAAGATCTTTAGGTATCCTACAGGCTAACTAATTGTGCATTACAAATGACCATAATAAATATAATGTAAATATGTTGATTACTGCCTCGTCGGTCTAGACTTGTTTTTCATTGTTTTTTGTGTCTGTCTGTCTTTCTTTTTGTTTCGGCTAATCGCCGAAACGGCTGGACCTGATCTGGCAGATAGCTGATGCTATAAAACGTAACTTAAGCTACTTTTATTTTAGAACTAGCGACCCGCCCCGATTTCGCACGTGTGCAATGTTATACATATAAACCTTCCTCTTGAATCACTCTGTCTATTAAAAAAACCGCATCAAAATCCGTTGCGTTGTTTTAAAGATCTAAGCATACATAGGGACAGACAGCGGGAAGCGACTTTGTTTTATACTATGTAGAGAAAAAGATTTGGGTTGCGTCCAAATAAATTAAAACCCTTGCAATTGTGAACAAAATCAGATTCAAATAGCGAAATATTTTTGTAATAATTTCCCGCGGACAAAGGTCGCGAGCAACAACTAGTCTCATAATAAACTAAAATCCTTTAAATTTCCAGTGTCGGCGACAAAGTATTCCAGAAGTTTCTAGATGTGATGTCAGACAAAGTGAAGGATGAATCCCGTGAAAGGGAACTAGAAGGCCACGCTCAGTTCCTATTGGTCAACTTCAACCACATACACAAGCAAATCCGGAGGGTGGCCGACAAGTGGCTTGCGGGATTGGTTGATAGATTCCCGCATTTGTTGTGGAACTGTCGGGTGAGTAAGATGTTCTAAAATATTCTTGGCTTTTCTAGAAGATATTGAAATAGACTTTTGAATCGGAGATGGTCTTCGTTTTGACGGCGAGGTTCATAAACATTTTTTTGACGACCCGAATGGCGCAGCGGTAGTGAGACTGCCTTACGTTCTTAGGGTCCCGGTAGGAGCAAATGTTTGTTTGATGAGCATGGACATTTGTTTCCGAGTCATGGATGTTTATATGTATATTATGTATGTATTTACAAACAAAAAGTATCTATGTAGTATCAACTATCTGGTGTCCACGACACAAGCCTCGTTGCTTAGTGTGGCACCTAGATGGCGCTGTGTGTAATGCCTAGCGATATTTATTTATTATTATTTATTTTATTTGGCATGAATTCTTTTACATAACTGTCAAAGTACAAGTGCATGTTACAGATGGGAACACAGCATAATTATGATAAGTTACTTTTGGTAGAAGTCCTATACGGAATGGAAAGGACACCGACGCGAAAACGGTCACCACGTGTTCAAAACATTATTCTGAGCCCACATATAAACTTTTCATCGGGGATTTAAAAAAAAACCTACTCTTTCATGCAAAAGTGAAATACCTACACGCAGTGGCGTGCCCGCTCCCTTTCATTGAAAGAGAGGCAAAGCCCAATTCAATTCAAATATTTTATTTCTGATACAAAAATCCATATAGTATTAGTAGTATAATTTAACCTAATGTTAGTATTAAATTAGAAATCATAAACAACTAATGCACCATTGAACTGTTCGCTCAATGGTGCACCAGTCTATTTGGATAAGACGTGTGTCTGAACTCTTACCCACCTTCGTAAAAGGGGAGAGTCCCACCGGTCTGAAAACACATTCACGATGCCATTGGAGGACGAGCGCAAGCGCGCCATAATGTAAGCGCATCGCTTCCGCATGATCGCCGCGAACCCATCGACGCACGCTTCCGCGAACATCCCTGACGCGCTACATCGCCACGATAACCCCAAAAGCATTCTGAATGCGTTATTGTACTGCACGCGCAGGTCGCTGTATGCCCACTGGGTATACTTGGTCCACAGGCTGCACGTGTAAAACGACTGGCAGAAGGCCTTAAAAAGCGTTATCTTAACAATATGCGTTATTTTCTCAATTACCACAGTAAATTCAGTATAATATCTCCAAATAAGTACCTACAGATGTATTAAAAGTTTGCTAGGTGAAAGTGAGAGGTCAGAAGCCAGATGCAAGCCAGCGGGTGTGAAAGAGAAAGCGTTAGCACCGGCCGAAACCCCTAAAAAATGTTTTTTTATTTTTATTTGTTGAGTTTGATTGTAAGGCAAGCCGGACTTTTCGGCTTGTATGATAAGTCCGCCACTGCCTACACGTTCAAAATGTATGAAACAGCTGTTCCTTTTTAATTACTGATGAAAATGTCTACGTGGAGGGGGGCTCAAATCGGCGGTGGCGACCTCTCGCGTCCGGCCTTGGTTCAATCCATGGTCCGGAGCGAGACGGAATGGGACGCCGTCGCCTCCTGCGAAGCAGTCATGCTAGCGAAGGAGGCGGCAAAACGTGAGAGGGAGAGAACCTCACGTCCCAGCCGCCTCGGGAGACGCATCGGGCGTCTAGCAATAGGAAGGGGTCCGCAAGGGCTGATGCCTGCCAGGGTTACGGGACTGTTCGAAAGAGATACCGTGGCCCCGGAACACAAAGGGCGATGAAGGAACTTGGATGGGTTTTAGTCAGTAAAAGTGTGACACTCCCTCCTGCTCCGCCCAGAGCGGGAGGAGTTATTTGATGATTTCACATCCGAAAAGAAAAAAAAGGGGGGGGGGGGGGGGGCTCAAAATAATGTACTGAATACGTGGTAACCGCTTTCAGTATCCCTTTCTCCCCGTGTACCCAGCGTAGACGCAGTCGTCGGATTGTCGTTGCGTTAAAATCGCGTGAGCAGCACCTACTTATACATATACATTTACAACGTAAATGTATATATACGCAAACGTTTACAGTCACAAGCACAAATATGTAAACAGTTTCCTAAATTTAAAAGCAATTTTCGCGAGAAATAACGATTGTAAATTGGAGATGAGATCTTTTTTAGAAAATATGAGTTCCAGTATACCATGTTCGTAACAACGTGAAATTTTACCCAGAACAGTAGGAGAAAAACACTTTCAAAAGTTGTTAAGTGTTTACATATTGGTGCTCGTGACTGTACACCGGAAGAATTAAAAAAAAAAAAAGTTTGGTTCTGTTTCATGTGTTCTCTGGACCTCATGTCTATTGTTTCTTTGTTCTATTGTTAAAAAAAAAACCGATTCAGAATATCTTTTTCTATTTGTAATTTACTAGCTGTTGCCCGCGGCTTCGCTCGCGTTTTGGTCGGAAATTATCCCACGGTCATGTTGTAAGTATGGCACTCGGGGATAATGTAGTTTCCTATTACTGAAAGAATTTTCAAAATCGGTTCAGTAGATCTAGTCTAGAGATTACCCCCTACATACAAACTTACAAATTTTACCTCTATACAACGTGTAACAGAAAGGGTATAATCATATGGAATACTGTGGTACGGACCATCAAACTGAACAACTTTCTCTATGGAACCACCATAGAAATCGTAAAAACATAATCAGCTGTCCCATACATTTGGGTCGAGTAGGTATTGAAATTTTCTATGAGACAGCTGATTATTTTTTTACGATTTCGATGGTGGTCCCATAGAGAAAGTTGTTCAGTTTGATGGTCCGTACCACAGTATTCCATATGATTATACCCTTTCTGTTACACGTTGTATAATATTAGTATAGAAGTAAAGATATACTTTAATCATACTTCGTTTCCTTTATCCAGTCTATTTAACATTAAATAACTTCCAGGTCCTCTGGTCAATGTTGGATATCCTGCAAGTCCTAAGCTTTAGCTTAGAGCTAGACGCGAATCAAGAAACTCCATTACTTAAAGTACCCGGCACTGACTTCACATTACAACTACAAGACACTTTAGAAGGCAGAGAGGTAAGGGAAAATCAACCTTAACTATTACTTTTGAAGGTGTTGACATTGACATTTCAAGGTAAATTACAAAATTGGACCGGGAAATCGTCCTTTTGTTTTCTTCCATAAGGATTGACATCGATTAAATTATGTTTTATGGACTAATCAACCTTACTGTCTGCATAATAAGGTTTAATATTGATCTATTGGTACATGATGGCATTGTTTACAGTGCATCGTCAAAGATTTTGCGGACCGCTGTCATGGAATAGTTCAAGAAGCAATGAAATGGGCGCCTCAGTCTACACGATCTCATTTGCAAGAATATTTGAATCAGGTAAGTTGTTGCATTGAGGGCTATCGTTTTTGAGCTTACTAGATGGCGCCATTATCGATTAAGGTCCTGTCAAAAATTCTAGATTATACTTTAAAGTACCAATAACTTCATAAAAAGTTTATTTTATTACGTATAACAACATAGTGTAAACTTGAGGTTCATATATTTACAATATTCTCCCTAAAATTAGCAAGCATGACACATTTCAAAATCATTTTATCTCCAAGTACTGAAATTAAGATTCTAAGTTGCTACTTAAAATCTTCAAGTCATAATTAATCAGGAATGGCTCAATCTAGACCACAATTATGAATTTTTGTAAAAATACTTGTTAAAACAGCACGCAACGCGCGAACTATCTATGACATCTGACATTTCGGTGCCCCCGCGCTACACTAGTGCCTCTAGCGGCGAATTCATACGCGATAGCCCCCATTTGGTTCAATTAATCTCAATACCTTTCACGATATCTGTTAATATCGCGAAGGTTGAATATCAGAATCACAATCTTAAAATCATAATAATTTATTATACTTAGAACATTAATGGACTTTTGCAAGTATGTATTAAAACGTGATTTTTCACCCAAAAAAAAAGTCGTGTCCCGACAATAGTTTTTGCGTAGAGTTACTTAGTTTGATGTACATACATAATGGTTGTTGGCGACTTCGTGAAGGGTCTACTTACACCTTTTATATTCAGGCTTAGTTTTTGTTCCCATAAACCTTATTGATTAACATGAACACAAAATGTGTGGAGAAACTGATATATTTTTCCAAATTCCAAGATTGGTCCCATAGTATTTGCTGTTCAGAATGATGACTACATTGACCCCTTAAGAGGTTAATGGTAAATAAAAACTTAGTTTGTATAGAATAGGGTATTCTTTCCATTATCAATATAAAAAAAATGTTACTTACTGTTTTTTTATCTCTACAGCATTATTCCTACAAACCGGTGAGACAATTATATATTTAGAATGTTTTTTTTTTTACAATTTTGTCGATTGTTGTTGTCTGTTCGTCAATTTTGGTGTAAATAACACCTTTTATAGAGGCTGCAAACACACAACTCGGCAAAAGTTGAGTATGAGACCTTGGCTTATTGCGTTATTCCACGAGACGTTTCTCAGTAACAGCCCGGAATCTGGATTTGTGTCCGGTTGATGGCAAAAGGCTCGCCCCCTATTACACGGGACTTTGATGTACTTTTAACTGGCGAAATGCATTTGTATTATACACAATGTACCTCTGCACAAACAGGTCTAATGTTATTTACGTGAAGTTTTTTCTACTTATTTTTGTGTCGCATGAATCCTAGATTTCATTCCCTGTTTCTCTTCACACAGGTTCCTAACTCAACTCTCTGGCATCACTGCGGCCTAGCACTTGCAACTGGAGCATTGCTAGGTGCAGCCGGATTAAACCGGATGTCCGCTCCGTTACCGCGCAGTGCGTTGGACAAGCGTCCGCCTTGCGTCACACAGGACTCGGCCGCGCTGCTCGCTGTCGTGTCACAGCGCAGCAGATATGCTGGCGAGGTCAGTAACCACATAGGACACTGTTAAATTAGACTAGACTAGCTGCTACCCACGGCTTCGCTCGCGTTTTGGGCGGAAATTATTCCACGTGCACGTATAAATATAGCACTCGGCGATAATGTAGCTTCCTATTAGTGAAAGAATTTTCAAAATCGGTTCAGTAGATCCAGAGATTACCCCCTACATAGAAACTTACAAACGAATTTTACTTCTTTATAATATTAGTATAGATTATGCCCGCGGCTTCGCCCGCCTGAAGTTTGGTTATTGTCCCACGTGATCGTACTACCAGGATAAAAAGCGTCCTTTGTGGTAATCTAGGTTGTAAACTATCTGTGTGCCAAATTTCATCCAAATCCGGTCAGTAGTTTTTCCGTGAAAGAGCATCAGCATCCAGACATCTATACATCATTAGGCACTTGGGATTTGTAATATTAGTAGGACTCTAGTCGTATACAAGCTTTACCATCTATCTACCTAGCAGTGGCGAAGGTTCCATACAGCTCCATTCCTGCCGGATTCGCTTTGAAAGATGGCACAGTCAGTATTGTATAGACAAATAATATAACCACATTAAAGATATATACTCCGGCTTGCATCTTACAAAAATTGACCCTTCGCTACTGCTACCTAGCCTTTGCGCAACAGTATTGGTACCTGTATACGTCAGCATTTGTTATGACTGACTGCCCCAGTTGTTGGGTAACACGATACATTGTTTGCCACACTGATCTTCAAAGATTAACGAGAAGTTAGTACCAAGGAGTACCGGTACAAAATATGGAGACAACGCCTTAACGGACCGGTCAGCGGTATCGTACTATTACCTTGATCTATCCAGCTGTACTGGCTAGTAGGCCCTTACAGCATCAGCAGCAGCGGAATCAGCATATAATGTTCCCACTGCTGGGACACACGGCCTTCGTTCTATGAGAGGGAATGGGCTATAATCCACCACGCGGGCCCAGTGCGGCTTGGTAGATGTCACGTCATCACATGTCTTCGATTTTTTGTTTCTAGGACATGCCGGTTTCCTCACGATGTTTCCTTCACCGTTTTGAGAGCAGTGGTGATGAAATAAATTACACAAAGTAATGCGCCTGCCTGGGTTCGAACCCCCGACTTACTATTTGTAAGTCGGGCACCGCTGCTCTCCATACATTAAGTTCTTTTGTAATTTTATTGCATTTTTGCAGATCGCCGGTGCCGTAAGCGCCGAAGGAGGCGGGGAGGCCGCGCTGTGGCGAGTGGGGGCCCGCCTGCACACTGCGTTACGGGATGCTTGCTGCAGCGGCAGCGAGACCTCGCACCGCGCCGCGCTGTGGAGGGCCACGGCGCTACTGGTGCACGCCAGGCACCACTCCCCGCACGCGGCTCACTCGCACACCGCGCCCACTGCGCGGGGCCTGCTGCACTCTGTCGGTAAGTCAGTAGACCAGTATCAGACAAATACATGTCCAAGATGTCCTTCCTTAACGCATTGATGGCATTCCTGCTGCGAGAAATGTCAATAAAGTAATTAAATTAAATGTATTTTTTTTTGTATTTGCGACAATTGTAGGACATTGTAGATGGTTGAGTTTTTTTACAGTTGGTCAAACAATTCGTTAAATCTTGCGTTACTTGTTCGTTAAATTAAAGAAAACAGTAATAAAATAATTGAAGCTAATAGAAATTAGTATGTTATAATATTAATAATGTCAATGATGCAGCCTCTGCGTCATCGCGCTAACCAACTTTGTTTACTGTAATCGTTGAAGTGACTTTAGTTTTTACCAGACTGCGTCAGAAGGAGGGTTATGTTTCCCTGTTAGATTCCAATCACAAATTACAGCATCGGCTTATCGTCATGAAACCCAGCACCATTTTCTCGAAAATAGCTCCACGATATATCCCACCTTATTACCTTCGTATGTTAATGAAGAGCTCCACATATCGTCCTTTGTTTTTGCCCAAATTTGTGAGATGGTTAAATTTTACATGTTAGATTTCGATGACACCTGACGAAACGCAGTATAGTTTACAGTCACATTTTCTACCTTATTTCAACATAGTCAAGGATCAAAGACTGCTTTAAGCTTTTACGGCTTAAACAAACACCTCCACAGAACCTGGTGATACTGTGAGTGTGTTTTGCCGTGACTTAGTGTCGAGTTCCAGTAGTGCGCGTAGCAAAAGACTAAGACAGAGAGTATTTTTTTTTTTTAGTTTAGTCTCCACCTAACAATAGGGTATATGCAAGAAATACAAAACTTTTTTTATTTCTCTAAAATGCCTTTTATTGAACCTTAGAAACATTGTGGTACACTTGTTTAATTCTCTAATACAACACTTATTTTACAATTTTATACTTTATGTAGCGTGTTTTTGGTGAAACGGAACGCAAACACAAAATGCATCGATTCCGGTAGTGACGTCAAATGATATGTGTCAAAGAAACACTTTTAGTTGAAAAGTACTTAAAGTTTCACTAAGATTTGAGTATAATATTGTTATTGCAATTTTTGCTTAAATAATGCACTTACATTACAGTAAAACTATTTTACTAAGGGCAACAAATTAAGTTTAAACAAGGCAGATAGAGGTAAGTGACATCAAATGCTATGATATGAATGGCCGCGATTGTCATGGACGTTTGAACTGTCGTAGAAAATTGTAGGAGTTTAATATTTTTTTTGTGCGACAAGCAGTAGCTGAAATTAACTTTTAATTATTTTCTAGGGTTGATAGTACTGCATATTATTGATTTAAGTGAAAAAAATATTACATGCATATTCCCTATTTATTTCCCATCCACCCGCATTCTCCAGTCATCCCGCGATCATGGCGCTTGCAACAACGTCGAAATATCGGGAGCTCAAAATAATTAATATAATCACGGAAGATATGCCGTAAGTGACAGAATACGTTTTGATTGTCAGGATGACTATTTCTAACATTCCACAGCATGGTCACAAGTAGAGATCTTCACGGAAGACGCAGTGACTACAGCAGTGGAGTGCTGGCAATGGCTGACCACGTCCCGCCCAGACCTGGAGATCAGACTCATGCAGGAGATATTCTCTGCGTGGCAGAGTACCGTGGATCGCAAGATGGGGCTGTTCTCTAAGCAGACTGATGAGACCAGTCCGCTGGCTGCTCATGAAGGTCAGTAAACAATTATTTAATTGCAGTAAAAAAAATACTGGTGAAATGTAAGTGAACTATTGGTTCCCTTTTGCCTACCCTGCGGGTGTGCCTGATGTTATATTTAAAAATGTACAGAATATATTTAAAGGGTGCTTTTATGGTATTTCGTGCTGCAAATGCAACGGGGATTAGTAACTTTTTTCAAAATTCTAAGTAGAATTCGTATAGTTTTTTAGAATGGATTACCATAAACGACGAGACAAATTTTTCAAATTTTTATTTTTATTTAAAAAAATACCTAATTAAATTAATAAGAATTATATCTGTTTTGCAAAATAGGTTTCGCATATATTTCCTTTATACATTTTCTTTACGAAATATTTACATTAATAAATATTTTTATTGACAAAAGTTATAAAAAAAATATAGAAAATAGTAGCCCACCGGTATCAGGAACAGGGTCCGAGCTACTGGCGGTCAGAGGTCTTGAGAGAGGAACCTCCTAACAATGCGCGCCGTGTCCAGAAGCACTGTTTTCTTCCCTTACCTTGATCCAGCTGCCAAGCGAGAGATATGTTGTTCAAGGCTATTGGCCATTAAGTTATTAAGCCATTAAGCCATTTTCCGACACGACTATCGGCACAATGACTGCTGTACTCACGTCCCACATGTCGACAACCTCGCGAGCCAGATGTAGATACTTGAACTGCTTATCTTTCTCTGCTTTGCTGCTCTGACCGACGCCTGACAGGGTTGCGGGACTGTTCGAAAGAGATACCGCGGCTCTGGAACACAAAGGGCAAAAGAAGGAACATGGACGGGTTTTAGTCAGTAAAACTCTGACACTCCCCTGCTGAGCCCAGAGCGGGAGGGGTTATTTGATGAATTCCAATCTGGAAAAAAAAATGGCTTATTATAGAGACTATATAGTTGTATAGTTTCGTCTATTGTAAAACAGATTTAATTGACTATTTCCAATTATAGAGGAGCTTAATTTATTTTAACAGGTGCAAAACTGGAACCCCGTCCACCTTTCGTGGCTCCTCACGCGGTGTGGGTTCGATACCTGTGCGAGGTAGCAGAGACAGCCAAATACAACAGTTTAGAAAAAGTTGAGATGCTGGCCAGTTTGCTTCATAGGTACGTATTTTGTTATATTAGAAACTAGCTGTTGCCCGGGGCTTCGCTCGTGTTTTGGAAAAATAGAAAATTGTAGGA
The DNA here is from genome assembly GCA_947578425.1 of Eugnorisma glareosa. NCBI lineage: Eukaryota > Metazoa > Arthropoda > Insecta > Lepidoptera > Noctuidae > Eugnorisma > Eugnorisma glareosa. The sequence goes on along the minus strand of OX387974.1, from coordinate 13,634,182 downwards.
GTTAATATTTTTTTTTGAGCGACAAGCAGTAGTTGAACTTAACTTTTAATTATTTTCGTGGGTTGAAATGTACTGTATTTTATTGATTTATGTGAAGAAAAATGACATGCATACCTATTCATTTGGGGTCGGCGCAGCTTGTCTTCTTCTTCCATACTTCTCTATTATATTACTTGTCATCTCATCAGACACCTCCTTTGTTAATTAACACGTTAAAGTTTAATTTGTTAAACTATTTTAGGTCACTGCCGATAACTGTGGGAGACATACGCGACCATATAAACAGACACGTTGAAGCCGTTGGAGTAAGATTCAGGTATGTTCTTAGAAAAACAAAGTATTTATTATTATTTATATTGACGGCACTGTTAGCGCAGTGACAGAGCGTCTGGCTGCTGCGCTGCCTGTCGCGGGTTCGATTCCCGCACGGTATAAATATTTGTATGGCCTACAGGTAGTTGCTCCGGGTCTAGCTGTTTGCGTATGTCAGTTTAAATGTTTGTGCGTCAGTACAGGAAAAAATCCTAGGGCAACGTTTAAAAAAAAAACTAATCCATCTAACAAGTGATAATTTAAACCAATGGACGAACACTTTTCGTGGTTCAGAACACTGTAATAGGCCATTTTATAACATAAAAAAAAAATATTTCGTCCGTCAGTTAGACAAAAAAATTTGGACACGTTTTTTTTTCATAATCAAAACATTACGACGATACAGCGCATGGAAGTTAAAGTGAGGGGGCTTGTGACGTCACTGGCTAGGAAAATGTAACAGGCTTGTGACGTCTCGCGAGATTTCAACGCGCTGTATCGTGGTCATTTTTCGCGGTTTACATGACAGAATAAAAAATACGGGACCAAAATTTTTTGATCTAAGTGACGGACTAAATAGATTTTTTTGGTCATCTAACGCTGGGTCACTTTTATTCAATTTGGATGTAGTAAACGGCCCTGTTGGTCTCTTCATGACGTGGCAAGCCGTACTGAATGGCGTGTGGCCCCGCGTTCGATTCCCAGGTCAGGCAAAGTGTTATTTTAAATGAGCCTGACATCACCTTGAATCTTGACCTCAATCTCGTCCTGAAGACAGAGATGAGGTCGAAGATGAAACGACGATTTGGTTTTCTATAAAGAAATCTCCTAGTAGCAGTTTGAGTTTGTACCCGGTAGCTGGCAATAAGCTCACTCGCTATCACATGGGACTTAAACATATTTGTCTAAATATGGGTGCTACTTCACGCCTCTGCCCAATCTTTTAGACAATGCAGGCGTGATGATATTATATAATTTTCTTCATCCACAGACTGCTGTCCTGCGGCATATCTCTGCTGCAGGGCGACATACTCCCTCGCTCCATCGCTCGCAACATCCTTCGTGAGCGCGTCTACGCGGTCTGCCTCGACTACTTCTGTCGAGGGCTCATGGCGCCTGCCAAGATCTCTGGCGCTCTGCGAGAGGATATCATATCGCTCATCAAGTTCTGGCAGCTCATGCACTCGGATAAGAAGTATTTGAAGAGCAGTGATATTGGAGGTACTTTATTTTGTCTGTGATAAGTCTTTCGCTCGTATGGAGGTCAAAAATTATCCCACGGAAACGGGGCATCGGGATAAAAAGTATCCTATGTTCTAACCTAGGTCATAGTCTAGCTTTGTGCAGAAAATCCGTTCAGTCGCTTAGACGTCAACTAGTAACAAACAGACAGACAGACCGACAAACAGAGTTAATTTCGAATTCATAAAATTAGTGAGGATAGCATGTATGTATGTGCCTCGACTTCTTCTGTCGAGAGCTCATGTGGCCTGCCAATACCTCTGGAGCCCTGAGGGAGGATATAATATCGCTCATCAAGTTCTGGCAACTCAAACATTCAAATAAAAAGTGTTTGAAGAGTATTTGATATCGGTGATAAGTTATTCCTCACCATTTCGAAGTTAACTTCTTTTAAACCAACTTTTAAAACGGAGGAGGTTCTCAATTTGGCTGTTTTTTTATATATTCACCACGACCGTCCCAGGAACGTTGTAGTTGGCAGACTCTCTAAATATCCTCTAAGCGGCCGTTCACGGGGCGCTGTCCTGCACGGCATTCTATTGCAAAAAGTTGGGATCACACGTCAATAACTCTTTGTCTATACTGCTAAAAACAAATGCAGCATGAACCTGTAATGTGTTCCCAAAATTATACTGCAAAATAATGGTCAGATGAACGTCGTGGGGGAGAGGGGTAGTCGTATACCAGATACAACGTGCAAGTTTTTTTTTTAAAGATATTTTAGTGCATCGTTGTTGCTTAATTCTGAACTCGCCAAACGTTTACGTTTGATAGCGAGAGTTGCTCTTTTACATCACAATTTACCACCTGCCTTACATAGCTAAAACTTATATCTATCATACTGATATGTTTGAATCTTATACAATGTTATATATAGTGTAATAACAGCTATTTCATGAAAAAGTCACTCAATGGGGCTAAATGAACTTGGAGGGGTGTATTGATGATTTGAATGGTTATAATTCTGTAACTCCATACTTGTTACTGGCGCGATTCATATTTTCATAAACATACAACCTGACACTGACCTGCAAATTGAAGTAAACGTAAGAAAAAATTAAATTTAGCGGGCTACCCTTGCGCATCCACCTTAATAAATATATTTTGTTAAACACATTAGGTATCATATACTTAGAGGTTCTCTTACCATAACAATTTCTTATCTGTGTTTAAACATGATGATGGAGAAACTATGCTCCGTTCGATACTTCCTTGCACAGACTTTGATGTTCTACTAATGTCAACGTCTGTTCCAGGTGAATTCGAGCTAATGGGTCCTAGCAGTAACCACAGCATCTACACGTCGAACTCTCCGATCGACAACAGATCGTCTGTCAATAGTGATATAGGCAGTCGACAGACCACAGGCTGGATAAACACGGTAAGTTCTAGCAGTTCACAGACAAGGATGAGTGTTGTGAAATTAGCAACAGCATTTTTTTTGTGCTTTTTTGGGTTCTGTACGTCAGTCGGCTAAAACTAAACCTTATTATAGGATCGCTTTGTTGTACGTCTGTTAAGACCCTTTTCTAAGGATCGCGTGGAGGTATCAAGCTGAAATTAATATGAAATATTCTGGTCTGCTACTTGACCTAGAATCATGAAAACTGAAAACCGTAAATATGTTGTTTAATAACAAAATAGCTATAAATTTATACGGAACCCTCGGTGCACGAGTCCAACTCGCGCTTGGCTCGTTTTTCGCAATAGAATCATTTTATGCCATACTTTTGGCGTAGTCTTTTTCCTTACCCTGGTTTGTAGAAAATCTATCTCTTCAGCCAGGTCGCTGGATGTACGAGAACTACGTCTTGTTATTTGAAGTGTTGAATTCCACTTAACCTTTTGAACGCCAGAGCATAAACACACGTACGTGCTCACGCCATACCAGAATTTCACCTACCATTTTTTATCACATATTTGTGTCGTTTGGCGTACAGGGCACGCGCTTGCTTGTCACGTATACGTGATAGTTGGTCAAAAGGTTATAGAAATATCAACTTTTTGAACGTGTTAGTTGATTACAGTTTTGAAAAAATCATCAAAAATTTAAAGTTGTATCACAAATTGGTTTTTATGTGTGGGTTATTAAGTTTCTCTTGTATTGTTTTGTTAAACATAGGTACCAATGTCAACAACAACGCTAAGCAGTGGAGGAGCCGGCAGTATCGCTGGCAAGCGTTCCAACCGCAGCGTGAAGCCGCCCGCCAAGCCGCAGGACACGTTCGTGAAAGACTACGTGAGGAAGAGGAACCTTATATTGGAACTTATGGTGAGTGCATTAAGATAGGTTGTCCAGTGTTAACAAATATATTACGTACTAGCTGTTACCCGCGGCTTCGCTCGCGTTTTGGTCGCAAATTATTCCACGGGCACGATGTAAATATAGCTCAATAATGCTGGATAATGTAGCTTCCTATTAGTGAAAGAATTTTCAAAATCGGTTCAGTAGATCTAGAGATTACCCCCTACATAGAAACTTACAAACAAATTTTACTTCTTTATAATATTAGTATAGATTAGTATAGATTTTGAAGCACGTGTAAAACATTGTGGATGGGAATACCGAAGGCAAAAGATCTCGCGGTCGTTCACCAACAAGATGTACCGATTTATTAAATCAAAGGCTCGGCATCCAAATACTACACGGTTATAAGAGACGTGCTGGACAGAAACCGGTGGAGGCAGATTCTCCGCCAGTCCGCTCCAGATGCAACTCTAATGCTGACCACGTTCCTCAGACATGAGGTGCCGACCCCAGAGAGAGAGCACGTGCAAGTTCGCTCATACTGGCTTACGCACGTACACGCGATTCCGCGCGTTTTCACTTGATTAAAACGACAATTGTCAGCAAAAGTGACGACTTATCTCGCAACTCGCGCATGTACGAGCTTATAGGCGCGTCATTGCTGTTACGAGTTTCGCGTGTAGCAAAAGACGTCCAAAAACGCGCCGAAAACACGCTAATTTGAAACCGCCTTAACCCCCGTGGTACGCCCATTTGCTAACGTATAAGTGAACGGATAGAACGCTGAATAATAAAACTTTTCAGTTTGCGAATGAAGCGAATGCTTTCAAGAACCAAAATAATGTGTTACACTTTGCTGAACCATTATCTGATGAGCTATTTGTTTTTGGGGTTCGGTTACTGTGCGTATTGAATTTTTTGTATGGCTTTAGATTATGCACAATATAAGTGAGATTTGTTTGGTGAATGGAGTTTAAAAAAAAAAGTGTTTTATTTCAGGCAAAATACCCCATACACAAAAAAAAAATGGAGACAAATAAAATAGTAAAAAAAAAACAGTAATCATCATTAGAAAATCATAAAGTATCATTAAATTCATTAAATAATCATTCAAAATAAATAAACATCACAATAAAACACATTCAAAAAAATTTTAAACATAGAGATTTGTTAAGGACCCATAGTCTTGAAAAATCACATTAACTTTGTCGTCATTTTTTGCTCTCGCTTAGATGAACAGAAATCCACTGCACAAATATAGGGCTAAAAACCTTTGTTTCCTCTACAGGCTGTAGAAATAGAATTCCTGGTAACCTGGCACAACCCTCACGGTCGCCCAGAGCAAGCAGTCCCGGGAGAGGACAACATCAACACGTGGCGCTCCAAGCCCAACCTGGAGCGAACATGGCGCGACTACGCCAAGTTGGCCTGGGACATCAGTCCCACACTTGCCGTGTTCTTGCCTGAGAGGTAAGCAAATAATGAAAATTAAAGAATAAAACAGTACAAGTGCGAGTCGGACTTGTGCACGAACGTACGGGTACGGTTGCGTACGGGTTCCGTACCACAAGCAAAAAAAAAAAACCTTTTTTGCCCCCCTTAAATATTTATTTTATTCTGTTGTTGTTGTTCTGTTGTTATAGCGGTAACAGAAATATATCATCTGTGAAAATTTCAACTGTCTAGCTATCACGGTTCATGAGTTTAGTTCCCTTCAAAATGGTTGAGTTGAATGGTGCTGATCCATGTGTCATGTTCGTGAACGGGCGCTGTCAGTTGTGACTGGTCATCTCTTAGTTGCCACGGCTTATTTGAATTAATTATTTTAATTTTTTTTTTAATTATCTTTTTTGTTTTTACTATGGACACTTTTAACGTGCACATCTTGCTACATCGTTCTCACATAATGTACCATCTCAATATGAATGATGTAACCAAGGTTTTGTAACAATATGCTGATTTAAAAGAGTGTCCATGGAGTTTCTTGCCCGTTCTTCTCCATAGAGATCTACGCTAGGGAATGGGCAACTACAGTACTTTCACAGTTTTTATGCCTTGTGACTGGGACTGTAGCTACATTTCATTGTTATCTTTGTTTCGACAGTTCAAAAGTGCCTGTAACTGGCCTACTTGAAATAAATGCCTTGATTTGATTTGAGATACAGCCTGGTGACAGACAGACAGTGGAGTCTTAGAAATAGGGTCCCTTTTTTACCCCTTGGGTATGCAACCCTAAAAATGTAGATTCCACAAAGACGCAGGCTTTTTTTTAATTTCTTTGCGGAATCCAAGACAGTTGCATTGTGTCTCTGGAATTTCGTCGATTTTTAATGTCTCGGCGCTTTTCTAGCGGTCGCTACTGATTCTGGCTTTAAGGTGGAAGCGCAAGGGTAGCCCGCGAAATTTAAATTTTCTCAAGTTTATTGCAATTTGAAGGTCAGTGTCAAGTTGTATGTTGATTAAAATATAAATCGCGCCAGTAACACGTATGGAGTTACGGAATTATAATCATTCAAATCATCAATACAGCCCTCCAAGTTCATATAATCCCACTGAGTGACTTTTTCATGAAATAGCTATTGAATGTGATTATATGAACTTGGAGGGCTGTATTGATGATTTGAATGATTATAATTCTGTAACTCCATACGTGTTATTGGCGCGATTCATATTTTCATCAACATACAACCTGACACTGACCTGCAAATTGCAATAAACGTAAGAAAATTTAAATTTCGCGGGCTACCCTTGCGCATCCACCTTAAGGAATTGCAGTGGTTTGGGAATAGTGTGGCGGGCCTGTGCCAAAAAAAAAAACAAAGACGCAAAGCTGCTACTGAAAATTCCCTGATAAAGAAACCCAGCTAAAGGTCTGCCGTTTAAATAAAAAAGACCTGATCCAAATTCCTTATTTTCGTTCGTCGTTTTTCCTTGTTTTCGTGTTGTTGTTCGTCTGTCGTTTAGTGTCTGCCCCGTTGGTCTCATCGTTGCAAGCAAGACTGCTGAGCGTGGGATCCTGGGTTCGATTCCCGGTTCGGGCAAAAAGCGCTATTGGGTTTTTCATACGAAATTTCTCAGTAGTAGCCCGGAGTTAAGAAGTTGGTGGTATGATACCCCCGTGCATCGGTGCGCACGTTAAGCCGTTGGTCCCGCGCCTGATCTCTCTCCGTGATTGTCGATTTGCCGTCCCTGAGGACTATGACAGTAAAGGAACAGAGAGTGCATCTGTGTCTGCGCACACACTTGTGCACTATAATGTATCCCGCGCCGATGGCTAATCTGCGTTGAGATTGGCCGCCGTGACCGAAAACGGTCAGGAGGACTATTATACGTAAATATTCAATTTCTGTTTGCTTTCAGGTTAAAGCACGACGGCATAGTATTCGAGATCCGTCGTAAAGTGCAAGCGCAGCCCACTGCTGTTAGTCATGTCCCTCAGGCGCTGAAGTACCTTGTGACTACTGAGACACTGCTCAACGATGCTCATGAGGTAAGCTCTCACAGGTTTTAATCCAAATATCCCTCTTTCTGTGTCGAGAAAAAACAAGTCTGAACGCAATGCCAGAACATACCGCTTACAACATGATTTAACATACAGACGTCAAATACCCTTGACGAAGCCGAAAAGCACTTGTTCCCCTCGTTACTGCGATATTTTTTTATTCTAGACCATACCTGGGAACCTTCTAGTTACTGAGATATTTGAGATGAAAGTTCCAACTCTTTCACAAGTTTTTTTTTTTAATTTTGGGTCCTTTAAATACCTCCACGACCCCCGTACTATTCAATGCATCCATCAGCACAATGATTTGAGTGCATTACATTTAGTCCTACCGTTTCCCAGCATTCATTTTTACGTAGAGTTACTATGTTTGATGTACAGAATGCTTGATTAACGGCTTCGTGACGTGAAGAGTCAGTTTACACCTTGTAAGGTTTAAGCCTTAAAAGAGCGTAAACTTAAAAGTTTATTTAGGTATGTACATGTAAATAAACTTAAACATAGCTGGAATTGTTATTATTATTAAACATTTATTCCAAGCAACAAGACTCATAGTGTTAGTAACAATATACTTACAAACTATGTTAGTAATACACTTACAAACAAAATAGATTACAGATTGTGACATCATTGCTGCAAGGTAACAGGCCCAGCTGAAACCTTGCAGCAGTGGTTCACAAACACACAATCTAGCCTACTTGCTATCATAGACAGGATGCTGTTGGCGCTGCCCCGCACCCTACGGACCAGGGATGCGCACCGTTTCCGCATCACTGTGTAGAAACAATCCACGTGAGCTTCGGCAAACATCCCCGATGCGCTGCAGTATCGGGGCAACCCCATCAGCACCCTGAATGCGTTATTGTATTGGACGCGAAGGGCGCTGTATGACTTTTGAGTATAATGACTCCACAGACTGCAAGTGTAGAATGACGTGCAGTAGGCACTAAATATAGTGCGCTTGACCTCTTTAGAGGCACGCCTGAATCTACAGGCAATCATGTTTGCTCTCACACACAGCGCCCTCCGCTCCCTATCAATATCCTCATCGTCTTTGAGGCCAGTGGTCAATAAATGACCCAGATATTTAAATTGGTCTACCCTTACAAGGGGTACACCGCTTAACTTCACTGAAGGTACTGCTTCTGGGTATTTACCCCTGGCCCCAAAGACCATGACTACACTCTTTTTAACATTATATGCCAGACCAAGTTGTCTAGCAAATTGCTCGCAAGTGGCTACGAGAGTCCTTAGCCCGCAGATTGACGCGCTCAGCAGCACCATGTCGTCGGCGTAGCTAATGTTATTACAACACACGCCATCAATATGACACCCGACACGCATGCTGCTAAGCGTGCCAATCAGATCATTCACGTATAGGTTGAAAAGCGTAGGGGAGCACAACCCCCCCTGCCTCACCCCACAGTCCAACCCATACGGCCTAGACAGGGCACCAGCCCATTTCACACTATTGACTTGGTTTCCATACCAGTATTTCAGAATATTTATCACCTCTGGTGGCAAATGTGCCTCTTCCATCTTCTTCCATAAAATGTCGTAGGAAACCAAGTCAAAAGCCTTGCTCAAGTCAAGGAAACAAGCGTAAACTGGAGTGTGGCGATCCGTGTAGTACTTCACAGTATGCTTCACACTCAATATAGCACTGTCAGTGGATAATCCAGAACTGAAACCAAATTGGTTATCGTGAACACGTATATGACTGCTAAGTTGCGCGTTAAGCACACTGTCAAACACTTTTGACATGATTGTGGCAAGAGATATTGGCCTGTAATTGTTCCTATCGCCCATGTCTCCAGTCTTATTCTTGACGATAGGCACCACTGTTGTTTTTATCATGTCACTCGGCATATAAGCATGACCCATACAAAAAGTGAAAAGCATAGCCAACACTCTCGGCAAATGCGGACCAGCAAATCGGAGATGCTCAATGCTGAGACCGTCGTGACCAGGAGATTTTCCTCGACGCATCGCGTTAATTCTGCACAAGAGCATTTTAGCTGTTATTTTAACTCCTAGGTCTTTCCGTGTCTCAACATTGAGCGTCGACCTAGATGGGCCTAATGGTGACTGCACACTAAAATGGTCAACAAAAAGGTCAGCTATTTGTTTAGCATCACTCACGCCATCGACGCAAACAGGGAGGCCAGGCTTGCCCTTTAGTCTATTTGTATGCTTCCAAAAAGATCGAAAATCATTCTTTGAGTGCTGTGAAGCTAGAATATCCATTTTAATTTGAGTCTCATGGTCTTGACACCACTTCAACCGAGACTTAAATATCTTTTTAGCTTCACGCATTTCTACAAAAATAGGTCCCGATGTCGGCATACCATTATCTAGCCAGCATAAAAATTTACGCCTAGCCTCCCTATGAGCGCCGCTCACATGCATGTTCCAGCCCACGACTGCTCCTCGCTTTCTAGGACTTCCCCCATAAGTTATTGTCTCGGTAGCCGACTCACACAAAGCACTAACAATTTTGCCATACATTTCATCTATTACACGAAAGTGGCGAGGGTCATTACAAGTTTGACCACTACATTCTCTAAAGTCATCCGGGAAGTCAATAAGTCGCAATTTCTCATGACACTTTATGCTATAAGCACGAATCTGTTCTTGACTTCTTTCTCCCCAGATCACCCCATTCATTTCAATGCTAACATTTGGTTGTAGAATCTGAACAAAACTAAGATCACACATAATAATCAACGGAAAGTGGTCAGACCACTGCACATCATATTTTACATAGGAATGTATAACAGAAGGCACAGCCGCCTTTGTGACTAAACAGTGATCAAGCCACCTTTGCGATCCATGAGCATCACTAATAAAAGTGTGGGTATTCGAACCGAGACCCAACTACTCAGTGTCAATGCATGTCCATTGTTGTTCAACACAGAAACTTGTGAGTTCCGTATAAAATAATTCCGTTGGGTGCGAATTGAAATCACCTAAGACATAACAACATTCTAAGTTACAACTGTCAATAATTGCACTCACCGAGCCAAGACAGTCCGCAAACTCCGTCAGGTTAGAAACGTCATCGGTCGGCATATACACATTCACCACTAGTATAGATTTATTACTTAGCGTAATCTTCACTGCACAAACGCGTGGATTATGACACTCGATAACCGACACATTACTAAACATTACTTTTCGCCATAGAATAGCCACACCACCGTAGGGCCTCCCACGTATTACTCGTGACGCTGAATCCATGCCTGACGTACCCGTCGAACTGAACTCACAGCTAATGGTGTCCAAATATGACTGCTCTTCAGTAAGCAACCAGGTTTCTTGAAGTGCAATTATATCCGCGCTGCTGCACAAGTCACTGATGTAATCTGCCGAACGTTTTACATTTTTACAATTAAATGTAACCAACTTGCATGTCTGTCTATCCATTAACTACCGTGTTTGCTGAGCCGTTTCCAGTACAACTAGCTTGCGCTGCTGACTTCGGTTTAAAGTGCACAAATTTCCGAAATATTATGCCCTGAGGCCACAACTTATCATCAAGGAATGTTTGTACTTTCGATTGTGCCACAAAGAACTTGTAGGCATAGTGTTCAGACTGTCTTTTGGCGTTTATTTTCTCTAACTTAACAGATACTTGCGTTTTCCTCAAAATATAATTAACTATATCAGCCTCTGTCGCGCTTTTGTGCACGTTCGTTATAAAAATAGGAACATTCCTTTCCGCAGCCCGAAAGCTTTCTACAGAACTCGCAACTCCCATCATTCCCGTTAGACGGGTTTTCAAATGGTAACGATTTTTCTTTTTAACTTCCGTCCATCCTTCATCATCAACTCGATTTTCTTCGAAACTCAGTTTGACTACATCAGCCGCAGTTTGTTTACGCGGCTGCTCACTTAACAGCTGACCGGCAAACCGGTTTGTTATCTCGTGAGGAACGACCGACGTCGACACTGAGCGCGGACTACGTTCACTGCTATGACTCACTGTTGTCGTTTCGTGCAATATGTTGCCGCTATTGTTGGTATCAGCTGACAATGCGGTAATCTTATTATTTATGCTTGATATATTCCTCGCATTTGATAATCCTGGGACTATCGAGCTCTCACAACACTGAGTTCCAGATTGATTGAAGTCACTTTCATCCAGCGTGCATGCACCTCTTCTTGTATTTACGTTATGGTGGGTGGGTGGAGATTGCGACTTTGACTGAAGCAATACACTTTTAAGGTCATCTAATTGACTTACTCTGACACAAGTACTCTTTAAGTCCTTCACCTCCTCTTGAAGTATCACTAACTTTTTCAAAAGATCAGAGACGTCCAGATGGTCAAAGGTTATTGGCGGCAGTTTCTCCAGATTACGAGCCACAAATATCGGCATCACATCACTGTCCATGACCTTAAACACACCGTGTGCCGAGCACCACCACCACCCATTGTGCCGAGCCTTCCCGGACATGAATCAGTGATGGTAGGCGCCGAACGGAGTGTGCCGATCGACACAAATTAAATGAAAGCCGTATATGTTTCGACTTCGTCATTGAATGTGGCGCCCCAAACGAGTGAAAGCTGAACGACCTTGAAATGGAAAAGCTTACGAATGTGAGATGTGAGCCGGGTGGGGGCGTTGTAGAGCTGGTGCACTGTACAGGTACTCGCGTAGCATCTGATTGTTTCGGGTTCGACATTGAATTGTGGTGACCCAAACGAGTGTGTGAAATCCTTTAGCTGAACTGTCTTTGAATGGAAAAGCTGGCCAATGAGGGATGTGAGCCGGGTGGGCAAATATACATTTGATGTTGCCTTCCGGCCTGTGGCGAATCAGGCCAAATCAGACAGACCCGACCATGTTCTTCTTCTTTATCGTGTGGTTAATGCTTAACCTGGTGTCTGAGTTTTTTCCCACCCATGGGCCTCTGACTTGGCTTTACATGCCGTCGAAAAATATCTCTAAGGCATGTTGATCAAGATGTTTTCCTTCACCGAAGCAAGTGATAATTATACAATACGCACATGAATCCGAAAAATCAGAGGTGGCCTTGGGTTCGAACTACGGACCTATGACTTGGCAGTCCGTCAGTCACACCACTAGATGATTGCTGCATGTCTGTAGCATATTTCGGCATGTTAACGTGAATTTTTCGCCACATTTTTTTTAACAAAAGTTACTTATGTACTCCAAGTAAATTTTGTTGGGTAAAATAGGATAGCATAAATTAAACTCCCAAATATTTTCTTTATAATAACCTCCTTTGTTTCTATTGCAGCTAGTCCACATGATAACCTGGGCCCGCGTGTCGCCAGTAGAAGCGCTGTCGTACTTCAGCCGCCAGTACCCGCCGCACCCGCTGTCTGCGCAGGCGGCCGTCAGCACTCTGACGTCATACCCGCCCTCCGCTGTGCTGCTGTACATACCGCAGCTGGTGCAGGCTTTGAGGCACGACACTGTGAGTGCAGCACAAGCTAAATTATGTCTTAGTTTCATTAGAATATCATCGAATTTCTGTTATAGCAATTGTGTTAAAGTCCATGTCAAAAGAATCTTTGGTGACTCAAATAAGTGTTATTTAGAGTCCATATTAGTATCTCTGACTACACAAACAATATCCTGCAGTGGCGATGGGTCAATTTTTGTAAGAGATAAGCCGGAGTACATATCTTTAATGTGAGTAAATTATTTGTCTATAGAATACTAACTGTGCCAGTTTTCAAAGGGAATCCGGTAGGAATAAAGTTGTATTAAACCTTCGCCACTGATATCCTGTATAAAATGAACGAAAAATCCTGTATGAAAAGAATGATGTGTAGTTAAAGTGAACTACAACTTTTTATAATGGGTTCGCGCGTATTCACCAACACTAAGTGACACCTAACTGGATCCCTAACACCCGTTTCTACCAACACGTATACGAAACAGTATCAAGAATGTGCATTCAATACAACGAACTCAATTCAAAATTGCCTGACTTGGATGTGTTCATTGGTTCCCTATCGAAATTCAAAAGCCTGTTGCGTTCTCTTTTGATCCGATATTTAAACTCCGGAATTTTTGACGTCAGTGCAGCGCAGACGGAGGACGCGATACTAATTTCAAAAGTGTGCACAATTCGAAATTGAGCAGATTTTTTTTTGCGGACGTTTTTGAAACGCTGAGTTTGTATCTTGGGTTTTTGAAAGAAAGAACGAAAAAGTATTTAATAATCTCGCACAAAACAAATAAAAAAATGGTTGAATTAACAATAAAAGAAAATTATATAAAAAAGTAAACATAAGAAAAAGATAAAACAAACGAAATTGGCATCTTAACATGGAGCTGAGAGAGATGGTTTTTTTTTATTTTTTTTATTATAAGTAAATTAAAATTTAAAAATTATATATTTTTTATAAATCAATAACTAGCATATAACTTTATATTTCTCTCCAGATGGGCTACGTAGCAGAACTAATAAAGTCACTGTCAAAGAAATCTCAAGTCGTGGCTCATCAGCTAATATGGAACATGCACACCAATATGTACACGGACGAGGAAATGCAGAACAAAGATCGTAAGTCTTTTCACCAAAATATTTTCTCGATTATTTTGAGGTCGGTTTCCAGTGTAACAGAAACCATTTAACTAAATACTAGTAGTTTACATAGCGACTGCCTAGCAGTGGTTGCGCGGTGGTAGCGACAGCGACTTCGGAGCTGCATTCAGTGAGTTCGAACCTAGATAGACATGCTACTTTGTGCGTCATCAGTTTCATCACTAGCACGAAACCAGGACGTCAAATGTCTTATGTTAACGAGTTAAACATTGTAAAGATGTACTCATAGGTAATCGCTGAGTTAGTGACTGGTGACATGTGGGTGTACACCTCTGCCCCCCTTCGGGGATTACATGCGTGAAGTTATGTCGTTTTTTTTTTTCCAGCTGCCCTATTTGACATCCTAGAAAGCCTAACAAAGAACATAGTGGACCACCTATCGGGGCCCGCGAAGGCCTTCTACGAGAGAGAGTTCGACTTCTTCAGCCAGATCACGAACATCAGCGGAACTATCCGACCGTTCCCGAAGGGTGCCGAGAGGAAACGGGCTTGCTTGGAAGCGCTGAAATCTGTTAAGGTAGGAAAAGCGATTTTTGATGGTAATTTAAAGAATTTGACTACAAATATGAGTTTCATCACCCACACCTCCTTTCTTGCTATATTGTCCTTCACACAGTCCATTCATAGTTTCTTTGGTCTTCCTCTGTACCCTTCCACATTCATATTTAAAAAATTGATCCCGACAATTGCCTCATTCCTCCACATCACATGCTCATACCACGACAACCGAGTACCGCAGTAGTTTTTAGTCAACGGTGCCACTTTCAGACTTCTTCTTATACTTACAGGCTGTCGTTATGCGTCCTGGGGGCCTAAAATGGCTGCTTTATCAGAATCATAATACGAATCACGTTAAAAAATTAAAACTCTTAAAATGGACTTTGTAGTCATACCCATAAAGACCATTTTTAAATTTTTAATTTTTTCGTGGTTCTGATAAAGCTTACATTTTAGGCCCCCTGGTCAAATTCAAGGAGGTATCTATACTAGTGATTCTCGACCCGAATCGATAATAAAAAGGGTAGCTTTTCGTATTTTTTTTTTACTTTTTACGGAAATCGTTAAACGTAGACCAAAAAAAGTAGAAACTAGTTTCCATACTGTCCATAATTATTAAACGAAACAAAGAAACATTTTTTATACCTACTCGTTCACTTTTATCCCAGTAAAACACAGCCATATGAAATTCGCGCGCGCGCGCCTGTGATTTAGGTATCAGCTGTTAGCCGCGTGACGCCGTTCGGTCTCATTACTATCGTACTGTGCAACAGTGGGTAGACAGAGTACAGTGGGTGATAGAACGGCGTCACGCGACTAACAGCGAATTTCATCCGGCTGTTACGTTATTTGGATAAAATTGAATGAGTAAAAAAAATGTTTCTTTGGGAAAGTTGTTTGTTATCATGAGTACAATCTCAATCAATTTGACGACCCGAATGGCGCAGCGGTAGTGAGGCTGCCTAACGTTCTTAGGGTCCCGGGTTCGAATCCCGGTAGGAGCAAATGTTTGTGTGATGAGCATGGAAATTTGTTTCCGAGTCATGGATGTTTATATGTATAATAAGTGTGTATTTACAAAAAAAAGTATCTATGTATCTATCAACTATCTGGTCTCCACGACACATGCCTCGTTGCTTAGTGTGGCACCTAGATGGCGCTGTGTGTAATGTCCAGCGATATTTATTATTTATAATCACGTGTTTAAGTATCGGTCACTAATTACCAGTCACCCTATATACAAAATTTTCAGGATGATTGGTTCAGTGATTTAGGCGTGAAAAGGTAACAAATAAACAAACTTGCTTTCGTATATAGAACATTTGTTAGGATTTCTTATTTTATCCATTCGCGTAAAACAACACATTGCCCTTGGAATTCTTATCTCAGCCCCACGCAAATGCCTTTCATTCATCCCTTTTGTAGCCCAACATTCTGATCCATACCAGACAGCAGGTCTAACCATTGTTTTATAAATCTACCCCTTAAGTTTAAGGGGAATACTTTTGAGGTTAAAAGTGTATGTTGATTAGTTCCTTTTTTTGTCCAATAGGTTCAGCCCGGTTGCTACCTACCATCAAACCCTGATTCAATGGTTGTTGACATCGACTACAAGAGCGGTAAGTCATACACATTACAATGTTCATATAATTAGGTACAGAATTACACGAGAGTTGACAAACATATTTTTAGCTTCCATCTTCTATTCCATCCACACAATTTCGAACCCGTTCAGGCAAGGTTATCGGTCGCGAATAACGTATTTTAGGTCGTGAGTCTACACTTGGGTTTATACAGGGTGTAACAAGACCCTTAACAAAGCCGTCAACCAAGTAAAAATATGGCATCACAGAGGAGTTATATCATTAAAATTTATTATTCTCCTTTATTCATATGAATAAAAATTAGTTCATTTTTAAATATTTCTTATAAAAAACAATATAAAAACATTTAAAAATATAAAAAATTGTTGCCCGCCGGTATCGGGAACAGGGTCCAAGCTACCGGTGGTCAGGGCTCCAGAGAGAGAAACCTTCTAACAATACGAGCCGTGTCCAGGAGTACTGCTTTCTGTATCAAGCCCTTGATCCAGCTGCCTAACGAGAGCCTCCTCAAGTATTCATCGAGGCTCTTAGCAATTAAGCCATGGGCTGATACGACTATCGGCACAATGATCGCTGAGTCCACATCCCACATGTCGACAACCTCGCGAGCCAAGTCAAGATATTTTATTTGCTTATCTTTCTCGGCTTTCACGAGGTTGTCATCATGCGGGACCGTTATGTCAACAATCATTGCGCGCCGCTCTGATCGATCCACCACCACTATATCAGGCTT
Source organism: Eugnorisma glareosa (assembly GCA_947578425.1). Classification (NCBI taxonomy): domain Eukaryota; kingdom Metazoa; phylum Arthropoda; class Insecta; order Lepidoptera; family Noctuidae; genus Eugnorisma; species Eugnorisma glareosa. Next base: position 13,617,456 of record OX387974.1, on the reverse strand, counting down.
ATTGGATAAAATAGTCCTGTCAGTGATGATGGATTGATCCCAGTACAATGTGATATTGCCATTTTCGAGAACTGGGTCGGGCACATACCTATAGTACGGCACTTCCGATTCCACAAGTCTGTATTTTAGAGCAAGTTGCTGATGGATAATCCTGGCTACAAGGTTGTGTCTATGCAAGTACTCTCCGTTAGCCAAACGAGAACACCCAGAGATAATGTGACGGATTGATTCACCTGGACGGTGGCATGCCCGACATATGTCAACCGTGCCGTCCTTCACAATAAATCTCCGGTAGTTATTCGTCATCATAACTTCATCCATAATTGCACAGACAAAACCTTCGGTTTCTCCGAAGAGGTCCCCGGAACGTAGCCAGGCTACGGACGCTGACAGGTCTACATCGGGCCCGTGCAGGGCCCGGAAAAAACGTCCGTGAAGCTCCTTACTCTGCCATACCTCCCTGCGGTCGTTAGTGTCAAGCACTACAGGTTTGCGCCAGTTCTCTTTAGCCAAGGAGAGCGGGGTGAGGCCCTTGTCCACCGCGACCAAATCTCGATGCATCCCCACGTCGGCTTCTAGGAAATATTCCCTGAGACTGCATATCTCGCGATTGTGGAGAATCTTAGCGTTTAAAAAGCCTCGACCCCCACACTTCCGCGGGATATACAGTCTCATAACCGAAGAACGTGGGTGATGCATTCGATATGCCGTCAACAATGTACGGACCTTCCTATCCAGGGCGTCTAGTTCTGTTTGAGTCCATTTCAGTATGCCGAAAGAGTACATCAAAACCGGCATGACCCAACCGTTGAAGGCACGCACCTTATTTCCGCCTGCTAAAAGACTATTAAATACTTTTTTCAGGCGGCCAAAGAAGCGTTCCTTCAACGATTGCTTCATGTCAGCAACATTGGTGCCCAGCGCTTCCGACATACCCAAATACTTATAGGTTTCGGTTGCTGAGAGGGATCTAAGATTTATGGAATCCGAGAGCTGGGTTCCCACAGATTCCACAATCTCCCCTCGTTTTACATGCATGACCGCACATTTGTCCACACCAAATTCCATCCTGATGGCGCTACTGAAAGTTTCAGTTACCTTCAGTAGCTCCATCAGTTGCAAATCGATGGGGGCAAAGAGTTTCAGGTCATCCATGTAAAGGAGGTGAGATACAACTTGACCACCTCTCCTCAACCGATAGCCTAGACCTGAATCCTCCAGCAGCGTGCTAAGAGAATTCAAGGCTAAGCAGAACCAAAGTGGACTCAAACTGTCGCCCTGAAATATACCTCGCTCTATCCTTATCGGCTCGCTATTCCTGTGGATTTGCCGACATCCTGGATAGCGAAGGACTGTCCTCCATTGTCCCATACACGACATCAGGAAGGTGCTCAGAGTTGCATCTACTTTATACAACTCTAGCACCCTCATGAGCCATGTATGTGGCACGGAGTCATAGGCCTTCTTATAATCTATCCAACATGTCCACAGATCCCTTCGGGAACGGCGAACCTGTTGGCTAATGGCCATATCAATGAGGAGTAGCTCCTTAGTACCGCGGGACCCGTTCCTACATCATTAAAATCATCATTACAAGGGTTGTAATGAAGATTTTAATGATATATACAGGGTGTAACAGGACCCTTCACGCCGTTAACCAAGCATTCTATACATCAAACTAAGTAACTTTACGCAAAAATAATAGCTGGGAAACACTTTTTTTTTTTGGGTTAAAATATCACGTTTTACGGTAGGACTCAATGTAACGCACTCAAAACATTATGCTGATGGGTGGATTGAATAGTATGGGGGGTCGTGGAGGTGTTTACAGTAAAAATCTTACATTAAAAATATGTATTAAAAAAAAAGTTGTGAAAAAGTTGGAACTTTGACCCCCAATATCTAAGTAACTAGAAGGTTCCCAGGTTATGGTCTAGAACAAAAAAATGATCGCAATGACGGGGAGAACAAGTGCCTTTCGGCTTCGTTAAGGGTGTTGTTACACCCTTTAAAGGCAAAGTTTTTTGAAATGTTTATTTTTGAATCCGACATATTCTAGAACCAGGAAGAGTTCGAGACTAAATATAATAGCCACCCGGTTTATCTTAGGTTAGTCCATTACATACCGAGTTTCCTCCGTGCCTCGGAAAGCACGTTAAGCTGTTGGTCGCGGCTGTCATTTGTAGATCTTTGACAGTCGTTACAGGTAGTCAGTGGCCCTAAAGTCTGGCAACCAGTATTATTAAGGCATACCCAGTACTAACTGGGTTGTGGATGTCAGATAGGCAGTTAGTCCATGTGAAATACTGGTATTCAACTACATCCGGTTAGACTGGAAGCCGACCCCAATTTATTTGGATGATATATTCTAGAAGCCAAAAATTGGAAGGCTTGTAACATCTACCAATCCGCAATGGACCCGCGTGGTGAGTTACGGCCCACTCCGTCTCATAGTGAGGAAGCCCCATGTCCAGCAGTGGGATCATTATGGGCTGATTTTGCAATTCAATTCAGCCCACAAACAAGAATCTCTTCCTACCTTGTTTGTTTGAATCAAGCTACATAGGTATAAATCATATTTTTGTCCAGGTACCCCCATGCAGAGTGCAGCGAAAGCCCCTTACTTGGCGAGGTTCAGGGTGCGGAAGTACGGCATCGATGAGATGGAAGCCGTCGCCATGGCCATCTCCGCAGGAGAGGATCCTCCCTCAGTAAGTATCACGATACATTATAATATTATAAAAAGGTAAAATTTAAATTTATACTTTCACTTACGGGATTCTTTCGTGATAGTCCATTATTTTGAGCTCCCGATATTTCGACGCTGTTGCAAGCGCCATGATCGCGGGTTGACTGGAGAATGCGGGTGGATGGAAAATAAATTGTTAAGAGCAGACAAATCTGTCTACCCTCTTTCTTTGTCTTTTGCTACGCGCACTACTGGAACTCATCACTAAGTCACGGCGAAACACACTCAAAGTATCACACGGTCAGTATAAGTTTAGTTGTAACCCGTGAAAGCTTAAAACAATGTTTAAGGCAAAATGGGTTTAAAAAAAAATGTGAGTTTGTATGTAGGGGTTAATCTTGGGATCTACTGATCCGATTCCGAAAACTCTTACACTGACAGGAAGCTACATTATCCCGAGTGATATAGGCTACATGTTTCCGTACATAACGGGAGCGAAGCCGCGAGCAATAGCAGTGTCCAATATAGTCAGATACATGTCCAGGTCAACCTTCTGAACAGTCCAGAAGGTTATATTTAGAACAAAACATGTCTATTATGAAAGCGAGCTTTATCTCAACATAATTTTGTAGAAACACAAACATTTTGTAGTGTTTTGAAATGGCTATGGTTTTTTTATCTATTGACGAAATGATAGTATGATAATTATGGCAAAGCGAAGTCACATGTTTTCTTTAACTCCTTTCAAACAGAGTCTTCTAAAATATTTTGACGTCGGTCATCGCCGTTCTACTGCCGAACTTGTACTCGTAAGTCTTTGTGTGAACAATGAGTTCCCATATGAATTCCTGTCCATTAAAAACTTAGTCCAGGTCCTACCATGACGTCTTAAAGCAGGAGTAATTCCAGTGTGAGAAAGAGATGGCGCTAGACGACATGTTTAGCTCTGTCTCTTTCCCACACTGGAATTACTCTAGCTTTAAGACGTCAAAGTATCCCCCCTGAACTGGACTAAATAGATACGTGATCTTTTTAACACGCATTTGATAGCTTCACCTGTAACTAACTGTGTAAAAAGAATCGTAAAAGTTAAATATGACCCACTTCCCGGTTTCCGATTGAGCTGAAATTTTGCATACATGTTTAGTTTGGATGACAATGCATGGTTAGCTTAGTGAAGTCAATCGTCATTCTAAATCCAATATGGCGGACTCCCAAAGATCGCGCACTCGTTATTTTTATGCATTCCCATGATACTGGTATCGAATGAAAGGGTTTGCAAAGAAAAATACGATAAAACGTGTTTTTTTTTAAATGTATTTATTTGACATGGAATCCAATGATTAATTTATACTTTCCCTTAATGAGATTTTTAGCTTTTTCATATTAATTATTTCCACTTTTCTACCAAACAGGAAGAGGGCAAAGATCGGTTCACCGGCGTAGCATCGGAAGTGTGGCAGGCCGCCATCTTTAAAGTAGGAGATGACGTCAGGCAGGACATGTTGGCGCTGCAAGTCATATCGCTGTTCAAGAACATCTTCCAACAAGTTGGGCTGGATCTGTACCTGTTCCCGTACAAAGTCGTTGCCACTGCGCCTGGGGTGAGCATTTTTAATACGCGGTGGAACGGACATCTACGCGAAAACTTTGACCACGTATTCAGTACATCTTCCTGAGCCCCCCCCTCCCATAGAAATTATACATCGGGTATTTAAAAAAAAAAATTTTTCTTTGTTTTTTCACTAAAACGCTGTTATTTTGATATTACAAACAGACACAATTTTACTTATTTGTATAGACTTTAAACCCCAATTCATTGCAAAAATGATCTCTAAATTGTACATTCTAAAGTTGGTAATCCTTTGTGTATCATTTTAGTGTGGCGTGATAGAATGCGTGCCTAACGCGAAGTCTCGCGACCAGCTCGGGAGACAGACTGACATCGGCATGTACGAGTACTTCATCAAGAAGTACGGAGATGAGACCACTAGAGAGTTTCAGGTATGTGCAGACGGCAATATTTTCCGGTACACCATAACATAACGACTGGTCTCCCCAACGGTTAGGTAGAGGTACACCTAATAGTACACCCACATTTCGCCAGTTAAGTTTAAGTCCCATGTAATAGAGGGCGAGCCTATTGCCATCACCGGACACAAATCCACACTCCGTGGCTGCTACTGAGAAATTCCTGATTAAAAACTCAATAACACTTTGCCCGACATGGGAATCGAACCCAGGACCTCATGCTCAGCAGACGCGCTTGCGACCACTAGACCAATGAGGCAGTCTGCGGTATACCGTATTCTACTTTTTACTTAGAAGGGTGAAAGGTCGTCAACGGGTCCTACTTTTTCGAGTGAACTGATACGTAATACTCAGCATAATCAGCCTGTAATGTTCCCACTGCTGGGACACACAGCCTCCTCTCTATGACAGGGAATGAGCTATAATCCATCACGCGGGCCCAGTGCGGGTTGGTAGATGTCACATGTCTTCGAACTTTTGGTTCTAGGACATGCCGGTTTCCTCACGATGTTTTCCTTCACCGTTTTGAGAGCAGTGGTGATGAAATAAATTACACAAAGTAATGCGCCTGCCTGGGTTCGAACCCACGACTTACTGATCGTAAGTCGGAGCCGCCACCACTGGGCCACCGCTCCTCTCATCGTAATACTTAATTCAATGAAATAGTCCAATGCGCAATAGTTGTAAAGGCCCAGACTAACGAATTTTAGGTCGTTCTTTCGACCCAGGCTGGCGCGATCCTTTGTTAAATTTATTTTATTACCACTGCTCTCAGAACGGCTTAAGAATACATCGTGAGGAAACCCGAATGTCTTAGAAACTAAATTTGAAGACCTGGTGGCCTGCCATGACGTCTTAAAACAGAGTAATTCCGGTATGGGAAAGAGATAGCGCTAGATGATCTGTATAGCTCTGTCTCTTTCTCACACTGGAATCACTCCTGCTTTAACACGTCATAGAAACCTCCCTGACATCTACCAACATACACTGGTGGTGTTACGGCTCCGCTCCTCCTTCGTACGTTGAGGGTTGTATCCCAGCCGTGGGAAAGTAATGTAAACCCGCGAAAATTTTTCAACATAAAGTTGAATCGCCAGGGTAAATTTTCTTACGTTTTTTTGTAATTTGCAGGTCAGTGTCAGGTTGTGTCTTGATTAAAATATAATTCGCTACAGTAACAAATATGGCACCACAGAGTTATATTCATTAAAATCATCATTACAACCCTCTAAGCTCATTTAATCCCATTGAATGACTTGGATTCATTAGCGCATCATAACTCTTGCTTTAACGAATGAACAATGTATTCTAGGCCGCCCGCCGTTGTTTCGTGACATCAATGGCCGCGTACAGCGTGATAGGATTCCTGCTGCAGATCAAGGACAGACACAACGGCAACATCATGCTGGACGTGGACGGACATATCATACATATAGGTGTGTATACACTGCTTTAGATTATCTACTTAATGGAGTTATTAACTTATTGCCAATTTCTGAATTGAATAATTAATTGAAGCTAAAGACAAGTCACTGACCATAACCATATGTGAGTCATCAGACAGGGAAAGATTTACATTATGAATTTCGAGTGCTACATTTCATTGAAGTTGCCTACTTATCTATTCAAATCAGAAACTACGTATCAACGTCGTGATAAACGGAACATCTGACAAAGATTGGTCAAGCTTTAAATAAAGTTAAAATGACACGTCATGTGCTTGTAGTTTTACCGCCACCTGTATCCTTCAAATCTGAGCTCTGCAATCCAACAAAAATAAGTAGAAGGTATACTGGTATAGATAAAGCATTTCTGTTTGGGACATTCAATCTCAAACTCAAAGCATTTATTTCAATTAGACCATTACAGGCACTTTTGAATGTCAAACAAAAAAAAAAGCTAAGCCACAGTCACAGTCACAAGGCATAATAACTTGAGAAATTACTGTAGTTGCACATTCCAAAGCGTAGATCTCTATGGAGAAGAATGGACACATTATCTTTGTCTAGTGGGTATCGCTTGTTACTACAGAAAAACAATGGGTGGGCTGTTCTGAATGGAAAACAGGGGGTTTACTATGACGTCTTAAAGAAGGAGTAATTCCAGTGTGGGAAAGAGATAGAGCTATACAGGTCGTCTAGCGCCATCTTTTTCCGACACTGGCATTACTCCTGCTTGAAGAAGTCATGGTAGGCCACCTGGTCACTTCTTCTTAGCGTGTCGATGGCAAATTTTCGTTAGTTAAATATATTTGGCCCAGAATTTAGCTATGTGAACTCCGCTCGCTGATGCACTCATAAGATCGTCAAGTGCGCAGGTGTCAGGGCATGCAGCGCAAGATAGAAGGTTGGGCCATTGTCTGGGGAGACACGCCGCCTACGCACTTGAGATCTGAGCCGTCTATGAACCCCCATCCGAAGAGATTGTCTTTGATACGGCCGACCTCGGTTCGGAGTCTATTTAGAGATTTCCAAGTCGGCCACGGCAATGCATGTCCAGGTGGAAGGCTTTCAAATGGCTCGATGAAGCCGTCAGAGGCTTAAGCAGCTCCCGCCAGAGATCACATCTCGCTGTGGAAGCATTGCTATTAGCTGGACTAGCTATGCCAACGCACCCAAAAAAGCTTTTTCACTTGTCATGCTCTAAAAGTTCGTCTTTATGTCGTGCGTAGGGGACATAAAGTCGCTTTTTATGCTCTAGAGCATAAAGTAAAATCTGCGTCGAAGACCTAGGCAATCGGCCCAACAGCCACACGAACAACTTCAACTTCATAGAATAACCTCTTTATTTTAATTCGTTTCGTTAGTATTAGTATTCTAAGAACAAGGCAAGGATACCAACAGCCAAAATACACATTAAAATTTCATGAAATAATCTTATAGTTTTTATTTCGTCAATTTATTATTTCTCATTGCCCTCATGTAACTTTCAATTTTAATTAAATTTACAATATTTACATGTTGCTGTTTCATTTGCACGCAATCGAAGTGAAAAGTAGAGTGTACAACTCGTCCATATAAAATATTTTTGTATCCATCCTAATTATCATCCATATTAATTTATATCCATCCTCGCTCGCAAGCTCGCTCGGATAGATAAACGTCTCGCGTAAAATGGTGCGTTTTATGCACTTGATGTACAATCTACTATTACGACTTTTTAGCCTCTGGGGCACTGAGCCATAATTGTGCATTGGGTGGCTTCTGAGTGACTTAATACTACTTAATTGTCGACTATTCTCCTACTTTTATTGAAGCTCATATGAACACATGACATTCCTTTTCTAGATTTCGGCTTCATGTTCGAGTCATCGCCCGGCGGTAACCTAGGATTTGAGCCAGACATCAAACTGACTGATGAGATGGTGATGGTCATGGGTGGCAAGATGGAAGCCCCTCCATTTAGATGGTTCTGCGAGCTGTGTGTACAAGCCTTCCTTGCTGTCAGGTGAATATGGACCTTATTTTATAGTGTTAAGGTAAATTAATGTCTAATGAGATGGTGATAGTCATGGGAGGCAAGATGGAAGCCCCTTCATTAGGCTGGTTCTACAGGGTGTAATAGGACCCTTCACGAAGCCGTCAACCAAGCATTATGTACATCAAACTAAGTAAGCACTTAAGCATTTAAACTAAGTAAGTTTACGCAAAAAATATTGCTGGGAAACGACTTTTTTTTTTGCGGTAACATCATGATCTACGGTAGGACTCCATGTAACGCACTCAAAACATTGTGCTGATGGGTGGATTGAATAGTACGAAGGTCGTGGAGGTGTATAAAGTAAAAATCTTACATTAAAAACACAGTATTTAAAATAAAATAAAACTTGTGAAATAGTTGGAACTTTGACCCCTATTATCTCCGTAACTAGAAGGTTCTCAGGTATGGTCTAGAACAAAAAAAAATACCGTAATGATGGGGAGAACAAGTGCCAAACAAGTTCGGCTTCGTTGAGGGTCTTGTTACACCCTTTATAATATGGATTTAAAATAGACTTTATTGCATAAAAATAATGTCAAAATTACTTTCCTTCAGTATTCTTCATCTCGCTAACCTTTTCCCAACTAAGTTGTGGTTGGTTTCCAGTCTAACCGCATGCAGCTGAATTCCAGTATTTTACATTATTCACTTCAGCATTATTTATTTATATTTAAGTTCAGGAGAACCAAAAGCCTTAAAAAAAGCATAATAAAAACAACACATAGCAACATTACAGTCTCATTATTGTAAACGTAATTGTGCAAAAGTCTTTGATATGGGTACTTTGTTCTTATTGCCTTAACCTATCGTATGACGTAATTATAAAGGGTGTAACAAGACCCTTAACGAAGCCGAAAGGTTCTTGTTCTCCCCGTCATTGCTATCATTTTTTTTTTCTAGACCATACCTGGGAACCTTCTAGTTACGGAGATATTTGGGGTCAAAGTTCCAACTTTTACACAAGTTTTCTTTTTAATAAGTACATGATTTTAACGTAACATTTATACTGTAAACACCTCCACGACCCCCGTACTATTCAATCCATCCATCAGCACAATGTTTTGTGTGCGTTACATTCAGTCCTTACGAAAAACGTGAATTTACCACCAATTTACCAGCAATATTTTTTGCGTAAAGTTACTTAGTTTGATGTACAGAATGCTTGGTTGACGGCTTCGTTAAGGGTCTTGTTACACCCTGTCCCTGCACCCTTGTGACACAATTAAAAAGTAATTGTGTCTCGCCCGATATCGCTTCGATGGGACGCGAAGTCTTAAGCCAGAGTTCATGTTTATCTTGACTGCGTTACCTATAAGAGGGTATGGGAGTTTAAAACGGTTATAAAAACTTGTGAAAATTATGCCTGCTAAGCTAATAAAATTTTGCTATCTAGTACTATTCCTATATTGGCTCTAGGTTGCACAGTCGGCTGATTGTGGCCGACTGGCTGCGATTGTTCGGGCTTCCTCTCCCATCCCAGAGCATGTCTTCTTACAAAATCGTGCCCCCTGGTGTATCCGGCTTGTCCGGGTCAGGCTTGCTCCTGGCTGGGTGAGGTGCCCAATCATCATCATCATCAGCTAGTGATGTGCCTTCCTAACTCCAGTTTCTCTCATTCCAGGCCCTACCAAGAAGCAATAATATCCATGGTGTCTCTAATGCTGGACACAGGACTCCCCTGCTTCCGAGGCCAAACGATCCGTCTGCTGCGCTCCCGGTTCGCGCCCAACTCCACCGAGAAAGAGGCCGCAGCGTACATGCTGTCCGTCATTAGGAACTCCTTCCTGAACTTTAGAACTAGGACCTATGATATGATACAGTATTATCAGAATCAAATTCCTTATTAGATTGTGTTTTTTTGATTTTAGGAGTTTAATTTTGAAGTGGTTTTGTGTATGAGGTGTTATTGGAACAACTGAAAACATCTCAACGAATCCTTGTACTCAACATTATCAAGAACTTTTCAAATGAAATCAGCTGTTCCCTAAATGTTGTCGAGATAAGCGTACAAATAATAAGAAATTAAATCAAATTCTTTAATGGCATAAACTGGATTAAGAAATATGAAACTTTGACTACAGAATTACAAAGGTTACAGTAACTTTATTTGAAGAGCTTGTGAAATCTACCAATGAGGTGTCAATTAACAGCTGATTTTTGTTTGGCGATGTCAGGGTTGGCCCCGTAAAAGATCTTCGTTTTGATGATGGCATAAGATGGTGATCTGACCAGATTTTAATTACTTTAGGACGCTTGATTTTTTCTATAATCACCACTCTTACACTCTTGTTATTTCTGAAGGTTATTTAGATGCAGAATATTATTATGTACTGTGTGTTACTGTGTTATTAAAGTACTCAGCCGTAAATTGGTTTTGTTACATTTCGGTTTTGTAGAGTTTTGTCTATGTCACTCATATAGGTTTGACTGGATCTTTCTAAAGACATTTGTCATATTTTCAAACGAGTACTGTACAATCAACAACACATCAGTGGTAACAGATTCTTTCGGTACACAAGACGCGGTGCTCCCGACCAGATGATGTCCCACTTGCTAGTGTCCGAAGTGTCCCAACACCTGCTCTTAGAGGACTTAAAAGACGCCACGGACATCGCGATTACGAGCGTTAATGTCTTACGGCTTTTCAGACAAACTTTGAACTCATTTGTTTTCGAAATGACTGAACCGATTTTAATGAAACTTCATACGCATAAGCACGATACATAGGTCTAAAAAGTATGACAGAGAACATTTTCAAATAGTGTTTAAAAAAAAAGTTAATTGGAAATTTCTGTTTCTATGAAAAACCTAAAATCGGTCTAATTTAGCTGTAACACTATTTTTCGAAAATGTTCTCCGTCAACTTTTTAGACCTATATAATGTGTAACAGAAAGGGTATAGTCATATGGAAGAGTGTGGTACAGACCATCAAACTGAACAACTTTCTCTATGGGACCACCATCGTAATCGTAATAAAATAATCAGCTGTCCCATACGTTTGGGTCGAGTAGGTATTGAAATTGTGTATGGGGTAGTTGTTTTTTTTTTGTGATTACGATGGTGGTCCCATAGAGAAAGTTGTTCAGTTTGATGGTCCGTACCTCAGTCTTCCATATGACTATACCCTTTCTGTTACACGCTGTATATCCTGCTTATGCGTATGAAGTTCCATTAAAATCGGTTCAGTCATTTCGAAAACATATGAGTTCAAAGTTTGTATGAAATACCGTAAGACATTAACGCTCTTAATGTGGCCACATACTGGGCCCAAGAAATGTAAACAAGTCCCACTATTCACACGAAAGAAGAAATGGTAACAGTTTGAAATAGACAGCGGTTTTATGCTATAGCAGTAAGGTTCATTTTCCTAGTTCAAGTGTTACCACTGATGATAATTTTTCGAAGGATCTTCTTTCAAGTAAAACAACATCTTACGACATTAATATTTTATTAAACACACCCATTTATTATCCTGCGAATTGACAACATTTAGATTTTTAATGAAATGCGATTGCGAATTATTACTACGATATAAAATTATCTTAACTACTATCGAGGAAATACAGTTTTTGGAATAATCTGTCGCGTTGGAACTGTTTTGAAACCAAAACTAGAAATGTTTTTCACTAAAATGTTTAGCCAAAATATCTTTAGTAAATTAAAGTTTCAGTATGTCAAAATATATTCGACTGATTCCACAATAATTAACTTGCAGTTCAATATGTAAATTTAGATTGAAATACCTTAAAATAGTCGAAAATTCCTGTAATCGTACTAATTCATTAATAAACTCGTTTTTTTTTTAATAATACGTCGAATTACATTCTTTTTTGAACATTTTGTTCCACAAACCCTTAAAACTATGAGTATTATTTATTTACTGCGAATATACTGGCAGAAATCACACAAAGAAGAAAATATTCTTAAAATCTAAGGAAGACGCGCTGGGCAGACTTAAAAAAAAAATATATATATACTAAAATTCTAAAAGCACGCGAATGTCCTTTTCATTTCAAAAGTTAATAAGTGCTTTGCAACAATGTGCACATTTAATTTAATTTTTACTTTAATCTAAAGAACAGACGTGATGCGGAGGAATGAGGAAAATGTGAGGAAAGTTTCGAGTGTGGATGGGTGTAAGAGAAGAGGAAGACCAAAGAAACGATGGATGGACTGTGTGAAGGATGATATGGCTAGAAAGGAGGTGACTGCTGAGATGACGAGTAATAGAGAAGTATGGAAGAAGAAGACATGTTGCGCCGACCACGAATGAATTGGGACAAGAGAATGATGCTGAGGGACAGCTTTTAGTTGAATTCTTAGGATGCCCTAACGGCCCTAAGCAAACTTAGGTTTTGACACAATTGACCGCCCATTCATTCAGATGCCGTTCTCAACAACATCAGACAGCTAAATGTAATGCGTAAACATTAAGCATTTTTACCCTATTTTCAAAGGTTTATTCTACCCTGCGCTCCAGGCATTCCAAAAGTTTTACCCAGATTTCTCACCCAAACTTTTGGCCCAAAACTTACAAGCTATGTGAATAAACCTTCAACTTCACACTGGCGATCAAATAGTGTCATATCTTATGAGCTTTAACGTATTACGGCAGTTCATACAAACTTTGAACTCATTTGTTTTCGAAATGACTGAACCGATTTTAATGAAACTTTATACGCATAAGCAGGATACATATGTTTAAAAAGTTGACAGAGAACATTTTCGAAATGTCATTTAAAAAAAAAGATTATTGGAAATTTCGTATGTATGTCTAAAAAGTTGACAGAAACATTTTCGACAAATCATTAAAAAAAAAAGATTATTGGAAATTTCTGTTTCTATGGAAAATCTAAAATCGGTCTAATTTAGCTGTAACACTATTTTCGGAAAATTTACTCCGTCAACTTTTTAGACCTATATATCCAGCTTATGCGTATGAAGTTGCATTAAAATTGGTTCAGTCATTTCGAAAACAAATGAGTTCAAAGTTTTTATGCAATACCGTAAGACGTTAACGCTTTTAGGAAATTAATAAGTACGAAATTCAAAGATTTAATAAGTCTTAAGATGTGCCACTCACCGTACTTAAATCGCGCTAAAATACCTACATTACCTATATACGATTTTTAGCATCAGTTAGCAATGTGAACAGAAAGTTAGAAACATAATTATTTTATATTTGCGCTAAATCTGACGTTTTATACCTTTGGCGGAAGAGGTCTGCCTAGCGCGTTATGTTGCATACTTGTCTTAGAGTAAATACAATAAATATTGGACAGTTAGAATTATTATTAAATACACGATCAGTACAACGAATAGAGATTCTATTAAGATTCGTATACATAGAACACAGAGATTTTAATATTTAAAAAAGGTTTTCCTATAGTTATTTTAACTAAACAGGCATTTATTATTACATCATTTATATTATAATTTAGTCGTGCCACCTAAAGAATTAAACAGCTAAAGTTTTTTAAACTAAAGCAAAATCAATTGCAATTTTATACAAAAACTGAAACTTTGAAACTACCAGAACAAAGATAATTTTTAATGTCATAATAACCAAAATAACAACATACAATTTCAATTGCCATAGAAAACGACCTGTGTGCACTTTTCTTAAAGTTCTAAACTAAAAGCAAAAGTTATGAAATTATTCTTAAAAAAAAAACACAAAACCATAGAGAAAAAAAAAGTAGATTTAAAAAAGGAATGCTTATAGTTGATTGCGGTTGAGAATTAAGGAATAACCATACTTATTCAGCTCTGTTCAGCGTTTGTCCATATAAAACAACGATTTTGTATAGAGATGCGTACGCGTACGAATAGACGCATAAAGCTGAACGGATGCGTACACATCTCCATAAAAAATCATTGTTTTCAATGGACAAAAGCTGAATAAGTGTGGTTAGTCCCTTAGGATGGCGAAGGGGTGATGGGATTTATTATATATCAGGGGTTTAAGGAAAAAATAAGTATTTTAATTAATGTTTCTGTGTGGTACACTACCCGCGTGGTGGATTCCATTCCATTCCCTCCCATAGGGAGAAGGCCGAGTGTCCCAGCAGTGGGAACATTGTAGGCTGATTATATGTGTGGTACAGTTGGTGAGTCTATTAACCATTTTTTTTTAATTTGTCTTGATTAATATTGAGATTTGTTTGTGATGAAGTGTTTAGTTTCAATTTAATCGTACTTATGTTAGCCAAAAGTTAATTTAAAAGGTGGGAAAGTTTTCAAAGAGTTAAGGGGACGGATTTAGACAAAATAGATTTCTTTTGTAGAAATAAGTATTATCGGGATTTCCGAAAGTAAATATAACTCTTGCCCAATTACATAAAGAGTTTAAAAAATAACTATGTGTATTCTGAAATTGAGGTAATAATTAAGTCTTAAAATTTGATAGTTTGGTGGTCTTTTTCCTCGTGATATTTAGGATACTGGGAAAAGAGTTTACCATGATAATAATATAGAAACTTATAACCTAACATCAATATATGTTTGAATCTTACAGACTATAAATACTGAATATATTATTATCAAACCTAACTTAGCTAACCCTAGCTAAGAAGCTTCGCCAACAATATATATATACAAATGAAAATTCAATTTAAGACATGCGTTATAAACAGAAGAGCGAAGTTATTTTTAACTTACAAAATATTATGTAACATACAGGGTCAAAAAGTAAACTAGCATTTTACATGGAGCGACTGCATATAACCCAGTTAGTACCTACTGGGTAATACAATATCCCTTGGTAAGACTGGTTGTCAGACTTTCGGGCCACTGACTACATGACTGTCAAAGATCTACAATTAAATGACAGCCGGGACCAACGGCTTAACGTGCTTCCCGATGCACGAAGGAAACTTGGTGTGTAATGGGACACCATCCTAACACCCATCCACGGACCGACCTAAACAAACAGCGGTCTTCGACCCAAAAAACGAACATCTTTTTTTTTGTTTTATCATGCTTAAGAGTCGGTACTCATCACATGTGTTGAGTATTGCTAATCACTACATAGTATAAAACAAAGTCCCTTTCTCTGTCCCTATGTCCCTTTGTATGCTTAAATCTTTGAAACTACGCAACGGATTTTGATGCGGTTTTTTTTAGTAGATAGAGTGATTCAAGAGGAAGGTTTATATGTATAACATTGCACCCGTGCGAAGCCGGGGCGGGTCGCTAGTTGAATGATAAATTATTGACCCTGTATATTCATTATATACCAGAAATTAAGTATAAGTAAAACTTGTAAAAAAATACAATAATATCTCCTTCCGAAACTAAATTATAACAGCCTGTATCATATGTTACCATAGTTCTAATAATATATCAATAAATTATAAAATATGTATATCAAATTATATAATAGTCAAGCAGTTTTGAATGTTTATGTATCCTAAGTGAATAAAAAGAACCTATTTATTGTACGACTAGTACTTAGAAGATTTTTAGGCCAATTTCTAATTTTGCTGTCCCTGTTATTTGTATGATACTGCTTTTAATGTAAGCAAGGATTAAAATGTTCGTATTTTATTCATTTTTATTTTTGTTTTACCAAGTTTTAAGTATGCTCATTTCCAAGAACATTAACACCCGTATATAAGAACAAGTCAACGTGATTACTTGAGTAAAAGTCATTAGTTAAGATACGATTTTTAATCTGTAGTTCAGTCATTGCTTGAAGTTAGTACAGTCAAAAGTTGGAATTTTTAGCTTTGTTTTCTTTGACGGTTCTTACTTCGTTTAAATTGTTGTCTATAGCTTAGAAATGTTTGCATAATTAAGTAATCTAGCGTGACACACCTAAGTGACAGCTGAATGACAGCCTAAATGTTTGCACTTAAGGAATTTCAACTAACAAATGGCTTTTGTTCAGGCATACATCTAGGTTTCATAATTATAGTCTTTATGGAATGGACATAAGTCCTATTTATTTTTAGTTAAAAGACATGACAAATGAAAAACTAGTTGTTATCAGTACTGAAAAATAAATAAGATTTTATTTAATGCACAGCCCGTTTTAAATCTTAAAGTTGTTGTTTTTAAAACACTTTGATAATTTATTAACTAAATTGTATTATTTTTAAACCAATTAAAAATCCTTGCTTATGTGAACTTTATCTTAACCATATTATTGTAAACAAGGTGTGTTTTTCACTTGTCTTTTATGGTAAACAAATATGGCGACAGGCAAATTCATTTTTGATACAAAGAAACGTTTAAATGGTAAATTCGAAACAGTTATTTTTTGTATTTCACATTTTTGTATCGCTTACGAATAACAAGACGTTCATATAGGTACTAATCTTAGTTTGTTATAGATAGTCCATGCCCTATTTGTTTACCAAATGAGGTATACAAGGTGTAAAAAGACCCTTCACGAAGCTGACAACCAAGCATTAACGTATGTAGTAACCCTACGCAAAAAATATTGCTGGGAAACGACTTTTTTTTTCTTGGTGGAGAACAAGTGCGTTTCGGCTTCGTTAAGGGTGTAGCTACATCCTATATAAGGAGAAACATACTAAGTATATGTTAAGTGTTGTGTTATAAAATTGTGTATAAACATGTTGATGGTACTTTTCTGACATTCCTCTGGATTATTCATGTTTGAACGAATATATCTGGTTAAGGTTTCTGGTGTGTTTTATTTTTTAATTTGTTTTCAGAATACAGTTTAAGGTTTAGAACTTTGAGTTCAACAACTAGCATATAACCAAAGCCTGTTAAAACCGACATTTAAATGAAGAGTTTCATAAATTCACACACATTCTGATATTTCCACAATAACTTTGTATTTTTTATTTTATGTTCTTAGTTTGTGTTTTAAATTAGTTTCCTGCACTCTTCTTAATATGCATAAACTATTCCATTAAAGTTAGCAGGCAAATAGCTGCGGGAGGGCCCTGGTGACTTGTAATACAGGTTTCTATAGAGACCTACTTCAAGCACCAGTCTCTCACAAAGTTAATTCCTTGTTCGTGCTCCACTGTAACCCTAGCATTAAGTAACTTGTGTAGAGAAAATAAATTATATTTATTATTATTTATTACTAATTAAACATATCGTCCAAATGAAAGTTAGCTGCCCACCCACCTACCTGACGAGCAAACCTCTGCTGTGCTATGATTGGCCGCTTTGACACTAGCTGATGCCCGCGACCTTCTTTCGCGTGAAATAATTATAAAAAATATTACTTAAATTTTTTAATCGGATTTTGTTAACAGTTAAGTACAAGTTTTTTATTTTTTTTGCCCGTAACTCTATTTTTTTTCTAAATAAAAGTACCCTAACTAAGATAGACCTTATAACATCAGCTATCTGCCAGTAAAAGTCCATCCGTTTCGGTGATTAGCCGGAACAAACAGACAGACGGACAAAAACTGAAAAAAATGTCTTTTTGTTATAGTGCCTTAGGTATATATTTTATATGCATTCAGTAAAAAGCTGTTATTTTGATATTACAAACAGACAGTTCAATTTTATTTATTTGTATAGATGTATAATTATGTTAAGACTGACAGATTATCTACCTACATTCCGTACTTTATGGTTTTCAGGCGTCGGCTATAGGCTATGTGCTAGTTAAAACGGGCATACAGCTAGCTTCTTTCAAAGCTATAAGTTTTCATAAGACTTGGCGTTTATAGGTTAATATTCGGAAATATTTTTGATAGACCTTGTATTTTTTTATCATATAAAAATAGGTAGAAACCTAAGTGCACCTAAACTAAGTAAAGTGTGAAGTGGTAAAATATATTCGTCATCATTTATGATTTACGACATACTTAATAAGAATTTTAACATTTACGTACCGCACGCAAAATACGCGCTTGGACGTGTGGAGCATGTAATACAACATTTACGTAAAAGTGTAATTTTGAGAAACACAACGTCGTCGTACCCACGTTTGGCTTCGCCGCAGTCGGGTTTATTAAATATCACACCGACAGTCTTAAATTGGACAATCACAACAAAATTTTTTGGCTGCTTAATCATTGGCAGAATTCGAAACACACTGATATACAGAAAGGACAATAAAGGACCTCGCGCACTACGCGGCCGCAGAAGCTCCGACCAAACTCCGGCGTACAACCAGTTTTGTTCAAGTTAGCGGCCGGTCACGCGACAAATCGTGATCGTGACCTCGTAGTGCGCGAAGTCCCTTTACACGACACCTAGGTACTTCTCAATTCTCATATACTTTTAGATGGTTACCAAAGAATTGCAAAGTCTGGATTGTAAAATCTGTGCGCGCTTTCTTACATCGGAGAATCATGTCGGAATATTTGTATCCATATATAATAATTAGACCCAGGTACTCCATGAATAATCCAGGTCCCGGCGCCATGGCTGTCCAACTCACCAGACTCCCAATTGCTTAAAGCGGCGAGCTCTTCTTGTACGCCAGTCTCGACGGACGACAGAGGCCCAGGGTCCTGGGCCGGTTCAGGGGACTGACGTTCAGGTGACGCTGGTGCCTGGGGCGAATAAGTTGCGTCAGGCGACACAGGCTCCTGAGGCGAAGCAGGTTCTTCTGGAAAACCAGGAGCTACCCATCCCAAAGGTATGGGTGGGTGGTAGTGGTATGGTAAAGGTATGGGTGGCGAAAACGGTTGGTCAAGAACAGGAGCTGGCTCCTGCATCATCATCACCGGAAACTGTTGAGGTTCTTGTGGTGGGTACATTCTAAGACTATATGTCGTGTACACCGGTATTGTATTTTGTTGAAGACCCATTTCAATCATCCCTGGCGGTGGCCACGTTACAGGAAAGTGGGTGCCGTCGTACCCATAATTAGTATTGTACCACTCGCGTCTATCCATGGTTTACGTCTGTGATTATCAGGGCTTGCGACGGCAATTTATTCTGCAGAATGCCACTGCCTGTATCCTTGATAACTGGCCTGGCAGACTACTCCGTCTGCAGCTACGCTTTTCAAAAGTATTTTAGGCACCTTTTATTCTTTTCAAGCACTAAAACACGAATTTTCGAAATAGTTCGATAGTTTTTTCGTATTTCCCATCACTATTTTAAGAAACGAATATTGCCACCACTCACACTGGTTAGTATAGAAAAAGTTTTGTACAATGTTTGTCACCAACCAAATTATAAAGAAAGTTATTTTTGTTCAATATTCGTCAGTAAAAAGATCTTTCAATCAGCAAAATGTCTTTGTCCCAGCACTAGAAAGATAAGTACCTACTTATCAAGTCGTTCGTTTCACACGCGCCGCATCGGACGTACGCTAAGTTTCTCAATGTCACCGTAGCTAATCCAAGTCCATGAAAGATCTTTAAATATTCAGGAACTTTGGAGCCCGATGCAATGCAACGAAGGGCGATGCCGGAAACTATTGATTTATGAAAATTGCACAAGAAGCTCCGGGCAAAGGGAAGGGGGGATGCGATCTGACAACCAATCAGCTAGGACTTGCCGGGAACTTTGAATTTCGGCGGGATTAAACGAATAATATTTGCATAAACGATCCGATAACTTCATCTCTCAACAGGTTCCTTCTATATACTCTCTATGATGCTCTGTGATACTCTCAACTACCTATCTAATGAAAACCAACGTACTTGTTTATGCCACATTCTTTTTTAATTTTTTAAAATATTACTACATTACACAGCCAGGGGTTGACCTCTCAAGGTCATCTGCGCACAGAGGATGAATTTTAGATCTTTGGTGGGCCCAAGGGGTGAGACATGGGGCCATCTATATCACGTGATTGAATGGACCGTTCTGATTGGTCAGTCAATCATTTCTTTGTTATGAAAACACTGTGGTGCATCAATAATGACTAAATATAGAGATCGGAATTGGTAGAGTTTATTTATCACGCCTGTAATCAGCGAAGGGTTAGACAGAGGTGTATCTAAAATAGGTACACTCGGCTACACATCAAGCTCTACATATCCAGTTTATGCTGATCTCGCATTGTACAGGATTTCCGTACAATGCGAGGTCAGCTTATACTGGAAATGTATAGCTTGATGTGTAGCCGTGTACCTACACACATATTGCGCCAGTTAAGTTTAAGTCCCATGTAATAGGGGGCGAGCCTATTGCCATCATCAACCTAGCCACTTTCCAACTATGTTAGGGGCGGCCTCCAGTCTAACCGGATGCAGCGCGATATCATTATTTTACATAGAGCGACTGCCTATCTGACCTCCACAATCCAGTTAGTATTGGGTAATTAATCATATTAAGACTGGTTGTCAGAACCGCAACTGCTACTGAGAAATTGTTGATGGAAAAAGTCAATTACACTTTGCCTGACCCGGGAATCGAACCAAGGACCTCATGCTCATCAGTCGCGATCGCGATCGCAAGCGCGTCTGCTGAGTATGAGGTCCTGGGTTCGATTCCCGAGTCGGTCAAAGTAATTTTGGTCAGGACTAAAGGCTACTGCTTCCTTGAAGTTACGTTAAATAAACGTCATGAACCATGAACATGCATGCACCCCTGCGGAAAAACAAATTATCGACGGTTGAAAGGCTAATTGGTCTAAGCGACATTTTTTGCGATATTGAGTTATATACATATTCGGAATCAGCAAATTTTCCTCCGTCTTTTGAGCTAGGTTTCAAATTTTTTTGACTACTTTTTTGGCGCTTAGGACCCACAGCAAAACAGGCCTCATTTCTAAGCTCATTGATCTACACGACACAAAATTAGACAAATTTAAGGACTCGATGACTTAAGCTATTTTGATTTTTCGAACTTTTATAACGTGTGTCGATTAAGGCATTTGGCTTTTTCGCCATGGTTGTGGTTTTGTCGTTTGGCCTATTTTGCATTAAACCAAAACAATAAGCTATGTCGATTGGCCCATTTTGCATTCAATGATGGGGGAGCCGGGAGGCGGAGACCAGAGGGGGGAGGCTCTGGCAGGTGTCCTCGATGAACTGGGACTTCAGATCCTGAACCAGAGAACAGCACCTACCATACCTCCGATCAGAGGAGGACAGAGGTATTGCAGCTGTGTAGACATAACGACCGACACAGAAGACATGCTTCGGAGTGTGGCAAATTGGAGACGATCCGGGGATGTCATACCCTCGGACCACAAGGCAATTCAGTTTGAATTAAAACTGGAAAAATCCAAAGGTACATAACAAGAACTACAAAAAAAAATACAAAAAAGATAAAACAGGTACAATTTTTTTAGAAACTTAATGAAGTCTGGGAACAACAAAACAAAACAGAGTTGGATAGGATAGCACAAATATATATACAGAATCAATAGACAAGGCATGTGAAGGGACCATACCGACCGTTAAAAAAGGAACGAGACAGGATTGTCTTGTTGGACCGAGGAACTGACAGAAATGAAGGAGGAAGTCAAGAGATGGAAGAGGAGAATCTCTAGTGCCACTCCGCGATACCGAGCATGGGTTTTGAGCTTATATACCGCAGCTAAGGAGGAGTTAAGCAGAAGATGGAGAGCACGCTGATGTCGAGCTGGAAGGAGTTTTGCGGAAGGCAGGAACTTGAAACTTTGTGGGACAGTAGGGGTAATAAGCCACACTACCACTTGACAAGAGGACATACCGCTAGTACAAACAGCGTACTCAGCAGCGACGAGTCAGCCCGGATGCTTGCAAAGACGTTTTATCCTGAGGATAAAACACAGGGCGACAATGCGGACGACAATAGGATAAAAGAGTTGGCGAACAGAGTCAACGTAAACGAGAATGGTGAGACATTCGACCCTCTATTAATAACGGAGGAACTAAAGTAAAAATACAAAGAAAGCTCTTGGAATCGACGCACAGGCCAATTGGGCTACTGCCTGTACTACATAAAATTCTGGAGAGAATGCTGGTACGCCGAATCAGATGACATATATCTCCATAGGCGAGCAGAAACCAGTACGGATTCGTCCCCTAGCGCAGCACCGAGGACTTCCTCTATGACCTGATAAATCACATTAGAGACAGACTGAAAGAAAAGAAGATCGTCATCGTTGTCATATCATTGGACATAGAGGCAGCTTTCGATAACGCCAGCGATGAAATGCCGACTTATAGAGACAAAATGTCCTGTTAACTTGCCACCAAAATCAGCTGGAGCCTGAAGCCCGAAATTATCAGGACCATATACACCGCAGTCGTGGAGCCGGTCATTATGTACGCAGCTAGTGCTTGGGCACCGGCCGCGAATACAGTAGGAATTAAAAAGCAGCTCAACACTGTCCAGCGGGGCTTTGCGCAAAAAATTATCAAGGCTTATAGGACAACGTCGTTGAACTCGGCCTTGTAACTCTCCGGACTGCTTCCACTGGATCTTAGGATTTGGGAAGCAGTCTCTTTTTATAAGAGAAAAGAGGATACTCCCGGAGAGTAACAGGTGCCGAGGGATCGAAATACCAGTCCCTTATACAGAAATATCACATCCTGCCAGTCAAAGTGGTATAGAGTTCAAGTACGTGATGAACGATGCAGAAATGGACCAGCAAGGACTCGCACGTACGAAAATGGAAATCACCGACGGAAGTAAAATCCAAGGTATAGTCGGTGCAGCGTTAAGCCTTTGGAAAAATGGAACAGAGGTGAAAGCCCAAAAGTTTAAACTGGACTATTTCTGCACCTTCTATCAGGCCGAACTACTGGCTCTGCGCTAGGCGTCGGAGCTGGTTTTGAAACACCCTGCAGCCGTTTTAGAAGTCTACTGTGACTCCAGATCGGCCCTGGAATTTCCCTCCATGTTTCCAACTGTTCTGGATTGAGGTGCATGCGAGGATAGGTAGGAGATAGGTAGTCTGATGCAGATGCCCATTTTGCTGTAATGGGCATTTGCATCAAACTACTTCACTCTGGTGCAACAGCATCATGTTGCTTAGGGTTCATTGGGCATATTCAACTGTCAGTTGACTTGGCGCTAAATTCATTTTTCTCGTATTATTTTATACTAAGTCGATGCTTGAAGCAGTTTACTTTCAGCTATTTTATTTGCGGAAGGCATTTAAACCATTTTGCCTTTCTGAAAAAATAACTAAATTTGATGCATTTTGGGATAACCGACATAAATTTTCTAAAATAATACATAATTATCAACAGTAATAGCTTAAAAAACTTCGTTACTTAATTAGGAATAGACTGTATTAAATAAATAAACGTCTATTAAATAATTGTTTTTTTATGATTTTTTTTCCAAAAAAAGAAACTTTAATCCGTCCTCCCGCAAGTTTTACAAAATGTCGCTTACATCAATTAGCCTTTCAACCGTCGTTATGGAACTCCGGAAAATGTTAGTAGGTACCTACAATTTAATAACGATGGCGTTTAAAACGACTAAAAAAGACTTAACAGTGTAAATGTACCTATTTGTTAGGTTCGTTATAACTCTCATTTCAACACAAGTGGCTCCCATCGGGGATGAAAGGTTGTTAGGTACCTACAGAAATAGAATCATTTGCTGCTGAGTGGACATCGCGCGTATTCGCATAAGTAGAGCTTTGACAATAATATATCCAAGTATTTTTTAAATTCTAAAGCTAAGTACTTAGGTACATAAATGGGAATTTAGGTACCTACCTACAACAAAAGCGAGATAAATTATTGAAATAATAAAAGGGTAGGTACCTAGTGAAGATAAATTGATTAGAAAATTGTAGTCAAATAAGTTTGCTCGAACGTGTAGTCCGCAAACAGCGTCACCACGACGCACTCACACATATCTAGTGCCTATAACGATATTCGACTCATATACATATAGTTCTCTCACCATGACGGGTTGGACTTGTGTGTGTGAAAGTACGTGAACGTTATGTCTATGTGTGTTAACCCGGGAGCGCTCGGTATTGGACGAGCCGGCTACTCGCACACTGAAGGAATGGTTTTCTATACATATCGCCTGTAGTACTTAGGTACTTACTAAAGTAGTTCGGCTCGTTGGCTAATTACTAGGCTATCGATTTGGTATAGGTACTTACAGATGAACTGCGTAGCAAGAAAAATGTAGCAACACACTAAAAGGAAGGCTTGAAAGCAAAATATGTAAGTAGTAGGTACTTTATACATAAGTGACTTCTAAAAATGTTCTCAAGTCGGCAGTATTTTTTTTAAATGTTTGTTACGCCCTAAGTCCGTGATTACTGGTCCGTTTTAGAGATCACGGCTAAAAAGGATTAAAAAATATATATTTAACTGACTTCCAAAGAAAACACGAAATAGTGGTAACTTAACTTACTATAACTTGCTCACGTAAAATGGTCCACTTTAATGACTAAGTGCGGAAACCAAACCCTTAACATAGATAGTGGAAACTTTTGTTTGTTTCATTGATTTTTGCCACCGACTTCCGGAAATAAAGTTATTTTCCAAAATTCAGGTAGTGTTTTTATATTATTGGAAGTCGGTTATTTTTATTTACCTATATTAAAATGTTTTTTTTAAGTGTTTTATTTAAAAAGTTAAAGCTTTGTTCACATTACGGTATTATTATTGCGACATGTGAATCTTCTATGCTGCAGGACAATTTAGGGAATAGGTATGCATGTAATTTTTTTTTCACCTATATCAATAATATGTAGTACTATCAACCCAAGAAAATAATTAAAAGTAAATTTCAACTAAGTACTGCTTGTCGCACATAAAAAATATTAAACTCCTACAATTTTCTACGACAGTATAAACGTCCATGACTATCGCGGCCATTTATGTCATCATAGCATTTGATGATTTGATGTCACTTACCTCTATCTGCCTTGCGTTTCTTTGACACAGCATTTGACGTCACTACCGGAATCGCGTTTGCGTTCCGTTTCACCAAAAACACGCTACATAAAGTATTAAATTGTAAAATAAGTATTTTATTAGAGAATTAAACAAGTGTACCACATTGTTTTTATGGTCCAATAAAAGGCATTTTTAAGAAACAAAAAAAAAAATTGTATTCTTGCATATACCCTATTATTGTGGATGATTTTTTAACCCAGAAAATGTCGCAGCTATTTCTTTATAAACCCATTTAAACTGGTAACTTTAGCAAGGGGAAAAGAGCGGGCAGTTTATTCATACCTGCTGATATTATAGATACGAAACGAATGTATCTGCGTCTGTCTGGCGTTACCTTCTTACGCCACGGGTATCGAAAAATATGCCATAGGTAGTGGTTTGGGTTTTTCGGTACATTCTCGTGGGAGAGTTTCCGACCTATAAGCAGGGGAAATCACGGGCAAAATAATTTATCAATAAAATCACCAATTCCCTACTGTACATTTTATTAATTAGTCAAAATCCATATCATAACATTCAATGAAAGACAAGTAGAATTCTACTTTTTTCAAACACTTCTTCACCTTGCTTACATCTAAATTAGGTAAATGTTCCTTTTCATGCTCTGGGAACTTTCTAGAAAACTCGGCTTTTTCTTTTACAGTCTTTTGTTCAGGTTTCTCTTGTTTTGCTATAGATTTGGCCTTTGTTAGTATGTGGTGTAAATGTGATAGGGCTGCTTGGCAATAGTACTTCTCGTTTTCTTCACTGGGTCCTCTGATAATTAGGAATGTGTCCTTTTTCATTACTGTGAGACTATCTTCGTCAGTTTCAATGAGTTCACTCTGAAATTTTCAGTAAATTAAATTTATATTGATTTTTAAACAAGAGATTGTGAAGTTTATGAAAAACATTAGCCTGGTGGAAAGAATGAATATTTATCAGGATTAATATAATGTGAATCTTCATCTTCCTGTAGTCTCATTTTACTCAGGACTCGGTGCCACATGTTTTTGCCGGAATGTCCCACACAAAATAGGCTAATGTCCTACATATTAAATTCTGAGACATTAAACAAGAATGATTCTGTTCAACGTTATTGATGCTGAAATGTGTGCTATGAATATGTATATAAAACTACCTGAAGACACTTCTGTGCAACAGACTCCAGAGCAATGGCTGGATCGTCAAAGTTGGCATTGCTATCCAAATTGTCACATATATTGAGCAGATATATCACTGCCTCTCTCGGTTCTATCTCTCCATTGAAGTAGCGCAACACGAAGGCATAGGATGCCAGCACATTTGTGATGTTGTTCTTGATTGCAGACGATGGTTTTAGTGCCTGAAATAATTAACATGGGATATTAGTTTCACTACTGTACAGGTGCATTTACTAAAAGTAAAAATGTAAGACAAGATTTAAGACCATGGGAATAAAAATAAAATGTAAGATGGATGGGTGTCTCCTTGACTGTGCTGTGGCTACCACTCGATCTAAGAAAGCTCATTGGGTCGCCGATATTGTCAAATCGCAAGCAACACCTGGATTAGGAATGCACAGAACCGGGAAATGTGGCAGAAAAATGGGGAGGCCTATACCCAGCAGTGGGTGATGTACCGGCTGATATGATGATGATGATGGGTGTCCCAAGTTATTGTAATCTTGTAAGTTCTTACAGAATGTCTGATTGTCTCTTGGAGATATGCTGTTAGGAAATGCCAAAACTAATTCTTGTAAATGTGTTTTAAACAAGAAAAAAAATTAGCTGAAATCATCATCTGCCTAGTTTTTTCCCAACCATATTATGGTCAACTTTTAGTGTAACTGAATACAATAAATCTTTTAAGCTAAGCTCCTTACATTAGTTAAGACAAAAGACAAACAGCCATTCTTCTTTCTAGTGTACTCTATTGTAAATTAGGATGAAAGCACACTTACAGTCAGCGTCTCAAACTTAGGCACAGCTTTCAACTCCGGACATTTCTTCAAAGCTTCTCCATCATCCACACCAACACCAACATCCTCCACCAGCTTCTTATCCCTTCTATACACCCACCATGGATCCCACTGCGGCATAATAGACCCTACATCCCCTTGATTCAAGAGGGCTTCAAATTCATTCCTCTCGTCTTCAGTTAATGCATTCCATACTGCATCTGCATCATCGAGGTTCAAGTCTTTTATACGATCCTCAAGATCTATTCCAGGCTCATCATCAGAATCAGCTGGATCGTCATCATATTCTATCAAATTGTCTATGTCTATGTTGTCAACATCCTCATTCTGCATTCGTTTTAAAATCTCCATCATTTTGTCTCTGGATTCGTCATCAGCGTGATGTGACGTCAGTTCGTCGTTCACACATTCTCTGTAGAAATTTTCCGAGCATTGCTGGTGCTTCTCCGATTTGTAGCAGTCTAAGGAGCAGTAGAAAATTTCGCAGCGAGGGCAGCAGTATTTGCTCTGTTTGTCGTCGCAACTGAAAGTTTTGTTAAAGTTATTTAGTTGTGCTTCAATATAGGTATTTTTAACTAGAATTTATATTAACACCCTGGAGCTTGACACTTGGGTTGGGACCCTGGAGCAAAACAAAACATTACACAGAGGTTAGAAATACTCACAGTCCACAAATATTTTGGTTTATTTTGGAAGTTTTACTATCCGCCATTGTAAACTTTTATGGCAGATACAAATTCAGAAAAAATAAAAATAAATGAGAAATCTCCAAATCACAAGTTCAATGTTTAATTCCCGGTGATTCCCGGCTTCGCAAATCTTTTTCGTATCGCATTGATATGAGTATTTTGAGTTGACATTATAATAAAGTTGTTGACGTACAGGAGTGACAGGAGGTAAGACTGACAGTGACAGCGGCTGTATGTGTTTGCGTTTAGTTCTTAATTGGCTTAGCTTTGCATTTTAATCATATATTTCATAGATTTATGATATTTTGTTCTGTTTTTAAATTACATTTGTATTTAAATAAATAATAATAGAAAAATGGGTACTATTGCCTACCTGGCTATGAGGTTATGCTAGAAAAATAATCAAGTACTTTCTAAGCAAGTATTTAACCTGTTCTAATTGCAAAACGTAGCTGTCAAACCAAATAAAAAAACTTTTTTTTGGAAATCAAAAGTCAAAACACAGTGAAGATACTCATATTACTCATACAAACAATAAAAACAATTATAATAGTATGTATGAAATGTTAAGTTTCTACATTCTAAAATATACCTGTGGACATGTCGGAGCCAGAACTAGTGGAGGATTTCTTTGGGGTCTACTTATTGTACTGTATCAATCCTAAATACAAAGGCCGCACATACATTGGTTACACTCGGGACCCAAACAGGAGAATAATGCAACATAACAGAGGCACATGGGCTGGAGGGGCTTACCGAACTAATAATAAGGGACCCTGGTACGTATAAGAATAGTTTATTGACTAGAATACTCATTGTTTCTCTATTAACTTAACTACCGGCGTTTCGTGCTAGAGGCTCGTTACAATAGCAGACAAAAATGCATTTTATTTTTTGCATACTACGGCAAGGAAATACTTTAAATGTATAATATTTATTTTATTAATAATTAATATTAATTATTAAAATTTCTTTAAACCGATACACATACATACACACACACATACACACACACACATACATACACACATACATGTCACCACCATATTTCTACATATTGGGAATATTTAAACTTTTTTTCTTTAAAATTAAAATATAATTTTTAGGAAGATGGTGATGATAGTGCATGGATTCCCAAATAATATTTCTGCTCTAAGGGTAAGCATTTACTTATTCAAAGCTTTTGACTTTTTCAAATATAGTTAATATAGCTTTTAAATCGCTTTTAGTTAGAAATTGAGCATAAAATCTGTATTGCTCACTTAACCACATATTTAGGGTACACAACAATGTCTCATTCAATTAAAAAAGTTTTACAAGTAAACCAATTATAGCAATATTTATGTATCTTTTAGTTTGAATGGGCCTGGCAGAACCCGTCCAAGACAATAAGACTCCAACACTTAAACTTAAAGAAGATCCCAAGAAAAGAGACTGAATTCAAATTTAAACTAAGGGTTCTGAGTGAGATGCTCCGTGTAGGCCCTTGGTGTCGTCTGCCACTGATCATAAGATGGCTAGAGATGGAATATCATGAAGAATTTCTTGTAAGTTCTCTTTTATTTTTTGCATTTACAAGATGGACCGATGACCTCAAAAAGATGGCTGGCTCAGACTGGATGTGGAAGCCAGAGGACAGGGTGATGTGGTGTAGCTTGGGAGAGATCTCTGTTCAGTTGTGGACTGCGATAGGCTGTTTTGATTGATCTACATGATTATATAAAAAGAATAGATGACCTACTTTGCAAAAATGTCTACCTAGTTACTTGCCTGAACATAATTTTCTTGCATATAGCATAAGCATAATCAGCCTATAATGTTCCCACTGCTGGGACACACAGCCTCTTCTCTATGAGAGGGAATGGGCTATAATCCACCACGCAGGCCAAGTGCGAGATGGTAGATGTCACATGTCTTCGAATTTTTGGTTCTAGAACATGCCGGTTTCCTCACAATGTTTTCCTTCACCGTTTTTGAGAGCAGTGGTGATGAAATAAATTACACAAAGTAATGCGCCACAAAGTAATGACCTTCTTTTCGAATACAAAAAGGTGTTAAACAGAGTGACCCGCTCTCTCCCAAATTGTTTACGAGCACACTCGAGGAGGTATTTCAGTCACTGGCAGCCCCATTTAAGCCCCGTTGAAGTTGGCAGTAAGAAGCTGACTAACCTTAGATTTGCCGATGACATTGTCCTCTTTGCTCCTACAGCTCTGGAACTACAGAGCATGCTCCAAGACCTGAGCACGGCTAGCCTCAAGGTGGGACTCGCGATGAATCGATCAAAAACGAAAACTATGACTAATAGCACTAAACGTAGGGTTGAGGTAGATGGGCAGGAAATACACTATGTCGATGTTTCTTTCGAAAACAGGCAGGAAAAGGAAATCGATCGCCGAATCGACAACGCCTGGAAAAGCTTCTGGTCCTTGAAAACACAAATGAAGGGAGATTTGCCGATCTCCTTGAAGCACAAACTCATAAATTCGGATATGTGTATCCTGCTCGTCCTAACGTACTGTGCTCAGACCTGGTCACTCACCGAATCGCAAAAGTCCCGCCTTGGAGTCTGCCAAAGAGCAATGGAGCGCAGCATTCTGGGTGTACAGAGAGCAGATAAAATACGAAACACCACGCTGCGCTCAAAAACCGGAATTGCAGACGTAGGCAAAAAGGCTGCCAGGCTCAAATGGGATTGTGCGGGTCGCGTGAGCCGCATGCATAATGACCGCTGGGCAAAGGTTTCAACACGATGGTTGCCTGAGGATAGACGGCGCCGCCGAGGCCGGCCTAGAAAGAGGTGGCGAGATGATCTAGACGCGCATTTCGAGGGCTGGTTCGAGGTGGCGCAGGAGAAGAGTACCTGGAAGGATATGGGGGAGGCCTTTGCCCAGCAGTGGGACATTAAAGGCTAATGAAAAAAAAAATGCGCCTGCCTGGGTACAAACCCACGACTTACTGTTCGTAAGTTGGGGCCGCCACCACTGGGCCGCCGCTGTTCTGCTGAGCCACCGCTGCTCTTTCTCTTGCCTTAACACCTATTTATTTAAGGGCAGCGCACCATGTCTTCTTCTTCCATACTTCTCTATTACTCGTCATCTCAACACTTACCTCCTTTCTAGCCATATCATCCTTCACACAGTCCATCCATCGTTTCTTTGGTCTTCCTCTACTCTTGTTATAACTATCCACATTCTTGCTTAAAACTTTCCTTACAACATTTTCCTCATTCATACCTAAACATAATAAAATAAAACACTAAAATTATTATGTAAATCAATAAAAATATTATACAAATACAAGAAAAATGAAGTAGCTTCCTGTTAATTTTGTATCATTTTTTAAAGTGTAGAAAAATTAATGTAACTTTCCTAAAACACTTAAAACTTGCTCCTTTGTCTTCATTATTCTTTAAAAATCTTGTTTATTTTTTTTTCAGCCTGCACGAATACCACCAGAACACATGATAATCTGCCAAGGCCCAGTCAAGAGCAGGAACTTAAAATCCAAAAACTCTAACACCATACTACCTGACGAAGAATGCTTTTTATGTTCAAATTACATAGCCAACAGCCAAGCAAGGATCACCTGTTTGAATCCCAGTTGTGAACTTTTATGTCACATTACTTGCCTGGCTGACCTATTTCTGGTACCAGGAGAATATGTACCTATAGAAGGTAGCTGCCCATTCTGCAGTATTAAGTTAAAATGGGGTGATTTGATCAGGAAAATGAAGGGATGTTCGCAAATGACTGATGGGGAAATCGGTGAAGAATGCAGTGATGGTGAAGAATGTAGTGATGAAGAAGGTTCCCAAGATAGAGGATTTGCTGAAAATCCATCTTGGATGCTTGATTGTAATGAGGATTTATGACGAATTTTTATTACAGTATTATTTGACGAAAGAGTTTTTATTTCCTACTTTCATCTGAGCAAAGCTTTGATCAAATCAAATGTATACTAAAAGGTGGTGTGTGTGTGAGTCCCGCGCAAGATTCGCCTCAGTTTGGCCAGAGCTCGAGGCCTACTCATTGATTTGGGATGTTGGGTTAAGATAAAATCTATTTGTTCATAAAAAACTTACATAATCGGAGTTCAAACTGGGGTAAGCCAGGTCGGTTTCTATCTTTTAATTATTCAAATATTTTAGTAAGTAAGGTTTAAATATTTAAAATAAATTGATTTTATTAAATAATATTTATAAACATTATTATAATAAGTAATTTAATATTAGAAAAAAAATATTATTTTAGAATTCATTAATACCTACATTATAAAATGGGCCTACTGTTTTTGTTATTGGGTTCTTACTCCAATCCGCGTCAATTTGCTCACAAATTTCCGCAAGGATCGACTGCACGGCACATCTATTTACATACTGTGCGGACATGTCGCCTTCCGCACTTCCGCAGTAGTATGCACCGCCTCATTTCACTCATTCACCGGTTATAGCCACGATAGCTTTAATTATTGTAATTACCACGAACACGATACGCGCATTGTAATTAGGTGTTTATGTCTAGGGAATGCCTACTTACATTATTGAAGTGCAGAAACTAATTAAGCGTGACTGGCTACCTTGTTGGTCTATTCGACGCAAATGAGACTGCTGAACATAAAGTCCTCAGTTCAATTCCCACGTAGGGAAACGGGTCTGGATTTATGCGCATTTGATGGCCATATCGGCTCACCCCCTCTTGCGTGGGGCTCAAACATAACTGACGAAATGCGAATTTGCTATTAGATACACCTCTGCCTAACTCTTCGGGGATTATCGGTGTGGTGCTATGTATGTAAGTGTGACAAACTTAGGTACAGTCACGAGCACCAATATGTAAAACACTTAACAAGTTTTAAAAGGGTCCCTTAATGTTCTCATTATTTAGGAAAGTGTGTACATATCGGTGCTCGTGAGTGTACATGTGTGTAGCTATATACTGTAGGTAGGTAGGTAAAACGTTTAGCCTGAATTTTCTAATAGATTGTTCGTAAGTAATTCCTTGGATTGTTTTAAATAGGAGATGATAATAATTGTAGATAGCCCAGAGGTTAGGGCCTCGCCTCTCATGCACGAGATTGTAGGTTCAAATCCGGGCAAGTACCAATGTGAAGTTTATCTTGGACATCACTGACATTGGTGAAGGGAAACATCGTGAGGAAACCTGGGTTTATAATAAACAAGCTGTTGTACGCGGGTTCGCTCGCTTTTTGGCCGAAAATTATCCCACGAGTACGTTGTAAATATAGCCTAAGGCACTCAGGGATAATGTAGCTTGCTACTAGTGAAAACAAAAACGGTTCAGTAGATCCAGAGATTACCCCTTACAACCACACAAACTTTACCTCTCTACAATATTAGTATAGAAGTATATCAGATATCAGTAGTATATAATATAACAGTATGAAATCGCCAACCGGTCTTGCGTAAGTGTGATGATCAATGCTCGTGGCTTCTCTGGTGAGAAGAGGTCTTGGCCCAGCAGTGTAATATTAACTATCTTAATACATCAGGTTAAGGATGCAATAATTTATTGCGTTAGCTAAAAGAAGCAGTTTATGACCTATGGAAGTGACTGAATCCTAGTATGAACTATCTAAAGTCCTGAAAATAAATCTTATTGAATGTAGGGTAGTTCCGGTTAACTTATCAACGTTACCTACATTCTATTATGCATTTATAATATTAGAGTGGATTAATTTTAGTCTTAGTGTGGATGTAGTTAGGTACATTTTATTTATTTGTAACCTAATCATCATTCTCTTGCCCTTATCCCAAGTCATTTGTGGTCGGCACAGCATGATCTTCTTCTTCCATACTTCTCTATTACTCGTCATCTCATCAGACACCCCCTTTCTAGCCATATTATCTTTTACACACTCCATACTCCATCCATCATTTCTTTGGTCTTCCTCTACTCTTATACCCATCCACATTCATACTCAAAAATTTCCTCATGACATTTTCCTCATTCATATCTAAACATAACAACATAAAACACTCAAATTAATACTACTTAGGTATGTGTACACACGGCTACACATCAAGCTATACATTTCCAGTATAAGCTAACCTCGCATTGTACGGAAATCAACAATAAGAATACATTTTTAATACCATTGTCACAAAAAAAAAAACTTAACCTAACTTAGCGCTATGAATCAACGTAACAAGTAAAATTTTAACATATATATATAGAAAATGGAGGTCCCCAAACAAGGCTGCGCGTGTATCTTGGGGGCCGGAGTTGCGTTTACTTAAAATTAAAACACATACTTTGGTGCAGTGATTGATAACAAGGTAAGTGGGTAAATGAGGAATAAGCTTTTTTCTAAAAAAAAAACAAAATGGTATGACAATAATAAAAAAGGAAAAATAATTCTAATGTTAATATCGTGTGAATGTGTGTGTGTGTGTGCGTGTGTGTATGTGTGGGTTATTTGCAGTTATTTTATGTTTTACAGTTCAATTAACTTAAAATTTCTTCCGTCTCTTCATATGGCAGTTTGGCAAACCATTTTACTAAAGCTTTTTTGCATGAAAAGTTGCTCATATCTTTGATATCGCAGCTTTGCTGATTGTATTATAAATATGGATGTGCGAGTAAAACGGGCATCGTCTGGCTAAGAGGCTATTTGCTTCAGGAAGGGGAATGTTGAGGACGCGTTTAGAGACAAGTTTTTCATAATCTGGTCTATTCTTCAGGGTTTTGTGAACAAGCAGTGTTGCCTTTAGGATAAATAATTGCCGCACTCTTAATACAGCAAACTCCTTATAAATTAAATCTGTTGGGTAGCGAAACGGTTTTCTTAAGGCTACTTTTATAACGGCTCTTTGAGCACTTTCTGTTTCTATCATAGTACTTTTCCCAGCTGCACCCCAAACAGAAATACCGTATTGAAGTACTGACTGACACAGACCAAGGTAAATTGTGCGTAGAATTTCAATGGGTGTACAGTCACGTAGTTTTTTCATCACGTAAATCAGCTTCCTAACGCGACCAGAGAGCATGTGTATATGTGATTTGAATGAGATGTTTTCATGTAGTGTGTTACCAAGGTATTTGATTGACGCAGTGTGATCTACAACTAGGCAGGTACAGGGTGTAAGCGGTGATGTCTGGTAACTGCAGCATGTATGGTATCTAAATGTGAGATGACGTGGAGGCCGAGAAGCTATTGTTTTGAAAAAGGTAATGATCTTAGTTATTTTATATTCAGAGTCAGGAGATTTGCGTCAAGAGCCTCAGAAACAGTTAATAGCCCGATTTCTGCAAGGCGGTACACTTGTTCCCAGGTTTTAGCATGGACAATTATGACAGTGTCGTTAGCATATGATATTATTACTGCGTCGTTTAGTTGTATGTCTAATATATCATTCATATAGAAGGTGAAGAGAGTTGGGCCGAGTGTGCTGCCCTGTGGAATTCCAAAGGCGATGGGAAGCATAGCACTCGATTGTTCATCTACTTTGACTAGCTGTTTGCGATTATGTAGGAAACTCGTGAACCAATCAAGTGCAGCCCCTCTTATACCTGCACATTCTAGTTTTCTCAGAAGAAGTTCAATTGATATTGTGTCGATGGCCTTTGCCAGATCTAAAAAAACTCCTAAGGACTGTTCTTCTTTTTGGGTGTAAGTAGCAACCAGGTTAGTCAGTAACGTAGCCGCGTCTTCAGTTGACCTTCCTCGCCGGAATCCGAACTGTTTGTCTGATTTCAATTTGTGTTTTTCGAAATAGTTCACTAGCCTGTTGTTGACTAATTTCTCCAGTACTTTGGACAGAATGGACAGAAGTGCGATTGGTCGATAATTTTCAGGTAAGTCTGTAGGGCCGCTTTTGTGTATTGGTCTAACGGAAGCAACCTTCCAGCACTCCGGAAAGGTTCCTGATTCTAAACTTAGATTAAAAATGTGGGTGAGTGGTTTGAGGATTGCGTTTTTAATTTTTAATATAAATCTTGTAGTGATACCATCAAGTCCTGGTGCGCTTTCAATTTTAAGTTGATGAATATATTTAGTTATTTCTTCTTCGTCTGTCGGGTGAAGAAAGAATGAGTGTAGGAAATTTTCACAAGGTTTGTATTTTTTGACGAGGGATCCTTAAGTCTCGGAAATTCGTGATAGTATTAGATCAGATAGATTCTTTCCAATCGAGGTGAAGTACATATTGCAGTTGTTAAGTGAGTTAGCTGGATCCTCTCAATTATAAATATAATGCGAGATCAGCATAAACTGGAAATGTATAGCCGTGTGTACCTACTATTCATTTTGAATTCTCGATAGTGGGTACCTAGTAGGCACTTAGGTACCTAGATTATCCGCGGTCATGGTGCTTGCAACAGCGCCGAAATACCTATCTCGTTTTTACTGTTAATGATCGTGTTAGTGACCAATTGAACATGTCAATTAGAAAAAAAAAACACATGATAAATATTACGATAAATTATAATTATTTACAATTAACACAAACGTACGTATACAATTGAGCAGAAATAAATAAGCTAGAACTACCAGGTACAACGTTAATAGGATTAAATTACCTACGTGAAAAAACAAGTTCTTAAATGAAAGAAAATTAAAATAAACAAAAAAAGTCAATTTTTTTTAACTTTTTTGTTTATTTTAATTTTAGTGAGACATAACAAAAAAAAATCGAATTATGTTTTCAAATCAGATTTATCTGCGGGTTATTATTTTGCGGGGGAAACATTCAAAACAATGAATAGGTAATGCAAATGGTTTTCAGCCATTAAACCACCTAATTTCACGAATTAAGGTAAGCCCTTAACAGGATACCAAATAGAGAAGACCCATGCCTTTTTACCATGGGGGTCGGCCGAAAATAGAAGGTTATTCTCTACAATCCTTAAAGAAATAGGTAATCTTTTTGCGAGAAGAGAGAATAAATAGAGCAAAACCTTTCCTAGATAGGAACCTTTGTATTCAGAAACCACCAGTACACTGCCCTCAGATAGGGTTGCCATCACCTAAGCCGGCGATGCCGGACAAAAACTTTAAAACCCCGGGAATTTAGGTGAAATAGTTTTTTTTTCCCGGACACCCCAAAAAATAAAAGAGAGAAAAATGAAAAACATCGCAAGACAAATAGTATGATAGTGAGTGCGTGAATTCAAACAAGAAGTGAGGGCGCGGCGGAAGGGTTCTTACTTTCTTTTAAGTCTTACAGAAATGTGTATTTAATTTATCGACTTAGAAAATTAGTAACATTAAGAAGTACATAGAGTACCGAGAATGAAAGAACGAGCGAAGCCAGCCCAAACTTTTTTGCATCCCGGCACATAACAATTGGGTTCAGACGGTGTTATAATGAAACTATAACAAAAAGTTTTTTCCGGACACTTATTAAAACCCCGCCCAGACGGCCCCCGGACGCCCTACAAACTTGGACAAATCCGGGGAAACCCGGACGGATGGCAACCTTATCCTCAGACATTGTTGTCAACATAAACCTATCTTCGTTCGATAATATGTACAGTCACAAGCAAAGCAATCTATGGATTTAAGAGGTTTTAATAGTCGAATCCAAGGGCCAAGACGCAAGCGTGTTACTAGATTTTGTGGTCGTGACTGTACCTACCTACAAAAAAAGACGACCCACTGACCAAATAATCAACATTATTAAAACGAAAACCTTCATGCCAAAAACACATTAAAACAAGTTAAACAAAAATAAGTTATACTATAAAATCGTCCAATGATATTCAGGCAATTTTACAAAATCTAACAATTTATTTTCTTTTATATTCTAAGGCTAAAATAAATTATTAAGTATCTACTCTGCAATAAATAATTTAGGTAAACAAGTTAATAAATAATTTACAACAAGACAACTGGGTAAATGCGAGTTATTTGGTATCGAAAATATGCACGTTTACACACTTAAAATTAATAGTCGTCAAAGAAGTCATCACCATCGTCATCATCGAAATCATCATCATCGTCCGCCCCAGGGGGAACGAAAGCACCATTCATCACTTCACCGATTGGCTCTTCAAAGCCAAGAACTTTTGCGAAACCATACACCATTCTCATCACCACAAGTCTTGTGAAATCCACAGGCGTAGTCTCTTTCCTCTGCAAAGTCAGCTGCTTATCCGTGGGATAATCTTTGATCTTTCGTCTCCTCATCTCACACGGAGACAGCACCAAAATCAGCGCGAAAATCACGAAAAATACTCGCGTCATTTTGTTGAAAACTCCCGCCAAATTAAACGTCAAATTAGGATGCGTTCACTTTTAATAATCCGAATTAAATTTTATTAAAAAAGTTTTTGACCGACTTGCGTTGAAAAGTGAAGAGACTTGCTAGCTGCTAACGGAATGTTGGCGCACGGGCGAATGACGGCGGCTGCGCACTGCGGGCCCGACACTATTGTGTGTCAAGCCAATGAGTATATGGATAACTGTCTTAAAACCCGCGACGACCGCTCGCGAAGTAATATTTTACAGTTAAGCATATTGGGCCGCCCGGTGAAAAGGAATCTGATTTCATGTTAATTTTACTGCATTTATGCGCGATGACGTGATAACCACAATGTATATTTGCTGCAGTGTCAGTAATGAAAGCGGGGCAGGTGCTTCGAATAAGGCGTTGTTAATGTCTTGCCTTATACAAAGATGAAAGTGAGACTCCTATTTTGATGTCTAGTTTGTATAATTTATTACTTCTGCCACTCGTGTGTCACTCGATGACTGTATCCTTTTATTTAGAAACTTTCGTTTGTCTGGTACCTATTTGTTGTTAATAAATTTATCATCTTCATGCAGCCTCAATTATGACTTATTCTTCAATAGCTAGTTAATACGTCTTACCTCTCTTTTTACAATATCATACAGTGGTTGTGGTTACAACCACTCGATCCATCGTTTATCTTCCTCTTCCGCAGGTCTGCGTGTCGCGGGTTCGATTCCGGCTCTGATCAAATATTTGTAAGGCCTAACGGTCGTTCTTCCGGACTGGCTGTATGTGTATGTGAGTTTTAAATGTTTGTAAACGCACCCACGAACGAACGAAATTCTTAGTCAGGAGCAACGATTTAAAAAAGCAAAAAGGTTCTATGTAGTAGGTAAGTACTTAGTTTTTGTCGAATTACAAATTGACAACAAAAGTTTAAAAAAAAGTATACAACCAATTCAAAAGTCGTTCCATCAACATCTCACATTTCGCGAACACCATACTAAGTACGTACTTACCTACATAGTGTGCCTATGTAGGCCTGTTGGTGGCAAAGATCATGACACGACTCAAAGATCTCACCGCCTAGATATCTACAAGCCTTGCACGCATTCTAGACACCGCGGAAGCCGGTTTACACTTAACGTTCCGAGACACGATAATCCCGAGACGTTTCGAATTCAAATTCAACATTCGTCTACGTTTAAGGGTCTATTAATTATCTTTCATTATAATATGGGTTATAAAATACTATGTTCTTAACAACATAAAATTACAATCAATGTAGTGTGACTGAAATCAAAACAAGCCCCGCCATCTTGTTTTTCGATACAATTTCACAGAACAGTTTCGCAAATGTTTACCATCAACGCATCCCTGTCAATGTCAGTCAAACGCCAAAATATTTAAAAAAGTTGATACGATAATGTGAAAGAAACAAAAAAGCTCCCAAAACGCCTGCCCTTTGCAATTTTCCAGTACTTTAGCAGCGAAGAAGTGGTGGAACCAACTCCCCAGACAACTAAAAATATTCTTAAATCTTGCGCTCCTATATATATATCTTCTATTCTAAAATCATGTTATCATCATCATCATCATCCACAGCCCGAACTCGCCCATTGCTGGGTATAGGCCTCCCTTTTCTTGTGCCAATCTCCACGGTCCTGTGCCAACCTCATCCAGGTTTTTCCCCCGATGGCAACTATGTCGTCTGCCCATCCCGCCGCCGGACGACCCACGTTCCTTTTCAAAAAAATCATGTACTTCTGTACAATCTCATCATCATTTTTCTGCCCCTCATCATAGTTCTCCATTACTCGTCATCCCAGTAGTCTCCTGTACCTCCAATCTAGCCATATCATCCTTCTCACAGTCCATCAATCGATTCTTTAGTCTTCTTCTACTCTGATAGCCATATCTATACAATTTATACATACGAATAAATAAAATTGAAAAAGTGACTGTTTGTAATTTCAAAATAATAGCCTTTTACTGAATGCGTATGAAAGTATTATAAGTATTATACGGTACATAAAACAAAAAAAGTCTTTCTGTTTGTTTCGGTTAATCTACGAAACGGCTAGACCGATTTTGAAGGGCCTTTTACTGCCATTTTTTTAGAAAAAAGGATTAATAGGGTTCCGTGCAAAAAATAGCCCTAAAATGTTTAACAAAATCCGATTCAGATATGGAAGTAAGGTCGCGGGCAACAGCTAGTGACCAATATAACCGCTACCTAAATGATGATTGTTTTATTTATTTACAACTCCTGCACGAAAAGAACTTTCACATCTCATCAAGAATACCCAATTTAATGGCAAT
This sequence comes from Eugnorisma glareosa, assembly GCA_947578425.1. Lineage (NCBI taxonomy): Eukaryota > Metazoa > Arthropoda > Insecta > Lepidoptera > Noctuidae > Eugnorisma > Eugnorisma glareosa. The sequence continues at coordinate 13,577,344 of OX387974.1, read as the reverse complement.
GCAAATTGCTTTTGGCGTTGCACTCGATTTCGACTCATTTAATGACATGGCTGTTCCGTTTAGCGTCTGTGTGAAACTTAAAAGCTAAGGGACTGAAAAAAATGTATTGCATCGTTACGGGTATAAGGAACAACAGTGTGTAAAGTTTATTATCCCCCATAGAAACGGGAGGATCCTCCGCCCAGGTGGGTGTTGTGCCTGGTGGGCTACTGCCAGACAGTAATTGTTGTCGGATTTTACAATGTCCTAAGTCGCGGTTAACTTCAATAGCACGAATTTTGATGTTAGTTCTTTATATTCATCATATATGGCGCTGTAATACTTTTTGCACTATGTTGCTGTGCCGCGACACATGTCTCCTTGCTTTTGCTAGATGCACTTTTTGCATTATGCGACTCAGAACGTCTTATGAATTCTGTAACATAATTCATAGTTCATCAATCTACTCAATCGAAAGCGGTGGTACATACAACAACAAATCGTAACGTGTAAATGGGCTTGTAAACCAATAAAAAAAACATGTTCACTGATTTTTAAAGTTGAAAGGTGACGCATAACCATTAAGATCTACTAAGGCACATGAGTTCGTTCTAGTTACAGCAATAAGCCAGCAATTTTAATAACTCTTGTACTATGTGCAGTTAAGAAATTAAGCACGCCTTTTTGGTCGAAACCTACCTTAAAAATTGGGTCATACAGATATAGTTTCTCTAAATAGTATAAAGCGTGGTAGTCGCTTATCTATTAACAATCGCGCTGGTGAAACATTTACCTACTTAAGAACATATTAACATCTCTATGTCCCTCTCTCTCTTCTATTAGTTGGACTCTCTATGAAACAACATAGCGCACTCCTCATAGCCTGAGTTCCAGCAGTGCAACAGCTTAGATAGAATGACCTGACCATGCTATGTTTCGGCTAGATAAGTTTAGTTTTTTTAGGGTTCTGTAGGTACCTCAAAAGAAAAAAACGGAACCCCTTATAGGAACACTCGCGTCTGTCTGTCCGTCTCTCACAGCCAATTTACTTCGAAACTACTGGACCGATTGAGTTGAAATTTGGTACACGTAAGTCGGTGACCCAAAGACGGACGTTTAACGTAAATTAATGAATTTTAAACATGGGGTCCACTTTTGGGGGTAAATTAGAAAATGAAAAGTTTTGCAAATTATATCGTGTTACATATCAAATGAAAGGGCTCATTGTAACCATCTCAAATATTTTATTGTTATAATTTTAAGATAAATAGTTTTGAAATTATTTAAGAAAATAGGCGAAAATTTATCATCCCCCCCTTAACTCCGAAACTACAGGGCCGAAAATTAAAAAAAAAATACAGGAAATAGTTCTTTGCTTAAAGATTACAAGAAAATCTAAAAGAAAACTATAACAACCAAAAAGAAAAAAAAATAATTAAAAATTAAAAGGTGCTCGCTTACTACGAAATGGTACGGAACCATTCGTGCACGAGTCCAACTCACACTTGGCCGGGTTTTCTTCTTCGTGTCGCTGGCACAACATGCTTTGCTCTTCCACGGCGTCATCGGTGGCTGCGCAAAGATTACTGACTACATGTTTTGAAACAATGTAGTGCTTAAACATAAGCCTGTCCTGGTCCTGGTGTCACGAAGTGTAGTCATCAATCATCTTCCTACCGTTGTCCCATGTTACTTACTACTTTTTTATTGTTACTATCAAATCCTTATTAATCTAATTTTAAGTTATTTTCTACACAATGTATTTTGTTAAAAAATAAATGACCTATGACTTGGGGTCAGCGCAGCTCAAAACTGTTTCCTTTTCCATTCTCCTCTCTCAGAATCAACATTCATAGTAAAATAAAAGTAATTCTATCACTAAAAATATTCTACCTCTACAATTCCAAGCTGATTTGCTGTCGGTACGGTACAGATAAGGAAATTAACAAATACGCCAATCGTACAAGAAGCTAATAATTTATTTCCTAAACAGTCTATTTATCGTGTCATCAGCCATTAAAGTGTAGTTATTAATCATTCCACGAACATATACCAACTTCTTTGTTCCGTAATGTAGCACGCGAAGGAATTTGACAGCCTTTCCTAATTGGAAATGCGGTGTTTTCTGACTTAAAAGAAAGAAAGAAAAGTACTGGTCAAGTGCAAGTCTACATCGTCATCGTTATACGTCATCATTATAATTATATAGCCCTTTTAATGGGGAAGGCAACTGTAAATCTAATGGCGCTAGCATAGCATGTACCAAGCAACGTCATTGGTTGAAGATCTGTCAATGTCATTTTATATTTCAAAATAGTTTGACGTCATTGGTCAGATCGGGGCTTAGCTATGGACACGCCATCTACAATCTGCTTTGAGTAGCCTTCCCTATTCATTTGGGGCGCAGCATGTCTTCTTTAAGTGCAAGTCTACATCTGCTAATAATTTTTGTCATAGTCTCTGGTAAAAACCGCGGAGTGTTTGTCGTAGAGCTTTTAAACACCACGCCTCTAATTCCCGGATCTAGCTATCAACCGGGCCCACATCCAGACTCCATGGCTGCTACTGAGAAATCCCTGATAAAAAACTAAGTAACACTTTGCCCGACCTCGGAATCGAACCCAGGACCTCATGCTAAGCGGTAGCGCTTGCGACCACTAGACCAACGGGGCAGTCGCGAATCCTGGTTGATTATTTTAATAGAAATATAGGTACTTCATCACTACATACTCGTAGTATAAAACAAAGTCGCTTCCCTCTGTCTGTCCCTATGTATGCTTAGATCTTTAAAACTACGCAACGGATTTTGATGCGATTTTTTTAATAGGTAGAGTGATTCAAGAGGAAGGTTTATATGATTGTATAACATTGCACCCGTGCGGAGCCGGGGCTAGTCGCTAGTTTATTATATATTTATAGGTAACCTTCTAACAATCCATCATATTATAATCATTAACTTTCACTGACCAAATAAAAAATCATCAATTTTTTTGTCAAACCATTTACAGACATTTATAGACTGAAAAAAGAACTTTTGTCTATGCCTTTTCATTTTGTGTGTCAATTGTCTACAATGTAAATAAAACGCAAACTGTAATTTAAAGTTAATTACAGACAAGAGGGAAAAACATTAACACTCTTCATTAGTTGAATTTACATAGTTAAGGCAGAGACACACGTTTACGGTGGAAATAAATTAACAGTAGTTTAACTTGTCAAAGCACTCGTTATAATAGTTTTGACAATTCATTATATGACATTATTTTGTAATAAGTTTTACGCTTACGCTGTGGGGATTTAATTACAAGAAAGGTTTTCCTGTCAAATTGGTATTTTTATTGCATGTGTCTGAGACCTGTACCTTACTATTCGTATCGTCAACAACCCTCTCAAATTAATCTATTTTTAACTGACTTCAAAAAAGGAGGAGGTTATGTTGTGTAATTTCCTAATTCAGTATTTAGTTTAAGGAACCTTAAATTGTGTCTTGTTATGATTTTTGGAACTTAAAGTCAAAGTATGTTAGTGAAGTTTCACTAACGAAGGAGAATGGGCCTCGATGTATAGGCATCTGCCCCAACGTCCAATAGCCCTAAGATATACATAATTGAAAAGAGCTTTTCAAGGAGAACCTTTGCTACTAACACGACTTTTGGCAATTCGCAGTACGTTCAGAATTATTGAGCTAAATAGGTAACTAGTTGGACAAAGAAGTTAAGATTTTCTTGGCAACCAATTAAGGTGTTCTGGGTAACCAATAATACGAGTAATAACCTATAATCCATTGCATAGAGCTTTTCAAGGAGAACCTTTGCCAGTAACACGACTTTCGCCAATTCGTATTCTGTTCGCAGTTATTGACCTCAATAGGTCAGTAGTTGGACACCGAAGTCAAGACTTTATTTAGAACCAATTAAGAGTTTACAGGCAACTAATATTCATAACATATACACTATTGGATAGAGCTTTTTAAAGAGAACTTTTGCTACTAGCACCACTTTTGCTGATTCGTAGTCTGTTCGGAATTATTGACCTAAATGAGTATCTAATTGGGCACCCAAGTTAAGATGTTCTGGGTAACCAATAGCAATAAGTTTTACACCATTCGAAAGAGCTTTCAATGAGAACATTTGCTACTATACAACTTTTGCTAATTCGCAGTCTGTTTGGTTTTATTGATCTGAATAGGTAGTTGATTGGGTACCGAAGTGTAGCTCCTCTCTGACTCTCAATCGGGAAAAGTTGTCAAAGCAAGAAAGAGATCAATCCATTAATTAACACATATCTTAACGCTATTGGTCATTCGGTTAGAACGAACGATCTGTTCAACCTACTGTTACTGTAAGGGTTTGTTCCTGAAACGGCTGTTAAGATGTCAAATGTTTTGAAATAAACGTTAACGTATAGGTATAATGTTTGAAACGTACAGTGTCAATGAAAGTTAATAAATTGACGAAATAACAGTATTTAATTTAACTTAATTTCTCATATTTAGAACTCTGTAGCTCCTCTCTGACTTTGAATCGAGAGAAGGCGCCATAATACGAAATGTTCTTCTTATCGAGATCTATCCATTGGTATATATCTTAACGCTATTGGATGCTAGGGCAATTATGCCCAATCTCCTTTTGCCTTTAAGTTCCAACTGATATTCAGAAGATCACTCTTGTTAAGTAGGTTTTATATTTAGGCCGTAAAAGATCATTATCTCTGAATGCGAACGAAATGCTTTTTCAGACACGTAGAATATTTTTTATAGAGTAGCTATCAATTGAAATCCAGGCCTCACGTACGATAGTGTTGTGGTAGACCGTACCGAATGTAAAAATAAAAGAAAGTAAATGATACAATCATGTTTCCCTGCTGCTGTGAAGATCTTTCTTGACATTGCAGAGCCACCTTGAACTGCACGCATAAAGTGGTCATACTGTAAATATATTGTTAATCTGTCATCTGTCTGTCTGTGGTCAGTCCAAAGACAATTTCGAATAAATCAACAAATATTTATCGCCATAATAAATAACCGAAGATGTGTGAATTGACTCTTATCGTAAACACTTTTCTCTGTCACGCACGTACTCCTATAGTTTGCGTGTTTTAATTGAAACATTGTGTTACAATGTTTTAGTACAATGTTATTCGATGATTGTAACACTGTGTGACACAGTGTCGATTAGCGAGCGACTGTGAAGTGCTGTTAAATAATCGAAAGTGTTGAAGAGGCGTTGAAAAAAAACGCGTGGTAACAAAAAGTAAATATTTATCATACGGTATCTTGTTCATCTTAGCTTTTTCTTGGCTATCCCGACAGTTTTATCATGTAGTATGTAAATTATATTTAAATATCGAAGAATTTTATGAAAATATTATGTTGGTGACTACAGAAGCTCGTCGCTTAGTAATGCGCTCGGGTCGATCTTGCGTAGTTTGGTCCGTGGATGTGTCACCACGCATATATACCGAGTTTCCTCCGTGCCTCGGAAACCACGTTAAGGTGGATGCGCAAGGGTAGCCCGCGAAATTTAAATTTTCTTACGTTTATTGCAATTTGCAGGTCAGTGTCAGGTTATATGTTGATCTCAAAGAGTGACTTTTTCATGAAATAGCTATTGAATGTGATTATATGAACATGGAGAGCTGTATTGATGATTTGAATCAACTCTCTCTCTATAATTCTGTAACTCCATACGTGTTATTGGCGCGATTCACATTTTCATCAACATACAACTTGACACTGACCTACAAATTGCAATAAACTTGAGAAAATTTAAATTTCGCGGGCTACCCTTGCGCTTCCACCTTAAGCCGTTGGTCCCGGTTGTTATTTATAGATCTTTGACAGGTAGTCAGGGGCCCGAAAGTCTGACAACCAGTCTTACCAAGGGGTATCAAATTACCCAGTCAGCACTAACTGGGTTGAAGTGGGTTGTGGAGGTCAGATAGGCAGTCGCTCCATTTGTAGTACTAGTATTCAGCTGCATCCGGTAAGAGTGTCACTTTGCATCCGGGTCAAATTCAAGGAGGTATCTATACTAATGATTCTCGACCCGAATCTATAATAAAAACGGTAGGTTTTTTTATTTTATTTTTACGGAAATTGGTAAGTGTACCACCCCCTAGTGTCTATACTGTCCATATTTATACTGTGGAATAAACGTTTGCGTTTGTGTGTGTGACGGCGCGAAACGCAGCCCGTCTGTTCCTAGCTCTATGGCTAGGAACAGAAGGGCTGCGTTTTAATACGGGTGGTTTACACTTACCGATTTCCGTAAAAATAAAAAATAAACCTATCTTTTTTATTATAGATTCGGGTCGAGAATCATTAGTATAGATACCTCCTTGAATTTGACCAGGATGCAAAGCGACAGCCTGTTTAAGGGGCAATAATTAGTAAACATTTGGAATTTTATTTGAACGTGGACGAGGTTCTGTGGTTTCTACCTACAAACTAGTACAGACTAGTACTACTAAAAATGCGTGAGAACAAAATGAACAAAATGCACAGAACCAAAACGATCGATCGATCAATTCGATTAAAGGTCAAAATAATAATAAATAGACTACTATAGTGATTTCTCGATTCGTTCCGTTTAAGTAATTACTTAATCACGAATTCCCGATAGGTTGCATATATTATGAAGATAAAAAAGTGTCGGTTTTACCCACGATGATAATATCCACTGTGTTAATAGTTTTAATTAAAATTTATGCTAATTTAATAGCTAACGCTAAGTACCTACACAAGCTGGCCAAGAAATAAGTTGTTGTACTTAATTTTAATGATGATATTTTGAAAAGGAAGCAAAAAAGACCTAGGTTTTTTGCTCTTTTGCCTTTTTTTTAATCTTTCTACCGCAAGTTCACGATAAGCAAGAACATTGTACTGTAACGAAAAAAGTATGTCAAAAGGTAAATGGTCACGTTGTGAACACTTGGATAATGTGCTGTGGTCAACAGCATATACGTAGTCTGTACTGCTTGACTAGACAGAATTCTCTACCAGGATTGTACCGTTAGCCAAATGCCCCCAGAATAATTTTAAAACTCTTGTACTTAATATTGTACCTACGGCCAATCTGAATACAGCCGGCTAATGTTAATGTTATGGGTTGCACCTCATCTAATAGCACGGAATTGCATTTTTCCCATGCTCCTATCCTTTCGTCGCCCAGAACCCGACTGCCCGACTGCCGCGTGCTTTAACAGTCCCACTAGATGACCCCACCCCAGTAGCTGACGCAACTCCATGGGTATGGCTGATTTGATGGACTGATCACAGTGATGAGGGATTGAATCCGTGTTTTGATTATTTTCCGACAGTTCGTTGGCTTTTTTTTATCAAGTCTTTAGTCGATCTACTTAGCCTATTGTAGGTCAGTGCTGGACATAACCTTTCCCAGGCGGCAACAAAACGCCTCCACATCGTCCTCTGCTTCTCGCCACCAGCCTGTCCTGGCCACGTTTTTGAGGTCATTCATCCATCTAGCTACGGGCATCCCATGCTTCTTTAATTTTTTTCATGAAATTCCTGGGTATATTCACACATTTCTGGGGTCAAGGTCTTTCCGTAGATTTTACTCTTATGCATTACTTATGCATTTCCGCCGATTCCTTAAGCCAGGTGCTTAACTGCCCCGATGATCATGACTACAGGCCACGCCCGGCCCGTTCAAATGTGTGTCATCTTTTATAACACTGGCCGAATTTAAATAAACGCCATCTCATTACTTCTGAAAAAAAGTTAATGATAAAAATAAGGTTTACATCACCGAGTACGGTCCACGTACGAAATTGTCGATCGGAACCAGGCTGCGGTCCGGTCCACTTAACTTTCACCAATAATGTGATACGCCAGTCCTAATCCGTGGAATCGGGTTCATTGATTAGAAATCGTTTGTTATGAATCCTTATTTATCAAGTAGATACTTAGTGTTATTTATAAACTATTTGTATGCATGCCCTGGTGGCTACAATGTTTTGGCAAGTTTTATTGATTTGGCAAGTTGTATTTAGTTGTTACCATTTGCTAAGTTGTTCAACACATGAATGCTATTTTTATTCCTGTAAGTATCACTTTTGTGTTTCCATATAGTCCTTTTTTGTTTTTTTTTTTACACGCTTTTTTAAGGTTCACCTGTAACCACTATGTAAAAAAATATTAAAAGTTAAATTTTACCCACTTTCCGGTTTCCGATTGACCTGAAATTTTGCATACATGTTTAGATTGGATGACAATACATGGTTAGCTAAGTGACGTCCGTCTAAATCCAATATGGCGGACTCCCAAAAATGACGGTCTATTTATTTTTCATGCATTCCCATGATATGATCAAATTAAAATAATACGAGAAACAAAATGACGTCACTCTAAAGCGTGGTTTTTTTTATTTGTTTGTAGTTAGCCCCAAATTGGAGTCCAAAATTGAACATAGCTGCGTGCCTACGTGAAAAAATTACCTTAATCTAAGCAAGGTTCAGCAAGGCTGTATCTTGGCCCGTGGGTGACAATCATTATATGCACTTATGCAGCCATCGCGAATGCAGTCGCGGCTACATGACCATCATCATAAGCTCTAAATAACTTTTACACTGTAAGAGCCATTGTGTTCTCATCAGTGTCTAGAGATCATTATTCACGATCAAAGCGAAAAAAGTATTAATTTCCGCTTTGCGTACGGCAGAAAAAAGTAATTTTTATGTCTTTAAGGCCAGCGGGACATGCAAAACGTTTTATAATGCATTGTATTTAGGGGTGATAAAGTTCGAAATGCATGTAAAACAGTGTGAAAGATTGATATATTATTTTCTTCGAACGAAAGCGTACTACTTCTATAGATGGTGTAAACAATGGAATGATTGTTTTTGTTAAGGGGATTACATTGCCCAATGACCTTGAGCATGCTGCCCCGTACTAACTTACGACGAAACGATGAGAGAGAGAGGGACGAGTGCGGGAGTGTCATAGTGCTTTTCGCGCAATTTCCGATTTTTATAATATATTTTAAAATATTAAAAGAAATATGAGAAAAAAATCAATACACATTGTTAAATACGTCATTACGTATTTTTTGGTATAAAATTCATGCCGAGTTATTGAGCCGTTATAGAGAAAATTTTCAATTTAGGTTGAAAAAGGACCTATTTGTTACGATTTTTCGATAAAATTTGGGTTAGTTTATTAAAATTTTAAACAATAGGTACAATGTATTTGTGATGACCTTTAGTTTAACATATATTTTTTATATTGAAAACGCACAAAAGGATTCATCTACAAACTTCTTTAAACACACGGTATTTTCAGGATTTGAGCGAGGTAATCCCCTTAAGCTTACTCTTCATGGGAGATGAAAAGGTTCATAATGACGCGCCAACATAATCTCGCAAGAAATCTAGAACTATCGCTAATTTGTTTGAAATGAATATGAATGTGGTTATTATTCTACCTATGCCTTCGATCTTTGATTCTTATTTCTTCTGGTGGCGCTCCTGGCTAAATAATATCAGCCGCTCGGGTCCAAAAAACTTTTTTTAAAATTTAAATTAGTATTAAGAAACTAATTTATTAAATTAATTACTTAAATAAACTAAAGCTCGTAGCAAAATAATAACTGCCGCTCGGGTCGATCTTAAGGTTAAGCCGCGCTTGCCTAGGTTGGTCCGTGGATGGGTGACTGCCCATTACATACCGAATTTCCTCCGTGCCTCCGAAAGCCGGTGGTCCCGGCTGTCATTTGTAGATCTTTGACAGTCGTTAGAGGTAGTCAGTGGCCCGAAAGTCTGACAACCAGTCTTACCAAGGGGTATCGTATTACCCAGTATTAACCTCCATGTAAAATACTGGTATTTAGCTGCATCTGGTTAGACTGGAAGCCGGCCCCAACATAGTTGGGAAAAGGCTAGGCAGCTGATGATGATGACCTTCGATCCTTGATTCTTGACCTACCCTACCTTCGCTCGACCTTTTCTTTGTGATAATGAGCCGGAATACACCACGCTAGCCTTTTACGGGTTGGTGGATGACACATGGATGATAACACAACATAAACTCCGTAGGGTTAGACAGAGGTGTACCTAATAGTACACCCACATTTCGCCAGTTATATTTGATTCCCATGGGGGCGAGCCTATTGCCATCAACTGGGCACAATTCCAGACTTTGTGGCTGATGTCTTTGAATTTTTGGGTTTAGGGCATTGCTTCCTCATCGCAGGTCTGTGTCATTTAAAATGCAGTACAGGTACATGATATGTATAATTAAAAGCCTTAATTAAAAAGGGTCAAAGTACACACGGCTACACATCAAGCTATACATTTCCAGTACAAGGTGACCTCGCATTTGACGGAAATCCTATACAATGCGAGATCAGCATAAACTGGAAATGTATAGCTTGATGAGTAGCCGTGTGTACCTACTTACCAATGTGAATAAATGAAAATGACAGCTGCTCCATAAATTTATTAGTACATACTCAGGAAAAAAAATTGGGAGCAGGAGATTTCTAGGTTGTTTTCATATTGTAGTAAGTACAGTCACGAGCACCAATATGCTTACACTTTCCTAAATTTAAAAGCAATTTTCGCGAGAAATAACGACTGTAACTTGGAGATAGGGTATTTTTAATAAAAATATGAGTTCCAGTATATACTACGTTCGTAATAACATGAAAGGGGTTTGACTTTAATGGCCGACCTAACTTCCACCATTTTTTTTTTCAAATTTGCGCCCGCTTTAAAACCTATATTGATCGATAGCTGGCATCAATACAAACAAGTTTTTTAGGAAACAAAATGTTCTAAAGTGTCAGGTTTCCGAGTTACGAGCTATTAAAATTAAAGTCCATTCACTGATGGCATCTTCATCAGAACAACTTTGATTTGATCAGCCACGCATAAAACCTGTATCAATCGATAGCTGGCATCAATACAAACAAGATCTGTATGAGACGAAATGTTCTAAAGTGTCACGTTTCCGAGTTACGAGCTATCAAAGTTAAAGTCCATTCACTGATGGCATCTTCAGCACAACTTTAATAGCTTATATCTCGGAAACGTGACACTTTAGAACATTTTGCCTCATATATAAGTCGAGGTTTTAACCGTGGCCGCAGCTTTGAAAAAAAATATGTTATGGCGAAGTTAGGCCGGCCAGGCTTCATACAAAAATCTTCCAAGACCTTTAATCAGACCTGTAGGAGAAAAACACGTATGAAACTTGTTAAGTGTTTACATATTTGTGCTCATGACTGTACATACTAAAAGTGATTGATTATGATGTACAGCGACTCCTTACTTGTACAGGTTTCCAGATATTCTAAGTAGAACTACTAACTATACCCATTCGTTCGTGGTAATTTTCCAGAGTTATTACACATACCCGTCAAACTCGATAGTGCGGTTTCTCAAGCAAGCACATAAGTCATTATATAAACAGAGCACGTACATAGAGTTCATTCAATTTATAAAGTAAAGCCAATGACCGCAACGGCCATATCTATGCCTATGGCTGTCTATCGAGAACACGTTATTGCAAATCTGACTCGTATTGGAAATATTAGGTTCCGTAGTCAAAGGTACAAAGTACCAAGCATTGTTTTTTGTTTTGTTACATCTTAGGAGGAGCTCGTGGCAAAATAATAACTGCCGCTCAGATCGATCTTTAGGTTAAGCCACGCTTACATACCGGTAACCAACCATTACATACCGAGTTTCCGCCGTGCCTCGGAAAACACGTTAAGCCGTTGGTCTCGGCGGTCATTTGTAGATTTTGTCAGTTTACAGGTAGCCAGTAGCCCGAAAGTCTGACAATCAGTCTTAACAAATGGGTATCGTGTTACCGACACCTAATTGGATGGTGGAGGTCAGATACACAGTCGCGCCATGTAAAATACTGGTATTCAGCTGCATCCGACAGCAATAGAAATAGTCGGCCAATCAGTCTGAATCAGGCCCAGTATTTCTATCAATAGAAATACCTAATAGAAATAGTGGGATACACTCGGTTAGACTGGAAGTCGACCCGAACCCCAAAAGTAGTTAGTAGTTTGGAAATGGTTAGGCAGATAATGTTTTGTTAAATCTCAGTGTCTCTGAAAGCGATCCGGTGGAATGTGGATTAGAGGAACATTGTGGCAAGTTGGAAATCTTATTAGTGTCTTCGCAGGAAATTTTGTTGACCCAAAACTTGCTTGTTTTGGAGCACAGAGGATATAAGCATCAGATTTGTGACGCAGCTCCACAAATAGCTTTGGAGACTACGCCGCGACGTCCACTTGCCGCCTTCTTTCAGGTAGAGACCGCCACCAGTCTCCTTGACAAGGGCCATCGCCGTTTCGACTGCCTGTTAAAGTGAAATGTATGTACACCATGCGGCCGTTGAGGTAACCCCACTTTATAAAGTCTGCAACAAGCAGAGGTAGAACAAAGAAATGAGGGATGGATTGTGTAAAAGTTAATAATAGGGTTATGTAGAAAGTGACCGCTACGATAATAAATTAATAAGTTATATTCTATCTGTCGTGATAGCCCAGAGATTAAGGCCTCGCCTTCATGCATGAGATTGTGGGTTCAAATCCGGGCAAGTACCAATGTGACTTTTTCAATTTCATATGTACTTTCTAAGTTCATCTTGGACATCACTGGCATCATCGGTAAAGGAAACTTGGACTTATCTATACTAATATTATATAGAAGTAGAGTTTGTGAGGTTGTAGGGGGTAATCTCCGGATCTACTGAACCGATTTTGAAAATTCTTTTACTAATAGGAAGCTACATTATCCCCGAGTGCGATAGGCTATATTTACAACGTGCCCGTGGGATAATTTCCGACAAAAAAGCGAGCGAAGCCGCAGGCAACAGCCAGTCGTTTAATGATGTAAAGATTGTGTGTAATGTAATGAATAAGAATGTGAATGACGTGTGATTGGAGAGATCCGACAGAGGACTTATAAGCTGATAGATCATGCGATATTGAAGAATGTTTTTCCTTGAAATGTATGTAATATGTAAAACTGTTTCTTTGTGGTGGTTTCATTTTATTTGAAAGAAAATTACATTGTAGCGTCGCGTTCTGTAGTGTCAAATGAGTAAAAACATTTCAAACATTAATTTTATACCTTTTGCTGTGCCCGAACAGGGTCCGTAATTATACCTTAGCTAAAATTCCACTGTAAGATCTTCACAAATTATGTAATACTCGTAGGTTCAAATAAAGATAACTACGAATATGAGTTTAAATATGTAACTTATATGTAGGGTTGTCTGAAAGGGGGTAATCTCTGGATCTACTGAACCGATTTTGATTTTTTTTTCACTAATATCAAGCTACATTATCCCCGAGTGCTATAGGCTATATTAACAACGTGCCCGTGACATAATTTCCGACCAAAACGCGAGCGAAGCCGCGGGCAACAGCTAGTAATTAAATATAAGTCTGAAATCGCCAACCCGTCTTGAGCAAGCGTGGTGATCAATGTTCGTGCCATCTCTGTATGAGAAGAGGCCTTTGCCCAGCAGTGGGACAGTAATAGGCTGATATTATTATATTGTCCAGCACTTTTATGACATAGACAGATGGGTGCTGTTGGTGTTAAACATCTGTAAAGTTGTCTTTCGACAAAAGATATGAATCTCTTGGCGAAAGACAGCTAAAGACATACCCTGTATTAAATTCGAAAACGGTTCTAACGATTTCCATGAAAGTTTCACAAGAGGAGTCTACGGGGGCGAAAAATCGCTAGGTCTTATATTTATTTTGTGAAAATTCGTTTTCTCTATTTTTACCTGAGCAGAGCTCGTCGTTTTTTTGTGTTCGTGGTTTTCTCTATTTTTACGTGAGCAGAGTCGCCCAGGTACTAGGTTTCTAGGTATATATGCACTCAAGATTAAGAAAAACGATGCTATACCGTCTACCTAAATTGATTTAAATAAATTGGTATGCATCTGTCATAAACTTTGACATTCTAGATAGCAGCAGTCAATGATACAGCTCTCGTTTTATGAATTAGCTTGCATTCATGCATGGCCTCTTTAGAAACTAGACGGGCAGATGACCACAGTAGCAGACACCTTACGGAACCCTGAGAACTGGTTATTGTAAGTACCGGTTTTCATCACGCTAAGGCTAAGGCCACTAGACTAGCATATGCATTAGAATATGAAATTAATAAAAAAACAATTATTATGTAAAAATGTAAATAACTAAGATTTATGTTTCCTTATTGGTTTGTTTTGGTTTGGCTAACGTAGTTAAATTAAACTTTAACCGATTTGATTACATCATGGCCTCTTCTATAAATCAGGGTTTGGTTAAATTACCCAGAATGTCCCGAAAAAAATAACCTTTTTTTAGCTTTCACTTGTTAGCCCGGTTTTGCTTAAAATCAAAATTAAAGTATTTTTATTATAGGCCTAGATGAGCGAATTATAAAACGTCGACAAAAAGGTGCACGGTTCGGGTTGGTCGTTTCCTATGGAGAAGAACCGGCAAGAAACTCCATGGTTACTCTTTTCAAATCATTTGGTATTACAATATGCTAACACTAAACGCCTACTTAAATGGTGCGATTGAGTTGAAATTTGGTACACATATGTAACTCGGTGATCCAAAGACGGACGTGTAACTTACTTAAATTAATGAATTTTAAACATGGGGGCCACTTTTTACTTTACTTTTTAACGTACGAAACCCTCTCCACGTGAATCGAACTCGCGCTCGCTCGCGATGTTTTTTTAATACTAAATAGGCTTGCGTATGGTTTGGCCGCAACTCGCATTATGAGAAGCGATGATGCGGCCTAGGCCTAGAAGAAATCGACTCACTCGAACTTTGAAGAGATCCATATTATAATAATCGGGAAATAGAGAAGCCGGCAGTGAATTCCACAAACTGGCGGTTCGCACAGTAAATGTGGGAGCATAGCGCTTTGTTCGGGTCCGTGGAACTTCAACCATAATAATTATGGTGATGATTCGCCGTATCTCTACTCGTCTGATAATAGAATGGAGATGGAATTAGATGGATGCCTAGATAATATTGCACAGTTGGAATTACAACTTTTGGCGGTTAACTGAGAGTTGCAAGTCTAGCATTAATTTCGGTATTCATTAAGGAGTCCCCAAGGCTTATTTAAAACGAGCATTCGTGTCAAGTGAAGATGAAATCTTGCAAGCTAATTTTGGACAACTTCCTCTTGTCCTATCATAACACAATTTCACGCATGTAATCCCTGAAGGTTTAGGCAGAGGTGTACCTAATAGTACACCCACATTTGGCCAGTTATGTTTTAAGTTCTATGTGATAGGGGGCGAGCTTATTGCCATCAATCCGGCAAAAATCCAGACTCCGTGGCTGCTGCTGAGAAATTCCATGAATTCTCTTTTACCGTTATGAAAATTTGTATTTGCGGTCTACTCTCATGACAGTACATAAATTTGGTGAGATGACGTAATACTGCATGCTGTGCTGTTGCCAACTTTTCTCCGCTAACTTCCGTTCCCACTGCTGGGACTGGATCTCTTAGTAAGAGTGTTCCCTCTTAGCAGGCGGTAATCTATCAGTCAGGTCCAGTGAGGGTTTGTGGATATCATGTAATCTTTTCGAAGTCATAGTTTTAATTTTGTTGATGCTCGTTTGAATAAATGAAGCCTTGTTTTTAGTTCCTTCACAAAACCACAAATATTTCTGATAGTTACGAAGGTACCCTACCAATCAAACAAGAGTTTCCCCACAAGATTGAACTCGAGTCGACCTCTTCACCTCACGATCCGAACTCGAAAGCTGTGAGAACCTGATGACTTCTGCGCTCCTAGTACCTGATTCTATTGATCAGTTGAGTTATATGTTATGTAACATGGTATATGAGCAAAAACCTCTTAGCGAAGAGGTCAGTGCGTGCGTTGCTTTACGTTGAGAAACATGATTCGAGTGCTCTGCTTGTTTTATTTTGGATTTAATGTAAGTAAACTGTAATTAAATATAGAATAACTAGTTGTGTATATTTAAGATAAAGTTCCTGATTGGTCATAATGTGTTGGCTTGATCTAACTTGGTAATATTTTTGGTTGGTTCAATTTATTTATTTTTATTGTTACTTAAAAGAGATCTTTTTTATTACAAAATAGGCCTGGTCTTGACCTCGATCACGCCTGATGAAAATCATCTGGATCCACTTACAAAAATCTTTACAATTCTATGAGTGTGGATAAAAAATATAACATTTATGTTATGTCAGTACTTAGATTCTACTATCAGATGCTTCACTATGGGGCTTTAATCATGCCTATCAGCAATAACTTTCAAGAGGCATTGCAACTGTCCCACAATCGGTTGAGAAGTTTATCATAAAGTTTTTATCGTAAGAAACTTCTATATTGAAAGCTCGTAAAAAACTGCTCTCGTTTCTTGAGCCGCTGCAGCCAATATTATTTTTAACTCGATTATAATTGTTTGTAATTAAAAGTATGAAAGTTTGTCGCGTTTTACATTTTTGATACAACTTTTTGAGATTCTGAGGCCTTAGTACGAGCGGTGTAAAGATAACGTAAATACGTCGATTTCAAAATTAAAATAACAAAATAATTGTTTCACATATAATATTTTCAATACTCAATACTAAATCTTTATTGCATTCCATATGTATTACATAGATGGTGTAATAAGCTAAAATATTAATATGGACCCTGTCGGGCATAGCAACATTAGGAGTCTATGGATCGTTCGTGTTCCACGCGCGCCTCAAGGAGAGTCAGCAAACAGGGAGGGGTCCGTAAGGACCGACGCCTGCCAGGGTTGCGGGACTGTTCGAAAGAGATACCGCGGCCCTGGAACACAAAGGGCAAAGGAAGGAACATGGATGGGTTTTAGTCAGTAAAAGTCTGACACTCCCTCCTGCTCAGCCCAGAGCGGGAGGGGTTATTTGATGATTTCCCATCGGTAAAAAAAAAAAAAAAAAAAAAAAAGGAGTCTATGGATGTTACTGATTGTTCTTGTTGTAAATAATTTAACTAAAATGCTGTATGATCATTGTATTACCGATTAAAAAAACGACGTATTTACCTACGTTACGTTTACCCGGCTCGTGGTAGGGCCTCTGTTTTTAAGCCCTATGTTAAGATGGGTTTCTTAAAAAAACTTTGTCTTTAATCAATATCTTTCCCCCTGTGCTGTGAAAGTTCGGCCATAGATTGAGCACATGATTCTAGACTCAGAACTTCGATTTTTTTTTCGTCTGTTGTTATAAAATTTCAATAAATCGCTGCCAGTTGGTAAAAGATATGTATACAGGGTGTAATATTATAAGACCCTTCACCAAGCCGTCAACCAAGCACTATGTACGGTCAGCAACAGAAGTAGATTAACATTTCGGAATTTTAATTATTTGGTGTACAGGATTCCAGCTATTTTTTTTAATGTTTCAGAAGATTATTCTTTAAAATATTCCTTACTCTTCAATACCTTGTTAGTAACGAGTAATATCTAACAAATTTTTATTAAAAAACCTGCTCCGAAACTTTGAGTAGTGTTAATCTACTTCTGATGCTGACTGTACATCAAACTAAGTAACTTTACACAAAAAATATTTCTGGGAAACGACTTTTTTTTTTGGGGTGAAAAATTACGTTTTACGGTAGGACTCAATGTAATATATTCAAAACATTTTGCTGATGGATGGATTGAATGGTATGGGGGTCGTGGAGGTAATTAAAGTAAGAATCTTACATTAAAAACAAGTTTTTTTTTTTTTTTAAAGTTGGAACTTTGACCCCTAATATCTCCGTAACTAGAAGGTTCCCAGGTATGGTCTAGAACAAAAAAAAATATAGCAATGGCAAGGAGAACAAGTGGCTTTCGGCTTCGTTAAGGGTCTTGTTACACCCTATAAATTGAAACATACTAAATCTTTGGTAAAAGTTATGTATAATTATGTCAGCTGACCTTGGACAATCTTCAAAGTCATTGATAAAACCTGATGGGGTCGTATTGTAGGTGTAATTTTTTTTTTTATTTAGTTTGTCTACATTTTTCCTATTCATTTTGTGTTGTCAATCTGTTTGAATCATGCTTCTAATTCAAAACTAGATTTTACGTCAACAACGGCAAATATTAAATCGACATGCGTAACTGTTATTAAGAATTCATCTTTATATGAATTTGGTTAGAATACCTATTCGTTTGGATCTAATGTGGGATTTTCCTGAGCCGTTTTTTATGCAGTAACCTGATTGAAATCCATCTGAAGTGGGGTTTCCCATGCTGTGGCAGTTTTTATTTAGGTACTTAGATATTTGGGGCAAATGTGTAGGTACAGTCAGTCAGTGCATTACTTCACACCTCTTGCAAAGAAGAGTAGGGAAACATATGTCAGGAAATGCTGGACTGTACCCATTGCTAGAGAGTATACTGCTTCGTCTTTTTTAGTTTAAAATACCATCGAAGTCGTAGGATTTTTTAACTGATTTTTAAAAAAGGAGGTGGTTTTTGTATTCGGTCGGCAACCTTTTTTTTTAATCGTGTACTAACCCCATTAAGTACTCTGTGATTACTGGGCCGATTTAAGTGATTCTCGTTTTTTTTTTTTGTATGGTAGAGGAGGATCGGTGGTAGATACTGATCCCATATAAATTTTACTAACGTTGCTTAACCACTTGTATGCCGAGTATATAGACACAATTAAAAAGTCATTGTGTCTCGCGTAGATCTACGATCTATGTAGGTACACGAAAGGATAAGTAGTTTATGAGTTAGCTCCTTGAATACCTACGTATTTTGTCTTCTTGGCCTATGTTGATGACATGATGCTCCCTTAGAAACTTCTAGTTACAATATAAAATAAATTCATGACCTGAATTTGTCTGTGAGGGTAAAATATAAAGCATTTTATCAAAAAAAAGCCGAAAAACGAAAAACAAAATAAGTAAAAATAAGTTTTTTTGACTTATTTTTTTTTATCTTATTTATTTTATCTTTACTTTCAGAAGTCGATGAAAAAAAAGTCAACGAAACAAACAAAATCACCGACTTCCGAAAGTAATGTTATTTTCGACTTTTTTAGTGGTTTTTTTTTTTGGAAGACGGTGTTATTTAAATGAGTTTTTCTAACACTTCATGATTTTAACTCTGAGTCGCTCCCTGTTGGGTATAGGTCTATCTTTTCGTCTGCCAGCCATACTTCTCGGTTCTCCGATCCGCATCCAAATGTTTTCGGCAACTTTGACGATAACGTTAACTCAATGCGCTTTTGGACGGCCCTGGTTTCATTCAATGAAGCTCAAAATAATTGGAATCTGAACTTTAAGATTCAGGAATGATATTTCTAACACTAAAAGGTCAGGGATCTTGGTGCCTATGTTTTCTAACCGCAATATGTGATGCCTACCGGCCTACGTTGAGATAAACTAGTGTACCTTATCTTTAGCTTATTACAATGGCTTTTCGTGTGTGTCTATGACGAACGGATTTGTTGCGGGGATTCGCTGGATGTGAGTCGCACGGGACCGGTCAATGTGGTGGCACTTGGGGGAGGCCTATGCCCAGCAGTGGACGTCTTTCGGCTCAAATGATGATGATTCACCTTATGTTAGCGAATTTATTCCAAAAGATTTATACACCAAACTTACTTATAGCCCGGTTGATTTATCAAGTCTTTAAAACGATGTAAAGCACGGGCGAATCACTAGTTATATTCACGCCACGATTTCAACCTCCAAAAAGTTAGGCAGAGATGTACGAGCAATGAAAATGTATTCACTTAGCAAAAATAAAAAGCGAATTTTCTCGTAAAATAACGGTTTCTACATTGAGATAAGACCTATTTTTATTAACAGCATGGCTGCCAAAATTCTATGTTCGTGAATATGTAAAACGTTAATCAACACAGGGTGTATCAGGGTACCCAGGGGGCACCGGGCGTCGCGGGCCACGTGGCGGCCCCCGGCCACCGTAGGCGCGGGCTTGTGGACGGTGAGCTATGGGCTAGCTCGCCGTCCGTCCGTCTTTTGACGACAGGCCGTATCGCCCGCCGCCTGGCGCGTTCGTGTTCCACGCGCGCCTCAAAGAGATGTCAGCAACAGGAAAGGGTCCGCAAGGGCCGATGCCTGCCGGGGCTGCGGGACTGTTCCAAAGAGATACCGTGGCCCCGGAACACAAAGGGCGATGAAGGAACATGGATGGGTTTTAGTCAGTAAAAGTCTGACACTCCCTCCTGCTCAGCCCAGAGCGGGAGGAGTCATTTGATGATTTCCAATCCGAAAAAAAAAGGGTGTATACAGAAAGAGAAGGGTGTATAAAAAAAAACACTGGTAATACTAGTTCATAGGAATATTTTTAAATTATTAAATAAATGCTACCAACGAAAAAAAAACGAACTAAATAGCATAAAACTGTTAACGAAATATAACACTACTTATAAATATTGGTTTACTACATCCTCGTGCATCAGATTATATACCCTTAGTCACGAAGTCTTATAAAAAAAAAATAGAAAGTAGAACAGAATCACTGACGTCAATGATGACTTCACTAGATAAGTAAATGGTAAGGTTAAACAATGCAGCTGGAGACGTTTGACAAATGCTTAATTAATTATAAGAAGGACTTAAGTGACGGAATTATTTATTCAAGATTATAGGTAATACTAGTGGATCTTTCTAGAACAATTGCTCTGTCCCAAATGTGTTAGATCTCTTATAATACTGGTGACATTGATATTACATATGGCCGTATTTATGTAGACAGACTGGCATACAAATAAACTGTTTTGAGAATACGTAAACTGCATAATTCCTTAATAGTTTGATAATTAATAGGTACTACACAGGCTAGAAGGGACACCGACGCGATAACACCACACACACACACCGCACAGGACCTATTTCACTTCTTTTTCCTTTTATCAATGTTTTTTTTTATATAAATTTGTTTTAATGTTATTTCAACCATTTTTTGTATTTTTTATGTATTTTCCTGTATGAGTCTAATAAATACTTTTCTTTCTTTCTTTCGATAAGGGTTACCACGTAGCCAGTTCATCATTCTGACCTCTCCCTCGCACATAGAAATTTTTCATTGGTAATTTAAAAAAAAACGCCTATTCCATACATTTTGACCGTGTATTTTTTTTTATCACCGATGTTAAATGTGAATACGTGGTTACCATTTTCGCATCGGTATCCCTTCCACCATGTATACATGATTTTTGTAATAATTATGACAGATGAATAATAATAATTGTGTAACGAATATAATGACTACACCTTAAACTGGAAGCGCCCAGGGTTGCCCACGAAATTCAAATTTTATTACGTTTTTGGCAATTTGCAGATCAGTGTCAGGTTTTATGTTGATGAAAATATGAATCGCGCCAGTAACACGTATGGAGTTACAGAATTATAATCATTCAAATCATGATTACAACCCTCCAAGTTCATTTAACCCCATTCAATAACAATTTCATGAAAAAGTTACTCAATGGGGTTAAATGAACTTAGAGGGTTGTATTAATATAGTAGTAGACACTCGTAGTAGCCAAAGACCCGTTTAGAGTCAATTGGTCAACTCAGCTAGACTTGAGTCATTATAACACCAGTTCAAAACGCCCACCAAATCGTATTCTTAGACGCAATTAGCGGTTCCTCAAATTCGACAATGATTCGTTGTGAAAACTCTCGATTAGTCGGTGTTTTTGTCAATTTATAACAAACTATGGCTATCAATGTTACTAATTTATTTATTTATTTATTTAGTACAATAGTGTGTAGTGTAGTGTGTGTAGTAGTTTTGTGTAGTAATGGGGCAGAGTTATAGCGTGTTGAGTATTTATTAAGTTGCGCTGGCTACCGATTAAGAATACCTACCAGCCTAGGCTAGTTAAATAATTACGCAGGTAAGTAGCTCGACAAAATGACAGATATTTTTTTCCACGATTTCAGGTTTGTTTATGGAGTAAAAGTTGTTTATAATGATGAGGACAATGACCCATGAAGAGGTTTCCAATTTTATCTACACCTTGTATAGGCGTATCTGAAGTTTTTTTTTAAACACCCGTTTTTCCGCGTACAGCATCTAGTCTGTCGCGGCCACCTTTTAAGGTCGTTGGTCGGTTGGAGTGTAGCCTTAGGGGCGCTATGGCGCGGGACTTAGAAATTTTTTCGTTTTTTTTTTTTTTTTTCGAATTGGTACCATACGCTTATAGGCACCATGAGCCGTGCAGAAAACAAAACGGTGTGTACCTGCAAATATATCCATAGGTTTGGTTAGGTTAGAACTGTGACCAACTACGCGCCAGCCGAGCGAGCGAAGCGAGCGGTGCCGCGGCAGCGGCCGGCGAGCGCTACCTCGAAATTGAACGCGAAATTTTTTTTAAGTATTTTTTTCATAGTGCCCCTAAGACGACACTCTGACCGAAAGTCCCAAAAAATTTTTTAACCAAAAAATTTTTTTTTTCATTTTCTTGCTTCTCATAGCGCCCCTAAGGATATACTCCAACTCCTAAAAATCCGCCCCTAAGGCTACCCACTGACCCGTTGGTCCAAGCTGCTTTGTTACCCGACGACGGCAAAGCCAAAAGGAAGGGTTATGATTCAAATCAAATCAAATCATTTATTTGCATAGAATGTAGGTAATTGTACAATCAAGTTGTTATAAAATATAATGAGCCGGGTACATTCTGCCTGAGTTTTGGCATGCAAAATTTAACAAATAATGTCGGTATCAAATTGTGCAATACTATAGAAAATTATTACAATACTAATACATTATTTTAACAAGTCTAGATTAAGCCAAAAGTCGATATCAAATAATCACATAAAGAATAACAACATATCTGCATCAACAAAAAAAAAGTACAAATAAGATTATAATATATTAAATTGTTTTAGCAGTCTTTGCACACATTATGAAGATGTAGGTACCTACATGATAATATGTATGATCCGTTATTCATGTTAAAATAACTACTTATTAGTAATGACGTCTGACTCCAGTGATACGGAAACAAAAAAAAAAGAAGAAATAAAAATGTATAAACAAGACGATCATGTAGAATGTCTTGTTTATACATTTTTATTTGCCGTTTTTATCATAGTTTTGGATTTCAACTTTATTAAGATTCGAGACCGTTCATCTGACTGATTCGCGGTATTTGTCCGAAAACTTGTCTGTTCATTGGAACAGACAAGTTTTAAGTAAGTTTTTAGCAAGTTTTTAGTAAAGCGACCATTGGGTCGCCTACAACAGACACCTCATAAAAGTATTGGTCGGTTACTTAAGCATACTTAGGTACTTATTAATTTTATTTCAATTTGCAGGTCGCATTATCTGCACAGGTGCCATGCATAGAACTGAACGATGGAAACAAAATACCTATGCTCGCCTTGGGGACTGGCAGAGGTACAGCTAAAGAGGTATGTGTTACTAACACTTCAATAAGAATTTTGGTCTGCAAAATCCGATTTCTGCCCAGACATGGTTCGAAAGACTGATAATCAGCTGCACACTATTAGACTGGAAGCCTACCCCAATCATTTGAAAAAAAGACAAGGCATATGAAGATATTAACCTAAAGGGCCTTTCAGAAAATAATCGAAATCAAATAGTATTTCTCCTCCTGGAAATCTTTGACATTTCCTCTTTATAGACCATCCTTTAATCACGTGAGGTGCTTATTTTATAGCCAACGCAAAAAAAAACATTCGCTAGCTCGGATTTTTTTGATAAAAAATAACTTGTGCCGGTTTTATTGGCAAAAAATAACTTGCTTCGGTTATTTGGCAAAAAATAACTTGCTCCGGTTATTTGGCAAAAAATAACTTGCTCCGATTTTTAATAAATTTAAATTGTGAAAAAAATATTTTACTTCACATATTGAATTATTTTTGTGGCCCATTGAAATAATTAGGTACACGACCGTGATTGTCACATTATCCCCTCCGCCCCCATCGTGATTTTTTTCTGAACCCGTTCCCCCCCTTTTCAAACCTCAAGTGATTTAAGGACGACCCCTAAACAACGTGGAGTCAAGAAAAAATAAAGGACCTTTTGTGCTTAAAGCTTAAATAAATGCAGAATTCGTATAGTGACCTTAAGACGTTCCTAATTCGTTGTGCCATTAAGTTCTACGTATATGCAGTTGGAATCTCATTTGTTGAAATTTTCTGCAATTTGTGGCACACCACAGCAATATAGATAGAAGCTCCAATTACTGTGGTTGAACCTCGATTTGATTGTGTGACTTTTGACCCTAGACTTGTGATGTGTTCCTATGAGCAAATCCTTGTCTGTGTATACTGTGTAGCAATAACTAAGCAGCCAGCAAGCAGTTACCAAGGACTGTCTAGTCATAGGTCTCGAGTTCGAACCCAAGACACGCACCTCTGATTTTTCGTATTCATGTGCGTATCGTATAATCATCACTTGCTTCGGTGAAGGAAAACATTATGAGGAAACCAGCATGCCTGAGAGATATTTCTCTACGGTATGTTAAGCCAAGTCAGAGGCCCATGGGTGGCAAAAACGCTCTGACACCAGTATAAGCACGAAACATACAAAAAAAAAAGCAATTACGAAAATTTAAACAAATCCCTTGACTGGAACTAATTCTAAAACACGTTTTTAATTTGTGGTTCCTCTTCACTTGTCGGTATAAACATTAAAGGCCGAAACACACCGGATCCGTACACGTAGACGTGCACGTGCACGTGCACGTACCATGACGTTGTAATATATGGAACTTTATAGAGACATGGCACACCGCTTGCGTGACGTACACGTGCGCGTAGACTACATGCGTAACGCTACGCATTGCAGCTGCCATGTGTCAAACTTGCTGCGTCCCTACGCAGAGCGGAACAGCAACGTCACATTGATGCGTGCAGTGATGACGTTGTAGTCAATGGCATTCCGTATTGGACGTCACACCGAACAAGTTTGAACACGCACGTATCTTTGCTGCGCGTGACTACGCGCGTGACTTACGCATTCAGTTGTATTTGTTTTCAAGTTTTACCGATAGTAAGTGATGTTTTGTTTCGGTTTTAATGATGAATAATGAAATTAAAGAAAAACTAATTGTTTGTACAACACAAAAAACAAAGAGTAAAAAATATGTCATATAAAACTTGAACCCATTGTTTTTTGGCACACCCAGGAATATTCTGTCACAATAACAGTAATATTGCTTCTTCTTCATCAGAAGAACTACTTGGTCCATTTACCCAATCTTCTTCAGATATCGTGCACAAGAATTGCTGGGTACGCAAAGGACCGGTGCGTTGCGTGCGTACCATGTATGCGTAAGCGTAAGCGTACGCATATGTCTAACCCGGTCTGTCAGGGGTTCACGCGCGTCACCACGCGCGTGTACACGTGTACGTCACGCCACGCATCTGGTCTGACCAGGCCTTTAAGGCCTGGTCAGACCCGCGCACGGTCGCATGGTCACGCGCAGCAAAGATACGTGCGTGTTCAAACTTGTTCTGTGTGACGTCCAATACGGAATGCCATTGACTACAACGTCATCACTGCACGCATCAATGTGACGTTGCTGTTCCGCTCTGCGTAGGGACGCAGCAAGTTTGACACATGGCAGCTGCAATGCGTAGCGTTACGCATGTAGTCTACGCGCACGTGTACGTCACGCAAGCGGTGTGCCATGTCTCTATAAAGTTCCATATATTACAACGTCATGGTACGTGCACGTGCACGTGCACGTCTACGTGTACGGATCCGGTGTGTTTCGGCCTTAATTGTTATTTATTCGGGTTGAACTTCTTTTGTTTATCTTCACTTTGTTGTGTGCTACCTCAAATGTACTATAACTTGATAGATTTACTTACGGTCCCATTAAAATAGATGGACAAAATTTTAACACCGTGTTCAGTAGGTACCTACGTCTAATCAAAGATATTCAAGCAAAAAAAACACTGATTAAAGTGATTTTATTTTGACCTAATGGATGTGTTTATTTTAAAGTGCCGCCGGCAATTTATTATTTTAGATCAAAATGAAATCATTTTAATTTTTTTGCTTGGATATCATTGGTTAGACGTACTGAACGCTGTGTTAAAATTTGTCCATCTATTTTAATGGGACCTTATAGATTTACAATAAAAAATCACGAATTGCATCAGAATTTTCTGCTGAACAATTTAACGAGAAATCATTTGGATTTGTTGAAACAAGCTATTAATAAAATATCACTGCAGGCCGGGCTGGTTGGGATGTTGTATATGGGCTTATCTCCCGGATAATCTTCGCGCGATGTAGGATTTTTTATTTCTCATCTGATGCCATAGATCGCACTGCTGATGTTTTTGTATTTGGCTATGTCGCTACATCCTACTAATATTATAAATGCGAAAGTTTGTGAGGATGTATGTTTTTCTTTGACGCAAAAACTATGAACAGATTTGGACGAAATTTGGCACACAGATAGCTTGTAACCTGGAGTAACACATAGGATACTTTTATCCCGGTAGTATGATCCTGTGGGACCATTACCGAACTCCATGCGGGCGAAGCCGCTGGCATAAGCTAGTCACTAATAAAAGTGGACGCGTTCAACACATCTATGCCTTGTCAATTTTATTGGAGAACTAGCTGTTGCGCGCGACCTTCGTTCGCGTGAAATTATTATAAAAAAAATATTACTTTCCTTTTTAAATCGAATTTTGTTACAAATTTCAAGGGTTTTATTTTTTTTGCACGAAACCCTAATTCTTATTCTTAAATAAAAGTAGCTTTAGTTATTCCTTATAACATCAACTATCTGCCAGTAAAAGTCCCGTCAAAATCGGTCCAGCCGTTTCGGAGATTAGCCGTTTGAAACAGATTTTGTTAAAATTTCAAGGATTTTTTTTTCGTGAAACACTAATAATTTTTTTTAAATATAAATAAAAACATTTTTTGCAAAAAATAAAACCAGAATTTTGAGAATCTGTCCACAAATGGGGGAGAAATCAGGTAACATACAAAAAAAATACATACACACGGACATATAACCTCCTCCTTTTGGAAAGTCAGTTAAAAAGTAGCCAATGATAGACCTTATAACATCATCTATCTGCCAGTTAAGTCCCACAACAACCAGACAGACAGGCAGACAGACCGTCAGACAGACAAAAATTTAAAAAATGTGTTGTATTGTAGTGTATAGCAGCGGGCTGGTGTTAAAAAGATGTGTTTTTGTTATAAGTACCGAATATACTTTTAAATGCATTCAGTAAAAAGCTGTTATTTTGGTATTACAAAGAGACACTTCAATTTTATTTATTTGTATGTATGTATAGATTTTATAGATATAATTTCGCTCATAATCTTCTAATGAACAGTTAAACTTAAATAGTTCCCTTGATTTTCAGTCAGAGTCGCTAGACGTCGTCCGCAACGCAGTTTTCTGGGCTATACAGGCAGGGTACAGGCACATCGACACGGCAGCGATCTACGGCGATGAGGAGCAGGTCGGCCAGGGCATAAGACACGCTATTGACAAGGGAATAGTGACCAGAGAACACGTCTTTGTTACTACTAAGGTAAGGTATATTTTTGTGTTGAGTTATTAATAAAAACCAAGTTTCCTCCGTGCCTCGGCAAACACGTTAAGCCGTTGGTCCCGGCTGTCATTTGTAGATCTTTGACAGTCGTTACAGGTAGTCAGTGACCCGAAAGTCTGGCAACCAGTCTTACCAAAGGGTATCGTATTACCCAGTACTAACTGGGTTGTGGAGGTAAGATAGGCAGTCGGTCCATGTGAAATACTGGAAAACACGTTAAGCCGTTGGTCTCGGCTGTCATTTATTAGATCTTTGACAGTCGGTACATGTATTCATTGGCCTGAAATTGACAACCAGACAACAACTTACCAAAGGGTATCGTATTACCCAGTGGTAACTGGATTGTGGAGGTCAGAAAGGCAGTCGCTCTGCCTGTCTGACCTTCAGCTGCCTCCGGTTAGACTGGAAGCTGACCCGTTGGGGTCATGAGAAAAGGCTAGACAGAAGATGACAAAACCTTATATTTTTGGACTTCGTTATTAGAAATCGATACTCATCCTGTTTATAAAGTACCGCTAGCTAATTTAACTCGACCTTGTATAAACGAATCTTCTATCTCTTTCTTACAGCTGTGGAATGACAGACACGCCCGTGACCAGGTGGTACCTGCTCTCAAGGAGTCCCTCACTAGGCTGGGACTCGATTACGTCGACCTGTTCCTGATTCACTTTCCTTTTGCTATAAAGGTAATAACAGACTATTCTATTGTCGTTGAGCTCATTGAGTTATGAGTCGAGCTATACGATCACTGACAAATCCTCGCACATGGCTGGACGGGCCGACTCAAGTCTGTGTGGTTCTTTCTTCAAAAGACCATCTTAGACACCTATCTGCATAAAGTCCTCATGTGAGTTGACCAAAATTATGTTTGGCTATAAAAAGAGACCTCTGAGATTGGCTCAGCCTCCTCTGAGATAGCCTCGGCTGTTTCTTTTCAGTGTTGTCAGGTACGAAACACCAGCCTCATTTTGTAAAACCCTATTTGCTAAAAACATAATTTATTTAACCGAATTCTAAGAAAAGTAGGGGGTTCTTATAAATTAAACAGACGATAAAGTCGATAGGCACTTGTTCTTTGCGTCATTGTGATACGTTTTTGTGCTAAACCACATCTTCGTGTTAATTTCGTGACACGTTAGCGTCCCAATGCTATTCATATTGACAGACTAACAAGATTCGTTGTGTGTTTTATGTCGTTGGACAGACTAATTTTCCAAACATATGAAGTAATATGTTATTACTAACTGTCACGCGCAACTTCGTCTGCGTCATAATAAGAGAGAGACATTTTTAATTTAAGCTCCGCTCCTTTTGGTCGTAGCGATGATGATGATACGATTTTATATAGCCTATAGGCTTCCTCAATAAATGGGCTATCCAACACTAAATATTTTTTTTTGTTATTTCGAACCAGAAGTTCCTGAGATTAGCGCGTTCAACCAAACAAACTCTTCAGCTTTATAATATTATAGTATAGATGAACAATTTCTTGAAAATCCTTCGAAATACGATAGAAAAGTGGATTTACGCAATTGAGTTGCTGAGAACCGTTTTGGTTATATACCTACTAAATGAAAATTCATGTTGTATTAAAAGAGGAATTCTTGGCTCAGTAACAACTGCCGCTCGGGTCAGATTAACCCGCGCTTGCCTAGGTTGGTCCGTGGATGGGGGACCACCCATTATACACCAAGTTTCCGCCGTGCCTCAGAAAACACCTTAAGCCGTTGGTCTCGGCTGTCATTTATTTGATCTTTGACAGTCGTTACATGTAATCATTGGCCCGAAATTGACAACCAGTCTTACCAAAGGTTATCGTATTACCAAGTGGTAACTGGGTTGTAGAGGTCAGATAGGTAGTCGCTCTGCCTATCTGACCTTCAGCTGCATCCGGTTAGATTGGAAGCCGACCCCAAAATAGTTGGGAAAAGGCTAGGCAGCTGATGGGGTTGTATAAAAAGATATATTATCTTCTTTGGCCTTACCAGCGTATGGTAGACGTAAGAAAAATAGTTCCTTTACATTGTGACTAGAAATCGTACATTGTTAACAATGAGGAATTTGTTTATCTACCACAAATTCAATTGAATCTCGTAATTAAATCATTCCTTGATCATAATCGGGGCATAGCTACGACATAGATCAGATACGGAATAACTTTTAATTAAAATTGAAATCTTATAATCATTTATTGTATATGTGTGTCGTGTATCCGTGTATGTATGAATAAAATCTCTCAAGTGGACGGTAGATTTCAAGGAATCACTACCCTGGCACAAAGAAAATGAAAAATAATTAAGTTATAAAATCTATCTGAAATTACGGAACGCGAAACTAAAGCCTTCGTCGTATGATAGGATCAATTTCGCATTCATATTGTTTATTTATTTATTTTACTATTTATGTACACACAGTAGATTACACAGGAAATAAAATTATAAAATATGAGTACAAAGGTACTGCTTATTTCTTAAGAAATTTCTGCCAGCAGACCTGCAAAAGGAGAAATGAAAAAGAAACGTAGAAAAGGAAAAGAATAATGTGTTTATGTCCCTTACCTAACTTAATCTAAAATATTAAATAAACATAAAATACACATACTAAGTAAATATGAATATATACTTATATAAATACATAGTGAAAAGATATATAGACAATAAAAATATATATGTATATAATAAATCATAATTTAGAGGAAAGGTAATGCTCTTTCACTCTGGTTTTGAACAATGAAATGGCCTTCAAATCACGAATGCTATTGTTATTGATTTGTCAGCATGATGGAGACCATTAATTGTGTCGGAGGCGAAGGAATAAAAAAAAACGTTGCTTCTCGTTCCAAATGGTATAATGATAAGCTGATTTTTAAGGTGTTATTACATAGATAATAAAAAAAGTAACAGACATAAAATGATTATTGATCATACGGATCTAGAGAAAGTGGCGCCATCTAAACGATACGACACGAACTAGTTAGTACAACACCTGTGGTCGTGTGAAGTCGTGTCGAGCGATGGTCAGAGGTGGCGCTGCGTTAACACATATTTTTTGTATGATGTTTTCAAATTTAATGATAGAAAGAAGGCACCGTTCCATCGCAGCCCACTGTTAAGTTAATCAGGCACTGAGCTTCGATTTGTAAAATAATGTATGCGAGATTGTCCAGACGCGTGTTTGGAACAAATGAACACCGAATCGGCAAGCGTAAGGTGGGACGCCCTCAAGCCCGGTAGGGCGACGATCTTCGCAGGTTCGCTGGTAGCAACTGGATGAGAGTTGCTGAGAGTCGAGTTGAGTGGCGTGCGATGGAGGAGACCTATGTCCAGCAGTGGACTGCTGTACACCGCAGAAAATGTGACTGGCCTCTATGTGCATATCCCACGTGGCAGTGGTCGATCAACTTAAACCCGGGTCTGGAGTTCCCAGTTTCTAACAAAACATGTTTTCATAACATGTTATTCGTTCGTCGTGGCAAACATTTTATGTTAGGCCACGCTCTCTTTCTGTTAGCAAACAATGTTTTGTGTTAGTAAAACACGATAACATGGCGCAGCGGATCCGGCTTGATACACACAGATCTGAGCGAGTGTCAGCTCAGTCTATTAGTTTAGTTATTAACCATCACAGCCATACAAGTTAATCTAAAATTTGAATTTTAATTACAGAGTGACGGATCTCCAGACGACATCGACTACATAGAAACCTGGTATGGCATGCAGGAAGCTAAGTACCTGGGCCTGGCAAGGTCAATAGGAGTGTCCAACTTTAACGCCTCGCAGATCGATAGGATTGCGGCCCACAGTCCAATCATACCGGCTGTCAATGAGATTGAGGTATACCTTGGGAAGGAGCTCGTTCGTTTTATATGTGTACTAACTGGTGTATGGATCGGTGTTTTCAAGGAATACCCCTTTTGCTATATATTTTCACAGTCAAAGGAATACATACCTTACAACTACGCAAGATACAAAAGCGATTTTCTTCCAAAGCATTCCTCGTTGTGTCAACGATTCCATTTTAAAAAATCAAATTACTTTTGACCAGAAAGAACTCTGCCACCTCAACGGCGTTGGTGGTGGTTTCGGACAGGTTTTTCAAAGTGCAGGTGGGATCACTATATTTTATAGTATAAAACAAAGTCGCTTCCCGCTGTCTGTCCCTATGTATGCTTAGATCTTTAAAACAACGCAACGGATTTTGATGCGTTTTTTTTCAATAGATAGAGTGATTCAAGAGTAAGGTTTAAATGTAAACATTGCACCCGTGCGAAGCCGGGGCGGGTCGCTAGTTACACATAAAGCAGGACAGAGGGTCAGCCATAGTTTGTGTTGAGGCACCGCGGTCACACCTTGCTTCATCTGAATACCCCCACCGGACCAAATTGTATCTGCAGCGGCCCACATGGCTTCGCAATCGGTTTAGAGTCTTCCAGGTGGGCCATGGCAGCAGGTATCCGGCTGGGAGCTTACTTGCAACTTCGACACAATGTGTTCAAAGCATTGATACAAATAGTTTCGAGTTACGAAAGTATGTCGTCTTTTCAAAACCATCTACTATGAAATAGGTCTCAAAGTCATCGGTATCATTCTTCTGCCCTTATCCCAGTTCATTTGGGGTCGGCGCAGCATGTCTTCTTCTTCCATTCTTCTGGTCATCCCATCAGACATCACTTGCAAGCATCTTTTTGCTTAAAAGGTGATCTCCAAATCATGTTTGTAAAGCCTTATGTAATTGAAATAAACATTTTTATTTTATTATTTATTTTATCACTTATCTTGTTCTTTCTCAAAGTCACAATCGTTATTTCACGAGAAAATCGCTTCTGAATTTTGCGTAATTGTATCTTGATACCCAAAGGCCCAAATATTAAACATATTAGTACTATCAACAACAAAATTATATTGGCAATAGTACTTTAATTTTTACTTTGAAAATTAACCCTATAGCTATAGTTTAGTAAGCATCTAAATATACTGTACGAAACCATATTTTTATTATTACCTGAAAATTAAATACATTTATAAATTAAAATAACAGTAACTAACTTAACAATAAACTTAAAAAAATAGCATCTAAATTGATACAAAATTATTTGACAGAATTTTTATTCAGCATTCCAAAGTTTTTGAGTAGTCTTTGCAACATTGAATAGTTCTTGTTGTTATTTTATATAAATAAAACACCTATTTTCGAATGAGGGCTATCGCTTTTGAGCTCACCAGATAGCGCTACTGTCGAGTAAGGTCATGTCAATAATTCTATTTTATACTTTAAAGTACAACTATCTTCTACTATTAATCATTATAAAAAGTTTGTTTTATTCCGTAAAGAACATAGTGTAAACTTCAGATACATTTATTGAATAATAGTTGTATCCTTAAAATTAGCAAGCATGAAACATTTAAAGATCATTTTACTTCCAAGTACTAACAAATAAGATCTTATCTTGCTACTTAAAATCATAATGTCATAAATAATCAAAGTCATAATTAATCATGAATGGCTCAATCTAGACCGTAATCGTGAATATTAGTAAAAATACGTCTTTTAAAAGCATGTAACGCGCGAACACTCTATGACATCTGACATTTCGATGCCCTGGCGCTACACTAGCGCCTCTAGCGGCGAATTCATACGCGATAGCCCCCATTGCAAGTTCCTGTAAAATAATATTACAAATTATTATTTTGCTCACCACTTAATCATGTTTTTTCAACGCAGGTAAACCCAACCCTCACTCAAGAACCCCTAGTTAACCACTGCCTATCCTTGGGCATAGCAGTAATGTCATACAGCCCCTTCGGGTTCCTGGTCTCCCGCGACAGACCAGATGCCCCCCCTCCGCGGTACGATGACCCCATCCTGGGTGCCATGGCTGCGAAGTACGGGAAGACTCCTGGACAGATCGCACTAAGATATTTGGTGAGTATTAGCATTATTTATATCTTTTTACTGACCGTTTGAGAGCAGATGTGGCCTAGTGGTGGCGGCCCCGACTTACGAGCAGTAAGTCGTAGTTTCGAACCCAGGCAGGCGCATTACTTTGTGTTATTTATTTTTTCTCCACTGCTCTCAAAACGGTGAAGGAAAACATCGTAAGGCAACCCGCATGTCGTAGGACCAAAAAATCAAAGACATGTGTCCATCTACCAACCCGCACTGGCCCCACGTGGTGGATTATAGCCCGTTCCCTTTTATAGGGAGGAGGCCGTGTGTCCCAGCTGTGGGAACAGTATAGGCTGATTATGCTACATCTTTTTACAAGCCTTTAACTTGCAATGTTTGTATGTTTGTTTAGGTCAAATCTTGCAACAGAATTTTAAAGTTATCCCCAACCGTTTAAGCTGACATTTTGCATACACGTTTAGTTTGGGCTAGCTGTTGTCCGCGACCTTCGCGCGCCTGATATTATTATAAGAAAATGTTACGGGAAGTAATATTAGCAACTAATATTTTTTTATAATAACTTCATGTCAACGAAGATCGCGGAAAACAGATAGTTAAAAATAAAATCAAAACAAACAGTAACTGCACGTCATTAAAATGTCAAGAACGTATTTATTTTCAAACCATTTTTTTGATCTAGAGGTTTATTTGGCATCTAAGTCTTTTACACGATCAATGCACAACCATTATAACGCTTTTAGCGATAAGACAGTCTATTGTGTGAACCTATGTGTGTTTCTTTTAAGAATGTTATTTGTATGGTGGAGACCATACAAATATAATAGAATATGATAATAAATAATATTCTATTCTATTTAGATTAAGATCCTCGTTAAGATTGGCTTATACAGCAATTTTTTGAGGAAATTTGCCCATCCAAGCATACCAATAGACAAGCTCAGGGGTAGCGTTCCAAAATATCATTTTTGAAAACATTTCTACACCCCTAATTGGCTACTTTGATAGAACATAGGGTGGGCATACGTAAGTTCAGCTGTGTCCTAACCTTTGGACATAACAGGCCTGATGTTATATAAGTTTTGTTCATTAAAACTGCGTATGTCTATGACCAGATGTATGAACATCGACGAGGCGAAATGAGTATGTCAGGATCGTAGCAGGTGGCGTCCTGTGGTTTCTGCCTACCCCCATGGAAGAAGGGGTGAGTTTATGTACGTAATTAAAACTATCGTTTTGTCCCCAGATCGAGCGTGGACTTATCCCGATCCCGAAGTCGACAAACCAGAAGCGTTTAGCCGAAAACATCAACGTATTTGACTTCCAAATGACAGCAGATGAAGTCGCAACTATCAGCAGGTTCAACAAAAACCAGAGGGTCATTGACATCTCAGGCATGAAGGACTACCCTTACTATCCTCATGTTTCCTTTTAATTAATGTTCCATTGTCTTTACCACTTGTATTATAAAAGGGGTGCATTCTGAAATTTTGCAACGTTCCAAATAGCTTTCAAATATTTCGTTATTTTGATTATTTGATCAATATCTGAGTTTGATCGTATCACGTTCTTTAGTTGCCTCAATATAGAGCTACAAAACAGATGTGTGATTTCATTTAAATAATCGTAAAAATACACCTAAACCTCACAATCAACTTTATGTCGTCATAATATCGGTCCTTCGAGTCGGATAGTTAAATTACGAAATAATGTTCTGTGTTGCGACGTTGATAATTTTTAAAATGCACAACCTTAATGTTGTAATATATAAACAGGTCATCACACCAAGAAACTTTAGTGATGTTGATTGTTCGCCAAAAAAACTGTAAATACTGTAATATTAATGTATTAGGCTAATGGTTTTCGATAAAAACAACTGATAGCCATTACAATTTATCAATGTAAGATTAGACAACTCATTTATTTGAATAGCCTTTTTAGCCCAGCCATTTGAGAGTCAGCAGCAAAAGGCGATAAATATTTTAAGACTATTTTTGTAATTGAACAGCAGGTTA
The DNA here is from genome assembly GCA_947578425.1 of Eugnorisma glareosa. Classification (NCBI taxonomy): domain Eukaryota; kingdom Metazoa; phylum Arthropoda; class Insecta; order Lepidoptera; family Noctuidae; genus Eugnorisma; species Eugnorisma glareosa. The sequence continues at coordinate 13,541,902 of OX387974.1, read as the reverse complement.
ATTAAGTAACACACTTCCAAACATTTTAACAGTGTAACAGAATTCATTGCTATTTATACTTTGGCCAGCAGACGAACTTTTCAAACGAACGAAGAAATGTATTTTGAATTTGTTTCAAATCCTGCGGATTGTTATTGAAAGTGTGTTACGGAACTGAGGTGCAGGATGTCTTCTTGAATAAAACACTTAAGAAAATTTAACAAATGATTTTATTTGCCTTTACACCTCGCAGTATCAAGAGCCTCGAAGATCCAGACGAAGATTTATGCCAAAATTTAGTTCACAAAGTTGGAAAAAGGTATTTTATTGGAAATTGCTTAGCCTCTTCGTTCTATAAGTGCATGTAGGTACATGCATAAGAATATTCGTGTTTTTAAAAGCAGCGACGATTTTCGCGGTCGCAAATCATACGCGACCTGCGCATAATTTGCGACCGCGAAAATCTCAAGAAATATTGCAGTCTGTGATTTTTTTAAAGATTGTTGTTTAACTGAGGTCAATATAGGAACCTTGTCTATCTAAAAAAGAAATAAAATACCTAACTTATTCAAAATGAAAAATGTGATCGTAATTCTAATGTTTAGTGAGCCTAAAAGAGAGAAAAAGTACTAGTCTAGTAGCAAATTTCGCGTAGGTAATAAAGTTTTTAGCAGCAAGAACTTGTTAACTTAAAATAATATGCTTTAGGTACGAGCTTTTGCTCCCGACTTCGCTCTAATTATGTACGGAAATTACGCCACTGGAACATTTATCATGTAGCATGTGACACTTAGGAATAATGTAGCTTCCGGTAAGTGAAATAATATTTGGAATCGGATCAGTAGTTCCGAAGATTACCCCCTACATACAAACTTACAAACTTTAACCTCCTAATAATAAAAAAGATATCCAAGCAAAAAAAAACACTGATCAAAGTGATTTTATTTTGACTAATGGATGTGTTTATTCTAGAGTGCCGCCGGCAATTTATTATATTGGGTCAAAATAAAATCACTTTGATCAGTGTTTTTTTTTTGCTTGGATATCATTGGTTAGACGTATTGAACGCTGTGTTAAAATTTGTCCATCTATTTTAATGGGACCTTAAATTCAGCGTTACAAACAGCGGCACACTTTGGTTTCATTCCTTAGATACTTGCGTATGGTGGCTCACTAATTATGTTAAAGCGACATGTTATGTTACTAAAGTGTGCAGATGTTTTTAAAGCTGACTGTACCACTATATCTACAGGAGACAAGAAAACTATTATATTTAGAGGGACAATAACAAGTATGACCACCAATACTCGTACAAGCGATTCTCACTGGTCATATTAGTATGACCACCAAGAAACGGGGGATTGTAGATATACCTAAGTTTCATATGCTTACACCTACTACTAAGTAGGTACCTATCTTGCGGATGATTAGCATAATCGAGTTTTTCTTATAATAATAATAGATGTTCATCTATTAAAATTGTTATCTTATTAGGGAAAATGTTTTTTAAAATATGCATTAAATCATCCTCACCTCATGTTATGATAGCCAGAACCGGTTCTACTTGATTGGATCATCGCTGGTACATCTCATGTTTTGTGCAGCATGATTCTATATAAATCAACACAATTATATAAAATTGTGGTCTCTGTTTGTAATGTCAAAATAACAGTTTTTAACTAAATGCTTAGGAAAGTATTTACGGTACTTTTAATATGTTTTTATTATAATTGGGGGTCCAAGTTCCAAGTTTTTAAAAAGTTTTTTTTTATTTTTAAATGCACTCTTTTATCGTATGATTTTAACTGTATACACCTCCACGACCCCCGTTCTATTCAATCCATCCATCAGCACAATATTTTCAGCCAAAAAAAAAGTCGTTTCCCAGCAATAATTTTTGCGTGATGTACATATTGCTTGGTGGACGGCTTCGTTAAAGGTCTTATTTCATCCTGTATGAGTATGAGTTCCTTTACAAAGACTAGTTCTACTAGTCTAGACAGTGGTAATAAAACCCTTAAAAGTTGACCTCTTTTCGGGGTTCCTCACAACGGCACTCTATTACTAATTCTACGCAACCTCCGCTGACTAACTGTAATAGGTAGGACATTTGAAAATTACATGGAGTAGGTGTTATGAAGTATGACGGTTATAACAAAATAGACACTTCAAAGGGTTGCGAAATTGACTCCTGAGTGTGGGTAAGGAGGCACAAATCGAACCGAGTGGAGGCGTCGTGTGCATGCCGGCAGGTCAACGCCTTGAAGAGAGAAGAAGGTCGCAGTTAGATTTAAAGCGTGCTGACCTTAAAGCTATACCCAATAATATCATCAATAGAACTGACATGTCCACGTTGTTCTCGGAAATTTACGGCCAAAGTTGGATATGCTAGCCACTTGAGAGCACATGAAAGAGAACCGCACAAAAGCTCTCGACAACCACCCAAGAACGCCATCGAATGCAGTCGTCGTGGCCGAAGTCGGCGAGATGGCGTCATCGTCATTAAAGTACAATAACAAATCTTAAAAATCAATACATAGTTAACAAAGTCGCTTCCCGCTGTCTGTCCCTATGTAAGCTTAGATCTTTAAAACTAAGCAACGGATTTTGATGCGATTTTTAATAGATAGAGTGATTCAAGAGGAAGGTTTATATGTATATCATTGCACCCAATGCGACGACGGGGCGGGTTGCTAGTAAAGTTAAAAATTAAAGGGCACCCTTTTATTTATAACTTTATTATTTTGTAATAGGTAGGTAATAATATTAATATTAAACCTTGGCACCTAAGAGTAAGTTGCTCTGTGAAGACATTAATATTTTAATTTTTCCTCTTCAGATATTTTTTTTTTTTTTGCGTTCATCTTGTTGTGATTACCGCCAGTTCAGTTGTGCACTTTGCAAGATGAAGTTGTTTTTGACAACAGTTACGCTGTTCGCTCTTTTTAACGTAAGTAAGCTTGTATTCTTATTTTAATAGCTACCCTGCCTCGGCTTCGCATGGGTTCAATGTTGTACATATATAACCTTCCTCGTGAATCATTCTATCTATTAAAAAACCCGCATCAAAATCCGTTGCGTAGTTTTAAAGATCTAAGCATACTTAACAGACAGCGGGAAGTGACTTAGTTTTATAACAGGTAGTGATTACGATGTGACAATATTATAAGAGCTCTTGACTAAATAATAACTGCCGCTCAGGTTGATTTTCAAGGTTAAGCCGCGCTTGCCTAGGTCAGTTTGTGGATGGGTGACCATCATAGCATACCGGGTTTCTTCCGTGCCTCGGAAAGCACGTTGATCCCTTGGTCCCGGCTGTCATTTGTAGATCTTTGCCAGACCAGGTAGTCAGTTGCGCGAAAGCCTGACAGCCAGTATTACCAAAGGTATCGAATTTCCCAGTATTAACTGGGTTAACTCGAGGTCAGATAGGCAGTCGGTAAAATATTGGTATTCAGCTTCATCGAGTTACACTAGAAGTAGACCCCAACATAATTGGGAAAGGGCTCTAGGCAGAATTTTTTTAAATAAAAAACCTAAAAAAAAAAAAAACTTTATACATTGTATTTTATTTTATATAGGTACCTACACTTCATACTACATCGTTCTCACATATTTTATACATGTATAATCTCAACATAAATGATGTCACCTAGTTTGTGTAACAGTATTTTGATTTAATAAACTGGCCTAGTGCGAGTTGTACTCACACGCACACAGGGTTCCGTAGGACCAAACAATGCAAAAAAATATTTTGAAGGCTCATTCATAATTATGTTGTATTGTTTTACACATAACAGCAAATTTGTTTTTCATCCTAAGGCCACTCTGTCGCATTGGATTATAGATCTGTAATGATAGTGTAGGTAAGATTGTTATAAATAAATAAATCCTAAATTTTTTCAGAATTTTCCGCCTCTTACTTTAAAAATTTGAGGTAACAAATTTGCAGGTCAGTGTCAGGTTGTATGTTGATGAAAATATGAATCGCGCCAGTAACACGTATGGAGTTACAGAATTATAATCATTCAAATCATCAATACAGCTCTCCAAGTTCATATAATCACATTCAATAGCTATTTCATGAAAAAGTCACTTTTTGAAATTATATGAACTTGGAGAGCTGTATTGATAATTTGAATGATTATAATTCTGTAACTCCATACGTGTTACTGGCGCGATTCATATTTTCATCAACATACAACCTGACACTGACCTGCAAATTGCAATAAACGTAAGAAAATTTAAATTTCGCGGGCTACCCTTGCGCATCCACCTTAATATATTAATACCGGAAATAGATTGTGAAAGATGGCACGGTTGACATAAGTCGGGCATGCCACCGTCCGGGAGAATCGATCCGACATTTCATTTCTGGGTGTTCTCGTCTGGCTAACGGAGAGTACTTGCATAGACACAACCTCGTTGCCAGGATTATCCACCAGCAACTTGCTTTGAAGTACCACCTTGTGGAATCAGAAGTGCCATACTATAAGTATGCGCCCGACCCAGTTCTCGATAATGGTAATATCTCGTTGTATTGGGATCGACCTATCACTAACAGGACTATTGTTGCCAATAAGCCTGACATTGTGGTGATAGATCGATTGGAGCGTCGCGTAATGATTGTTGATATAACGGTTCCGCATGACGAGAACCTCGTGAAAGCAGAGAAAGATAAACAATTCAAATATCTAGATCTGGCTCGCGAGGTTGTTGACTTGTGGGACGTGAGTGCAGCAGTCATTGTGCCGATAGTCGTGTCGGCCAAGGGCTTAATAGCCAACAGCCTCGACGAATATCCGAGGAAGCTCTCGCTAGGCAGCTGGATTAAGGGCTTGATTCAGAAAGCAGTAGTTCTGGACACGGCGCGTATTGTTAGGAGGTTCCTCTCTCAAGAGTTCTTACCATCGGTAGTTCGGATCCTGTTCCCGATGCCGGTGTGCTTTTATTTTTTATATTTTTAAATGTTTTTTTATATTATTTTATATTAGAATATTAAAAATGTAAATATTATGTGGTTAAATAAATAAACGAAATAATAATAATAAATATCGCTGGCCATTACACACAGCGCCATCTAGGTGCCACACTAAGCAACGAGGCTTGTGTCGTGGACACCAGATAGTTGATAATACTACATAGATACTTTTTGTTTGTAAATACATACTTAATTAGACATATAAACATCCATGACTCGGAAACTAATGTCCATGCTCATCACACAAACATTTAGTTAAGTTAGTTCATTTTATTTATTTGCTTTTAATTTAACATAGCTGCTAAATTGTTCGGTTACCAACGATTCCATTGCAGTCAGGTGCCTCCTGTACAAAAATTAGCTTTGCATTGGTGCAGAATAGGTCAATACCGGGTTCACAAGAAACTTCGTTAAATTTACGACTGACTCTCGGAAATAATGCATTACGCCTATAATTAGTGTTCGCTTAAGAAATTTTCTCTGGATGCCCTCAATACGAGATTTGTAAATCCCGTATGGAGGCTTCCAGACTGTGATGCATACTCAAGGTGGCTGCGTATACAATGTGTAACAGAATAAACGCACAACCTCATAAGGGGTCATTGTACTCATCATTATGAACAACTTTCACTATGGGACTAACCCCGAAACGCGAAAAAAAAAAAACAGCTGTTCAGTACATTTTGTCGAATTATGCGCACAGAAATGTATGGGGCAGTCGAATTTTTTTTTTCGCGGTTTCAGTTTTGGTCCCATAGTGAAAGTTGTTCATAATGATGAGTACAATGATCCCTTAAGAGGTTGTGCGTTAATTCTGTTACACATTGTATATAATACTTTGATCAGTTTTAGTGATCGGAAACACGCTGATGTTCTCATTATAAAACCAAGTGCCCTTGACGCCTTATTTACTATACTATCAATATGTTATAAGTTTTTAATCTATCATGGTCACTAACATTTTCATTAACACTAGAAATGGTATATTTACCATGTTAACATACTGTTGATTTTGAGTTCCTGTTCATATTCATGTTGATCGACCTAGGACCAAGGACCAATTTAATCTTATCCAAGGCAGATAACATGACTGTCTAACCGATTTAATTGGGATATACTGGTCTCTAAGCTCATACAATTTATTATAAAAGAGTTCCACGGCACTATCCAACGAATCAGCAATTAAAAACTCGTTTCAATTGAACACAAAAATATTAGTCTAATAGTTAATAATATAGCAAATCTATGACATCATTAAAAAATTTGAATCGAGTTCTGTTTGACGTGTTTTTTCAATTATTTAAATAAAACCAGAAGGTCAATATCATTCAGGTAGACCGGGGTTTAGTATCGAGTGAGTGTGTCTGGGTGCGGGGCAGCGTCCTTTTCGGTTTCACTGTGATTATATTTGACACGTACAGATGTCCTGTGTATTTTAATATTCTCTGCCTACCTTACACACTACAGATGCATAGTATAGTCGCTTTTCACTAACATATGAAGAAGCTTGGGAACTGTCCCGTCGATCGTACTACCGGGATAAAAAGTACCTTATGTGTTAATCCAGGTTATAAACTATCTGTGCGCCAAAGGGTCTTGCTCAAAATAGGCGTAAGAACTAATAGAATCCAAATAGATATCGCAAACCATAGCTCACAATAAGTTCTCGAATTCATATTACGAAAGAGCTACGGTGAAACGAAATTTTCTACATTTAGTCCAAATTTGACTACTTTAATAATTTGTTTTAAAAGTAGATCATGTTGAAAACATTATGCTAAAGCTAATCATATAGGAATGGATCCAAACTACGCCGGCGAGGACCTAGAATCGACTAAGGACTGAGAGGCCATGTTAGGAAACCCCATTATTAATCTAGGTTTGTTTTTAGTTTAATTAATAGATCAAATCTTTGGCAACAATTTCAAATGGCTCTATTTCTGTTCTGTCTAGATCATAAGTACGTGTACTATTTGAGATAAATTTCGTTCCAGCTGGTCTTCGCCCAGCGTTCAAAGAAAAATGCCCATAATCCTTTAATAAAAACTATTCCTTTTTTTGCAGGTTAATACTTCAGGTGCCTTTGGAGCTGTGAGTATTAGGTTTTATGCAAAAATAGGGGGTGATCCAGAACTTGGAAATTAGGGCCGATGCCATAAATTTCTGCTTTTGTCTACCAAGTTGAGTGAGCCTTTTAAAAAGAGATTTCATGTTTTCAGTCCGAATGCGGAAAGGTATTACTGAACAATGGTGGAAGCCATGGGGACGCAGGAAGTACATTGGAGGGGCAGTGGCCCTGGGAAGTAGCACTGTACCGTCTAGTAAGTACCTATCTATTCTTACTAACTCTAAAATATCAAAGCTTTCGGAGATTCTAAACAACACAAGAAAAACACACATATTTTGAGTAAAACAAAAACTTTATGAGGTATCGAAACGGAGAAGTCAAAGTTGTGTCACTTTATAAAAAAACAACATAACGTCACGCGGAGTCACGCCCCGAAGGGTTTGGCAGAGATGTAACTACTAATATACCCCACATTTCGCCAGATAAGTTTAAGTCCCATGTATTAGTGGGCGAGCCTATTACCATCAACCGGGCACAAATCCAGACTCCGTGGCTAATACTGAGAAATTCCTGATAACCCAATAACACTTTGCCGGACCCGTGAATCGAACCCAGGATCTCATTTTCAGCAGTCGCGCTTGCGATCTCTAGACTAGACTACACCAACGAGGCAGAAAAGAACACAGCGAAAAATTTCACGTGAAATTTGGAGACTGTAAATTATCATCTTTTTCAACTCTCATTGCTTTAACCCCCTTTATCCCTAAAAAAATATGAATTCTTCAAAAATCCACCGCTTCATGCCTTCCAGTTCTTAGATTGCATTTCTGCTGTTCCAGATCCCAGAACACAGATACATTTGTGGCGGTACACTGGTTTCTAATCGCCATATCGTCACGGCAGCTCACTGTGCCACTAGGAAGCAACAGCTCGTCGATAAAGACAGCTTCGTGGTTTACCTGGGGCAACACAACATCAAGAAGTTTGGACAAGAAATCCAAGTTAGGGCCGTGAGTATTTTTATTATTACTTGGAAAGATACAAAAGGTTTGGGGATCTTCTTGAGATGGTTTTGGTTTTGACCGGACCCGGCTTCTCACTTGTGAAAATGCTTAAATTCAAATCATTACCCGTCTCAATGAATACACTTAAAATGTAGATGAAAATCGCAACATAATCCATCAAGAAATTGCTAAAAAGTTAGAGTCGTACTCACACGCACACTGGGTTCCGTAGCACCAAACAATATAATAAAAATATTTTGAAAGCTCATTCATTTGTTGTATTGTATTACATTCAACAGCAAAACTAAATTTGTTTTTCATAGTTTGTTAATGAAAAACAAAGTTACTGCTGCAGTTTGATTAAAAAGACCCATATCTCAAAAACAGATCAAAACTTATTCAAACCAATTTTTTTTTGAAAATTTTATTTACGTTCTACAATCCAATTTTTTTTACAGAATTTTTCTCCTCTTACTTTAGAAATTATAGGGGGGACACACATTTTACCACGTATGAAATGTCTCAAACGATTGACTTTGAGAAAAAATGGTTTTAGGAACCTCTATTTCATTTTTAAAGACCTATCTACAGCATGTAACAGAAAGGGTATAATCATATGGAATACTGTGGTACGGACCATCAAACTGAACAACTTTCTCTATGTGAGCACCATCGAAATCGTAAAAAAAAATTAGCTGTCCTATACAAAATTTCAATACCTACTGAACCCAAATGGGACAGCTGATTATTTTTTTACGATTTCGATGGTGGTCCCATAGAGAAAGTTGTTCAGTTTGATGGTCCGTACCACAGTATTCCATATGTTTATACCCTTTCTGTTACACGCTGTATAGACACCGCATGTTCATGTTTGATGAAAAAAATATTTTTAGTTTCAGTTCCATATATTAATCTTTTATTTTTGTATAAAAATTGTAAAGCGGTTTAAAGAATACATCTACCTACTAAGTTTCACCTGTGTAGTCCTAATAGTTTCGGAATAAAGTGGCTGTGACATACATGGACATACAGACAGACAGATGTGACGAATCTATAAGGGTTCCGTTTTTTTACATTACACTACGGAACCCTAATAAAAATCAATGATAAGAAGACAGTTTTGGGAGGAGTACTTTGACGCCTAAGTGTCCTATTGTCGTCGTTGTATAATATGTAGGAACTTAGTTTTAGTCTTCTTTTTTGCATTATTTTAGTTCTATTTGTAGTCTGTATATAATGTACATAGTATTTTCGACCAATTTTTTACAATAATAACAAAAATATATTTGAGATCTTCAGAAGACAGTTTGGGTTAGTCATAATTTTCCTGCCCCTATCCCAATTTATTTGATATCGGCGCAGCATGTCTTCTTCATCTATATTTCTCTCATCGCCTCTCGTCTCTCGTCATGTCCGCAGTCACCTCCTCTCCGGCCATATCATCCTTCACACGATCCATCCATCATTTCTTTGGTCAATTATACCCATCCACATTCATACTCAATAGTAGTATTGCTCACAAAATGTATACTTGTGACCGTGTACTTAATGGTTTTGTTTCTCTTTTTTAGATTAAGGACATTCGATTCCATCCAGAGCATGACGTATCCAACTTCAATAGAGACCTGGCAATCTTGGAGCTTCATAAGCCTGTCACGTTCTCCGATTGGGTCCAACCAGCCTGTCTCTGGCCTAACTCCGACATTGAACTCAGGAACATTGTAGGACAATCGGGTACTGTAAGTAAAGTCGGATGTCTTTGTCCCGTACTTTCGAATTTATCTGAAGGAGCGTGTAACTGCAAATCAAAGGAGCCTGGTTCATTGAGCAGCAACGATACTGCCTAAGAGGGTGTAGTACGTCATTTGCGTCATTTGCGTTTGTGTTCCGATTTCGCTGTCGATGCATGATAATTCCTCATCACGAGAAGTGGTGCATCCAACTGCGACTAAGTAATCGTCTCTTTGACATATCGATTGTTTTTCGTGTCATCCCAAATAGAGACCGATTAACATTTTTCATGAAGTCACAATATTAGGGAATTGGATAATGCACTTTATATGTCAATCCCAGTCATGATCCGCGGTTTGAGGGCTGCTTTCGATTTGTTATCTCAAAGACAACCAGGTATACTCAGCCATTGTTGGTTAACAGATAAAGATTGGGATTGAGATACATGATTAATTTCGACCGTTAATGAAAAGTATGTCTTAACAGTTCTATAATTTCCACAGTTGGTGGGCTGGCCTAACGATGATGAAATTGATAAACTAAAACTACTGGAGATGCCCGTAGTATCCCAAGAGACGTGCATCAGATCGAATTCTGTATTCTATGGACAGTTCACTTCTGACTCCACGTATTGCGCTGGACCTGGGGACGGTGAGACTTTTATATTTAACTAACGACCCGCCCCGGCTTCACACGGACCAATATATATAAATCTTCCTCTTGAACCACTCTATCTATTTAAAAAAAACAACTTCCAAATCCGTTGCGTGGTTTTAAAGATCTAAGCATACATAGGGACAGACAGCGGAAAGCGATTTTGTTGTATACTATGCAGTGATTAGGTGACAAGATGGCTAAATTTGGGCTAAAGACACCAAGGCCGTCCAAAAGTGTGTTGAATTGAACCGACAAGTATGGGAGAAGAAAAGGAGCGCCTATATCCAGCAGTGGGTGATACGAGGCCGGATGATGATAAAATGGAAATCGTTGCCGCCTCACAGTCAAATAAGCAAATATTACCTAATGGCTCTGGAGTGATAACCGAACAAAAAATATTTTTCCAGTTTGTATCGCCGGCGGACATGGGATGGTTTTCAAGAAAGATGGCAGCTGGTACCTTCGAGGAGTAGTTTCCTTAGCGTTGGCAAAAAAGATGGACTATCGCTGTGACCCTACACAATATACCATATTCGCCGATGTCGCTCAAGCCTTGCCCTGGATAAAAGAAAATGTTAAAGACGATTAGTTTAAACTTCGATTTTAATAAAGTGTTAGTGGCTTTAGGTTTTTTTTGTGAATTCTTTGGTCTTTCAGAGCCGAGTAAAAGCTCCTTATAAATATATTAAACTTTTGTAATTTCTGGATGATTCAAATCTAATCTGAATCGTTACATCACCTTCATTTCTTCCACTGTAGTTGACCGTCACGGCGTAGTCGAATCCTCTCTCAGGCAATTGATTTGCCATGGAGTTTCTTGCCGGTTCTTCTCCATAGGAAACGACCTACCCGAACCGTGGACCTTCTTGTCGACGTTTTATAAGTGCCCTTGTGACTTGCCCTTGTGAGTTTCCTTCAGACCAGCATAGACAACGGAAGAATGTTCTGTTCTTGTTTACACAAAAAGCATTTTGTTGAGATGGGTTAGGAGATAGATATGCAATTATCTGACCCAAATGTGTACTACCGAATTAAACTGCTGCTGGGATACTTCTTCTTCTAAGCGTATCGATAGCAAAACACATCGATAGCAAACATTATTTACTTAAACACTTGTCAAAGACAATTAATCATTTAAGATATAAAGGTTCTAGGAGTATTAAACAATACCTACATAAGCTGACGATTTGCCCATAAATCCGCATCAGAAAAAAGCGCTAGTTTTTCCTAAGAAAACGTCACCTGCTACAATCCTTACACATATCTACTCCTTTCGCCTCGTCTACGTTCATACGTCTGTCTGGTCATGCATAGCCGTTGTGACCTGACCTTTCCAAAGATCCTCACCAATAAGGTCAGTGTGTGTCCTTCTAGGGTGTCACCTACGGGCATTGCCACTCACATCAGCCCTGTAAATACCTGTGCTGGACGGCCGTGATCGCTGGATGCTATGAGTTGAAGAATGTCCAAGCGGCGCTGGCGTCCTACACCTGTTAGTTCAGTTAACTGCATGAACATACGGCGACGATGCTGAACGGGAGTGAAGAGAATGAGGCTTCGATGAAAATAAAATCAACAGCTATAAGTCTTCATATCTTTTCAGGAAGCGATCGGCGTAATTCTTCAGGAGTACTTAGAGTGAAAGGAAGAGAGATATATCTTCCTTGCCGGTGACTACAATTAGTCCGACAGCGCGCGTTACTAAACTACTGCGAAACTTTACCGTAAGGGCCTTATCATACTAGCGGTTTGGAAGCGGCTGCGGGGCGGAGCGGACGCGCAGCGCATGCATCGCGAACACGCCGCGGCTGCGCAGCGAGGACGTCGCGGACGCGCGGCAAATACGTTACGTTTTCGTCGCGTGTTTGTAGCAAATTTGTAGCAGTACAAAATGGCGTCCACTTTGCTGTTCGCGGCGATCCCGTTGCGCGTCCGCAACGAATTCGCTGCGCATGCGCGGCGTGTTCGTTGTGTGTCTGTAACGAATTCGTTGCGCGCCCGCTCCGCTTTGAGGACGTTCGCAATCCGCTAGTATGATAAGGCCCTAACGAGGACCGCTAATCGCTTCCTGATTTTAACTTTACTTACAAGAAATATTGCTTGCGCGTGCGCACATAGTATCGATTTATTCTAGTGTTCTGTCTATGTCCTAGGTCATGTAGGTCATGGTTGTGACCCTTAAGATATTGCCCGTCTCCTTAAATCATGACGTCGATTGCATCTATAACTACTGAAAAACTATTGCAGTGTAAAGGAAAATATTCTACAAAATTTTACTATTGTTTCGCTTTACAGGCCAGTATTTCAGGAGGCGTTACAGTGCTTGCCTTGTAACATGTAGCGTTAAGTAGCCAATGTACTTCTTTCATGTGATTTACTATGTACATAGACACACCTATGTTTTTCAGGGCTTCAGGCCCGTTTAAATTAGGGGGAAATAAAACAAACTAACGATAATTGTTTACTCAAAAGCTATGTACGTAACATCTTGCGACCTCGGTTAATTGGGTTATTTAAAGGGTTTTGTCTATAAAAATTAGGTCCAGACCTAGGTCTCAACCTAGGCTACCCGGATATATTAAAAAACAAACTATATTTCGGCTATTTGCCTACTCAAATGAAGCTACAAAATGGTACTAAGCTACTTACGGTTTTTACAAAAACTAGATTCTAGGTACTATTTGAAACACTATGTATGCTATCTTTATATACACTTCATTTAATTGTTTTCTAATATAGCACTATGATTTGTTGGTGACGCTTCGTCGCGAACAATACCTTTCTTTAATTGCCTTTCCGTCATCCTCTCAACATGACCAAACTATCTTAGAAGATGTAGTGACAAAAAGTGTTTTTCCTCACCCAACATATACTTCCATACATAATTGTAGGCACCAGCACAGCATTCTGAACAGCTAGTCAAGCCTTATTGGACAAGTACTGTTTTGTTTACCTTTGTTTTCCCTTTTTCTTTTAAATGCAGTGATAGTCTAGTGGTGTGACCGTCGAACTGCCAAGTTATATGTCTTTTGTTCGAACCCAAGATCCCTAATTTTTCGGTTTCGTGTGCGTATTGTATCATTTATTATCACTTGCTTCGGTGAAGGAAAACATCTTGAGGAAACCAGCATGCCTGAGAGATATTTCTCAACGGCATGTAAATCCAAGTCGACAGGCCGTTGGCCTGCATAAAAACCAGGTTAGGCACTAACCACACGTTACAGAAAGAATTAGTACGGACAACTGACATTTTGTCTCTTCTTATTCCCGCATAATGTCTTGCGCCAGGATCCGCTCGCTCATTTCACGAGCGAGATTAAACTCAATATTGCTTGCTGGATACTGGTATTTCGGGATCCTGGTATTACATTCCCTAACAGGGACTGCTACAGTGAATAAAACAGTCGGATGTGCGCTGTGGTGGAAGTCATGGAAAGGACGGCTTCATGATGCCAAAACTGCAGTTTACCCGAGTTCTGTTAGTGTTTATTGTGAAATTATTTGTGAAAAGCTAATCAAAGTAAAACAAATGTTATCTAATGCCTTCTTTTGCTTATCCGAGTTACCGCTAGACTAGCCCACGATTTCGACAAATATGTATGTACCTACATAATAACATTGCCGACTTGTAGTCACACTAGATTATCACACCAGTATGACAAACAGGGATGTTCCATCTTTCAATTCATGACATGAATACAGGGTGATTAGTGATTTGGTGTATTCCGTTATGGATGACATTAGACCAAATTTCCAAAAATTTTGACGCAGGTAATTTGGAGTCCAAACTTGTTTGGAATTATTCGATGATGAAGAGATATTGATTACACATCAAATCAACACTGTAAGTATCATGTATTTATATTTAAACAGTTATTATCTATAATTCAGCACTGGGGCATAAACATAAAAAATAAACCTTAACACCTTATTGAAAATTGGAGCTTAAACTAATTTTCTTTAATATTTTCCTTTATCCAGGGCAAGGCTTGAGCGACATCGGCCATTATGGTGTAATGTGAAGGATCACAGCTAAAGTCGATTTGATTAGCCACCGTTACAGAGACTACACCTCGAAGGTACCAGCTTGCATCTTTCTCGAAGACCATCCCATGTCCGCTGTCAATACAACCTAGAAAATAATATTTTTTTAGTTGTAGGACACCGCGGCAGAAAGTCAAACTAAGAAGCCGCTGCTGGTGCGGTGCCACTTGAGACAGTATGGTAACATTAATATGCTTATTTGACTCTGAGGTGGCAACTTGAAAAAGCTTTACCATTCCATAATCCCGCGCAATACGTCGAATTAGAAATAGCCTGTTCGAAGAATGAAAACGATTTGATACACATCTCTTGGGATATCACTGGCGCCGCCAGAAGCTTTTGTTCTTTTATCGCGTCAGCGTAATACCAGCCTATCACCTGTGGAAATGAAATAATATATTTAGACCATTTTTTTGGGCAAAATAATAATACATTCCAATCCCAATCATGATCACAATATTTGGTGGCGAGAAAGAATTTCCCTAACCAACCCATTTTTGCCACTTGCAGAAAATCTTCCACCTGGACTCGAGTTGCCATGGCTGACCTGTCTTTGAACAGACTTCGGACATAGGTTGGCCGAAGCAAGGAAAACTTGTTCAGGTGGAGATTCATGGATGACTCTGCCCTGGAGTGTAAATGTGGTGCTGCCCCACAAATTATGGAATACTTGATATCGTGTTCTACCTGTCCTGTTGCTTGCACATCACAGGAGCTGATGGACGCTACTGAAAGTACCAAACTCGTTGCCAAATTTTGGGCTGACTCAATTTGAATTGTCGTCGACACGCTCAGAAGAAGAAGTAACAAATCAACATCCGAGTTTACCAAGTATCGTTTACGCTCAAGGTTATTTTGTTATGTTACACAGTCCTTGAACTGAATCCAAGGCCAGAACGATTTAAGTAGACTTTACTTACCGTACCCGATTGCCCAACAATCTGCTCGAGTTCAATGTCGGAGTCAGGCCAGATACAGGCTGGTTGAACCCAATCGGAGAACGTGACGGGATCCTGAAGCTCCAGGATTGCCAGGTCTCTATTGAAGATGGTTGCGTTGTACTCTGGATGGATTCGTATTTCCTTAAGCTGTAATAATTGGTAAATATTTGTTTATTCGCCTCGTCGCGTTGGTCTGCTGGTCGCAACCGCGACTGCTGAACACGAGGTCCTGGGTTTGATTCTCGGGTCAGACAAATTGTTATTGGGTTTAATAACATCAGGAATTTTTCAGCAGCAGCCACGAAGTCTGGATTTGAGCTCAGTCTATAACAATAGGCTCGTCCCCTATTCCAACTCTGCCTTACCCTTTGGAGGCTTGATTTTATGTTATGTTTTTTATTCAATATCCAACGTAGGTATATGCACACTATATTTATGAACGCACTTCAGTGATGGAGTCACGATTATGATGTGATTTTTTTCACCATTGAGAAAGGTCAAAATCAAAAGGATCTGCCTCAAGAACAAAAAGTATTTCAGATCTATAAGATAAAAAAATGCAAGTAATAACAGTTCCAACTTGGATTTTTTCTGCGGAGTCCTCAATGTTGTGTTTCCCCAGGTAGACCACCGGACTGCTCTTGTCGAGTTGTCCTTGCCGTGTTGTGACACAATGGGCTGCCGTGATGACATGACGCTTCGAAACCAGTGTACCTCCACAAACGTATTTTTTTTTAGGCTCCTGAAAAAGCAGATGGACATTCTAAGAACTGTTACATATATTATTTTCTTATTCATGTAAAATGTATTTATGCTGTTTTGGTTTCCGTACGTTTTTTTCACGGGTGACCACTGAAAACCAGCGCTGTGCTGTGGGTCCCCCATAGCACAGCATCATGCTGAGTGGTAACCTGCTTGTCGCAGTCACGACGTGTAAGCTACGACCGTCTTTTTTTTAATTTATGCTTTGTATGTTTATTGTTATTTTTTTATCATTCATGTCATTCATTCACGTCATGTCCCTGCGACAAATAAATATTTTTTCTTTCTTTCTTCTTTCTATATAATGCTTGTACTTCACATCGCTATTCAATGTTCGCGTTTTTTTCGGCTTTGTTCGCTCTATTCGTGTTGATTCCTATTAACAGAAATACACCGTCTACACTTCGTTATTGAACAACGAATATTTACGAATATTTTTGCAATAGTATCGAACAAAAAAAAAAAACTTTGTTTCCCCGATATGCAACCATCAAAGTATCTTGCTTTTTAAGCTTTTTTATTGTGCCTGGATATTCCAGGCTATTCTTAATACTTCCATGCGTCAGCAACTTTGCTTCTGTTTTTATGAGATGCATGTTGCGGGTCCCATTATGCAGGGATGTATTTGATAGTATTCCAAAAATCGCATGACAAGGTAATTTGTCCAATCTATTTGGGCGCGATCGAGCTGTATACAAACTAAGTAAACACGTACGCCGCTGTCGCGTTCCGCACACTACTGAGTACCCTATATAAAAATGTACTCTGTGCTACTGAGCGAGCGATGTATGGATGGCAAACAAACATAATTCATAATCGCAATCTTTCCTTTGATAAATTGCAAAAAACGGACAAGCAGGCGGATATGGGTGTTCGTGTATTCGTCTTGTTCGTGAGAGTAGGCATTTATAGATGATTAGAGCCACTTCACATCGTCGTATTTGGACGAGTAAGACAAATATATATGCGAACACGAATAGCGATGTGAAGTGCCAGCATAAAGCTATGGGCGCCGGCAGGAGTCAATATTTTTAGGAGATTGCATCTTTATCTGCACGAAGCAAAACATTTTACACTTCTTGGTCTCAGAAATGATAGGTTTTCTATGGTTTTCGTTTATCGCACATTACCTCTCCTCTTTGCTTTACAAATCTCCTCCATCTTCTGTGGATACACTCTAACTCTTACGCATTTCCCCTCCCTTTCGGTTTCTCTTGTCTTTGCTTTGGTGAAGTCCGTAGGCCGAGGTCCGAAGGCCTTAGCATTTCTCCTAGGATTGGTTATCTGTACTTCTATACTAACATTATAAAGAGGTAAAGTTTGTGAGGAGGTAATCTCTGGATCTACTGAACTGATTTAGGAAACTACATTATCCCCGAGTGCCATCGGCTTTATTTACAACGTGCTCGTGGGATCATTTTCGACTAAAACGCGAGAGAAGCCGCGGGCAACAGCTAGTGTTCTATACATTGGTTATGTTTAATGGTAAATGTTTTTGTGAAGAAGTAAAAGCCTATGGGAGTAGCACCTCTTGCATATATGAAGGAATCAGGAATTTTCTGGGCTAATGGGATGAGATTAGAGAAAACATAGTAGGCAAAAGAGTATATTTTACGGACGTGTGTTTTTTCTACGTACATGGAATCTTTTAACTTGTAGATCTCCAGTTTTTTTTTGTACATCAGGCTTTTCTGATTGCTTTTTGCAATCAGATTTTGTTAAATTTTTAGTTATGTAAATTTTATAGGTAGATTTATTAGATTTGATTAGCTCACTTTTTTGTTTGATACCACACAGTTTTTTTTTATTTTTTACAAACAGTGACGCAGGATTTTTCTTGTGATTTTCTGTAGGTACTGTTTGATATATTCTAAAGATTTTGTATTTTAGAGTTAGTTAGAATAGATACTTACTGTTTTGTAGACCGCTACTTGCCAGGGCCACTGTCCCTCCAATGTACTTGCTGCCTCCCCATTGCTTTTACTCTTATTCAGTAATACCTTTCCGCATTCGGACTGAAAACATGAAATCTCTTTACCAAAGGTTTACTCAACTTAGTCGACATGTACCAATTTGTGGCAATACCGATATTGTATCCAATCACTAATTCTATTCTGTTTGTGAAAAATATTGTTGAAGAAATAAATGATTTTTGATTTTGATTTGATTTTGTATAGACCAGTGTTAGCTTAGTGGCATCGGCCACGACCTTGGAGTTCTGGGTCACCCACTAGTTCTTGACAAAAAACTAATACTTACAGCTCCAAAGGCACCCGAATTGTAAAACTGCAAAAAAATAATAGTTTAAAAATTGTTGCAATACTAAAGGCGGATTCTGTTTTACAATTAAGTATTAAATAAATCAAAAAGTTTTTGAATAGCATTACGTAAACAACACGCATGTAATCCCCGAAGAGTGAGGCAGAGGTGTACCGAATAGTACACCCACATTTCGCCAGTTGTGTTTTAAGTTCCATGCAAAAGGAATCGAGCCTATTGCTGGGAACGAATCTAGAATTCAGGCTGGTGTGTTCTTGTAAACGTACAGTTTTTAAATGCTTGCCTAAGCTTGAGGGTGGGAATTCAACAGTACAATAACATTTAGGCAACACATTTATATGTAGCTTAGTATTTGTGAAAACAGACATTATCCTATACAGGGTGTAACAGGACCCTTCACGAAGCCGTCAACCAAGTATTCTGTACATCAAACTAAGTAACATTACGCAAAAATAAAAAAATGTTTGGGGTGAAAAGTCACGTTTTATGGTAGGACTCAATGTAACGCACTCAAAACATTGTGCTATGGATGGATTGAATAGTAGGGGGGTCGTGGAGGTGTGTAAAGCAAATATTTAAAAAAATGTTGCGAAAAAGTTAGAGCTTTGACCCAAAATATCTGCGTTACTAGAAGGTTCCCAGGTATGGTCTGGAACAAAAAACTGATCGCAACGACGCGACGGGGAGAACAAGTGTCTTTCGGCTTCGTTAAGGCTCTTGTTACACCCTTTATAATAAAGAACGAGTCTATTGTCTCGAAAAATTCGGATCCACAATCCTACTAAAATAGTTGAACACTTTGCCTCATCAAGTGATCAAGTGAAAATTAAATGTTGAACATCAAAATATTATGTACAAGCCAACTTACATTAAATAGACCGCACAGCGCAACTGTTGTCGAAATCAGCTTCATCTTCAAACTGTAGAACTAGACTAACCGCAAAATAAAATTCATGACCGCTAAAAAGGAAACCAAGGGCACAAGAGTCAGAATTAAAAAATCAGCCTCGTCTAGACCACATTATTAGCGTACCTAGTGTAGTGTCGACATATACCTACTAGGGAGGGATGCAACGATATGTCTATTACGATACCGGTTTGAATGACGAATGCATCGTAATAGCAAATACGATAACGAATGCATTACGATTATTTTATTTACTTTTAAATAAACAATACGATTGAGTAAAATCAACATTTATTTAAATTCTAAAGACAATTTAAATTGTCTTCCAAATTTAAATAAATGTTGATTTTACTCAATCGTATTGTTACCACCTAAATGTATGTAGGTGGTAATTACCACCTAAATGTCATAATGAAAATCAATTTCTTTGAAATTCTTATTAAGATTTTTTTAATTGTCTGGTTTCAGTCTATTTCTTGTATCCGTATGGATTAGACCAGCTGCGGAGAACAACCTTTCCGAATCTAAGATATGCAAAAATATGAAAGATGGTTGTCATTAGTGTTGCCAGCGCAAACATCGATGCTGTCTTGCATTCCTTTTCACGAAAAAAAAATACATCATATTAGTTTTAAAAATCGTTCTAAATCGTAATACTTTTTACGATACGGATGATCGTCAAAATTACGATAACCTGCGGTTTACGATTATCGGCATCGGTATCGTTGCATCCCTAATTATACATTACCACCACTACTACTAATACTTATTTTTATTACTTATATAATTTTGTAGTACCTACTGTAAATGTAACCATTTTTTTGTTGGATGTTTTGTCTTTTCTTCTTTTCTTTTTAATACCTACCGATAATTCGAGAAGGTTTCCCATCCCAACTCTCTAGAACCTCCTTCTCAGCACAGTAGTGAAACATTCTAGGATTCATTTCGAATCTTCTAGACAGTTCCATAGTGGAACATTCCAGACTCGAACGTAATCTAGAATGTTCTCGTAAAGTAACCGACGTAACCATACATATACGTACATTTGGTGTTATGTAGTGACATAATTTGATAATATTGTCTTGAAAATATACTTCTGCCAGAAATACGAATTTTCGGTTACCGTTTTGGCTTAAAAAAATTAAATAAGTAAATAAATTCACATTCTGAACGAAAAATGGGTAAAATACAAAATTAATCTTAATTCAACAATGTAGGTCTTACAATATTAGATATCGGTACTTTGATAAAAAAGGAGCTTAGTCGTATATAATAGGAATCTATACAAATAAAGTGTCTGTTTGTAATTTAAAAATAACAGCTTTTTACTGCATGTATATGAAAGTACTTAAAACAAAAAACAAAAACTTTTTTTAACATTTTTGTCTATATGTTTGTCTGTTTGTTCCGGCTAATCTCTGAAACAGGTGGACCGATTTCGACAGGTGTTTTACTGGCAAATAGCTGATGTTATAAGGAGTAAAGTAAAGATTAGCATGCAAAATAATTAAAACCCATGAACTTGTTTACAAAATCCGATTCAAAAAGGGAAGTTTTATTTTTATAATAAAAAGGCAAAGTGTTACTGAGTTTTTCATCAGGGATTTCCCAGTAGCAGCCTTGGATTCTTGGTTTGTGCCCGGTTGATGGCAATAGGCTCGCCCCTATTACATGGAATTTAAACATAACTAGCGAAATGTGGGTGTACTAAGGTACACCTCTGCCTAAACCTTCGAGGATAGGTCTACATAGTAATAGTAGAAATAAAGCTTTTTGTGGAGCAATTTGTAAGCATGGCGACCAATCATGCTATACAAAACCAGTTTATGCGGATCCCTCATTGTATTGGAAATCTTGAAAGGCCAAGTTATACGAGGAAATGTGCTCGATGTGTCGCCATGTGTAATGTCATCACATTCACAACCATTTCTGCAGCCAAGCAGCGTTGCTGCGTTCCGATTTTGAAAGATGTTTGTGTATTTATAGACACATGCAATTAAATGTTATGCAAAATATTATGTAGTTTTAACATATCATATCATCATTACTTTAAAAAAAATAAAAGAAAATTGTGTTTATTTGGCATTAAAACACCTTAAAAATTATACAAAACTATTAAACAAACAGAACTA
Organism: Eugnorisma glareosa; assembly: GCA_947578425.1. Taxonomy (NCBI): domain Eukaryota; kingdom Metazoa; phylum Arthropoda; class Insecta; order Lepidoptera; family Noctuidae; genus Eugnorisma; species Eugnorisma glareosa. The sequence continues at coordinate 13,520,416 of OX387974.1, read as the reverse complement.
ATAATGCCAAAAGGGAAAGAATGGGTAATCCCCGAAGGGTTTGGCAAAGGCCCATGTAATATATATGGGGCGAGCCTATTGCCATCAACCGGGCACAAATCCAGACTCCGTGGTTGCTACTAAGTAATTTCTTATGGCAAAACCCAATAACACTGTGTCCGACCTCGGAATCGAACTCAGGACCTTATGCTCAGCAGTCGCGTTTGCGACCACTGTACCAAAGAGGTAGTCCAATGAAGGCTATCGTTTTTGGGCTCACCAGATGGCGCCACTGTCGCTTATGGTCATGTCAACAATTCTATTAAATAGAATTGTTGACATGACCATAGATTTTGCTGGACCTGCACCGATGGATGCCATATTTACCATTTTTACCCACGATGGAACGGAGAAGGTGTATGCGTTTGGGGTGAGAGGATGTTTGTTTGTTTGTGCAAATACATGTAGCCATTTTTTTCCAAAACTTCTAGTCCGATTTTGATGCAGTTTTCAGTTATGGGTTTGGGTTTGATTGGTGCATGTTCTTAGATAGGTGTTACGGTGACAACTCACCAGGGGGCGCTGCAGTAAACATTTGTTTGTGCAAAACCAATACTACTAGTCCGGTTTTGATGCAGTTTGTGGTTCATTAGTAAGGTTTTTTAAATAGATGTTACGGTAGTAACTCACTAGAGGGCGCTGCAGTAGTATATTTTATATTAGTTACTACATATTAAAGGGGTCATTCATTCGGACGAATGGCCGGAGCGGCGCGTTATGTTCATAAACATAATATCTATGCTCTGAATGCTCTCTAAAAAGTTTAAAATAAAAAAGCAAAATTAAAAATTTTGAAAAAGCCTCGACGGTTAAAAAGTAATTGAAAAAGTATAAAATAATTAAAAACCCCCAACTTATTTATTGAAATAAAAACCGACTGAAAAAAAATAAAAAACCCAAGAATATCCGTCGGGGGCTGCCATGAAATGAACTAGTTTTGCAATATTCAGCCCCCGACGACTATTCTCGGGTTTCTTATTTTTTCAAGTCGGTTTTTATTTTAATAAATAAGTTAGGGGTTTTTAATTATTTTATTCTTTTTCAATTACTTTTTAACCATAGTGGGTTTATCAAAATTTTTAATTTTGCTTTTTTCGCCATACTGAATAACGCTCCGTGATTGGCTAGTTGGGACTTTGCTGCAAATGGTTTTGACAGGCTTGGATTTTGCTAAAATTGCATATAATTTTTTTATACGGGATATTGCTGTTTTAGGAGCGCTATTACTTTAAAAAAAAACGTTTGAAATTTTACGTAGATGGTGGCGCTATCATCAGGGTCATTTGATACTAAAGTGGATATTGCTGTATTTGCTTCTATACGATTCATTTTATACTTTAAAGTTTAATTAACTTCAAAAAAAGTTTATTTTATTACGTATAACAACATAGCATAAACTTTAGATACATATTTACAATATTCTCTCTAAAATTAGCAAGCAATAAATGTTGTGCAAAACCAGTCCTGGATTCTCCAGCCAGATTCTATAACTTGGCACATGCATAGACAATGCTCCAATCCGAACCGGTTTAATAATATAATTATTAGGTCCCAGTTTTCCGCAATAATAGCAAACCTGTTAATAAGGAAAACGCGATTTTGAATAACAACTGCAAGGTTACCTCATATAATAGTCCTTTATTAACTTAAACGTAAAGTCAGGAATTCATATCTCTTTTTAGGGTCCCGCATATCTGTATGAAAAAACGTAATTTTATAGGACGACTTGTGTCAAATCTTGTGTTCGGTCTGTCCGTCTGTCACAGCATATTTGCTCCGAATGTGTGCATAGCGTAATCAGCCTATATGTTCCCACTGCTGGGACACACGGCCTCCTCGCTATAAGAGGGAATGGGCTATAATCTACCACGCGGGCCCAGTGCTCGTAGGTAGATGTCACATGTCTTCGTTTTTTTGGTTCTAGGACTTGTCAAAATACGGAGCAGCTTGCGATTAATAATACCAGCCGCACAGAGGTTGTGTGGATGGGTGACCATTCATTACATATCGAGTCACCTGCGTGCTTTGGAAAGCACGTTAAACCGTTGGTCCCGGCTGTCATTTGAAGATCTTTGACAGTAGTTACGGGGTAGTCATTGGCCTAAAAGTTTGACGACCAGTCTTACCAAGGGATATCGTATTAACCAGTTCTTGCGTTGTGGAGTTTAGATAGGCAGTCGCTCCATGTAAAATACTAGTACACACATCAAAAGTGTCTAGGGATCAAGCATTTTTATGTGGATTTCTTGAGATTGAGATGTGGCTTTGTAATAAATTTATGATTTTATAAATTTATATGGATCCTTTTTGGTGCATTTCATAATTTGAATCAGGAACTGTGAATCAAATTCGAGTAAAAGATGAAAATCAGCTGTCAATATTTTCCCTATAAAAACATACAACGCATTGAAGACATTATTAGTGCTACTGTTTCCCTACTACTGATTAAAACCAACGTTATTATGGAGCGGCGACGTCATTTAAGCAGGGAAAAAATGCTCAGAGCCGTGGGAATGATAGAAGCTGGTTCCCGGCAACGTACTGTGGCTTTAGCTCTGAATACAAGTCAGAGTGTTATCAGTCGACTTTGGACACGTTACCGAAGCACTGGTACCGTGGCTGAGCGCCATGGAGGACGGTATCGCTGCACCACACGGAGACAAGACCGATACATTCAAATCTTAACTCGAAGAGCTCCAACAATAACCGCCATGATGTTAGCCGTGAGGCTTCATCACTCTTCAGGGAACTTAATTAGCGACCAAACAGTCAGAAACCGCTTGCATGAAGTGAACCTTCATTCCCGAAGACCGCTACGGGTACCACCTATAGCAATGCACAATCGTAGGATACGATATCAATGGGCTCTTGAACACAGAAATTGGGCAGAAGAACAATGGCGTTTCGTGTGCTTTTCTGATGAGTCTCGTTTTGGTATGAGACCGGATACAAGACGTATACGACACTGGAGAACCCCTGGACGCCAACAGCGATTAAAATCCTGCCAGGAAGTCCATCCTTATAGTGGTGGAACCATCATGGTATGGGCGGGTATTTGGATCGGCGGAAGAACTGAGTTGATTTGGATCAGAGGCAACCTCAACGCTCAAATTTATGCTGAGACGATTGTATCAGACGTCATCGTTCCTCTACAAGTGCAAATCGGTCCCTTATTTCAGTTAATGCATGATAATGCACGACCGCACACCGCAAGAGTTGTAAGACAGACTCTCGCCGCAGCTAACATCAATGTCCTGCCCTGGCCTGCTCAATCGCCAGACTTGAATCCGATTGAGCATGCATGGGATATGCTACAGAGAAGAGCTCTGCCGAATATGGAGGGTATCCAGTCGCAAGTTTTGTTGTTGCAACGAACATGGGCGTCCATTCCACAGCGTGATTTGGATGAACTCATTTTGAGTATGCCAAACCGATGTTCTTGTGTTGTTAGTGTTCGCGGTAGAAACACGGATTATTAATTGTTTAAGTTACCCAATAAAATTTTAAAGAAAACTGTTATTTCAGTCTTTTTTTCGAACTTTTGTGTTAGTGGTTCAAATTTCAAAAATCCCTTTATTAGGAAAATGGCAAATTTCTTTATTAATGCAAAGGTGACTTGGTTTATCGTTACTGTGACAAACGAAAACACTTTATTTGATGAATCCTTAAAGAAAATTTTAATTAATATCAATCAGGAGAAAAGTTATTGCAAAAATATATGTTGATCCCTAGACACTTTTGATGTGTGTATTTAGCTGCATCCGGTTAGACTAGAAGCCGAACTCAACATAGTTGGAAGCTACGTAGGATTTTGGCTTAGGGAAACAATAATCTGAACAAGTCTTTTCATAACGGCTGAAAATCGTCATCATTATATTGTTTGGTCCTACGAAACCGTTTGTTCGCGAGTCCAACTCGACCATGGCTGGTTTTTTTTTATGTACTGCCAAGCGTAAGTTTTTACAGCGTATAGAGCGTATATAATTTGACTAGCTGACCCGCGCAACTTCGTCTGCGTGCGTGCGTACATAAAAGAAAGAGAGGTTAGAGAGAGTGTGCGTCAACCTTAAAAGTTAGACATATGGCCATTGTGGATATTTTTTTAGAGCTTTTTAAGAGGGACAATTCCGACATACATGATAATTGCGTAACTTTAACCGTTCACGCACAACGGAAGCTCTCAAAAGGAGTAAATCCCTATTAAATACTATTACCGATGGATAATCATCAAATGACCCCTCCCACTCTGGACGGAGCGGAAGGGATTGTCAGACTTGTACTGACTAAAATCCACCCACGTTTCTTCTGTTGCCCTTTGCGTTCCAGGGCCGCGGTATCTCTTTCGAACAGTCCCGCAACCCTGGCAGGCCTCGCTCCTCTCGGATCCCTTCCCGTTTGCTGACATCTCTTTGAGGCGCGTGTGGAACACGAACACGCCGTCACCACGGCCTGTCGTCATAAGACGGACGGATGGCGAGCTAGCCCATTACTCACTGTCCACAGGCCCGCGACCCTCGACAGCCTTACGTTTTCATCTTTAGACACTCGATGACAATCATACACCAGCTAGAACGAAAGTTCTCATCAAAGTTCTTGAAATGGGCCGAGACACGATAAAACTGCTGTAAACTGTTGCGGACCTCTTGCAACTGCCTTCCGTCTCCATCGTCAGACCTTTGATGATAGACATACTCCAGGCAGGTCTAAAGTTCTCATCAAGGTGCATGAAATCAGCCGAAACACGATATAGATGCTGTAAACTCTTGAGGACCTCTTGCAACTACCTTCCCTCTCCATCGTCAGACCTTCGATGACAGTCATACTCCAGCTAGGTCTAAAGTTCTCATCAAGGTGCATGAAATGAGCCCAGACACGATATAGATGCTGTAAACTCTTGAGGACCACTTGCAACTGCTTTCCTTCTCCATCGTCAGACATTCGATGAAAGTCATACTGACAACTCAGTATGGTTTAAAGTTTTCATCAAAGTGAATGAAATGAGCCCAATAACATTATACCTGCTGCAAACTGTTTAGGACCGCTTGCAACTGCCATTTGTCTCTATCGTTTGACCGTCGATGACAGTCATACTTCAGCAAGGCCTAAAGTTCTCATCAAGGTGCATGAATTGAGCCCAAACACGTTATTGTTGCTGCAAACTCTTGAGGACCTCTTGCAAGTGCCTTCCGTCTCCATCGCCAGACCTTCGATGACGTCATACTCCAGCTAGATCTAAAGTTCTCATCAAGGTGCAGGAAATGAGCCCAAACATGATTTCTCAATTTAAAAAACAAAAGATCATGTATATCGGACTTCTCTGTAAAAAGTTATGCGTGGTCAGGTCATACATAAAATAAAAAAATATAGACGCGTCGAATTGAGAACCTCCTCTTTTTGTTTCGTTGGTTAATAAACCAAGCTTCAGACATTTGACACGGGCGAGGGTCATCTTTCACGGAAAACTTAACACCGCGACTCAGAAAATGGAGTGAAATTAATAGCGCCATCTATCGAGCACGAAATTTAACCGTTAAAATATAATGCATGTAAAGCGATCGAACACACACTCTACAGGGTTATAGCGTCATGTAGACTAATCTAGAGTACTTTTTGCTCTCAGACCCGATTTAAAAGTTATCTTGTGAGCACATTTTTATTAATTAGTACCATTTTGGTGCAATAGATGTCGTTGCATGTATCTTACACAATGATGGTAAGTTCTTCTTGAACACTTTAAATTTATAAATCTTTTGATAGAGAGCACTGATTACAGCATGAAACAAAAACTAAAACCTTCTCTAAGTTCCCCACAATATTTGTGCATTGAATCTAATCACATTGGTTTTCCCAACAACATGAACACCCGCCTCGCAGCGCGCGCGGGTCATTATTTTGATGCGGAGTTATTTTAAAACTGTGATATCTCCTAAGATATTCATCTAAATTGAATACTGTAAAGGGCAATTTTGGTCACAATTGAATGCTAAAGATGACTAACATATTTATTTTGATAAGGATTAATACTATGTCGGTAAAAACACCTTCGCAAATAAAACATTAATTTTGACCAAATTTTAAAATCATAAAAATGGTTATTGTGAGTCAACCTTAAAAGATAGGCATGTGCCGTCGCGGACTTTTTTTGAGACCTTTTTAAGTGGAATAATTCCCTGCTACATTATATTTGTGCAACTTTAACCGTTTACGCAGCGCACGCAACGGAAGCTATCAAAGAGAATATTTTTTCCCCGTTTTTGCAACATTTGTCATTGATGCTCCGCTCCTATTGGTTGTAGCGTGATGATATATAGCCTATAGCCTTCCTCGATAAATAGGCTAACCAACACAAAAAGAATTTTTCACTTCGAACCAGTGGTTCCTGAGATTACCGCGTTCAAACAAACAAACAAACAAACAAACAAACAAACAAACAAACTCTTCAGCTTTATAATATTAGTATAGATTTAAAGTTTGTGTAAGTTTTTATTTGAATTTACTCTCAGCAATACACTATTCATCATGACAAGCAAAATACGAGGGCAGAAAACGTAATATTACAATTATGGGATCAAGAAAACGAAAACGAAGGCAAATCGTTGGAAAGCGCAAGACAAAAGTTGTCTGGACCGAAAATGATGTTTATGGAGATGCTGAAAGGACCTTGGGCAATTTTCTATAGAACCTGGGCGCAAGAACAACAGAATTACCCTGGTTGGAGGCGTTACACTGAAGACAGCAATAGGTTGACTTGCGAGATGCCATTTACAAAAAAAAAACAACAGAATTGAAACATATCACATATAGAAGCTTCTAATGAGGACTTCTCTTCATACTAAAACACCGAGTACCTAAGTTGCAAGAGAACAGAGATGTTCACTTATATGTAATTGACCAAAGATTTTATATAATTAAGGTAAGTATTAATAATACCAGTTTAACAAGGTGTTCAGTTGTACAGTTATCTGATCTATACTTTGCCTTATAGTTTGAATAAACTACGGTGTGCTTGGCTTTAGACATAATGGTTTCAACATGATCCTCTAAGGCACTTTATTCCAGGGTTGCGGGACTGTTCGAAAGAGATACCGCGGCCCTGGAACACAAAGGGCAAAGGAAGGAACATGGATGGGTTTTAGTCAGTAAAAGTCTGACACTCCCTCCTGCTCAGCCCAGAGCGGGAGGGGTTATTTGATGACTTCCCATCGGTAAAAAAAAAAGGCACTTTCTTTCCTTTTTAATGCCATACAACGTGGCAACGCCGCCAGTCTCTTGGGTACATTACCAGTTGACAGCGTTGAGGAGGAGTTTTTTGACGCCATTTTTTAAGTTTGTTGCTAGGTTATTTACTTTAGGTTATTTTAATTAATACACACATCAAAAGTGTCTAGGGATCAACATATATTTTTGCAATAACTTTTCTCCTGATTGATATTAATTAAAATTTTCTTTAAGGATTCATCAAATAAAGTGTTTTCGTTTGTCACAGTAACGATAAACCAAGTCACCTTTGCATTAATAAAGAAATTTGCCATTTTCCTAATAAAGGGATTTTTGACATTTGAACCACTAACACAAAAGTTCGAAAAAAAGACTGAAATAACAGTTTTCTTTAAAATTTTATTGGGTAACTTAAACAATTAATAATCCGTGTTTCTACCGCGAACACTAACAACACAAGAACATCGGTTTGGCATACTCAAAATGAGTTCATCCAAATCACGCTGTGGAATGGCCGCCCATGTTCGTTGCAACAACAAAAAAAGGTCTTCTTGCGACTGGATACCCTCCATATTCGGCAGAACTCTTCTCTGTAGCATATCCCATGCATGCTCAATCGGATTCAAGTCTGGCGACTGAGCAGGCCAGGGCAGGACATTGATGTTAGCTGCGGCGAGAGTTTGCTTACAACTCTTGCGGTGTGCGGTCGTGCATTATCATGCATTAACTGAAATAAGGGACCGATTTGCACTTGTAGAGGAACGATGACGTCTGATACAATCGTCTCAGCATAAATTTGAGCGTTGAGGTTGCCTCTGATCCAAATCAACTCAGTTCTTCCGCCGATCCAAATACCCGCCCATACCATGATGGTTCCACCACTATAAGGATGGACTTCCTGGCAGGATTTTAATCGCTGTTGGCGTCCAGGGGTTCTCCAGTGTCGTATACGTCTTGTATCCGGTCTCATACCAAAACGAGACTCATCAGAAAAGCACACGAAACGCCATTGTTCTTCTGCCCAATTTCTGTGTTCAAGAGCCCATTGATATCGTATCCTACGATTGTGCATTGCTATAGGTGGTACCCGTAGCGGTCTTCGGGAATGAAGGTTCACTTCATGCAAGCGGTTTCTGACTGTTTGGTCGCTAATTAAGTTCCCTGAAGAGTGATGAAGCCTCACGGCTAACATCATGGCGGTTATTGTTGGAGCTCTTCGAGTTAAGATTTGAATGTATCGGTCTTGTCTCCGTGTGGTGCAGCGATACCGTCCTCCATGGCGCTCAGCCACGGTACCAGTGCTTCGGTAACGTGTCCAAAGTCGACTGATAACACTCTGACTTGTATTCAGAGCTAAAGCCACAGTACGTTGCCGGGAACCAGCTTCTATCATTCCCACGGCTCTGAGCATTTCTTCCCTGCTTAAATGACGTCGCCGCTCCATAATAACGTTGGTTTTAATCAGTAGTAGGGAAACAGTAGCACTAATAATGTCTTCAATGCGTTGTATGTTTTTATAGGGAAAATATTGACAGCTGATTTTCATCTTTTACTCGAATTTGATTTACAGTTCCTGATTCAAATTATGAAATGCACCAAAAAGGATCCATATAAATTTATAAAATCATAAATTTATTACAAAGCCACATCTCAATCTCAAGAAATCCACATAAAAATGCTTGATCCCTAGACACTTTTGATGTGTGTAAATGTAATATTTAAAAATGTAAATAATATGCAAGTTCATTTATCAAATTCTACATTATACATATATGTAATAATTTTTTTTTAATGAATTGGTTTTTGAACGATTAATTCATTTAGAAGCTATCAGAAAAGAATCAGTTTAACATGCTAAAAGCCGTAGATTTATCACAATCAGCACTTTATGGTGGAGAGGTGGAATATTTCCAAAAAAAAAAATAACAAGTTCGATTTCTTCAAAACAATCCAGTTTTGGCCCCTCGTTAATCGAACTTAATTTGTTGCTAATGACCTTTAGTATAATCCCTTTCAAGGAATAGGTCGAGTTTCCCTGTCATCCTGTGTCTGTTTTTTTAAGTATTATGTTCTTATGAAAATTGGTTTAATGAGATTTTCTAAATAGTAGCCTATTTTGAAAATAAAATAAAGTGGTGGACAGTATACTAAAATATAATATTCAAACCCAATGTGTATTTCAAATTGTGCCTCAAAGGCACTACGATGATTATCTTCAAAGTATACGTACAACAACGTACGTTCGTTGCGTATAATTATATACTGTTATGAAGAAATTAATGAGGTTTCTCGTAGTAATAAGAAAAAAAGAGGTTGTACGTACGAATATTAGTTCTATGGAAAAGGAATGACAACTTGGAATTGTCGCTGGTCGTGGTCGTGAGAGACTGGTAGACTCACAGAGCATCTTAGGTAGACTCTTGTTGGGAATATCGCTGAAAGGGCTTTAAGATTTATAATTTCCTATTTTGTGTATTACTCGCTATTTTTCTAAACAATTACGTATTAATTGAATTCGTTATGATTTGTGGCGGTTTGGCTTATTTTCAGAGTTTGATGTTTTGTTCCAAGTTACAATAAACGGTTGTATTCATTAATTTGTGTACCTCGTTGTCTTTTTTTAAACATCTTCACTCCTGTTTGCTAAATAAACAATAATCTACTAGGGTTAATTTGACGGCTTATTCCCAGGAGCTCCAAATCTATTGTTCTCCAAACAATTTCTCTCCTTGTATTGATTCCCAACAGCTCCATAATTTTATTAGTTAAATAATAAAATACTAAAAAAAATCCCAGTGGCTCCAAACCAAATTGCGTAAGGTCAACAAAATACAAATTAATTACCATAATTTATTTAACACATAATATTTGCCTGTCTGCGAATGCCGACCATGAGATCCTGGGTTCGGTTCCCAGATCGGGCAAAGTGGTAGAGCTTTTTCCATCAGGAATTTTTTAGTAGTAGTCACAGAGTTTGGATTTGTGCCCGGTTGCTGGCAATAGGCTCGCTTCCTATTACATGGGACTTAAAACTTATTGACGAAATGTGGGTGTACTATTAGGTACACCTCTGCCTAGCTCCTCGGGGATTACAGGCGTGATTTTATGATGATGATGGTAACCGCACGGAAATCCGTTGCGAACACGAAGACTATAAATAAATAAACACACACATTCTTGATGTTTGTGTGTTTATTTATTGTGCCATAACCACAGAATAAATATGCCGTAACCATTTTCAATATGTATAAAATGTAGTCAAAGACATATGTATATGCATAAAAAATGTACTTTTAACCATTTTTGAGCAAACTGATCTGCGTCGTCATCTTGACTCATGCAATGATTGGAAATAACCAAACCGGTTTTACTAGATTGGAGCATCGTGATTTCAGTTTTAGACTTAAAGATTTTATTGCTATTTTATTTTCTTTTTTAATACTGAAATTACGGCTAATAAGTATTTTTTTTCGGAAGTATAGCCATGTTGCGCAGCCCTTAGATAAAGTCCTGCATGCTTTTTTGACGCTTGAATGTCGTCTTTTATTACCTACAACTTCTTTTGAAAACGCAGGTAAGAAAGAAAGAAAAAATGAAACAGTATTTATTTGACTCGCACAGGACAAAACAATAAAAAAAGACATTCTAATGGCGGAAGCGGGTACGGAGGTGTCATTGTAATGGATGTAAGTTAATGGATATGAAATGGTTACTCGGCCACGGACACGCCTGGGTCATTCCGTGTGACTGCTACTATTTAGCTACGAACTTTAGGGTCGACATGACAGTCATCATCTGCTAAGCCTTTTTCCAACTATTGGGGTCGGCTTCCAGTCTAACTGAATGCAGCTGAATACCAGTATTTTACATGGAGCGATTGTCTATCTGACCTCCACAACCTAGTTAGTGCTGGGTAGTACTATCTTATCCCCTTGATATGACTGGTTGAAATGAGAATGATTTTAAAAAAAACATGGAACATTTTAAGGAAAAACCTAGTGTTTTTAGATGCTTCCATAAAAAAAATCTCTTTAACAACCACGGAACTTGGTTTTGTCTGCTCCTGATTACATGGGAAGGGACTTAAACATAACTTGATGTTATTATATTTATGTCAGTAAATAAAATCGTGTCGCCATCGTGTCGTGAGCACTAAACTCTTGTTTGTAGCTATTGCTTTTAAGCTCATAGCATCCAATTGTTGTGTTTACTGTCAGTCTGCCGCTGACCTTTGCAAGATGAAGCTGTTTTTATCGACCGTAACGCTATTCGCTGTTCACGTAAGTTGTCTTCTATTTTATATTTTTGCGTAGTATCAGAGAATAAGTGAATCATATCTCAGTTCTCGAGATATTAATATGCTATAGGACATATTGACGCGACATATTATTGTTATGTCGTCGACTGAACCTTGTATTTCTACATAATCGTGCACGATTGTGCATCATACAAAGGTCAATGCACACAATACAGTGACCTTAATTCTATGCCATATTATAAAGAGCTAGAGTTGATAAGTTTGTATATTTGTAAGTTTGGATATCTAAGTCACACCCCACCCCCTCCTATCACTCTCCTCCAGGAAAGCAGTAGGGAAACCAGTACCATAAAGAAGCACAAACACAAACCGCCGTCAATCCGACCTCACAATAAAGGTCCACGCGACGTCCCCGTTCACGCCCCCCCGACCCTTGAGTCAGCCCGCGCATTAAACTTACACCAGCACCTAAATAATCTCATTCAGATCCAGCCTGTCCCCTTGCTGCCCTCCCCAGCGACGCCCTAAGCCTTGCTAAGCTTGTACCCCGGAAGGGGTGCTTAGCTTAAAGGTTTTATGCCCCTGGCTGAAGGCCTTCCTCTCAAGGCATTCGCGGATAGTCCTGTTAAGCAGATGCTAGCCTCATATGTAGGTTCCGATTCCGAAAATTCTTTCTTTAATACGAAGCTATTCTGCAGTGTCATATCATAGGCTATAAATCTTTCCTGTAGGATAATTTTCGACCATAACGCGAGCGAAGCTGCAGGAAAAGGCTAGTATTTTATACTTACTAATGATTTGGAACTTTTTGCAAGTATTTCGGGGCACATGTCGTTTTTATGTAAATTATTGTTGTTTTTGTAATTATTATTATTTCAAAATGTTCATGACTTACCTACGCAAAGAAATTAGTTGTGGCTATTTAGTTTAAGGTGTCAGTTTAAAGGTATATCTAACTTAAGCAATCGGCTTAAGTAATGTATATGTATATACCTTTAAACTATGGGGTTTTAGAAAAATGACTTTAAAACAGCATAAATAAAAATCAGTTTGAGCTATAACTTAAAATTAATAAAAACTTAAATAGCACTAGCATGATGTTGATATTTGTGTATGTATTGTGGGAATACGTTCAATTAGGAACAAAGGTGTGATTTTAATTATTATAAATTTTTATTACACTATGTAAATACATGTCAGTTAGTTTTCATCAATAAAATATACTTACCTAATACCGAGATATGTTGAATATCACAGACTGCTCTGCCGCATTGTAAATGTCTTAAAAACACAAGTAAATTAGGTGATGTTTTATAATTTCTACCTACCCCACAGGAAAAACGCGTGAGTGTATGTATGTAAGTAAATTACCTACAGTAAGGCTTAATAAGATAGAATTGTTATGAAGCAAATATTAGGGGTTAAAGTATGAAATTGCTGATTTGTATGGACGATTTCGTGAAAAGTGATATTTCCATACTATTTTTTTTTCTTGGAAACGATGAACCGATTATGATGCTATTGCAAACTAAGGTTAGTGAAAAATGTTGCTTTGTACTGCGTATCTTAAATTCTCAAAACATAGTCTATTACAAAAATATAGGTACCTACTTGAAGTAGTAAATCCGACGGCACATTGAAACGGGTGGTGTTTTGAAACGCTACCCTATTTATTTATTTACTTAAGATTCACCCACAGCACATACATACACATACATATACTAAATCGTACGGTGATATTCTAATATATATGCCAATTACAGGTAAACACAACATTGACAACAAAAACGCCAGATTACCGCTTAGTTGCTAACTTAAGTCTAGGTGTACAATTGGTTCAGAAATGGAATATAAGTTTTGTTATGAAGAAAATGAAAATGAAAAGTAAAACAGAGTAACTCATTCATTAACAACACAAAGAAATTTTGACTACGTTTCATTGGTGTGTAGGGAGGATAAGACTCTTGATTTAAACTTCAACTTACGGTCATTAAATATATCTTCTTCAGGTACGGTATTAAGTGAATTAGGGTTGACACACATCTTAGCGAGTGGTGAGTTGAGACCTGTGTATTAGAGGTAGTAGGGCGTTGCAGAATTGTGGTTATGGTAAAACGTGGAATTCTAGGCGGCACTTTCAATAGAATGCGCGATAGCAATTCACTACAATCTATGCGACCGTTCATTAGTTTGTGAAGGAACATAAGTCACCATAGAATCACCCTATGAGGTAATATGCAACTACTAGTGCGGTTTTTAACCACTGGGCCACCGCTGCTCTCAATATAAATGGAATTAGGAAAATATACTATACGTCAAAGTTACAAACAGAACAACATGTGAGAAAAAAAACGGCCATTTCATAGTTAAAGACCTATCACTAGAAAAAACTACGAATAATTTTTTGTGTCGAGATCTGTGGTTGGAGATCAATATATTTTGTTTAACAAAAAAGGCAAAAAAAAAAACACTACTCACGTCTGCTGACTTTGACATTAGCAAATGCAGACACAATTGGTTTAATGATATTCTTTTGTATGTAAATGTGTGAATTAATGTTGTGTTCTGTCGTCCTCTACAATGTCAAATACTTTTGCAAATTCTATCAAATTCTAAGCTCGCCTTTGTACAAAGAATATCTTAGTTATTTCTGTTTGGTTGCCTAAAATAAACAGCAAGAATAAAACGTAGAACTAATTAACATCACGCATTCACTCCTGTAATTCCCGAAGGCTTGTCAGAGTTGTACCTAATAGTACACCCACATTTTGCCAGTTAAATAGAAGGCCTATATTATAGGGGACAAGCCTTTTCTCATCAACTGGGCATAAATCCAGACTCCGTGACTGTAATTGGGAAATTCGTGGTATAAAAATCCAATAACACTTTGTCCGACCCGGGAATCGAACACAGGACCTCTTGCTCGTAGCAGTCGCGCTTGCGGCCACTAGACTAATTCAGCAGTTAACGTAGAATTTAATCTTGTTTATATTTTCGTTTTGGGCCGTTTTGTCTAGATGAGAGGGACTCGTTTTCAACGTTAAGTCTTCTATCATCATTACCGCTGTCTTCTTTCTTTATCGTGTGGTTAGTGCCCAACCTGGTATCAGAGTTTTTAGGCCGCCCATAGGCCTCTGACTTGGCTTTACATACCGTCAAGAAATATCTCTCAAGCATGCTGGTTTCCTCACGATGTTTCCCTTCACCGGAGCAAGTGATATACAATACGCACATGAATCCGAAAAATCAGAGGTGCGTGCCTTGGGTTCGAACTCGAGACCTATCATCACTTGGCAGTCGACGGTCACACCACTAGGTTATCACTGCTATAAAAACAGTACCTCTGTTAAAAAGTCACTTACCTCTTCCCCCCCCCTGAACCTCGGCTGTGATTGGTAGATCGTTGCCAGTCGTTAAGGGTCTTCACAGTTCCTTTTGGGATGTTTGAAAGTTCGTTTCTTCTTTGTAAAACCTTCAAAGGTGAGATATGCCGTCGCTCCATGTTAGATTAGGTTAGGTAGGTACTCAGTTACACTGGAAACTGACCCCTTCATATCTGGCACGAGGCTAAGCAGATGAGGCTTTTCTAAGTCTAAGTTCTTAGAAAAGCACAAGTCATCATGATTTTGAAACTGTATAACGTAGGTATAAGAACTCCTTCGTCCTTAAGCTGTTCTACGATAGCTTGTCAAGAGAACTGACAAACGATGGACTTGCCAACACAGAGTACATTTTTTATGACCTGTTTTTTTAATATTTATTTTTTGCATATTATGTGGACTTGCCAAAGAAGTACCTTTTTTTTGGCGAGTCAACATTACATGTGAACACGTAAGTACAACGTATGTCAATCCCAAAGCAAGAAGCCTGTTTGTAACCTGCATAATATATAGTTATGCACACCCCGCATGAAACGATAGATACAAAGAGATGTAAAAGAGTTATAATTATGTAGAAGAGACATTGGGAATATAAATATAAGCAGGGCGGGCAGCACTATCGATTGGCACGACAGCGATCGATAGAACAGTATATTCGGGAGTGCGTGGTTACAATTTCTTACAATATATGTGACGTCGGGACCGGTCAGTGTGGCGACACTTGGGGGAGGCTTATGTCCAGCAGTGGACGTCTTTCGGCTGAAATGATGATGATGATATGTGACGTAAAGTATCCATAGTTTGATTTCAAGACCTAACAGAATCATATAAGTCGGTCGAAACTAAAACCGCTATGTTGTTTTTACAATACTACACATAATTTTATTTCTACAGCAGATTTTACAAATGTTCACACCCAGGGGCCTTAGTCTGCTATTGCAATAGTGTCAGAATGGTCTATAATTGATTTAATAAGGCCCCTAGCCCACGGCGGCGTATTGAAGCGCGTTCGAAACTCGTTTGACGTGCGTACAAAGGGTAATTCGCCTGCGCGGGGCCTTATTAAATCAATGATAGACCATTCTGACACTATTGCAATAGCAGACTAAGGCCCCTGGTCCCTCGTGACAATGACATTCAAGCTCCACAATTAATATGCTGCTAAATATATCAAGTTAATTATCAGAAATTAAATTCGATGTCGATATGTAAACAGGATAAACCGAAAAATAATATAAATTTATATTTTTTATGTTTTTTTTTGGGGTTAGCGATCGCATATGTAATTACTATTGATTTTAGATATCAGTTTAAAAATAGTTATTTTTTTGTGTGAACTTCTTACACTTGATATCTATAGACGATAAAACAATAAGAAACTGATGCTTCATTGCTTCAAATAATAAAACAACATCAGTGGTCGTTAATCCAAAAAAAAAAAAACAGGAAAAAAACAAAAATTATTTCTTGTTTTTTTTCCTGTTTTGATGTAGATACCTAATTATATTATGTTAGCTTACATTCGATATATCGACAGCATTATATTCGATCTTCTATTAATATGTTGTATCTCATTTCAGGTCATAACGGGACATGCAGCATATTTAGGGAAATCTGGGAATATTCCTACAAAACAGCTTAACGATGGCAACGAAATGCCAACAATTGGTTTGGGAACCTTTGGATTTGTAAGTAATAGAGTCCAGTACATAATTATAAGGGTCATCCACTATATAATTTACGGGCATATCGGGTCCAAACATTATAATATACAGGTGCCAAAACTGGCCATATTTTGGCCTGATTCAATTTAGACTGGCATCGACCCGCTAAGAAGAATCTATACACACATCCTTACAAATAAATAAAATTGAGGTGCCTGATTGTAATTTCAAAATAACAGCCTTTTACTGAATGCATGAATGTGTAAATGGTACTTTTTAACATTTTTTTTTTTTTATAATTTCGTTTGCTGTTCGTTCCGGCTGATCTCCGAAACGGCTTGACCTATTTTGGTGGGAATTTTACTGGCATATAGCTGACTTTTATTTTCAATTTAAATTTCACGCGAACGAAGTTGCGGGGCTAGTATTCATCAAGAATTTTTTCAGGATGACATCCCAAAAATTCGGCAAGCTATCTCCTGGGCGATAGAAGCTGGATACCGCCACATCGACACGGCGACTCTTTATAACAATGAGGCGGAGATTGGAAAGGGCATCGATGATGTCGTGAAGAAAGGACTTGTAAAGAGAGAGGATATCTTTGTTACTACTAAGGTAAGTGTTTCAATTATAAAATAATTGAAATATATAATTAAAAAATCAGCTGTCCCATACATTTGGGTCGAGTAGGTATTGAAATTTTGTATAGGATAGCTGATTATTTTTTTACGATTTCGATGGTGGTCCCATAGAGAAAGATGTTCAGTTTGATGGTCCGTACCACAGTATTCCATATGATTATACCCTTTCTGTTACACGCTGTATAAAAAAAAAAAACTTGTGAGAATTTGGAACTTTGACCCCCAATATCTCCGTAACTAGAAGGTTAGGCCTTTATATGATTAATGTTCTGTGTTCCTATGGTAATAATAATTGCTACTTGAAGATGACGTCAATCTGAATCGTGATAACCCATTATTAAATTGATCTAGTAGATATAGCTTTTTCATAGGACGGCCATTAATTAATCTTGCAATGACTTTGCAATAATAATATTATTATTTCTCGTATCTTTTACATTGACCAATTAGGATATGGGACGCCCAAAGCTTACGCACGATTTTCTTCGACCCTGGCACTTTACATAACATAACATAACGCCTGTGATCACCGAAAGGGTAAGCAGAGGTGTACCCACTAACTAGTACATCCACACTTCGCCAGTTATGTTTAAGTCCCATGTAATAGAGGGCGAGCCTATTGCCATCACCGGGCACAAATCCAGACTCCGTGGCTGTTACTGAGAAATTCCTGATGGAAAAGCCCAATAACACTTTGCCCGACCTGGGAATCGAACCCAGGACCTCATGCTCAGCAGTCGCGCTTGCGATAGTGGACCAAGGAGGTAGTACTTGGTGTAAATTATTTGATGAACAATGCTCTCAAAGCGGTGAAGGAAAACATCGTGAAGAAACTGCAGAGTGGAGGACCTGCGTTTCAGGAGTGAGACCATTATGGACTGATTATGTATCTCTTTTCAGCTTTGGAACGACAAGCACGGTCGCAACCAAGTCGTGCCGGCCCTCAAGGAGTCCCTCGCCAAGTTGGGGCTTCAGTATGTCGACCTGTACCTCGTACATTCTCCTATGGCTTGGAATGTGAGTTTTAGAACTTAAAATTTGCTTTGGTTTAGACAGAACAGTTTGATTTATTATTTATCGACAGAATTAGATGGTGCTATATTTGGTGACAGGTGCAAAAATAATTTTTCAAAACAAAATATTTCAAAAACGTATTTTTCTTTATTATATTATTTTAAACTAAACATCTCTTGAATACTTGAGGACCTTTCTTACAATTCTCCGATTTGGTTTTCAGGCCGACGGCTCAGCCGCCGACATCGACATCTTGGAGACTTGGCAAGGCATGGAGGAGGCCAAGGAGCTTGGTCTTGCCAAGTCAATCGGTGTGTCGAATTTCAAAACGGAACAAATTGACAGGCTTATTGCCAATGGGAAAATAACTCCTGCAGTCAACCAGATTGAGGTAAGCTTTTGATTATGTTGTTTTTTATTGATTACTTGTCCTGCACCTCATCTTACTCCGGCCGTGTTGTGTTGCTATCTTAGAAGACTATGAGTGAGAAAGAGTGCACCTGCGTTACAGTGGCGAAGGTTCCATTCAACTCGATTCCTACCGGCTTCCCTTTGAAAAATGGCACAGACAAACTAGCTAGACATTCTATAGACAAACTAGCTGTTGCCCGCGGCTTCGCTCGCGTTTTGGTCGAAAAATAGAGAACTGCAATAATAAATCCCCACGAGTATCAAACGACGTTTTTCAATACACTTTCGAAGAAATAAAATGTTAAAACAGAAAGTATTTTTGTCAGGAATTATTATGAAACTATGATTTTAATTTAC
The DNA here is from genome assembly GCA_947578425.1 of Eugnorisma glareosa. Classification (NCBI taxonomy): domain Eukaryota; kingdom Metazoa; phylum Arthropoda; class Insecta; order Lepidoptera; family Noctuidae; genus Eugnorisma; species Eugnorisma glareosa. The sequence goes on along the minus strand of OX387974.1, from coordinate 13,501,434 downwards.
TTTTTTTCCGCGCTTTGCTTTCGCCAGGCTGAAGAAGAAGCAAAGGTATGATGCCGCTATACAGCCTAATATGAAAAGAAGAAAAATCAAACATTTTTGCATTTAGAGCACAAATAAATGTTAATTTGTTCATAAAAGCAAATATTTGTTTTAAATAATCATGTATGATATTCTATTTATAAACACAATTTAAATACTAAAAAAATATTTACGCCGTATAGACACATATCTCTTTGCCGAGAATAAAAAAAAACAATCACCACCAATTAAAGCTATAGTCATTGAACCCAATTGGCCATAACTGTGGAAATTTTTATTTCCGCACGTGTGCGGAAAAATATTAAAAATCCACGCGTGTGAAATACATTGCATGTTGAACCTAATTGTAGTGCGATAAGAACCAGTTTTCGAGAAAGTGTATTGAAAAATAAATAGTAGCCGATTCTCAGACCTACTGAATATGCATATAAAATTTCATAAAAATCGGTCGAGCCGTTTCAGAGGAGTATGGTAACTAACATTGTGACACGAGAATTTTATGTATAAGATAATTTACTCACATTTAAGATATGTACTCCGGCTAACCTCTTACAAAAATTGACTCTTCGCTACTGCTGTGTTAACGTATAGGCAGCGGCACATCAAGCTATTGGCTCAGTTCTCGTCTGACACAATTTAGATGGCCATCGACGCGCTAAGTAGAACAAGCTATTCATTTCCAGTATAATCTTGCTTTGTATAGACTTCCAGTACAATAAGAGATCAGCTTATTAAGAGATTAGCATAAGTCTAAAGTCTGTCTAGTTTTGCATAGCTTGCTGATTGGACGTTGTGCGTATCTTCCGCATCGATGGCTATCCTTCTCCAGAAATGGCTGCCATGAAAAAAACCGTCCGGAAGAATATACTTATTAACTTAGCATTTTATTGACTGTTGAATCAAGTTCTTCTAATTTATCCCGGTCATCGAGTTGCGGCCAAACGAAAGCGTATAATAAAGAAAAAGATAAAGGTATTCGGAACGCACCCATCAATAATTCAACAGACATTACATATTTTTCGTGAATGTATTCGAATTTACGGATTTTGATTTACGGATTTTCGACCGTTGGCGTGGTGACGCGTCGCCAACAGTCGGTCTGACTCGCCGCTATAGATGTTTCACATCAAAAGACTTTTGATTTTGATTTGTTACCTTTTCTTTTTTTCTTAATTTGTTTGGCTGTCTCAGTTTCATAGCAATCGCATTGTCCGGGTTTACCCAAAATCTTTTTTGTTATGTATTACTCAAAGCTGTCTTGTTTTAAGAACTTGTTATTCTGGTAACAAAGTTGTCAGTATTAATTGGTTTCAGGTTTTTTTTTTCGAAAATTCTGGTTTGAAATGTTTTCGAAGATCCCCAGAAAAAACTGCTACTTGACTATCTCTGGTTAAAAAAATGGCTGTTAGTCAGTAATAACAATTTTAAAAGTCGTTACGCTAGCCAGAGTAAAAAAACTGCTATTGCTTTTCTAACACGTTTTGTCTTTGGATATATTTTTTGGTTAGTATTTCCTTAACAACAACATTGAACATGGATGGCACTTTGTCATTTTCAAGGACATGCACTTATTCTTAATTTGATCAAAAATTTTCCACTTATCTTATGAACTTACCTTATCGATTTGGTCGATCTTTCGTTATATGTTATAAACATTTAAGTGAGTTTATTCTAAATTGCAGACATGAACTTTACTCTTTTGGTACTGGATTCGATTCCCTAGACTTTGCTTTGTTTTTTGACTTTGGCATCTAATATCTAAAAATTGGCCGTCGTCACAAGTTAGCAGGTATTCTTATTCTTTATTGCACACAAAATATATAAGTAGGACACATAAAATTACAATATATAACTTATGTACAACGGCGAGCTTAACCCAGAATTGGGTTTTCTTACAGCAAACCTTACGTTTGATTGTGAGATTTGCGAATGAGGATAAACCTATGCGCACAAACGAACATTTTAAAACTTAAATTTACTTATTTTGACTAAACTAATACATAAAATATAATAAACGTAATACATATATATTTAAAGAGATAGATACACAAAATACTATATACAATGTGTAACAGAATAAACGCACAACCTCTTACGGGGTCATTGTACTCATCATTATGAATAACTTTCACTATGGGACCAACACTGAAATCGCGAAAAAAAAGTCGACTGCCCTATACATTTCTGTGCGCATAATTCGACAAAATGTACTGAACAGCTGTTTGTTTTCGCGATTTCGGGATTGGTCCCATAGTAAAAGTTGTTCATAATGATGAGTACAATGACCCCTTAAGAGGTTGTGCGTTTATTCTGTTACACATTGTATATACTATTATCCTGTTGACAGGAAATGTTCTCTTATTCCTTTCTTGAACACATCTAACGAAGGTTATGCGTACGTTCACAGAACATACTAATACTACTTGATGTCACACATTTTGTTCATGAGAGAATAAGTAAGGTCTGGCGGCCCTGGGATCTTGCTCTATAGTGTTTTGGGATTTTCCGGTCAGAAAACTCTTTGGAGGCCCGGAATTTGAATGATGGTGGTGTGTCATCCCTACCTGGACGGTAATCTAACTACCAGGACAGGACTGTGTTGGATTACCTTCTCAGCAGACTATGAGACTGAGGGAGATTGAAGTGTCCCTGTAATATTTCCGGCAGAATTAGCTGATCTCCATTAGCGTTGGTCACCGTTCTTTTCCTTATCGTGTGGTTAGTGCCTAACCTGGTGTCAGAGTTTTTATGCCACCCATGGGCCTTTGACTTGGCTTTACATGCCGTCGAGAAATATCTCTCAAGCATGCTGTTTCCTCACGACGTTTTCCTTCGCGGGCGCAAGTGATAATTATACAATACGCACATGAATCCGAAAAATCTGAGGTGCGTGTCTTGGGTTCGAACTCGAGACCTGACTTGGCAGTCCGATGATCACACCCCTCACCGTATAGTTTTTTCCCCCATTTTCCCCGCAGGGTTACGCAGAGGTGTCCTATAGTACACCCACAGTTCGCCAGCTGATTACAGCTGGCGAACTAGTTGGCGAACGGTTTAACTTTAACATTAGTTAAAGTCCCATTTAATAGAGGGCGAGCCTTTGCCAACAATTGGGCACAAAGCCAAATTCCGGGTTTCTCCCCAGTAATTTCAATACACTTTGCCCAGCCTGGGAATTGGACCTCATGGCAGCAGTAGAGCTTGCGATCTTGCTAGCCCAACGAGGCTGACTTCGGTCATGATATTGTTTTATTATTTCTACCAAATAACGCTTTTATTTCTTACCTCACTAGGTCCATCCCTCAAGGACTGAAGAGAAGCTGATCCAGGAGTGCTTTGAGCGCAAGATTGCCGTCACGGCGTACAGCCCCTTCGGATTCTTCGTGTCCAGGGGTGACGGACCCAGCAAGGACGACCCTAAGATCGTGGACATTGCCAAGAAATACAAAAAGAGCGTCACTCAAGTCTTACTGCGGTACTTGGTAAGTTGTTTAAAATTATTTTTTTTTAGTTTGAATCTTCTACGATCAATCTATTGGTTAATATAGGGTGACTGGTAATTAGGGACCAATACTTAAACACGTGATTGTACTCATGATAACAAACAACTTTCCCAAAGAAACATTTTTTTAAACAGTTAACAGCTGATAGGTCACAGGTGCGCGCGTGCGAATTTCATACGGCTGTTGTATTATCGTGATAAAAGTGTGTTTAAAAAAATATGTTTCTTTGGGAAAGTTGTTTATTATGTTGAGTACCTAAATCACGTGTGCACGTTTTTAAATACCGGTCACTAATTATCAGTCACCCTATATACGTTTTATCCGTGGCTAAAAAAATTGGCTGTACTGATGGTACCATCAGTGAATAGTTTCAGTTACAGTTTACTTTGATAGCATATATCTCGGAAACGTGACGCTTTAGAAGATTTCGTTTACAACATAACTATGTAGTTTGTAGTGATGCCAGCTATTGATTTTTCAGGTTTAAATTGTGGTCACTATTTTGAAAATAAAATTAAATGGTGGGAGGCAGGCCAAATAATTTTATTCAAACCCACGTTGTCTTTATGCTTTGACGGCTGAACAGTTTTAGATGTAATTTGGCACTGAGGTAGTTGATGACTATGACCTGGAACAAGACAGGATACTTCTTATCCCGATAGTAGGTTCTCGTTGGATTACTTTTTACTTTCACTAATACACTAATGGGTGTAAAAATACCCTTAATGAAACCGAAAAGCGCTTTTCCTCCCCGTCATTGCGATATTTTTTTATGCTGTAGACCATACCTGGGAACCTTCTAGTTTCTGAGATATTGAGGTCTAAGAGGTTAAGTTCCAACTTATTCACATTTTTTTTTTTAATTCATGTTTTTAATGTACTTTAGATTAAATATCACGACCGTACTATTTATTTCATCCGTCAGCATTCTTGTTTTGAGTGCGTTACATTGAGTCCTACCGTAAAACTTGATTTTTCACCCCGAAGAAAAAATCGTTTCCGAGCAATATTTTTTCCGTAAAGTTTCTTAGTTTGATGTACAGAATGCTTAGTTGACGGCTTCGTGAAGGGTTCTTTTACACCTTGAATTCTTCTTCGGCTTCGTGTAAAGCCCCTGTACTTTAAGATATTTTTGTTTGGATAACAAAAGAGTTGGTTAACAGGAAAAAATAAATATCTTTGCACAGCGCTGTCAATATTTATTTTTCTCGTGTGCTTTTAAAACTTCAGACACTCCGATAACAAGGTCAAAGATTAACAGTAAATAACATACATTCCGGTTGAAGAAAGATTGTAAAAGGGCTACAAAAGTAAGTAACTGTAGGTACCACAGATATAATAATATTATAGTTCGGTACGCAGTTATTAACTTAAGTAAAAAAAGTACAAATCTTAAGTTTGATGAACAGAGCGCTATGTTCTGAGAATTACAAATTATAGACTAGGTAAAGCTACGAGTAAAATATATATAAAAAAACGCAAAATTTTAAAGCGTATATCTCTTGAATTGCGACTTTGAGTAAATATCTATTTCATCATAGCATGGTGACCCTGAAAAGTACTTTGAGCGTAACAAAAAATCGGGGCCTCATCGCTTAATTCAGACACATATGTAGTTTTTAAACATTGCTCCACACTAGGAATTTGTCCTGATTGTGAATGCGTTAACAAACATTTAAAATCACGAATGCAAACAGTCAGAACCGGAACAACTACCTATAGGCCATACAAATATTTGTTCCGTGCGGGAATCGAACCCCGGGACACGCAGCGCAGCAGCCAATCGCTCAACGACTGCGCCAACCGGGCCGCCCGAGGCAATTACAACGTGACAATTAATTAGAACGTAGCAGTTACCATAACATTATCACAAACTCATGTATATTTCCCATAGAGATAGGCAGTGTTACCTTATGTAAGACTGCCTTTGCACTTTAGCTTCGTCCACTTCATAAATCGGTTCATACACACACGCCTCTTGCGAGTACTACGCATTGGGCCTTTCTGAAAACCCGTTGCTTATTACGCTTCTCATCTATTCTGTCCCTCTCTTCCAGCTCGAAAGAGGCCTGACCGTGATCCCCAAGTCCACCGACGAGGGCCGTATCAAGGAAAACATCAACGTCTTCGATTTCCACCTCACTCCTGAAGATGTTGCCACCATGAGCAGCTTCAACACCAACACCAGTATCTTCAGTTGGAATAATTAGTTCTGTCAAAGTGATATCTCACAATGGCATTTCAGTTTAATACGTCAAACTATTCTGAATGTTGTCAAAGTATCTAGAAAATCATAATTATACTTATAACTTGTACATTCAAAACGAATGCTTGGCGACAGCTGGTTGGGCATGATTCTACTTACAAATAAATGTCGAACTACAAATTAGTTGTTTTTTTTTCTTTTATTTTTAAGCAACATAATATCACCCCCCTGAAGGTACAGGGGGAACAGTACACTCACATTTCGCCAATTCAGTTTAAGTCCCCTGTAATAGGGGACGAGCCATCAACTGGGTACAAATCCACACTCCGTGGCTGCTACTGAGAAATTCCTGATGGAAAACCCCGATAACACTTTGATCGACCTAGGAATCGAACTCAGGACCTCACGCTCAGCAGTGCAGCGCTTGCGACCATAACACCAACGAGGCAGTCTATCGAGTATCGAGTTCAGGTATTTTTTTTTAATGCAATAATTACAAGACATCAACAATAACACATCTCTTTGACAAAATCATTATCATCATTTCAGCCGAAAGAGGTCCACTGCTGGGCATAGGCCTCCCCCAAGTGTCGCCACATTGACCGGTCCCGTGTGACTCGCATCCAGCGGATCCCCGCAACCTTCACCACTCACCAGGTCATCGGTCTACCTAGTAGGAGGTCTTCCAACGCATCGTCTTTTGGTACGCGGTCGCCACTCCAGTACTTTTTGTCCCCATTAGCCATCCATTCTGAGAGCAATGTACCCTGCCCACTGCCACTTAAGTTTAGCAATTCTTAAGTCATAAGTCATTTAATATTTGTTAACACATGTACAATAAATAGTTGTTATAAAAGATTACAAGCGCGCTATGTTATGCCCGAAGGCGTACAAATATTCATAGAGGTCATTGACATTAAAATTGATAACATTGAAAATTATAATAATGGAATGCATAATTATATGTGTTAATTGATTTTGAAAAACATATATATATGTTACCGGTCAAACCCGATTTCAGGCCAAACTAGTTTGTCCTAGGCCAAACTGGGGATCATCACAAAAGGACAATCATAGAGCACCCCGATTATGAAATGAAATTAAATGGGTTAGGTTAGGTTAGATTGGTGACCAACGTACATCAGAGTTGGGAGCAGTTTAATTGCTTTGTTTGGGTTAGTGTATGCTGATAAGATAGACCAGTAAACCGGTTTGGCCTAGGACAAACTAGTTTGGCCTGAAATCGGGTTTGGCCTGTAACATATACAACGTGTTTTTTTTATATCCCATAACTCTAGGGTATGATTGAGGCCATATCAAAGAATCAACTGGCATATGAGTTATGTTCCAATCCTTCGTTATTTTTTTTTTTCATTTTTCATACAAAATAATTCGGCAAAGTCACGATTATTAATGTCAAACACCCTTACGTGAAATATGACAACGTCGCATTTTCTTAGCTTTAAATATGAATGATTGGTTTGAATAAAAATGAATTACCTACCTACATATTTTATTTTACTATTTATTTTACTACACTACTGCGAAGTTTGGCAACCTCGCAAAAGTAAAGATTCGTCATACTGGTGACAATTTTTGACCTAATTTAATTATGATTGATGATATCTCCGAAACGATGCATTTTTGGACCACCTATTCTAGGAGTTTTAGTATTAATTTTACCTACAAAATATAACCCTAGAGTTATGGGATATAAAAAAAAACTAGTTGTATAAATGTCAAAAGTAAGTGTAACGCCGTACACTCCTGGAGGGAACTTTAAAAACAATCATCATCATGATGATCTGCCGAGCCTTTTCCCAAATATGTTGGGGTCTGTTTCCAGTCTAACCAGATGCAGCTGAGTACCAGTATTTTACACTGAGCAACTGCCTATCTGATCTCCACAACCCAGTTAGTGGTGAGTAATACGTTACCCCTTGGTAAGACTGGTTGTCACTTTTTGGGAAACAATATAGGATAATATTATATATGTATATATATTCTGCCGACAAACTGTCCTGCAGTTTGGCAGAAGATTTGTAAAATACTCTTGTGTAACTTTAGATGAAATAAAAAAAATAAAAGTCTAAATATTGTTGGAATCAAGTTACGATTAGGTTACGTCGCGTTCGTGATAAGGGCTCTGTATTTTTTAAATGTTCGGCTTTGTATTTTGTTTTGAAAAAAAAAACCTATTTTTCGTCTAGAACTCACTTTGAAGACGGTAAATGAAACAAAGTATAATAAAATTGAAAAAAATATAATATACCACAGTTATTTGCAATTTGATTGCTAGCTTCTTTTAACATTTCTCTTTTTTATCTTAAAATACTATGAAGCATTTATTTTAATTAATATTCCTAATTGTCACATTTGTATAATTATTTTGTTTCTATTTGAATCCATTCACAGGTTGTTTCTTTAAAATGTCATTATAAAAAAGCAAAGTGAAGCCTATTTATTAATGTCTAAAGCCCGCTTGCACCACAATAATGTAAATAATATAACTCACTCACAATAATATAAATGCATTTAACGCAAAAAAAACAATGACGATTAACGTTTCACGCTAAACGCATCGCATATAGTGATTTGTTGTGCAAACAGCCCTAAAAATAACATTAGGTATTATTGTGACTAAATAAAAGCTATTTTATAGACTAACATACAAAATACAGATCTATACTTATAGCTACCCTCATAGTTTTACATGGTCCAAAGTATTTTGTAAACAAGGCAAGTTTTGTAATGATACAATTTCGACTAATAAAGAAAAAGTATTTTTTTAAATTTACCTCTCTAATATCATTATCTGTGAATCTGTACCACAGATTAAGTAAGCTGTAGGTACTTGTTTTTGCTAACTGGTGGCCTACCATGGCGTCTGAAAGCAGGACTCAGGAGTAATTCCAGTGTGCGAAAGAGATGGCGCTAGACGACCTGCATAGCTGTCTCTTTCCCAAACTAGAATTATTTCTGCTTTAAGTCGTCATAGTAACCCCCTGGTCCCCTGACTTATATCACTTTTGTATCAAAGCAAAAACTGCCTCATAAAAATAGACATCTCAAAATATATATTTTTTGACAAAATATATATTTTTCTGTGACATGGGGTTGTCTATGTACAAGACAAAGACAACGCCATGTCACTGAAAAACCTAACACTTAATTTCAATCCTACGAAATGACATTTCTACACTATGGCGTTACGTCAGTTTGACAACCTAACGTCAATATAATATGACATTTGAGCAAAATAGTGACGTGACGTTGCCAAACTGTCATAATCGATTCAACATCAATCGATTGAGAGCTGTCTGAAGGAGCCATCGATTCCGAAGAGCTCGTCGTAGTTGGTCGGTTTTCCTGGTCGGAGAGATTCGTTGGCGATTATGCTGTCCTGACGTTTGAACCATTCGCGGTACTCTTGGAGTTTCAGCTTCCATTGTTCTGTTGAAGAGTGTGTTTAAAGAAACATTTTAAAAGATAATTTTAAATACCGAGAATCGTGAGCTCGCATATCCCGCATGCTGATATAGATACGATTTTTAGTATGAATGAACGAGAAAATACAATTTAAATCTCAACTGTGTTTCGTTGATAAAATCTGGGTTCTATAGATAGTCTGTTTTTTAAATCTCAGAGACTAAATTGACATACCCGATCTTGCCATGCAAATGTCAAATTTACAAATAATGGTGCCAGCCTTTTTGTGTAGTGTTGTACCTACGATACCGGTTTGTTGAATCGTAACGTTTTATATTTATTAGACGATTAGAAAAAAAAAATGACAGATGCCATGAGTGTTAATAACACTCATGGCATCTGTCATTTTTTTTTTCACATGTACATAGTAAAACGGATATATAAACTCTTTTCTCTGACAAAACGGTAGAACTTTTAAATATTACGGCAATTGTTGGAACTTGACACCATACAAACATTACATTTTTATGATAATACGGTGTGATTATAAATACGGCAACCCTAAATTGAACAGGAACAACACTGGACACCGTTTTATTTACCTAAAAAAACTTTTTCTTCAAATCAAAGGCTTTTTTTTTTTTTTTTTTTTTTTTATCGATGGGAAATCATCAAATGACCCCTCCCGCTCTGGGCTGAGCAGGAGGGAGTGTCAGACTTGTACTGACTAAAACCCATCCATGTTCCTTCCTTTGCCCTTTGTGTTCCAGGGCCTCGGTATCTCTTTCGAACAGTCCCGCAACCCTGGCAGGAAATCAAAGGCTTAACCTTAGAATTTCTGAGGGGAAACTCAAAAACATTTTTCCTAATCTGGGATTCGAACCCAGGTTCTTAGTTCCAGCAACTTCAGCAGAAATGCTTGCCGCCTCTACTAGCCTCGATTGAAGGTGGTTTATTACAAATAAATAAAATTGACTTGTTTGTTTGTAATTTTAAAATTAACAGCTTTTTACTGAATGCAAGGTAAATACGGTACTTATCACAAAAAAAAACATTAATTTTTATTTTTGTGTGTCTGTATGTTTGTTCCGGCTAATCTCTTAAACAACTGGACCGATTTTGACGGGACTTTTAGACTGGCAGATATATGATTTTATAAGGAATAATTTAGGCTACTTTTATTTTAGAAAAAAGGATTAGGGTTCCGTGCAAGAAAATTAAAACCCTTGAAGTTGTTAACAAAATGCGATTCAAAAAGGTAAATAATATTTTTATAATATTTTTTTAAGGTCATGGGCTAGTTTTATCTAATTTTAAATGATAAAAACCCGCCTGCATATATAGTCAATGCAAAAAGTTGTGTGGAAATGATGAATGTAGGAACTACAATATAATATAAGGTAGCTTCTCACCTTGAAGTGTCGCCATACTGCCGCACTGACCACCGTACTCCGTGGGCAACATCTCCTGAGGGATGTACTTGTACAGGTCCTTCACCTCCTTGTGAATGTAGATCTGAAAGGAAGGACCAGTTTATAAGATCGATCATAATAATTTGTCGAAAACGTTTGCTAATTTCATAAGTTGTGGGCAGATATGTACTTAATAGTACACCCATATTTCGCCAGTTAAGTACGTTAAAGTCCCATGTAATAGGGGGCGAGCCCAAAGCCATCAATCGGGCACAGATCCAGACTCCGTGGCTGCTACTGAGAATTTCCTGATGAAAAACCCAATAACACTTTGCCCGTCCTGAGAGACGAAACCAGGACCTCTCGAGTTTCGGACCAGCGAGGCAGTCATAATTGTTTAAACTTAATCGCTTTATTTGCATTTCGATGCCGGATGGCCTACTTTTGTTGGTCACCAAGGTAACCAAAATTGTCCGCGTTACGTGCCTATTGCAGATTTATTATTGCAGAGGCCGTGAAATAGGCAAATGCAGGTCGAGAATGAGTTTGAAGGCCGAGCCGTAGGCGAGGACTTCACTAATACGAGACAGGTTTTTCTCCAAAGAATGCAGGGAAATAAAACATATGTTTTTCTCGTTTTTCCAAATCATAAAATTTTCATACACTTTCGTGTATTTTTCTTTTGACTTCGCTGGAAACAGGTTTACCTTTGCCAATTTGGCTCCTGATCTTAAATCTGGTGGAGTATAATCAATCTCCATTTCGTTCTCTGAACAGTTTTTCAAATTCAAAAAAACGCTTTTGTAATGGATTTGATTTTGTTTGTCCGTAAATTCGATACATCGCGTGTTCTTTTTTCGAAAATTATGACAATATTTCCATGCATGTTTGAGAACGCTCGGGCACTAAATTAACACGAGTGCATTAATTACTCACTTTAGCAAGGTCCGTAATCTACTTTTCTTTCAACTACCAATCTACCTACCGTGATAAAATATACCTACTCAAAATAAAAACTCAAGTCAATGAAAACAAAGTATCTCGCGACTTTTGTGGCAAAAGGTTAGTAACAATTTCATGCAGCTGTTTTTGTACTTTCTGGAATTCATATCGATATCACTGTCTATTTCCATTTTTTTTTACTTTTCTTGCTAAATACGAAGTATCAAAGTTTTACAATTTATGGTATAAAATGCGCCCTATTTGTATTTTTTTTTTTCACCTAGTCGATTTTATTCAGCCGATTTTTATTTTCAGCCAGTATCTTTTTGATCAAATGCATACATTTTTTAATAAATTTAATGGGAGATAGTAAATCTCTGTGGTAAATGAATATCTAAATAAAAAATAATAAACAGTGCATTAATGAAAAACTGTGCAACAATAAGATTTCATATGTATAACATTTCTGCACTGTTTTGCTTTTAGCTTTTAATCAAAACCGATCGGTTTTGTAGTGATTAATGATAAAATTACTACGTAGTTGAAAGAAAACGTAATTTTTTGACGAGAGACCCTTGTCCTTTAGTCCAAGAGCCCAATAGAGGTGTGCGTTCTACAAGTCGAAATTTTGAAGGATCACTTCGATTAATTTCGTTGCTTGCATAACATTACCACACAATCCAAAGAAAACTAAAAGAAACGAATCATCTCAATTCTTACCCGTTTCCTGATCTTCTCCTTGAGGAAAGGTTTGACGAAGTTAACAAATCGCTCGACCAGCGGCGACGTGTTCACGATGTGGACTTCCTTCAGCTTAATAGGATAGGCTTCCTACAAACAGAAAGGTAAATGTTTTAAAACAATTTAACAAATTTTATTAAAACTGCGAGTAGCTGTTCTTTCGGGCTTGATTGTTGTTGTGTTGAGTATTATTCATATTTTTTTCAATAATAGCCTTAGAAGTAGGGGTATGAAGAATAGGGTGTAAAGTTCTTCATGCCCAAAGAGGATCCTTCGACCAGACGGGTGTTATGTCTGGTGGACTACTGCCCGTTAGTTTTTGTCCTCTTTTTATTATAGTCTTAAGTTGCGGATAACTTTAATAGCACGATTCAGAATTTTGATGTTAGTTCTTCGTTTGTGGCATAGATGGCGCTGTAGTACTTTTTGGACTATGTTGCTTTCGTACTTTTTTTACTGTTCGCTACAAACCAAAACGCAAGAACAGTCAAATAAATCTGGACCATCATTTCTTTTAACCATCATTTTAATTTAAGGTTTATAAACCAAATTCCTCTTCTTTCTTCCAAGATAACGGTTACTGACGACTTGCGGGCCTTTTTTTACGGATAGGAAATCATCAAATGACCCCTCCCGCTCTGGGCTGAGCAGAAGGGAGTGTCAGACTTTTACTGACTAAAACTCATCCATGTTCCTTCTTTTGCCCTTTGTGTTCCAGGGCCGCGGTATCTCTTTCGAACAGTCCCGCAACCCTGGCAGGACCCCAAACCTGGCAGGAACGGAACGACTTGCGGGCCTTGGGTTTTATCTTAACAGTTTAAATAGCCAACGGCTACACATAATGGGTGTAACAGTATCAAGGCATTTGTTCTCCCCTCATTGCAATATTTGGTTTGTTCTAGAGTCCAGACCATACTTTCTAGTTACGGAGATATTGGGGGTCAAAGTTCCTTTTACACAAGTTTTTTTAGTCTTACTGTAAAACGTTATTATTCACCTCAAAAAAAGTCGTTTTCTAACTTATTTTGATGTACAGAATGCTTGGTTAATGGCTTCGTGATGCGTCCGTTTACACCCTGTAGTTATGATCAGACGGGATGATTACAGATTGCTTCTTTAAGCTTTTTACCCTGGTAGTCCAATTTCTAGCAGTAAACGACTAAAATTATGATGAATCTACGAACCTGAACACAAATCATGAACTTCTTGATGGTAGCAGCAGAAAGCTTCGCCAGCATGCTGGGTCCCAGAATAGCGGCATCAAGCACGTAGATATCTCCCGCCACCCCTTCCCTCTCCTCTGTTAAACGCACGTCTCCAATCATAAGAGCCAGCTTCAGCGTGTCTGTGATCTCCTGGGAGTTTAAGTCGGGATGGATTCCTGGAAAACATTTAAGGACATTAATATATTTAATTGAGGTACCAAGGCAAAGATGGTGCGGTGATTCTAGATTTAACATAACATCGCGCTGGTCTATCGCCGAAGGGTTAGGCAGACGTGTATTTACATCCACATTGTCACCGTTTGTTGCCTGTGGTACTACCAATATTACATGGATAAAAAAAATACCCGGAGATTTTCAATGTTGAGATTATGATTGTTGATCTTATGTACCAATCCCGAATGTAATACGGGTAAAAAACAAACTTCCCGGGGTACTACTGCATCGCTTGGCAGTTCTACGGATACTTTTTTACCTAAACAACTGGTAGTACCGTGGTACTACCAGTGGTTGCCCGTGGGCAACAAACGGAATTTACTTACTAACTCTGAGAGTCTGAGTGAAAACACCGATACAATATCAAAAATATCTTTTAAGGTCCTGACTTTGTTGTTACATTGGTTAGATTATGTGAGAACTATGTACCTTGTAGTAGCCTGGTGGACAATATTACGATCTTTTGCTCACAAATAACCATACCGTGACAAAAAAGATGCAACGTTTACACTGTATTTGTAATCTTATAAGGTCTTTAATCCAGTAATTTTGTATGTCATTAATTTATGTAAGTATATTTAGTTCATGATTTTTACCTCTGCATATAGTAACTCTTCTGCCATTTGGTGTGATGCCTGGAAGCGGTGGTCCTTGGCTGGAATGAAAAAAAAACTTGCAATGAAATAAATATTATTGTATTTATATTTAAAGGCTGTAACAAGACCTTAACGAAGCCAAAAGGCACTTGGTCCATGATTGCGATCATTTTTTTGTTCTAGATCATACCTGGGAACCTTCTAGTTACGTAGATATGGGGGCCAACTTTTTCACATGTTTTTGTTTTTTAAATACATGTATTTAATGTAAGATTTTTACTTTAAACACCTCCACGACCCCCATACTATTCAATCCATCCATCATCACAATGTTTTGTAAAAGAGGGTTTGTCACCCCAAAAAAACAAAGTAGTTTCCCAGCTATAATTGTTGCGTAAAGTTACTTAGTTTGATGTACATAAATCATAATGCTTGGTTGACGGCTTCGTAAAGGGTCCTGTTACACCCTTTATAGTTTATTTAACAACGACATTTTATTTACAAGAATAGTAACAAGTATTCAATACTGTGTAAATAAATCACTTACGCATACACAACATTCTTATATTAAAGCCAAATCGATGATACCATTTCATAAGATGAAAGGGACGAAGGACCTTTGTCGATCTTGAAAGTGTGCAAGACACTTGCATGCTGATGGGTTGCTTTACATGAATGTTTAGCAGATGATTTTTCCCGCGCTTGGTGCTTTGCCTCTTTGACTCTGGTTAGCGAGCATTATTGAAATGGTTCACCCATACATTTTAGGGGTTAATCACTATACTTAATGGTTAAATACTTGCATATTTTTTTAGAGAGTTTACGGTTGTACTTACATTTTGTGGCTCATAATTTCATCAAGCTCGGGTCTGTTGGCATCTCGCTTTGTGAAGAACTCGGGGCAAGCTGCCCTCATCGTGAAGTACATGTCCAGCTTCCTTTTGCACTTCTCCAGGGAGAAGCTGCTGCCTCGCAGGAAGGTCATTATTGTAGGGGTCTCTATAAATAACACGTTTCTGGTTAGTTTTTGTACTCGCAAATCTAGATTTGTCTTATCTTGAGACAGATCTCCATTCTCCTAGCATATACAGACGCCAGCAGCCCAGCACATCAAGCTACTACGAGTACAATCGGTCAAATTTCTTTAATAGATTTTCAACTTTATCGCTGAAGCATTAGATTCAAGGTTGATCGGGAAAATTTGACAGTTTCGGATAGCATAATGTGCTGGCGTCTGTACATAGTATTATCATTTACACTAGAAACGGCATATTTACCATGTTTGCTGTTGCTTTTACGAACAAGAAAGAGGGTAGACCTATTATTGTCTGCTCATCCAACCCAAGCAATAACTTCAGTTTATCCGTGATGATGGTGCTTGCAACAGCGCCGAAATATTGGGAACTCAAAACCAGCAGTAAACATAGTAAATATCACGTTTCTAGTGTTAATGATACTGTTAGTGACCGTGACAGTTTTTAAAACTTATATGTACGTAGTAGGAACATGGTTTAAGCGACAGAAGTATGAAAGGAATTAGAGGAACATTACGTCTTTTTGTTATTGGGTGGCAAATAAGTATGCGCTCAATCAAAAGTGCAAGCATCTCTAATCCCAGAGCATTTGCAGGTAAACTGCTGCAATTTTAATGTTCCATGTTTTAGCATATATAGCAATATTGGTGCCACGTTTCAATCCGGTATTCAGCAACGCTGAATCTAGAAATTTGCTGCTAATTCTACTTCGAAGCTCCTTCAACAAGAACTCTAATCATCTGCCTAATCTTCTCCCGACTATGTTGGGATCGGCTTCCAGTCTAAATGGATGCAGCTGAATACCAGTATTTTACATGACTTCCGAGCCACTGACTACCTGTAACAACTCTCAAAGATCTACAAATGACAGCCGGGACCATCGGCTTAACGTACTTTCCGAGGCACGGAGGAAACTCGGTTTGCATTAGTAGGTGGTCACCCATCCAAAGACCAACCTAGGTAAGCGCAGCTTAACCTGAAGATTGATCCAAGCAGCTGTTATTATTTAACCACGAGCTCTTCCTTTATTTTCCGTATTATGTAGTTGGTAAATGTATAAGAAAAGTTGCTTACCCCAGTCATCCGGCAGATGCGGCTGTTTCTTGAGCCACTCTCTGATGGCAGCGAGGTCCCTGTCCCTGGTCGTCACATCTTCCTTCAGCTCGACTCGGATGCTCTTCCACAGCTCGCCAGCAGGCTGCTCCAGAAGCTCTTGTTTTAACTTCATTGTTTAATTCTGGAACTAAAGAGAAATTGGATTTGAGTATTTCATTTATTTGTACATTATCAGCTTCCTTCCCATTATCACGTTTTCTTCTTCTGTCAACCATCACGCTATCATCCACTCCCTTTTCTTTTATGTCATTCCTGTCACAGTCCAACTATCTTTTCTTTAGCCTTCCTCTTAATTTCCATCCATCAACATTAATTGAACAGTAAGGGCCCCACTACTTCAAATGCAATGGGGCTATCGCGTATGAATTCACCGCTAGAGGCGCTAGTGTAGCGCGGGCACACCGAAATGTCAGATGTCATAGATTGTCCGCGCTTTGCTTACTGTTTTAACACGTATTTTTACAAATATTCACTATTGTGGTCTAGATTGAGCCTTTCCTGACTAATTATGACTTGAAGATTTTAAGTAGCAACGTTTCATGCTTGCTAATTTTAGGGAGAATATTGTAAATATATGAACCTGAAGTTTACACTATGTTGTTATACGTAATAAAATAAACTTTTCATGAAGTTATTGGTACTTTAATGTATAAAATAGAATTATTGAAAGGACCTTAATCGACAGTGGCGCCATCTGGTGAGCTCAAAAACGATAGCATTCATTGTAACAGTAACTTTTAAAGTATGACTGCTTTAAGTGCTCAGTTTGGGGCTGCTTGTCAAGAAAAAATGCATCGGTACCTATGTCAAACTTAGTACATTTATGTTAGTTCTGTGTTTTCCCGCCTGCACTGAAAAGTTGATTGAAGTATAAACTGATTCTAATATGCACAGATTTGTTAGTAATTATACTGTAATCCTAACAAAGACTAATTCTAAAACGCGGTAGTACTTTTTAGTATTCTATATTATTGTGTATCATGTCGTAGGATACTTTAAATACTCCGGGTGTGTGTAAGCTCCTTACGGCTCGAGGCCTCTGTAGTTTCCACTATAATAGGAATTATGTAATGTAGGTAATGTAAATGACGTTGCTACTAATGACAACTGTTGTTTATTACAGGATGCACCTACAACATAACTTAATCCGCCAATCGCTTTGCAATCGATCGGAAAGCACGCCCACATATCCGTGTAAATTTGTCTGTGTTGGCCAAAATCGCGTGAAGGATCTAAGATCTTTGGCAGTAGTCACAAGTTATCAGAAGCTCGAAAGTCTGACAACTAATCTTGCAATAGTTATCGTGTTACCGAGTTGGAGTTGTTGAGGTCAGATCGGCAGCAGCTCCATGTATACTGGTACTCAGCTGGATCCGTTTAAACTAGAAGCTGACCCTAATGGAAAGTGCTAAGCAGAATGGTAATAATTATGATTTATTGCCGGATGAATTCACAACACAACTAAATCATACAACCGATTAATTCGCAATCGATTGTAAAGCAACCTCACATATCCGTGTAAATTCGTCTGTATTGCCCAACTTCGCGTTGGAAAGGCTCTAAGGTCACTGGCAATGTTTACTGTCGGCCATCGCGGTATCAACACGTTATGTTGAAACTGACTAGCAACTGCTGTTGCAATTTCGCTACAACTACGACTGGTTTCCGAAAGATTTTAGCGAATAGAGGCAAACGGTGTCGGAACTTTGGAACACTTTATTTAAATATAGATTTAGTTGCAAGATACTACATTATGAGTTGACAAACGTTTTGGATGCCATTTTTTATCTTCGTATGTAACAGAATAAAGTGTAGGTATGTTGTAATTTTTGTATGTTACTGGAGCATTTACTTATCCAAATAATTAATGGTATAATCAATCATTTGTGTTTCATAAAAACAAGTTTTTGCTTACAGCTTCGCCTACGTGGACGTCGAAACGAAAATTATCCCGCGGAAATTTAGTACCGGGATAATTAGTGTGCCAACTGTCATCGCAATCTGTTCAGCCACTTAGGCATGTTAAGTTAACATACAAGTGAACTATCGCATTTATCATAATAATGTGGATTTGCAAGACAAAATACAAAAAGTCAGGGAAGCTGAAGTAGTTATCATAAAATGCACAACTAATAATTAGAATTTATGGAGTCTTTGTTCCATTTTTATTCCCATTATTATAACTTTATAGTTTGTAATCATACATAAACGTAGGTATCTATCTACTGAAAATGATAAAAACAATTGCAAAACCACAGACCTTATTTAATTGTTACCATAAGCTTAATTTATGCGTTTAATAGCACTTAATAATTATTATGTGCATTTAAAATAAATTGTATCCACTTCTTTGCATCTCGTATTGATGTCCGTCGTAAGTTCGATTTAACTTGTTTGTCGGAATCTTTTGCAAAATATTAATAGGTATGGGTAAATCCACTGCATAATAACACTACGTATTTTTATGTAAATCCCCCACAAGTAAAGAGCAAAAACAAGCCGGCTCAATGGACTTATTTTCCAGCTGTAATTTATTGGTAACAAAGCCTTACAGCGTATAACAGTAAGGGTATAATCATATGGAATACTGTGATACGGACCATCAAACTGAACAACTTTCTCTATGTGAGCACCATCGAAATCGTAAAAAAAAATTAGCTGTCCTATACAAAATTTCAATACCTACTGAACCCAAATGGGACAGCTGATTATTTTTTTACGATTTCGATGGTGGTCCCATAGAGAAAGTTGTTCAGTTTGATGGTCCGTACCACAGTATTCCATATGATTATACACTTTCTGTTACACGCTGTATAAAACTGGCCTCTTCTGGTATTGAAACCGTACTAGAAATAGAAAACCGTACCGTAATAGAAAACGGTTGACGCAAACCACAGCTACGTTAATTGAAATGCCTTATTACGTAGGTATGATCATTTAAAAATTAGGACAAAAGAAGATAGACACACAGACATCTTCATTCCGAGTTTCACCGTGCCTCAGAAAGCACGTTGGTCCCGGCTGTCATTTGTAGATCTTTGACAGTCGTTCAATAGTCAGTAGCCCGAAAGTCTGACAACCAGTTGTACCAAGGGGTATTGTATTACCCAGTACTAACTGGGTTGTGGAGGTCAGATAGGCAGTCGCTCCATGTAAAATACTGATATTCAGTTGCATACTGTTAGACTTTAAGCCGACCCCAATATAGTGGGAAGAGGCTAAGTAGATGATGGTAGACCTTATCATCTGGTCAGCCTTTTCCCAAATATGTGGAATAATATATTAGGCGTTCAGTTTATCGGGATAAAGTGCAGCTGCATTGGTTTTGACTGGAAGCCGACCCTACCCGAACCCTGCCGACTACCAGCATCGTATTATGGACGGACCGACTATCTGATCGTCATAATTTAGTTACTGGGTACCCTGGTAATGTGCCTTGGTAAGTCTGGTTATCAGATGTACAGTACCCGTTATGACTGTCATAGACAGACAAAAACAAACAAAACAACAAAACATTTTCTTAAAAAAAAAAAGGACTTCCAAAAAAACACAAAAAATTGGAAAACTTAACTTCAGGAACTTTTGTTTGTTTCATTGACTTTTTGGAAGGCGGTTCACAATAAGGTAGCGTAAGCTTAAGCAGCCTATAATGTTCCCACTGCTGGGACACGCGGCCTCATCTTTATGGCAGGGAATGGGCGATAATCCTCCACGCGGGCTCAGTGCGGGTTGGTATATGTCACATGTCTTCGAATTTTGGTTCTAGGACACCGGTTTCCTCACGATGTTTTCCTTCACCATTTTGAGAGCAGTGGTGAAATAAATTACATAAAAAATGCGCCTGCCTGGTTTCGAACCCACGACTTACACGCCAAATCGGGGCCGCCAACACTGGGCCACCGCTGCTCTGCTCTCAAAAATAAGGCAAGAACTTCATAAAAGTAATTAAAAATGAACTTGACTATGATTGTAAACCATTGACGATTATCGTGAATCAAATGTTGCGTACTCCTGACCTTGTATAGACGACGCGGTTCCACGATGGTCACTAATAAAATTAATGATTGCAAAACACTTACGTAGGTACTTGTAATGTTCTAAGTACGTGGTTAATTTAATATGTGTGATATTATTGTATCTTAGTATTTTATTGTATACTATGTAATACTTTGACGACGCTCGAGGATATGTTAATCTTCATTTTAAGTGATTTGTGAAGGCATACGGAATATGCCGTGAGGAAAGGTTTGAGTATGAATGTGGATGGCTATAAGAGAAGAAAGACCAACGATACGGAAGATGGATTATGTAAAAGTTGACTATAACTCAGCGCTCGTAGCGGAAAACTCAATGTAATAATATAATATAATTATATTACGACCAAGTGCAGCTATGATGATGGTTGCTACTTACAGAGGCACAGGTTTGAATTGAAAGGCATTTGCATGTGACTGAGATGATATAGGGGGTTGTGTGGTGTAACGCGAATGGATAAAATAAGGTATGAGTACATAAGAGGGAGTCTGAAAGTGGCGCCGGTGACTGAACAGTTGTGTGTTAATCGGTTATCGTGGTATGGACATGTGGTGCGGAGGAATGAGGAGAATGTATTGAGGAAAATGTTGAGTATGAATGTAGATGGCTTTATGAGTAGAGGAAGACCAAAGAAACGATGGATGGACTGTGTGAAGGATGATATGGCTAGAAAGGAGGTGACTGCTGAGATGACGAGTAATAGTATATGAAGTATATGGAAGAAGAAGACATGCTGAGCTGACCACAAATAAGTTGGGATAAGGGCAGGGAATGATGATGTAAAAAAACTAAAGATAATTTCGCCGTGCCCAAATAAATCAGGATAAGTTCGTGTGACTTGACAGAAACTAAAAGTAGGTAATGTAAGCTGTAAGATCAGCATCGATATAAAATAGTTCAAATTGCATAACATCACGCCGTTGATCCCCGACAGGTTAGGTAGAGGTGTACCTAATAGTACACCAACATGTCGCCAGTTATGTCTAATGGGGCGAGCCAAATGCCATGAACCGGGCACAAATTCAGACTCCGTAACTGCGACTGAGAAATTCCTGTTGGCAATCCCAATACCACTTTGCCTACCTGAGAAACGAACCCAGGACCTGTTGCTTAGTAGTCGCGCTTGCGACCACCTGACCAATGAGCCAATGCGGTAATGCCAATGAGGCAGTGAGGAGTTCAAATGAAAAAAAAATAGTCATCTGCCTAGCCAAATATGTTGGGGCCAGCTTCCAGTCTAACCGGATGCCGCTGAATACCAGTATTTTACAAGGAGCGACTGCCTATCTGACGTCCACAACCCAGTTAGTACTGGGTAATATGATACCCCTTGGTAAGACGTGTTTATCAGACTTTTTGGGTCGCAGACTACCTGTAACGACTGTCAAAGAACTACAGATGAGCCAGCCAGGACCGACGGCTGTTTTTTCAAATTTAAGCAATAGTTAAATGTAAAAATTAATAGAACCTTTTTTTAAGACGACAAATGTTATTTAAAATAAAAAGAAAAACCTTACCATTTGCAGAGTGGTTGATGTGAAATGGATGTTCTTTTCGCAGTTACGTGGAGGCGCAATTCAACCGCAAAAATAGGAGAAAAGCTGTCATTATGGATACTGTTTCCTTTTAATAGCATAACATTATTTATTGTTTCCATTGTACTTGATTCTTGATAATAATGAAACCTTACGGGTATCTATTGTCTATAATCTATACCCACAACCATTCTATACTTAAAGCAGTTATGAAATAAATTACTGGTAGAAAATGCCTAAGGCATTAATTGCGCTTTTGTGCATTATGTGCATAAAGATTTAATAAATAAAAATAAATTCTAGACATGACATTTGTTATGGTGCTATACCGATGATTTTCTTGGCAAATTGCCAAGTTCCGCTTTGATTAAAGCAACACTGATATTCGAAAACCAGAAATACTTCTTAGAGTAAAAGCTTAGTGCAATATAGTTACAGCAGAGAGCCTAGAAAATGTAACATTGCCTCATCGATAAGTCAAAAATGTGTTATTTGAACGCTCTTATTAATGTGCACGTCTTTCTACATCGTTCTCACATATATGTATAATCTCAACGTGAATGATGTAACCAAGATTTTGTAACAATATTTTGATTTAAAAGAGTGTCCATGAAGTTTCTTGCCCATTCTTCTCCTCCATAGAGATCTACGCTTTGGAATGTGCAACTACAATACTTTCTCAAGTTATTATGCCTTGTGACTATGACTGTAGCTTCGCTTTTTTTTTATGACATTCAAAAGTGCCTGTAATATTATAATTGAAATAAATGGTTTAAGTTTGAGTTCAAATTATCTGTCAAAAAGCTTTAAAAGCAGATTACACTTCAATCATATTACATGTGCTGGCAATAAAGAATCTACAAACCAACCACCAACGGCTTTTAACCATTAACGTGCTTTCCGAAGCACGGAGGAAACACGGTATGGGTGGTCAGTGTGGTCACCCATCCACAGACCAACCCAGGCAAGCGCGGCTTAACCTGAAGATTGATACGAGCAGCTGTTATTATTTCGCCACAAGCTTCTCGTTATAGGTACATATAGACTCATCATATACATTATGTCCTCACATAGTTCCACCGATATTCTGATTAATAAGAATGTTTATGTTTATCATTCTTGATCATCATTTATTTTTTTGCATAGACATGGAAAAATACATATCTTTTCCTACATACTATATGTAGGTAAACACTGCGTTGACATGGTAGTCAAGTATCTGTATAGCCCTAATTTACATATTTACATTGACTAGTAGTGATCATTAGTCAATATTTTTATGCTTTTTGTAATCACCTGGGGGGTTACTATGACGTCTTAAAGCAGGAGTAATTCCAGTGTGGGATAGAGACAGAGCTATACAGGTTGTCCAGCTCCATCTCTTTCTCACACTGGAATTACTCCTGCTTTAAGACGTCACGGTAGGACCTGGACTAAGTTTTTAATGGACGGGAATTCATATGGGAACTCATTGTTCACACAAAGACTTACGAGTACAAGTTCGGCAGTAGAACGGCGATGACCGACGTCAAAATATTTTAGAAGACTTTGTTTAAAAGGAGTTAAAGAAAACATGTGACTTCGCTTTGCCTAAACGATACTTTAATTTCGTCAATAGATAAAAAAACCATAGCCAAAGCAAAACACTACAAAATGTTCAGTACATCATTCTGGGGGGTTACTATGGCGTCTTAAAGCAGGAGTAATTCCAGTGTGGGATAGAGACAGAGCTATACAGGTTGTCCAGCTCCATCTCTTTCTAACAATGGAATTACTCCCGCTTTAAGACGTTATGGTAGGCCACCTGATCGGAGGTTTGCAATACTGTTCTTTTACTATGCGACTTACTTTTCGCGTGGATTTCGGATTTTCCCATACAAAACTTCAACACCATCTAAGAAAATTATTTTAAAATAATTTCTAAGTTTTACAAACAAAAATATTTAAATAATTAGATTCACCCGATTGACTTTTTAATTTGTAATCGTTTTCTTTTTTAATATTTTGTTTTGTTTTAGCAGTAGATTAATTTGATGTCATTGTTTATCGTTTTAAATAATAAACATGTGTTAGGAATGATAATTGATAGTCACACTATCGAATTATATATTTTTTTTCATAACGGGCAATAATGTATTGTTACATTGTTTGTTGTTGCCTGTAATGAAAAAATCTTTGATTAATTAAAATCTATACAGGCAGCGAGACAGAATAGAAGACTCTAGTGAGAGACACTTTCATACAGGATGTAACAAGACCCTTCACGAAGCCGTCAACCAAGCATTATGTACATCAAACTAAGTAACTTTACGTACAAATTATTGCTGGGAAAAGACTTTTTTTTGGGGTGAAAAATCACGTTTTACGGTAGGACTTAATTGAACGCACTCAACACATTGTGCTGATGGATGCATTGAATAGTACGGGGGTCGTGGAGTTTCTTATACTAAAAATTCTACGTTAAAACATGTACCTATTTAAAAAACTTGTAAAAAAGCTGTAACTTTGACCCCCACTATCTCCGTAACTAAAAGGTTCCCAGGTATGGTCTCGAACAAAAAAAAATATCGCAATGACGGTGAGAGTAAGTAAGTACCTTTCGGCTTCATTAAAGGTCTGGTGACATCCTTTATATTCTTAACATTTTTCAATAAACCATTTTCAAAATATGTTAGGTGTATTCCCGCTGGCCCCACTGTCATGGACCCACTGGTGGGGCCAATGGGAAAACACAAAACCGGAATATGAATGAAACACCAAAAAAATAATTTTAAAAGATAGTCTCAACGAAAAAATATGGATCATTTAACCCAACTTTATACATAAGTCGCGTGAGAGCCAGTCAGCCAGTTAGGCTGGTATTCAATGCAGTGGGGTAAATGCACCTAACTGTTCATTGGCAGAGTGCAATGGAACAGTTTAGCCCACAGAGCATGAAATAGCCTCTGTGGCCATTGCACTGTTACGTTGTCAACGCTTATTATAAACGTTTCAATGGGTATCGCCGTTTTTAACACAGTTTTATTAGCTTTACCCGTATTTACATAATTATGTAAAAAATCGTAGAAGTTAAATTTGACCCACTTCTCAGTTTCCGATTGAGCTGATGTTTTGGACACATTTTCAGTTTGGATGACGATGTATGGTCAGCTAAGTGATGTCATTCTAAATCCAATATGGCGGTCTCCCAAAGATGCTAGTAGTACTAGTAAATATTAAAATCGCGTCTCTAGTCACTCGACGATTCCGTGCTCTGTGGTTTAGCCATATAGGAAGCATCACCGATCTATGTATGGAGTTATAACATGCTCCAGTTAGGTCTATATTTAGATTTCGATGAAACACTGGTTTGGTAAGATTATCATTGTTGGTAAACATGTCTGACCTCGAAGAATGATGTCTGTGTCGGCGACCCTGTTGATTTCATAATTTATGCTTGTAGCATCTTTTATCTGTTTGACAAAATCGATTTGACTAATCGTTGAGGTAGCAGGTACTGTGGGTAGGTGTAAACACACTGCTCATGTACACTACAAAAATATCTTTATTTCGACTTTTGTAGTGATTATGAAGTTATGATGGATTTATTTAATTTTAATTGACCTACTTTTTAATAGTTTTTCATGATTTGTATTGAATATTTTTTTAATTTTGGATATTTTTGTTACATATTTAAAAGATACGTATACCTACGGTGCTTTGCCAAAATAGGAACTAACACCTTCAGCTTGTTTTATTTACCTTACTGCGCGACAGCAAAGACATGGTTATGTTTTTCACTTGTATCTTTGTGTGTCGTAGTACTTTGTAAACATTTTTTTTTTTGGATTGGGAATCAACAAACGACCCTCCCACTCTGGGAGGAGCGGAAGGGAGTGTCAGACTTGTACTGACTAAAACAAAGCATCGTAAAGGCGCAAAATTGACAATCCCCAAAACCGGAACTAAGCCGCCATCTTATTTCTATACAATTTCACGAAACAATTTAGTTGTGTTTGTTGAACAGTTTGTTTTTGTACTGTTAAAATAATTCAAGGACTAAAACATCACACACAGATAGGGTTGCCAACTATACTTTATAATAAAGTATGTTACTTTAATTTTGATAAATAATATACTTACTAAAATATAATTTACTCTCAATTCCCGCTACGTCAGCTTTCACTGAAAGAGGTTTTTCAATAACAAATCTAAAATGGCGAGAAGAGAGGAACAGATCATTTATAAGTTTAATAAAAAATGAGTTACTTGTTTATTCAAATTGGGTTTGTAAAGATAGTTTCCAAAAATTGAAGGACAATAAAAAAAACTGTTAGCGTGTGCTAGAAGCACGCAAAAGTACGTTTTCAAGAGAATAAAAAAATATTGAAAATTACTTTTTTTTTTCTTCCAAATACTTTTTTTCTTCTTCCAAATACTTTTTTTTTCCAAATACTTTTTTTTTCTTCCAAATACTTTATTTTTTCATACTTAAAAAATGAGATACGTTATTTTTTCGTCACTGAGGCATCTAGCTATACACAGTTTCTTTCCCAAACGCCACGATCTCCAAAACCTAGGAAGACCTTGTCCAAGCCTACATCCATAACTTTCCATCTCATAATAGTCGACCACTTTTCAAAATCGAACGATACGAGATGTCTTTCGAAACCTGCAGATCTTTATTGACCCATACCGTGGTTATATTAGCCAAATGTCTATGGACCACAGTCATGACGCAATAGTTTCTTAGCCTTGACTGCGAGTGTCGCTTTGGCATTGAAGTTTGCCCTTGTGGTCTATGGAAGGAGAGGACTGAATTAGTATCTATGGGTTGGAAGTTTTTGGTTGTGTTTTTTTATTTGGACGCTGGGATTAAAATTTAAGTGAGGTTAATGAGCAAAAACCTTATCTCTTAAGCATGTTACGCACATCTTAGTCTTAAATCATTGGATTTTTCACAATAAGGCTTTTAGAAACGACTAAATTGATTTTGAAGTGGATTTCTCTATCATCAAACTACAAATATACCAAGTCTCTTCTTAGCTAAAATCATATTCAAGGTGAAGTAAAATATTACGGCGAAGCTAGGATTTGTAATGCTCAGAATCGTCAGAGTTAATAAATCATTGTTCGTTCTTTGTTTGTGATATGACCTCTGCTCTGGAACTATGACACACCGGTAAAATTGACCTGAAATAGCCCTGAAGTTAGGATGTAAGTAAATTTAATTTAAGTTTGTCAAGTGACGAAAACTACTGACTCAGTAAATGGTAGTGGTGAGCAAGTAATGGGCCTAAGTGTAAATAAGTGTTCAAAGAGTTTTATTACTTCAAACGAGACCTTCCCCAGATTTAATCGAAATCAGTACTTGAAACACGGTCTACTGTTTGTTACTTGGAAAACATTATTAAAGCCAAAAGGAAAACCAAGGATTGATTAGAACTGGATACCTCAATACACAATAATGTGACAGACAATAGGGTATATGAAAGAAATACAAAACTTCTTTTATTTCTTAAAAATGCCTTGTATTGGCCCATAAAAACATTGTGTCACAATGTTTTTTTATACAACACTTTTTTACAATTTAATACTTTATGTACCGTGTTTTTGATGAAACGGAACGCAAACACAAAACGCATCGATTCCGGTAGTGACGTCAAATGCTATGTGTCAAAGAAAGACTTTTAGTTGAAAAGTACTTAAAGTTTCACTGAGATTTTACTACAATATTGTTATTGCAATTTTTGCTTTAATAAAGTACTTACAATATAGTAAAACTATTCTATTACGGGCAAAAAATTAGATTTAAACAAGGCAGATAGAGGGACATCAAATGCTATGACTTGAATGGCCGCGACAGTCGTGGACGTTTGAACTGTCGTAGAAAATTGTAGGAGTTTAATTTTTTTTTTGTGCGACAAGCAGTAGTTAAAATTAACTTTTAATTATTTTCTTGGGTTGATAGTACTGAATTTTATTGATTTAAGTGAAAAAAATGCATATGTTATTTAGCTATCCAACTATGCAAATGAAAACGTAACTTGAAATCTTTTTTTATTTTAAACTAGCTATTGCCCGCGGCTTCGTTCGTGTTTTGGTCGGAAATCATCCCACGGGCAAGTTGTAAATATAACCTATGGCACTCGGGGATAATGTAGCTTCCTATTAGTGAAAGAATTTTCAAAATCGGTTCAGTAGATCCAGAGATTACCTCACAAACTCACAAACTTTACCTCTTTATAATAATAGTATAGATAAAATAACTTGAACTATTGCACTGCAATACTGGTTTTTTGGTACCGTGCAATATTTATTTCCCAGACCAAGTATAAGACTGTAACCACAATGTTAAGAGGCAGCGATAAAAACAAAACACAACTCTTTTCATCTTGAAAAAAAATCATTGCAAAATGGAGGCGTGTGAGAGCTTGTCAAGTAGTCTGCCCGCTTATCGCTATCGCTTATCAACATGAACCAACCTTAAATCACGACTAAAAGACGAGTTACCAAATTATTAAGAAATAATGGTTTTAGACAATAAAATGGGCGACCTTGTCTTTTATAATGATCATTATTTAGATATAAGGTTAAACATGATATATTTTGATGATCGTCATTATTTTCTTTAGCATTTTATGAAATAACTAGGTCAGAATTTTGAGGTTCCCTTTGGTAGAAAACATTAAAAGACATATTGCTTCATTCAAACATAGTAGATGGCATTGAAATTGATTTTGAAATTAATATTCAGCATGCTATTTCTTAACGATTTTAGAAAGATACGATGTTAGTTTATATGATCAGTATCATTGAATCATTCCCGCTACGTCAACTCTTGATTTTTCTTGGTTTTGATGTATCGTCTTTTGTTTTGCCTTGACATGGCTGTCACAGAGTACAGTCATATTCAAAATGAAATACAGTTGTGCTTTTAATTAATAAAGTAATCCGGTGATCCGTATTTTTAATAATACATTGATAACCCACCAAAAAGTACTAGGCTAGCATAAGTTCAAAGAGTTGTTTATTTTTATATTCCGATATCATTTATGCCTACTCTTTTAACAACTATGTTGTGGTTCGCTTTCAGTCTAACCTGATTTAATACCAAGACGTATTTGACATGAAGCGACTGCATAATCATCATCTTCCAGCCCTTGTCCAATTCTACTTGGGGTCGGCGCCACACGTTTTCTTCTTCCATTGCCCGTGTCAGACGCCACGGCATCATTTACTCCTTTCTCTTTCATATCATTCCTCACACAATCCATCCATCAAAATTCAGGGAGCGACTGCTTATTAGGGGTCCGTTCACACAGACCGGCTCGGAGAGGAGAGCAGATTCTTATCACGTTGAAAACAGAGTTTTTAGTATTTTTAGTAAGGTTTATTTTTGCGTGTGCACTGCTTTTGACATTAAGAATGCTTGAACGCGCTTGGTGTGAAATAATAAGAGGAGCTGACCGGCTCCGATCGCGTACTTTTTCTCGTTCGCGCAGCCGTTCGGCTCCGATTGCATGCTCTTTCTCGGTCGCGCAGCCGATCGGCTCCGATTGCGTGCTCTTTCTCGCTCGCGCAGGCAATCGGCTCCGATTGCGTGCGCGCCGCCCCACGCCGACCGTCATTTTGATAGCACAATTTAAAACCGACCGGCTGCGAGTGCATCCGACCGGCTCGCGAGCGCATCCAACCGGCTCCGAGCGCATCCGCTTTCAGATAGCTTCCAGCCGGTCTATGTGAAATAGTTGGCGGCTCCGCTCCGACCAACTCCAAGCGTATACGATCCGGTCTGTGTGAAAAGAAAAATGCGCGCCGATGCTCTCCGAGCCGGTCTGTGTGAACGGACCCTAGACCTCCAAAATAGAGTCACTAGGTAACACCATACCCCTAGCTAAGACTGGTCAGTCTTACTTTCACAGGTAGGTGTAACAGGACCGTTCACGAAGCCGTCAACCAAGCATTATGTTCATACATCAAACTAAGTAATTTGACGCAAAAAATATTGCTGAACGACTTTTTTTTGGAGTGAAAAATCACGTTTTACGATAGGACTCAATGTAACGTATTCAAAATATTGTGTTGCGGTCGTGGAGGTGTTTAAAGTAAAAAATCTTACATTAAAAACATGTAGTAAAAAGAAAAACTTGTTAGAAAGTTGGAACTTTGACCCCCAATATCTCCGTAACTAGAAGGTTCCCAGGTATAGTCTAGAAACGAAAAATTGATTGCAATGACAAAGAGAACAAGTGCCTTTTGTACACCTTTTATAATATTTCCATAATTTTAAGAATTTATTAATATCTATGGATAAAACTGATTGTGCTTGTGACAAAAAAGTAACTAAAATGATATAAGCTAATATTGTGTTTCCGAATAAAAAATCGACGTTCTTATTTATGTTACATTTTCACCGCTCGCTCATGCTTGGCCTCTGGCCTGTAATTTCTGATTCCTCTTAATGTTATAATTTACAATTTTTACATGATAATTTGATTCCCAGGACGAGTCAAATTGTTATTGGTTTTCCCATCAGGAATTCTTGAGTAGTAACCACGGTGTCTGGATTTGTGTCCGGTTGATGGCATTGGCTCGCCCCCAAGTTCATGAGACGTAAATATAACTCGCGTAATTTGGATGTAATATAGGAGCCTCTTCCTTTGAGGATACAGGTGTCATGTCAATTCTTCAATTATATCAAATTACATTAGGTAGATGCGTCATACACCACGTCCGTACCGCTTAACTATAAATATACAAATGTATGTTTAATCTATACTCAATATTGTAAAGAGGTAAAGTTTGTGAGGTTGTAGGGGGTAATCTCTAGATCTACTGAACCGATTTTAAAAATTCTTTTACTAATAGGAAGCTACATTATCCCCGAGTGCCTTAAGCTATATTTACAACTTGTCCGTGGGATAATTTCCGACCAAAACGTGAGCGAAGCCGCGAGCAACAGCTAATTATATATAAATTTATACGCTTACTGTTCTACCTAACTAAACCGATCGTTTCTACATAATATATGTATGAACAAAGCTATTGAAATAGACGTGTCATTTACTTCAATAAATACTGGTAACCACGTCATAATTCGCTGACTGAATCATCGGAACTATGATTATTATCGCGGATTCTTTGGATTTAAGTTAAGATAAGATAATAAATTGATATATTAGACTTGTACCTTAGATTATAAAATATATCACGTCCGAGAAGTAAAGAAAACATGAATCAGAGAGAAGAAAACCGATCTACGTCCTTTTGCTTGGAAGTAGCATTCCGCAATCAGAGGCTCTGATATTGAATGTGTCCGGCCGTCATCTAACAGGACCGGGGGTGTTACTATGACGTGTTAAAGCAAGAGTAATTCCAGTGTGGTAAGAGAAAGAGCTATACAGGTCGTCTAGCGTCATCTCTTTCCCACACTGGAATTACTCCTGCTTTAAGACGTTATGTTAGGCCACCAGATGGAGAAACATTGAGTAACAAACTTCGACTATACCTGCGGTTAGACTCAATTCATCGTGACCACGATCGTTCTGTCAAGAGCCAAGCGAAGGCAACGAAGAACAGAGTCAGTGGCATCCACCTACCAACTCCTATTTACAAACAGGAGTCTCGAGTCCCACTAGTGGAAACGTTATTTTTAAAGTCATACTTAATTTTGAAAAGATAATAAACGCGTATTTAAGAAAAGATGTGTGGCTGTCATTTGTAGATCTTTGACAGTAGTTACAGTTAGTCAGTGGCCCGAAAGTCTGACAACTAGTCTTACCAAGGGCTATCATATTACCCAGTACTAATTGGGTTGTCGAGCTCAGATAGGCAGTTACTGCTTGTAAAATACTGGTATTCAGCTGCATATGGTTGTACTGGACGCCGATCCAAACATATTTGGGAAAAGGCTAGGCAGATGATGATGATGACACATGAAAATAAATTCAGTGGCGATCCGAATGGCGCAGCGGTAGTGAGGCTGCCTTACTTTCTTAGGGCCCCGGTAGGAGCAAAATGTTTGTGTGATGAGCATGGACATTTGTTTCCGAGTCATGGATGTTTATATGTATAATAAGTATGTATTTACAAACAAAAAGTATCTATGTAGTATTATCAACTATCTGGTGTCCACGACACAAGCCTCGTTGCTTAGTGTGGCACCTAGATAGCGCTGTGTGTAATGTCCAGCGATAAAAAAAAAAGAATCAGTATTTGGGAGTTTGAAGACTAGGTTGTAAAGTTCTTCGTCCCCCATAGAAAATGGAGGATCCTTCAACTAGACGGGTGTTGTGTCTGGTGGACTACTGCCCGACAGTTGTTGGGTTCTGCTATATATTCTCAAGTCGCGGATAACTTTACTTGCGCGATGTAGGATTTCAATGTATTTCGATGTTTAGTTCTTCGTCTGTAGCATAGATGGCGCTGTAGTAATTTTTGTTCTATGTAGAGGAGGTCGAAGTGTCTGGTGCCATGCCACTTAGGTCACGACCCGTTTCGTGCATAAAAACTACGGCACAAAGTTCTGAAGTTTTTGCCTTAGAAAAAGGTGGTTTTTGTGTTAACATAGATAAAGGTGTTTTTTTGTGTAGGATCAAATGTTAGGATTATACGTATTTGACCCGAAGCAAGGCCTTCGGGCACCAAAAATTATAAAAAGGGTTCTTTAAAATTTGTTTTTTAGGGCGTAAAATAATGTAGAAAAGTTTGGAAGGGAGTTCTTTATCACTACATAGTACAAAACAAAGTCGCTTCCCGCTATCTGTCCTTAAGTATGCTTAGATCTTTAAAGCTACGCAACGAATTTTGATGCTTTTTTTTAATAGATTGAGTGATTCAAGAGGAAGGTTTATATGTAAAACATTGCACCCATGCGAAGCCGGGGCGGGTCGCTAGTTTACCTTAAAAGACGGACGCACTTAAGACGGTCTTTACGTGTTGGTTGCCAGACGTCTCGTATATTATTATTACGTGTGTCTCGAGTATTCAACACCAAAACTAGTCAAACGAGACGTCTTCTAAACAGTCTGTAACCATTACCTAATCCCCAAGTTTTGCAACAATATCTTAAGTGACTAAACTGCTTTAAGTTTGAAACATAATGAAGAATAAGAGAGAGAGATAAGTTAACCTTGACCGGGATTTTAGTTACTTAATTCATTAGGATAAATCATCCATGATGCATCTTCTTATTCATCTTCTTACTTCTCAGTATCTTTACTAGCTTTGCTCCGCGGTTTCACCCGGTAGCGTGATATTAAACAGCCTATAACTTTCCATGAGAATTGGGCTATTCTGTTTAAATTTTTTTTGATAAAATCTGACTAATATTGCTCCAGAAATTGCCGCTTTTAAACAAACAAAACTCTTCTGCTCTATTGTATTATTAGTTATAAGATAATTAACTACTTTACGTGATCTTTCTGTACACACGGCTACACATCAAGCAATACATTTCCAGTATAAGCTGACCTCGCATTGTACGGAAATCCTAAACAATGTGAGATCAGCATAAACTGGAAATGTATAGCTTGATGTGTAGCCGTGTGTACAAAATGATTAACACACAATATTTTTATAACTTCGTTTAGTCGAGAACCACCAATCATGAAAAATCGAGACCCATTGAGCCGATTTACGAAAGTTATAATGGAAGTCTTAAAAAACTTTACTAGACTACTTTATGTACGTTTTTCTGGAATGGAGAACCAACCAACGGTTTCAACGCTTATGGTACGACGGCGTCAATAAGTTTTTTTATTGGTTGATAAATCATTAATACGTGACTAACGTACGTGTGTAAAATTATTATTTTCTCCTTCAAACAATAATTTTTAAATAAATCGTGGTTAAACTTTCAACCACAGACTACCATAAACAATGTGGGGGCAAAAGAAAGTGTGCCAGTACGTTTTCAGCGACAAAAATGTTTCAGGTTTTACATCAATAGTGTTTGTTTATGGTGTTATTAAATTTTAATGATGGAATTACTAGTTAGTATCTATTTATTTATCTGTCTACTGATTATATTTTATTGCGAATAATTATCTATTACTTACTTTGTTTGTCAACTCATTACTCTTTAATTAGAACCAAGTTCAATAGTTACTCAAGAACTAAATCGAGGGTAGTTATCAGGATAGGAGATAGAAATACCTTTTTAAAATAACGACAAGATTCACAGTTTTTCTCTTAGACCGAAACCCTAATTTATAATTAGTCAAATGCTCTAATTGACGCATACAGTCCATCAGTTATTAGCACATCCTATCGAAACAACGGCAAGTCAAAAGCTTTCACATTTCAAAACCAAAAACGTCAATTCACACAAACAAAAGAAAAAATCAAAATCTCATTCTTTAAAAAAATGAACCTCACATACTTTTTTGAAATTAGAACAAAAATTCAAACTCACATGTCAAGTTCCACACAGCCACTGAGATCACTGTTTCGCAACTTTTTTTTTAAGGCAATGGTATGTATGTCGCGTCAGCCAAGGTACAAGGCTTGGCCGCTACTGAGAGGAACTAACCTCTCTTGCAATCATGTTGAGAAATGCATTCAGCGTGTGTGCAGATACGGGTGAATAGTTGAGCCGATAATATCATGGTCATGATTTTATTTATGTATTGATTTTTGTAAGATTGAAGATGTGATTCGATTGAGTGTGTAATGATTTTGTTTGAAGTAAAAAAGTACGGTACGGTATGAAACGATGTGTCACAAAATAGATACAGTCCAAAGGCTTCTCAATAAAAGTGCTTGAAAATACTCAAAAGTTATTTTTATTGGAAAGGTAAGAAATACCACTTAGGTACTAACAGTTTATTATTAAATAGTCGAATATCTGAAAACAATTCAGCTAAAATTATTTAGAAACTTTTGTTCAGTCAGCTCAATTCTCGGCCCGTATGTATAGGCTTAGGGCATACAGATTGGAAGTTCGTTACACGGGGTAAATAGTACTCCATTTCTCCATTGCATAATTGGAGTTACCTTTATACTAATCATGTCGGTTAAGGTGGAAGCATCAGGGTAGCCCACGAAAATCAAATTTTCTTGCGTGTTTTGCAATTTGCAGGTCAGTGTCAGGTTCTATGTTGATGAAAAATTAGTCGCGCAAGTAACACATATGTACTTACACAATTACAATTATTAAAGTCATTAATAAAAACCTCTTAGTTCATTTAACCCCATTGAATGACTTTTTCATGAAATAATCGAATGTATTCAAAAGAACTGTTTGTGTTACTTAGTATGTACTATCAAAGATCTGCTAATGATAGTATTGTTTTGTCAATATAAAAATGGTTAATATCCTTGTATCACTTGCTGGTACAAGTGATGTTATAAGTGGCTTAAAATAATTATTATACTTAAAATATCTTAATATTATTCTATTCACGTTGAGAACCATTCAGTAATTTGAGAGGCTCCAAAAAGTGTCCCATACTAAGTGATCGTAAGTTTTGCTGATACAACATTACCTAAATTTTATTCGATAGCGTAGGTACATAATCATACCTCTACAAGATTGAGCATAATTGTGTGAATGGATTTGGAAATAAATAGTTAGATTTTTTTCTTTTTTAAATCTCGATTTTTTAATTTTTCCTTGTGACACTGTAAGCTTGATTAAATCAAAACTATTGTGTACATCTTGCCAGTCACAAAAGTATACATTAATATGTACTGAAAAAAAAACAAATATAGCTTAGATATATATTTGTTTGTGTTTTCGACTGGATAACAATACAAGCCTGCGTTGTTGTCCGTTAAAAAAATGCTGAAGAAATGATGCTAAGAATGATGAACTGCAAGATATTTTTTAGATAAACTAGTTTTTACCCTAGGTACCTGGCTAAGTCCTTGGCTAAGCATGCAATTACACGAACAGGATCTGTAGGGTTAACGTAACTTTGAAGGGCCTCGAAAGGGCATTTACCTAGCTTGGTGGAACAAGAAATTATTATTACACATAATAATATTATGTGGTTTTATAATTTTTAACAAGAAATTATAATTATAATACTATGCTAAAATTATGTAATTATAATTTCTATATTATAATACATATATTATGCTCGATGTGTATTATATCTCGAGGAGATGTAACATTATCTTTTATTTCCCCTAATATATTTTTATTCCCTAATATACTTTTTTTTTATAAACGTTGCCCCACACTAGGAATTTCTCCTGTATCGTGGGTGCGTTTACAAACATTTTAACTGATACACAAACAGCCAGACCCGGAACAACTACCTGTAGATCATACAAATATTTGTTCCGTGCGGGGATCGAACCCGCAACACGCAGCACAGCAGCTAATCGCTCAGCCACTGCGCTAACGTGCCGTCAAAGTCTATGAGGTATATATCTGTATATACTATTAGTAAAATACACCCACATTTCACCAGTTTTATTTTTAAATCCCATGAAATAGGGGGCGAGCTTATTGCCATCAACCAGGCACAACACTAGACTCCGTTGCTGCTGTTGAGAAATTCCTGTTGGAAAAACCCAATTACACTTTGCCTGACCCGGGAATCGAACCAAAGACCTCATGCTCAGCAGTCCACCACTACACCAACAAGGCAGTCAACATGATGATTTTAAAAAAGTATCTCGACAAGATATTATTAATATATAGATACTACTAACAATTAACTATTGACAAGATATTATTAATATATAGATACTACTAACAATTAACTATTGACAAGATATTATTAATATCAAGATACTACTAACAATTAACTTTTGACAAGATATTATTAATATATTGTAGTGATAATTTTTGACATACTTGACATCCAAATCTGTAAACAGTCAAGAAAAAGAAGACTTTGAATGTATTTTTCTGGTTATTTTAACGTTTTTGCTGTCTTTGTTACACCTAAAAGTATAATAGGCTTAACTACCTAGCTAGCTTATTTCAAACTGGTTACTCACCCTTTTTTCTTGGGAATATATATCCTCATGGATAGAATTACTCAAAATGAGGTGCAATAAAGAGCCACCATACATGCGTTAAGTACCTATACGCCCCAGTTACCACCATTCTGAGTTGCATATTAATTAATAAAAAACAAAAAAGTAATAAAAAAACAAATAAATAATGATGTTATTTTTTAATTTTTGTTTTGAGTTGTATGTTTATTAATTTTTTATTATGCACGTCATGTCCTTGCGACAATTTTATTTTTATTTTCTTCTCTTTATATATTTTTACCAAGCCTTATGATACACGCAACTTAGGACCCATTCATGAATAATATTTATCCGTGGTGCTAGGCAATTGGGCTTATCCCACTTGTAAACGTCCCTTTGTGCCGATTAGCCTTGTTTTAATCTGTCTCCTGCTGATATGGAGGGAAGTGGCAATTATACATAAACTGTCGCTTACGGGATATCTTCCGTGATTGTCTGTTATTTTGAGCTCCCGATATTTCGACGCTGTTGCAAGCGCCATGATCGCGGGTGGATGGAAAATAAATTGTTAAGAGCAGACAAATCTATCTACCCACTTTCTTTGTCTTTTGCTACGCGCACTACTGGAACTCAAAATTACAGACAATCACGGAAGATATTCCGTAAGTGACAGTTTATGTGTAAGTGTGAACCGTGAAAGTTTAAAAAAGTGGAAATTATGTTTTTCCTATTCCTTCGCTATTCTTTTCTGATTAATTTCGTTGCGGGATCCAAGACAGTTAAATTATTTCTCTGGGGCTTCGTTGAGCTACATTGTCCCGGCGCTTTTCTGGTGGTAGCCACTGTTGATTCTGTCTTTCAGGAGTTGCAGTGGTTGGGAATAGTGTGGCTTGTCCCATTAAAAAAATGGTTGGGGTACGAAAGAAGAAAATAAGGCATAAAAACTGCTAGTCTCTATTGATTTTTCCACACAATAAAGAAATATTGACAGTCCACTAGATGGAATTAATAAAAGTAAATATAGTACAGGATTGCTCAGTAAATATTCTGTAAGTGATTGTTTACTTATGGTGTGTGACAAGACCAGACCTTTGAATCTTGAAACCCTTGAGTGACATGTGAAAACACATCACGCCTGTAATTACCAAAGTGTTAGGCAGAGGCGTACCTGATAGTACACACTTTTTTTTTTTTTTTTTTTTTTTTTTTTTACCGATGGGAAATCATCAAATAACCCCTCCCGCTCTGGGCTGAGCAGGAGGGAGTGTCAGACTTGTACTGACTAAAACCCACCCTCATTTCGCCATTTATGTAATAGATAGCGAGCCTATTGCCATCAACTGGGCACAAGTCCACATTGGTGGAAAAACCTAATGGCACTTTGCCGGACCTGGGTTCGATTCTCTAGTCCAGCAAAGTGTTATTGCATTTCAGAACCTCAGTCGCAGTTGCGTATACTAGACCAACAAGGCAGTTATGTGGAAAGTTAAAAAAAAATATTTTTAATTGCAGCTAGGCAATTTTATAAAAGCCTAATTACAGCCGTATTCCAGAAGCCGTGGTCATGTCATAAAGGGTGTAACCCCATAATAAAGCCGCAAAGCACTTGTTCTCCCCGTCATTGCGATCATTCTTTTGTTCTAGACCATACCTGGGAACCTTCTAGTTACGGAGATATTGGGGGTCAAAGTTCCAACTTTTTCAATATTTTTTTTTAATGCTTTTTTTTAATGTATGAAACTACTTTAAACACGGCCACGACCCCCGTACTATGTAATGCATCCATCAGCACAATGTTTTGATTGCATTAAATTGAGTCGTATCGTAAAAGTTGATTTTTCACCACAAAGAAAGAAGTCGTTACCCAGCAATAATTTTTGCGTAAAGTTTCTTAGTTTGATGTCATAATGCTTGGTTGATGGCTTCGTGAAGGGTCCTGTTACACCCTGTATATTAAGATACAACTATTACGGATAAAAAGAGGAATTCAATAGTTATTAATGAACAGGATGAATGGTGAAGGCAGGTTAAGGCCACAAGAAGGATGGGCTGAACCATTGCCGAAATAACGAGGAAGGAATGGAGGAAGGAATGGAGACTTCCTGAAACAACCTTTCTCAAGTCCCATTTTGTGACTATAGTTCTTTTAAAATTCAAAATGTCTGGAGGAACTTCCTCCCGCTATTTTGAGTATAAAGCCTCTGGCATAGGAAACTAAATAGCAATAATAAAAAAGGGCAGACCAAAGAAAATGGATTCTATAGAACAGTAGCGAAGGGTCAATTTTTGTAAGACGTAAGCCGGAGTACATATCTTTAATGTGAGTAAATTATTGGTCCATAGAATACTGACTGTGCCATTTATCAAAGGGAAGTCGGTAGGAATCGAGTTCTATAGAACCTTCGCCACTGCTATAGAAGATAAATCATCTTTAAATAATTAATAGGCTAAACAAATAATACGGATGCAAAAGAATGCGCTGTCCCCAATAAATTAGGATTACATTGGAAGGATGAGTTCATGATGTTGATGAATGGAGAGGAAGAGGAAGAATGAAACGATGGATGGATTGTGTGAAGAATGATATGAAGGAAAAAGGTGTAAATGATAGCGTGACGGTTGACAGAGGAGAATGGAAGAACAAACGTGTTGTACCGACCACAAGTGACATGGGACAAGGGCAGGTGGCCTACCATGAAGTCTTAAAGCAGGAGAAATTCCAGTATGTGAAAGAGATGGCGCTAGACGACCTGTATAGCTCTATCTCTTTCCCACATTGGAATTACTCCCGTCTAAGACGTCATAGTACCCAGAGGAATATGATAATGATGACCTTGGAAGGATGAATAGATACTATGAATCTATGAAATCAGCGTTTTGTATGGAGGATTTTAAATAAGTTCCATTTTTCATACAAATATTTTCTTAATTTATTTAACAACTATGAACACTAATGTTTTAAAACTTACATGCAGTAATGTTTAAAAACTAAGATAACGTATGCCACTTAGATTAAGCGACAAAAATAAGCTTTGGCTAAGTTAAAACAAATAGTGGTAGAGTCATTTTTAAGGTATTTTTTTTGTTTAGAAAACTATTAGTAATACAGTTTTTTTAGTATTGGTAGTTGTCTATGATGGTCATTATTCGATATAATATCAGGCTATTGATGAATATTTTAATTCGTAGAAATGACGAGGTTTTCTATTTGTGCGAAAAAAACACCAATTTCACAGGTAATATAAGAATTCTTATTGATCACAATACTATCAATCTGCTGTCTGCATGTTCATAATATGATTAAAAAAAACTGCTGACTCCAACGCATTGTTCTAACTCTTCAGACACAGCACATTATGCACAAGACGTGGGTAGTTCTATACAGAGTCACGTACCTACTTGTTGCCTCTTTGTACTGATAACATTATGTATTCAAGTCTCGTGTACGAGCAGTGTTAGAATGAGCGGAGATGTAGATGAGCTGAAGCGGGGAGCGATTTTGTGAACGTATATCCTTCTACAGCTTGTATGTCCTACAGTTAGTCAAAGGCCTTCCTTTCTTGTTTCCCACACTCTCTTTTTGTCAGGACTGCAGGAGCAAAATTTGTGCCGCCATCATTGTTTTGCACGCCGCGCCGCCACGTTTGAGGGCTCTTTGAATTTAAGAGTTTGTTGTAGGACTACTGCTGCTCGGCTGTAGTACCGCTGCAGAACGACTACACCCATCTAAATTGAAATCTATTAGTCTGCAGAACAATCGTATTTTAGTAATATCTTCTTCGGTGGAGCCATGAATTCAAATGAAGAACTGAACGCGTGGCATTTGCGACGTTGCCGTCCTGACGTCATGTGCGTGCTGCACCGGCGCCGCAGCAGTCCGGCTCAACATCAAACGCTTAAATTGGAAGAGCCCATAAGTTTGCGGTTGCAGTCTTCAGGATTGTACCCTTTTTGCACTAAGAGAGGATTTATTTTCAACTGTATCCTATTACTCATACGTGCTAAATCAGCTCTATAGGTTTCTATGGTTACAACAAAGTCGTGATTCTTTGCACATTTTTCCTTATAATTACTATATGTTTTTTATATATTTTTTTTAATATTTAGCTTGCTTTGTTAGTTGGCTAGGTAATTATTATTATTTATTGGTCAAATCTTGCAAATGAATTTGAAACTAGTTTACTCCAACCGATTGAGCTAAAATTTTGTACACACCTTTGGTTCCGGTGTCAATACATTTTGATGACAGACATGAAACTTTGTATGCACGTTCAATGTTGATAGATAAATCCAATGAGGTTATATTTTACGATAAACCAATCTTGTTTCTCTTCATTTGTTTTTTTTTTTTTTTTTTTTTTAAGTTTACTTTTTTTTAGTTCTTAAAAAAATCATTTTAAACGCCTCCGCTAAGAAACACACGTTTGTTAATGTAGCCACGCCTTTATTTCTACGTCGTATAAGGAAACACAGTTCAAGTACATACAATATAACATACGTAATGTGTACTTATGTATCACAAAAACAATTGTTATGTTTCAATTTTAACCTCTTTAATACGCAGCTCGTAGGTCAGATGACAAGCTGACGAATTTATTATGAGCTATCTTTTTGCTCATCATTGTTTTTTTTTTGCTCTTTGGGTTTCTGATTAGTCTTCTGCTTCTTCAGAAAACTGTTATATCTAGTGGTCTAAGATTTAGCGCAACATAAGCCTTCCCGCAACAAAAACCGCTAATAAAATAAAGGTGAGTTTTATTCGGGAACTAAATGATCCAAAAATGATTAAAGAGTGTGTCCATGGAGTTTTTCTTCGTTCTTCTTTGCAGTGATAGTTTCGTGAGTAGCTTCAACTTTTTGACTATCCGAGCAACTTCCTTGACAATGCAAAAGTTTTACTTGAAATTATGCTTTGGGCTCTTTGTCCACTATCCAGGTGCACTGGAAGAAAATTATTTTTCTCTAATTGTTTTTTTTCTTGAAATCTCGAATCACAGCAAGTAAGAACGCCCATTATGTAAATATTTTTTTGGTAGGCGTCTAATATAATTCTCGGGACGGAATATAATTTTTTGTAGCTTTGTTGGACAAAGTGGTCACAAGTCACAACCTCACGAAACTTCAGAAAATATAGAATTAATAAATACAACGCATGAATAATAAATATATGGAATATTAATTTTTCTCAAAACTAATATAGAAAACTCTGTGGAAACTATATTCGAGCCGTTTGAGGTTGACCCTGGGCCCGTGGGGTCTGAGTGCTCATAGCCTTTTAAGGAAATATCGAAACGCCTAGTTAAC
This sequence comes from Eugnorisma glareosa, assembly GCA_947578425.1. NCBI lineage: Eukaryota > Metazoa > Arthropoda > Insecta > Lepidoptera > Noctuidae > Eugnorisma > Eugnorisma glareosa. Next base: position 13,459,187 of record OX387974.1, on the reverse strand, counting down.
GCTTCCCGTGACACAAGGGCTGGGTTTTACTTGGCCAGAGGCTAAATGTTGCCATACAACGTGGCAACGCCGCCAGTCTCTTGGGCAGATTACCAGCTGACAGCTTTGAGGAATAGTTTTTCGATGCCCTTGTATAGTTTGTGGTTAGGTTGTTTAAGTAATAGTTGTTAATTAGTCACCACAAAGTATAAAACAGAGTCGCTTCCCGCTGTCTTTCTGTCCCTATGAATGCTTAGATCTTTAAAACAATACGCAACGGATTTTGATGCGGTTTTTTTAACAGATAGAGTGATTCAAGAGGAAGGTGTATATGTATGACATTGCACCCATGCGAAGCCGGGGCGGGTCGCTAGTAATGTATATAGTTAGTTTACTTACTCTACTTAATAAATCAAACCTTTTTTACCCGACTGCTAAGGAAGGGTTATGTTTTAACATAGGTTTTCATACACATTTAATAGAAATCTGAAATCACCAAGACTTATTCATCATTTTCTGTCTAACTTAAAAAAAAAAATAACCTCCGATAGCTGGATATTATATCCTACGGAAATAAGGAGATTTGAATGTTATTTCTTGGCATGTATTTCCTCTGTGAACAAACAAGTCCAAGTTTAAATTCTTACTTATTCCTGGGCTTGTATTTCTTCAGGTAAATATTATTTCTTACATATAGGGTTGTTGATAGTTAAGTAAATAGGACTTGAGTCAGTCGAGTATCCGGTACGCGTACTTTACAATTGGTACTTGGTCATTGCTCCACCATGTTACATCTTTCTCATGAGCATTTTTTTTATTGTATCTTGTATAATTGAGGGGTCTTCCCCCGTTGTTGGTAGTTGCATAAATGTATCCGGGTACGGACGTACTGCAGGTCATGTGTTTTCTCACGAGGTTTTGTTGCCGAAATAGGATATCACTATCCGGTTCAAAGTGCAAGATGACGAGAAGGGCAAAGACATTCAAATATTACGAGCGGTACCATAATAATAAGCATTTTCAGCCTATAATGTTCCCACTGTTGGGACACACGGCCTCCTCTCTATGAGAGGGAATGGGCTGTAATCCACCACGCGGGCCCAGTGCCGGTTGGTAGATGTCACATGTCTTCGAATTTTTGGTTCTAGGACATAAGCGGTACCATCAATGATAAAATAGTTGTCACAATCGTTATTGATAAGCATGAGATTCTGGATTTGATCGGACTTAATAGTTTTTTCTGATTAAAGATTATAAGACATATTAAGATGTCGTTTGGTATGTCAACCAAAACGATCTTCACCAGAGACGGGTTTGTACCAGAATGCCTCTTTACTGACAGAGGGCGTTTTCCTTCTTCATGAGGGGCATTATGAATACGATGACCGCTTCGGTTAGAACATCGGTTATAGGTTTGCCCGCTGTTACATGGAATTTTCATTCTTGGCAAAATGCTGCATGGTTTGTTTTGTTGAAATCCAAAAAAATAAAAACTCAGCTATTTAAAAGTTCATTTAATTTATCACAGACAAACACCATTTATATAATATTTATATATAATGCTTAATTATAACTAAGTACAACTGTTATGAGCATATCATTTTAATACAACAGAAAGACGAAATCGTATTTTTATTTATATAAAAAATACTTCAGCTTATATTTTAATTACAAATAGCTCATCATCATCAACATCTGCCTAGGCTTTACCCAACTATGTTGGGGTCGGCTTTCAGTCTTACCAAATTAACCCGAATGATGAAGCTGACCTCCACAAAATATACATATTTTGACATGTTTTACAACGTAATATTAATAATATATAAATAAATTAATAATAAATAAATTAAAATAATAATTATTAATTTTATATTATTAATATTATACGTTAACCACATATTAATAATGTAATATTAATTAAAAATTTAGTTAAAAGGATTCTGTAAAAATAGTAATGATTATTAAAGAGTGAATACAACTGTTTAAGTCAGCCCTCAAAAGCCAAATTTTGTCTTTCAGATTCCATTCAATAACTTAGATGTAAGGGTAAAAGGCCAACACACATGTATAAACACTGCGACAACGCAACACTAACCTAAACCTTGTAAAGGTTTAGTTTAGTGTTGCGCCTCATCTAGTAGCACGGAATTTTTACATGCTCCTATCCATTTCTGTCGCTGAGATCTGTCATAATATATGCTAGAGCGAGATACCGATCGCATCGTCGATGCTGTCGTGTGCGAAAGCACCGCTGCTAGATGAGGCGCAACCCTAATAGAACACCATGAGTTGGGGCGATATTGATCCCGTGCAGTACTTATACCTCTACATTGAAACTAAAACAGTCCTGTAAGTAGCAGAATAGAAGAAAGGATTTGAAGGAGAACTACTAAATACACAATGAATAAATTAAAAAAAAAAAACATGAAATATATGTCGAGCTGTTTCGCAGGAGTGTGACCATAAAAACCGTGACACGAGATTTTTATACTAATTAAGAGATATTATTATTAAGCATACGACCTGCCCATGGGAGATGCAAAGATATTAGCACTCTAAAAATCCTTTACTACAAGGCAGAATATGTTTTATTTACGTCACAAAGGGGCCTATCTTATTACCAAACAAATATTAGGGGTTAAAGTATGAAATTGCCGATTTGTATGGACGATTTCGTGAAAAGTGATATTTCCATACTTTTTTTTTTTTTTTCTTGGTGACTTATTAACCGATTATGTATGAAGCAATGGCAATAGTTAGAGTGACAAAAACCGCATTGCACTGCGTATATTAAATTCTCAAAACACAGTCTATGACCAAAATATACCTACATAAAATAGTGAAACCGACGGAACATTAAAACAGATGTTTTGACTCACTACCCCATGAGGTAATATGCAACTACTAGTACGGTTTTAAAACTCTGCAAGGTACGTCATTTAACAATTAATCCAATACAAATGGAATTAGGAAAAATTATAATTATACTTCAAGTTACAAACAGAACAAAATGTGAGAAAAATAACGGCAATTTCATAGCTACCTATTATTATCTAAAAGTAAGTATTAACTATTCTAATCAATAGAAAGCTGTCTGAAGGAGCCATCCATTCCGAATAGCTCATCATAGTTGGTGGGTTTGCCAGGCCTGAGGGACTCGTTAGCTTTTAAGGACTCCTGTTTCTTGAACCAGTCCCCGTATTCTTCTGCTTTCCTTATCCAGCCAGCTGGAAGTGTGAAATATCGTTAATAACATGTAGCTATGGAATCAGAAATTTCAGGATAGGAGGCCATTGTAACTCGCTTTTATTAGCTTCACCCGTTAATAACTGTGTAACAAAATCTTAGGACTTAAGAGGAAATGCGGTAGGGATTTAAAGAAACTATTGCTGTCCGCCTACCAGCACGAGTTTGACATTGGTGCGGTAAGAACAGCTAGGTACAGATCCGACAAGTAAATGCCATAATATGAGGTTTGGCTTTCGACTATTTCCTCCTCCAATATTAGACCAGTTTAAAAGATATTTCATAAACTGAATAAGAAGGATATGTACTGTGTCCCTATGTTTTTTTTTTCATTAATAGTTGTCAAATTTGTTCACTAGGCAGTGGTCCAAATTGGCCTTTTTTTAGCATTTTGTAAAAGTACTAGTGCTGATACAGATTATGTATCATCAAAAAGGAAAACATAGGGACATAGAAAAGGTTGATATTTATTTAACTGTAAAATATCATAGCTCTAAAGTCATAAACCAGAAAGAACATAGGCGAGAGCGTTTGTATGGAGAAAAGCCGAACCGTTTTTTCTCTTACATTTGACCCACTTCCCGGTGTCCGATTGAGCTGGAATTTTGCACACATGAATAGTTTGGTTACTTTCATTATGCATTCAGTTATAAGCTCTTATTTTGAAATTACAAACATACACTTCAATTTCATTAATAAGTTTAAAAGATGTATGATAAAAACATATTTTCTCCCCTCTCCCCTCTCTCCTTACGAGAGCAACCAAAGTGTATAACGCTAGGTATATGGCGCAAAGCTGAGCTCGACATCAATCACGATAGTCTTAACGTATTTAAAAGGAAATTATATAAATACTTTCAGTTAGAGGACATTTGTATTATCATTCCAATAATTAAATAATATTTATTATCATCACAATTTGAATTTAATTTAATTTGTATTTTTACTCAATTTGAATTTAATTTAATTTGTAGTTTAATTTAATTTGTGTTTTAATTTAATTTATATTTGTATTTCTATTTTTAATCTCAATTAAATATTAATCTTAATTTAATATTCGTATGCCGCGTCTAGCGGCGGATATGTCCTGAACCATGCTATTTCTATTTAACAACTTTGTGCCTACCGTATCCTACGAATAAATGTCTTTGTCTTTTAAAAAAATACAATATTAATTGATCATGAGCATGACATAACTATGTAATTTTTTATTTGATTTGACTGTATTCTGATATTAATAATAGCATGATTGTTCAATTATATGTATTCCTAATTTTAATTTTAATTCAAATAGCTTTTTAAAAACAATTTTACACGTTATTTTTAAACTAGGTGGGGCTGGTGTTTCGTACCTGACTACTCTGACAAAAAAACAGCCGAAACAAACTTAGAGGTCATAGTCTCTTTTAAAGTCCAGACATAATCTTGGTCAACTCACATGAGGACTATGCAGATGAATATCTGAGATGGTCTTTTGAAAGAAAGAACCACAGAGATTTGAGTGGACCTGTCCAGTCAGTGCAAGCATTTGTCAGTTATCGTTTAGCTCGAAATATAACTCAAGGAGCTCAACGCGGATAAACGCATTGTTGCTAGTTACAGACTCAGAAAGGGCACATGATTTATGTGAGAAATTTATATTTCATCACGACTGCTCTAAAAACGGTGAAGGAAAACGTCGTGAGGAAACCTCAACCAACACGCACTGGGCCCGCATGGCCTCCTCACCATAAGAAAGTGAGCTGCAATCCATAGCTCACTTTCTTTTATTGAGGAGGCCTATTCTGAGTCCCAGCAGTGGGAAGGTTCATTATCATAATCAGCCTATAATGTTCTCAATGCTGGAACACGGGCTGTAATCCACCACGCGGGCACAGTGCTGGTTGATAGATATCACAAATCTTCGAATTTTGGTTCTAGGACATGCCGGTTTCCTCACGATGATTTCCTTCACCGTTTTAAGAGCAGTGGTGATGAAATAAATTACACAAAGTAACACGCCTGCCTGGGTTCGAACCCATGACATATTGCTCGTAAGTCGGAGCCGCCACCGCTGCTGCTCTAAGTTCATTATGATAATGATTATTAGGGTAAAAAGTAGTGAATGCAAACATACTTTGGACCTCGTCCAGTGTGGGTCCAGTGCCTCCATATTCCGGCGGCAGCAATTCCGCAGGTACGTGCTTATGAAGGGCAGTGTAGTTACTATGGAAGTGGATCTGAAAATAAGATAAATTGCCTATTAATAACAGCACGCCTGTAGTCTTGAAGGGTTGAGCCGAGATATACCTAATAATGCACCCACATTTCGCCAGTTATGTTAACTCCCTCGTAATAGGGGCATATTGCCATCAACACTTGGGCAAAGTGTTTTTCCATCAGGAATTTTTCTTTTCCGGGAGTCGACAGTTTTGATCCGGGAGTCGAACACAAAGACTTATCCTAATTTTTTTATGGTTTGACGCAATAGGTACCTACATTTTCTTTCTCCATGCCGTCATTTCAGTAGTCACCCCCTATATCATCATGTTTCACGCACTCACTTAGCTCGACCCGCGAATCGAGCTCAGGACTTCATGCTTAGTAGTCGCGCTTGCGATCACTCGACCAACGAGGCAGTTTAGTAATAACTAGCTGTTGCCCGCGGCTTCAGTCGCGTTTTGGTCGGAAAATATCGCCCCGGCACGTTGTAAATATAGCCTATAGCACTCTGGGATAATGTAGTTTCCTATTAGGGTAAGAATTTTCAAAATCGGTTCAGTAGATTCAGAGATTACCCCCTACATACAAACTTACAAACAAATTTTACCTCTTTATAATATTAGTGTAGATTATAATAATAATATCGGTCTATTACTGCCCAGTACAAGGTGATCCGACATAGAACCAAAGTTAATAATAATTATTTTAATCAATTCCCGCTGACTCCACCAGTGGAGCCACGGGCGGTGTGGTCAACGGGAATACACCATTCTGTGAGCTATGTCGGCAACTTTACAAGCTGAAGTGGCAAGTGACCGGACATATTAGCCGGTCGATCTTCGTGCTTTAGTTACACTAGCTGAGGTCGGTCTGTGGATCCATTACATATTGAGTTCACTCGGTGCCTCAGAGCGAGTTAGGCCGTTTGTACTTTTACAAAGGCGTATCATAATACCCTGTAACTGAATTGTGGAGGGCTGATAGGTTGTAGCTCCATGTAAAATACTGGTATTCAGCTGCATCCGGTTAGACTGGAAGCCGACCCCAACATAGTAAATAATAATTGGAAAACAGTCGCCAGCACAATTCCATTCAGTATGATTGTAACTGTGAAAACTTTGAAATCGATACTTACTCTTTGCCGCATCTTTTCCTTGAGGAATGGTTTGATAATATTGTGGAGAGCCTCTATGAGAGGCGTCGAGTTCACCACGTGCACTTCTTTCAGTTTCACTGGGTACGCCTCCTGCAATGGAATATAATAACTTCATTAGATTTATTAATCAGCGGAATCGACGTAGACTTTTTTATTTTTTTTATCCATTAAATGAGCCTACTCTTGACCTTGATCTTATCGTGAGGACAGATATGAGGTCGACGATAGAACGAGGTAACTCAGAAGAAGCCTATTAACTCGCGAATTACATAGATTGGGGTCATATAAACTAGGAAACTCCGACACTGGCAGAGAATTCCACTCCATGGCGGTGCGCATAATAAAAGATGTAGCAAAGCGTTTCTTGCGAATGTGTAAAGAACTGTTGAAGTGAGATAATGGAGAGAGAAAGGTCACAAAGGAGAAATAAACTCGATCTGGGTTTGGCCCGCCGCTGCGGGCGGCATGATGGTTACAAGTAGCAAAATTTTGAATGTACCCATGTGTAAGGTGTACTGTGTCTATACATTTCGATTTGCAATTTCAGAAAAGGAAACACATTTTTCGTAGTACTATTATTATATACAACACCACTTTCTTTTCTTAAGATTAAAAAAAAATATGTTGTGATGAATGTAGACTTAAAAACTAACACAAAGAGATTTCTTTAGCAATAAATTAATATCAACAGCGCAGCGTTGCCTAAAAGTGATCGTATAGCAACTTCGGAGTTAAAAAGGATTTGCGGTTACTTCTTCGCCCTAACAGAAAATGAAAACTTTAAATGGTATATTTTTTAACCGACTTCAAAAAGGAGGAGGTTCTCAATTCGAATTCAATTTTTTTTTTATGCATGTACACGCTGAGATTTATGATCCGATTTACGTGATTCTTCTTTAGTTGGAATAGTTACTGTATTCCATACAAACTTTCAAGTCCTTATTTTAGAAATGACTGAACGGATTTTAATGAAACTCCATACGCATAAGCAGGATGCATAGCTTTAAAAGGTTAATGAAAAACATTTATAAAACGTCCTTTAAAAAAAAAAAGGTAAATGGAAATTTCTGTTTCTATGAAAAAATTTAAATCAGTCTAATATAGCTGTAACACTATTTTTCGAAAATCTTCTTCGTTAACTTTTTAGAGCTATGTATCCTTCTTATGCATATGAAGTTTCATTAAAATCGGTTCAATCATTTCCAAAAATGAGGACATGTAATTTCTATGAAATGCCGTAAGTCGTAAATTGGCTAATATATTACAATACATAACATCACGCTGCAATCCCCAATAGTACACTCCCATTTCGTCATTTATGTTAAGTCCCGCGTGAGAGGCGGCGAGCCTATTGCCATCAAATGACCACTCATCTAGACACAGAAATTCCTGATGAAAAACCCAGTAGCGCTTTGCCTGACTTGAGAATTGCCCTTGCGCCAAGTAAACTTGCGAGGAGACATTTATTTGTTTAATCCTATGATACACAGGTCTTGCGCCAGTCTGACGTCTCTGATCATCTTGCCGACGAAACTAGGTTAAATAGCAAGGTTTAATTTTACAGCACCATGCTGAGATAGGGCCTTTTGGCTTCGTTCAGGACTAATTTCGTTGTTTTTAGTTTTATTATTACTTCTATAATTTTGTTGTATCCAAATGTAACCATTATTTTAAATTTTAAGACAAAACTTTAAGTAAATGTAACCATTTTTTTAAATGTTTTGTTCTGTGCGGGCTAATAAATACTTTTTCTTTTATCTTACGCTACATCTACTAATTCTGTCTATATTAAAAAACACCACTACTTCTTCATTCTTAATCAGACCGTTGACTTTTGCTGGGCTTGGGCCTCTGCCAAGTAGCACCACAACGCCTGGGTTACCAAATTCTACATCTGACCCAGGTGTGTATAAAGTTCAAACCACCCAATTATATGTATTACCTGAACACAGATTAAGAACTTCTTCACCAGCGACGGCGATAGCTTCCCCAGATGACTGGGCGTGACGATGGAAGCGTCTAGAATGAACACGTCTCCCGCCACGCCTTCTGTCTCCTCCATCAGTCTGATGTCACCGAGCATCATGATCATTTTGAACGCGTCGGTCAAATTGTGCGTGTCGAGGGTCTTATCGAGGCCTGAAAATTAAAGGTCAATAGTTATAAGCGGGTCATCATCATCATCATTTCAGCCGAAAGACGTCCACTGCTGGACATAGGCCTCCGCCAAGTGTCGCCACATTGACCAGTGCCGTGCGTCTCGCATCCAGTGGATCCACGTAACCTTCACCAGGTCATCGGTCCACCTAGTGGGAGGCCTTCCAAGGCAACGTCTTTCTGTTCGCGGCTTGTGAGGGGCTTGTAATTAAGTAATAGCGGCCATGCTGTTCGACTGAAGGTTAAACTATGTTTGCCGAGGTCGGTCCATAGATGGGTGACCATTCATTATATTATATAAAGATTTCTCGCCTTGACAATCACGTTAAGGCGTTAGTCTCTGCTCTCATTTATAGATCTTTGACAGTCGTTACAGGTAGTCAGTGGCCCGAAAGTCTGACAACCAGTCTTACCAAGGCGTATCGTATTAGTAATACGATACCGATATAGTACTGGATAATACGGTATTACCCAATACTAACTGGGTTGTGAAGGTCGGATAGGCAGTCGCTCCATGATAAAAATAATGGTTATCAGTTGCATCCGATTGGGTGGTGATGCTCAGTTATAAGCACTGTAATGATCAGCATCGCAACTCAACTCGACTCGAGCCGTTCAGGATTATTTCTTTAAACTTCTACAGGTTGCGCCTATAAGCACAGTAACGACATCGCCTCAATACGGGATCAGCCAGTTATCATGAGGTGAGATGATGCCGAGATGGTGTACTGCTTCGAAGTGTGCAATATGCTTAAGAGAGTTACGTCGTACGATATTTCATACAAACTTTCAAGTAATTTTTTTTAAATGACTGGGTCGATTCAAAGATTTATTCCATTCTAATACCAAAAACTAATACCACTGGTATTTGATTCAACTCTTATTTTTTTTCTATTCCGAACGGATACCACTTTTTAAATAATTTAATTTAATGTACGAACGAATACCAACAACTTGAATTTGGTACAGTCAGCGCAGTCAACTAATCAAAGTAAATTTGTTTTTCAATATTTTTATGTAATCGTAATATAATGCTTAAAACTTTCCAAATTCACTTCACTCCAATATTTTTACAAAGGTTAGCATAGGTAAGAGTAGTTTTAGTGAATCATCTTGCTATTTTTTTTACCTGCGTGAAAGGGTGAGTTTGCTCTATTGTTCCAAAATTCGAAACAACCAATCAGAGTCAAGTGTGACTGGAATGTTGTGCTTTGACTCGGAGAGAAATTTTATCTACATAAATTCCTCAGTACATTTCCGTGCGGTGGCGGTGGCGTATTGGTATCAGAGTGACAGTGATTTTTATTTATTAAGTGAGTATATTAATTTGTTCTTTTGTATAATTTACTTCTCTTTAATAAAATTAGTGTTATTTAAAATACCTATTATTTGTTTTTTTTATCATAATCCAATCAAATGTAAAAGTTACATACAATATATAATTTTTTTTAGATATGTCTGAGGAAGCTGATAATCAGCCCTCAACATCTTCGGGAAAAACAGGAAGCTTGACTTTCATAACAAGAAATGGTGGCTTGGTTTTAATGAGAGCTGGTTACCAGTACACAAAAAAAAGGGAAAATAAAAATGGATGGACCCATTGGAGATGTGTGAATGTTAAAGAGTGCAGTGGATCTTTACAGATAAAGGTATGTTACCAACTTCTTACATAGAGTTTAACTGGCTTATTTATAATGGATTAGTGGAGCTTTATAAGGCCTTTGTAGGAAGCTTGTTAAAAAAATGGTATTCATAATCGTATTTTAGAGGTAAAAACACTCTTTATTTCTCCATTAAAGTTAATTTGATTTAAAGAAGCCATGACCCTTCTTTAAACGTTCGTTAACAATAAAATGGCCGACATCAATTCTATTCTATTTCTTTAAATGGCAATTAGTACCGATGCCGTTGTCCACAATTCTGCCATTGTCAAAAGTGAATTGGAATAGCAAGAGTAAAAAAAAAACACTAGATAAACAAAAAAAAAAGGGAAACAAATGGCCGACATCGATCAGTTGTTTCGTGTTTGACGTTCGGTTTACAATGTCAGTCAGTTAGTATTAAAATACCTACTTTAAAATCCCTACATAGCATTGTGGTTGTTCGCGTATAAAATTGTATTAGCAGAGATTCGATGCATTTTATCTGGATGACGAAGAATTTCGTAAATGGTACAGTTTTTCCAAAGAAACGGCTGCTTTTATAATTAATTTAGTCGGTGGTGTGGTACTTCACCAGAATTACAAGTATTAACGGCAACGGCCTTTGCCGCTTTTTCCCAGATTGCATGATAACAAATTCAACAAATTGTTCAAAAGACTAGGTAGTTCAAACTATTCCCTCCTTTACCTTGGTGTACGTTTTTTATGACAGTGTTTAAAAATGCATAGACAAATTTTCTGTGACCAGAGGCAAACAACGTTAAAATCGACTAAAATCGCATATTTTTCTACAAAATGGCAACATTGTGTACGATAGTGGCGTTTAGTTATGGGAGCTCTAAGAAACGATTATGAATAAGAATTTTTATCGAACGTTCGGTAGGCTTAAGGTGAATGCTCCAGGGTAGCCCGCGAAATTCAAATTTCCGTACGTTTTTTGCAATTTGCAGCTGAGTATCGGATATTTTATTAATAGAAACTAAATTCGCGGTACTGGCATGTATGTATTTACACAATTATACTTATTAAAACCTTCAATATAATTGTCTAACTTAGAGAAAAGAGAAAATGTGCCATTTTAATAATAACTTTACGTTTAATATAAATTTTAACTTAGTGGGTTACATTGATAAATTTAACTAATATAATGATATAAATACATACATGCCAGTACCGCGAATTTAGTTTCTATTTACCATACTATCCCATACTGAGCTGCAAATTGCAAAAAACTTACGATAATTTGAATTTTGCGGGCCACCCTGGAGCATCCACCTTAAAACATGTTTTAACTAATGAAGGTTTATACCTTCGGTAAGCGTTATATTATGAATAAGACAGTTAGTGTTCCATCTTTCAATATGTATTTTTATCCGAAAACTATTTTGCTAAAGCTATTTTGTTGTCCTCACAGGATGGCAATATTTCCAATGAGAAAAATCATAGCTGCGAGCCCGATGAATTCAAAAATGTAATGGCAAAAAAGCTGGATGATTTAAGAGATAAAGTGATGAAGTCTGATTTCGCCCCAATACCAAACATATATAACAAATTCAAATCACAATTCTGCGCTACTGAATCAGATTTGGTGAGAAATATCCCATCGTTTGCAAACATCAAATCAAAATTGTATTATGCAAGAAACAACGCAGCTGGTGTAAAAAAAATTAAATGTAAATCAATTGATGAAGTAGAAGTTCCATTACAATTTAGAGATTTTTTGTTTTACGATTATAAAGATGAGTCTTCCAATACCCGAATAATAATCTTGGTCAGTCCAAATCAACTAGAGAAAATTCCGAGCATTAAATTTTTTTAAAGCGACGGAACATTCGATTGCACCCCTGAGCCTTTTGTGCAGTTATATACTATCCACGGAGATCTGGGAAGTGACGAAGATCACACTCGTATAGTTCCTCTTATTTATGTTTTACTTAACAAAAAAACAGAAGAAACATACAAAAAATTATTTGAAATTTTGAAACAAAACATTCCTGGGTGGGAACCCGTAAAATTTTTAACAGATTTTGAACTAGCCGCAATGAACGCCATTACAATTGTTTTTCCGTCAGTTGTGATTAAAGGATGCTACTTTCATTATTCCAAAAATGTATGGAAAAAAGCAAAACAGTTGGATCTGACAAAAGATGCTATCACCCAAAGACATGTAAGACTTTCAGCTTTACTGCCTTTACTTCCTCGTAAATTCATATCAGAAGGATGGTGCTACATAATGGAAGACTGTCCTGATACTGACGCCATTCAAACATTTAATGACTACATGGTGTCACAATGGCTAGAGAACGAGAGTTTTGTAGACATTTGGTGCGTTCATGGTGAACGCCATCGAACCACAAATGCCGTAGAATCTTGGCATAAGAAATTAAACTCGGCTGTGCCAAAGAATGCTAATTTATATCAGCTTCTGAACGTGCTGAAAGAGGACGCAGATTTACAAACAGTGGTTGTTACTCAATATAAATCAAACGCACCCCCCGCAAAACGATGTGCACAGACAACTATTATGAAAAATTCGTGGATCACATACGTAACTGACCAACTCCTCAAAAACAAAATCTCCGTAGGTCACTGCTTAGAAAAATTAAGGGTTTAGCTACTAATTGTTGAAATATAAGAAATTATTTACACGTCATTTAGCTGATTATACTAGTAGTTGATTTTCTGTGATATTTTATAATTCTTAGATTATAAGTGAATTATCCATATATGACGTTTTTGCAAAAAAAAATTGCTGATTCATTGCTATATAGGTGAAGAATGACTGATTTGATTAAACAAAAAGTTGATTTTCTGTGAAATTTTACAATTGTTAGGTAAGGTTAGAATTCATTGCAAAAAAAATTGCTGATTCATTGCTATGTAAGTGATGAATGACTGATTTGATTATACAAAAAGTTGATTTTCTGTGATATTTTATAATTGTTAGATTTAAAGTGAATTTTTCATATTAGATATTATTGCAAAAAAAAATGCTGATTCATTGCTATGTAGGTGATGAATGACTGATTAGATTAGATAAAAAGTGATTTATTTTTGTTAAAAATTTACCTGACATAGTTGTTATGAGATAGGTAGACGTGAATAATTACGTACCTGTCTAATAATAACTATGTCAGATAAATTTCAATATAAATTAAGAGTTAATTTTTTGAGATATTTTGTAATTTTTAGATTGTAAGTAAATTCTTCCTGTTTGATGTTTATGCAAAAAAAATATTATACAGGTATAGAGAGGAACTAAAATTATATTAAAGTTGATTATTTAAGTGATATTTTATCATTGAACAAGACGTTTGCTAACAAAATTTGATTTTTTTGGAGTTATCTGTTTTTTTTTTCAATTAAAGGTCTTATATTTACATACAAAGCATTTTTACTGACTGTACCTTATATCTTTGAACTTGTTTTGGTATTAGTTTAAACAATGGTATCGGTTCGGAATAGAAAAAAAATATGAGTTGAAACAAATACCAGTGGTATTAGTTTTTGGTATTAGAATGGAATAAATCGATTCAAATGAAACTTCATACGCATATTCCTCTTAAAGTTAGTTGTTAAATTATTTATATGTTCAAAGCGTTACTTTGACACAGCTATCAAACATAAAAACCCCCTAATCGCATCGGCCGCCCGGTACGAACCATCAGTAGCATTCGCCGTCCACGGCACGCTCTTCAAAAAAAAAAGAAAGCAATAGGGAAACCAGTACGATTAGAAAATACAAAAACAGACCCCCCCCGCGACCCTTGCAAGAGCCAGCCCGCGATACTGAGCCAATAGCATTAAACCAGTCGCTGAACCAGATCCAGCCTGTCCCCTTGCTGCCCTTCCCAGCGACGCTCTAAGCCGAGGCTCGTACCCCGCAGGGGGTGCCCTTAGCGAGTGGTCGCTTAGTTTGTAAGCTCATTTTGCCCCTGGCTGGAGGCCTTAAATTCAAGGCATCCACAGGATTAGACCGGTTAAGCAGTAGCCAGCCTCATAGGCTGAACTGCGAGATGCCATCAAAATAAAAATAAAATTGTTTATGTGTTTGTAAATCGTACTTTTTTTTTACCGCATCAGATCCGTGCTTATTAAAATGATTGGTTTTGAAATAGCTCCGGATCCGACCAATAATAAGTCTTGTCTTGTCTTGTCTTTTGTTTGTAACTCAATACTAACTACGATTTTAATCACTACTAGACCGCGTAAACTATTGTCACCACTATGGAGTATAAATAAGGTTGGAAATTGATTTTAATACGTACTTGAATTGACTTGTGTCTAAGCTGCGAATTGCATTAATTTTACAGGTTTTCTTTAGATTATTTAAAATACAGACATTAAATTAAATAATTGCTTGGTTAAGTTAGTTTAAAAAAATGCTAAACCAATTTTTATTGGGAATTTTAAACTATTATTTATTATTCTGTTCAGTAACAGTTTTCGTTTATACCCTTCTCTGTCCACTGTATTTTTTTAGATATTTTCATTGCATTACGTCATACTCAAATATATAGGGTGACTGGTAATTAGTGACCGATACTTAAACACGTGATTCTACTCATGATAACAAACAACTTTCCCAAAGAAACTTTTTTTTTAAACTCATTTAATTTTATCACAATAACACAACAGCTGTATGAAATTCCCACGCGCGCGCTTTTGACCTACGAGTATCAACTGGTAGCCGCGTGACGCCGATGTCTCATTATAATGTTATCGGTGTACGTAAGCAGTGTAGGTAGGTACCTACATGTTTAAGTAGCCGCTAAATTAAAAAATAATATCCAAAGACTGCGTGTTCCACAGTAGTCTTAAGTATAACTACTTTTAAGATGCAACGTATGTCCGCATAACTACAAATATCTAGGAACGCGCGCGCCCAACATAAAAAGTAGGCACAATCTATCAGCTGATAGTCTGACCTCGGGAAGGGCAAAAATGTACTTGTACTAGTAGCGTCTCGCGCTCCCCACCCGCCCGCACCCTTTGCCTCAGTGCAGTAATGACGTAAAACACTAAAAACAGTCACCCCGAGAGCGCGTCGCAGGCGCATGTTTTGATTTTCTTTGATGCCCATACGCGCTATGGAGTACAATTATACAGCTAGTGAGTACAGTGATATGGTGATGTGTTACTACTCGGAAGGTGGTAATGGCGAAGCATTAAAATACATACATTTTGATTGCCATGCTTCTGATTCAGACTCAAATATCGTTAACAGACTGCTAGTCCAAATCCTAGAAAAGTGTGATGGGAAACTTGGAATAACTTGAACAATTCCCGGTGTCGAGAAGTCAGGTGGTAATGTAGCTGTATCTTTGCCGTTTCTAAACATCGTGTAGGTAACAAAACAAACGCAATTTCTGAAGTTAGTTTGTTTAGATAGAAAGATAATGCATTTAGGTATTTATTGTAGCGCGCGCACGTAAAGTGCCAAAATACTAGATAATTTATTATTTATTTTACCTCACCTTGTTTTTTCTCCCCACCGTGTCGTAAACAGAGAAGCTTTATGTAGGTACATCACTGTGTACCTAAATGGCCACGCGGCGGCCGGAGCGTCGCGTCTGGCGTCTGGTCGTCATTGGTTATTATTTTTTAATTTAGCGGCTACCTAAACATGTAGGTACCTACCTACACTGCTCATGTACAACGATTAAGGAGCGGGCTTGCGAGCCGCGCGGGTTCTCTGCTAACCCACCCATTGTAATGAGACATAACGGCGTCATGCGGCTACCAGTTGATACTCGTAGGTCAAAAGCGCGCGCGTGTGAATTTCATACAGCTGTTGTGTTATTGTGATAAAATTAAATGAGTTTAAAAAAAAAGTTTCTTTGGGAAAGTTGTTTGTTATCATGAGTAGAATCACGTGTTTAAGTATTGGTCACTAATTACCAGTCACCCTATATAAGAAACCAATTTTTAGGAATATTGAGGTAACAACGCGCCCTAAGAAAACCATTGATAATGCTGGCAGAAGTAGGCATCTATTACACTAATGTAAGTAACGTATGCTGTAAAATTGAACTTTAGAATCATTTATAAAAAAAAACAAGGTTTTCGCGCACATAGTTGGCTGTATTTTATTTCACACGAGCATAAAAAACTTAACTGCAGTATTTCGCAAAATTGTCAAGAAATTCACGTGTCATAAAATTACTAAGATTTGATTTGCGATAAGATTCAAGTGTGTATAGACAACTATTATTATACCTACCTAGTCTACCTACCTACATAAAAATATTGCCACAAACATTTTGCATGGTGGTTCTAAAACATAATTTTATTGTATACTTCATCAATACTAATATTATACAAATCTATTTGTTTGTAAGTTTGTATGTAGGGGGTAATCTCTGGATCTACTGAACCGATTTTGAAAATTCTTTCACTAATAGGAAGCTACATTATCCCCGAGTACTATAGGCTATATTTACAACGTGCCCGTGGAATAATTTCCGACCAAAACACGAGCGAAGCCGTGGGCAACAGCTGGTTCATTATAAATTCCAATGGAAATCACTGTATCAAAACATAGTTCAACAGTTGTTCACATAATATATCCTACGATTGTTGCAACAGACGCCGGGAAACATTAAAAGTAAACTACCTGTGTGCCACATCCACTTCTACTTTAGTATTAATTTTAATGTCACTTTAGTGTAAGAAACAAATAAGAATTAGAATAAGATAATTATGGGCTATAGATCCTACACAAAATGTTAAAAAAAACCTGTCCCTGATGGCAGGGAAACTCGACCTATTCCTTGAAACGGGTTATACTACAGGTCTTTAGCAACCAATTAAGCCCACCATCTTCGACATTAGTACGTTCGATCGTCAATAGGGTATAAGCAAGAAATACAAAACTTTTTTTATTTCTTAAAAATTCCTTGTATTGGACCATAAAAACATTGTGGTACACTTGTTTAATTCTCTTATACAACACTTATTTTAGAATTTAATATTTTATTTAGCGTATTTTTGGTGAAACGGAACGCAGACACAAAACGCATCGATTCCGGTAGTGACGTCAAAATCCATGATGAATCATGTACTCAAAGTTTCATTAGGATTTTACTATAATATTGTTATTACAATTTTTGCTTAAATAAAGCACTTACATTTTAGTAAAACTAATCTACTAAGGGCAAAAAATTAGATTTAAACAAGGCAGATAGAGTTAAGTGACATCAAAGTCCTGACATGAATGGCCGCGATAGTCATGGACGTTTGAACTTTCGTAGGAAATTGTAGGAGTTTAATATATTTTTTGTGCGACAAGCAGTAGTTGAAATTAACTTTTAATTATTTTCTTGGGTTGATAGTACTGCATATTATTGTTTTAAGTGCAAAAAAATTACATGCATATTCCCTATTGTTTGTTATTGAAGCCCGGAGTGTCATGCCAGTTACCTCATTTTATTTCATCTTTATCGGATTTTTTTTTTTACTTGTTAATCAAAAAGGATTTCATAAATAGAATGTAATCTCGATACCTAAATAAGTAATACACTCACAGATCGGACAGGGTTTTTTGAGGGTTTTTCTGAAATAAGATTAAAATAATTCTGCTTTAAAAGGCGTCGGTAAGACCCCTGGTTATCTCGCCAGCTCTTTCTGGGCCTGCCTCGCGGCGGCAACTACTTAATTCCTCAGCTGCCCATTACGTGGAGACTTTTGTCCAGCGTTCGATACACATGTCGCTCACGTCAAGTTTCACATGACACAAGCATTGGAAATTGTTCAACATTTTGTTCTATTCCTATTTGACATTTGGCAAATAAATTTGAATATGAGGACATTAAAATTCAATATTCAATAATACGTAGACTTCTCAAACAGGATTTGTCAGATTATGATGGCTATAGTTTGAATATTTTATTGTTCTCTAATTGTGTGTGTTCGGTAGAGGCCTTCGCTTGATTTCTTTGCTATGATTCTTCACAGTATCAACCATCATCTGCCAAGCCTTTTCCCTATATGTTGGGGTCAGCTTCCAGATTAACCAGATGTAGCTTAATAATATTGTTTTAAATGCAGCTTATCTGACATCCACAACCCAGTTAGTACTGTGTAATACGATACCCCTTGGTAACACTGGTTGTCAGACTTTCGGGCCACTGACTACCTGTAACGACTGTCAAAGATCTACAAATGTCAGCCGGGACCAACGGCTTAACGTGCTTTCTGAGGCACGGAGGAAACTCGATATGTAATGGGTGGTCACCCATCCACGGACCAACCTAAGTAAGCACGGCTTAACCTAAAGATCGACCCAAGCGGCTGTTATTATCCACGATCTCGTCTTCCTCCTTCAGAGTATCAAAAGATTGCCAAAAATCTTACCTTTGCAAATGGTGACTCTTCTTCCGGAGGGTGTCAAACCGGGCATTGTGGGTCCATGTCTGAAATAAAGGATATTAAGTTCATTTAAAAGGAAATGCGGTAGGTATTTGTAGAAACTATCGCTGTCCCTCTACGAGCGCGGTTTCGACATTGGTGGGATAAGGACAACTACAGATCCGACAAGTAAAAAGTCATAATTCGAGGTTTGGCTCTCGACTAATTCCTCCGCCAATATTCGACCAATTTAAAAGATATTTCTTAAACTGATTAAGAAGGATATATACTGTATCCCTATGTTTTTCTATTTTCATTTATTGTTGGCAAATTTGTACACTAGGCCTCTATTGACAGCGGTCCAAATAGGCAATTTTGAGCATTTTGTAAAGGTTCTAGTGCAGCTGATACAGATTATGTATCATCAAAAAGGGAAACATAGGGACATAGAAGAGGTTGATATTTATTTAACTATATAAAATCATAGCTCTTAAGTCATAAGCCAGAAACAAAACAGGCGAAAAAAGACCTCACCTGAATTTCTTCCTAAGTCTTTGTTCCACAACTTAATTTATATTTGTGTAGCATAAAGCTTGGGACACACTAGGGGGCAAATGAAGAAACATGTTGCGCAACATTTCCCTCAACAACTACATGAAGTGTCCCGAGACAATTGTCGCGGAACATTTTGCCGGCCACACTATAGTCAGTGCTGTATCCCACAACAATCCACGACTTTCGTAAAGCTCCAGAAGTGACAGCATGGTATCATTTCCCCACACTACAGACATATTAAAAGGCACATTGCGTTCGCGACTACACTCGGTGACAAATGGCGCGACACTGGCGCGGGACACGTGCGCTCGCTCTCGAGGCTGCGAGCAAGCAACATTCCCCGCGTCACATACAATGTTACGGGGCATGTTGCGGGCCACTGTGCAACGTTGCAGCGTCACGTAGATTGAGTGTTCCGCGTCATGTTGAGGGACAAAATGGCCCCAGTGTATCCGGGGCTTTACGTGTAGCAAAAAGCAGCATAGTCTTTTTCTTCATAGCTTAACGTAGGCTGAGAATATTTTCGTTTTTTCTAAATCATATCAAGAACTATCTGTTGCCCGCGACCTTCGCTCGCGTGAAATTATAATAAATAAAAAACTCCGCTTTGAATCGGATTTTATTACCAATTTTAAGGGTTTTATTTTTTTGTACGGAACCCTTATTATTTTTTAAAATAAAAGTATAGAAGATTAAATAAAATTAAAAATCTTAGATAAAAGTGTATTTATGAAATAATATGTTTGACCTTATAACATCAGCTAGTAAAAGTCCCGTCAAAATCAAACTAGCCGTTTCGGAGATTAGCCGGAACAAACAGGCAGAAAGACAAAAATAAAAAGTATTTTTGTTTTATGCGTCGTAATTATTTTCATATCATCAGCCGAAGGACTGCTGGACATAGGCCTCTCCTAATTGTCACCATATTGACCGGTCCCGTGCGACTCGCGTCCAGCGGATCTCCGCAACCTTCACCAGGTCATCGGTCAGGTTTTTACTGAATGAATATATTCATTTGCATTTAGTAAAAAACTGCTATTTTGATATAGATACTGATACTTCAGTTTTACTTATTTGTATAGATTGGATTAAGGTCGGTTTTCCCCGATGATGACGATGACAATTCAAAGTCCTTCTATAAAACCAGCTTTGTGCGCAGTCTTGATTAACATCGAAGGGTTCTCTCAAAACAAATCGGAAATTCTTCCCAATTTGTGTCGCAAAACTTACTGCGACATTATTTGCGTCCAACAGAGTCATCGAGTTGAAACCTAAAGCCGGCTACACATCGATGGATTCACGCTTGTCGCCGAGATCTATTACGAAGCATGGCGTTTTTAAAAGCAGTATACTCCTGTTAGTTCAGAATAAACATGTGGATATCAGCATCTGCGTGGCTCCGACATACGAGCAGTAAGTCGTGGATTCGAACCCAGGCAGGCGCATTACTTTGTGTAATTTATTTCATCACCACTGCTCTGAAAATCGGTGAACGAAAACATCTTGAGAAAACCGGCATGTCCTAGAAGCAAAAATTCGAAGACATGTGACATCTACCAACCAGCACTGTGCCCGCGTGGTGGATTATAGCCCATTTCCTCTCATAGAGTCCTCTCTATGAGAGGAAATGACCTCCTGGTCGTGTGTCCCAGCAGTGGGAACATTATAGACTGATTATGCTAATGCTTATGCTCTATGAATAAATAATAGTCATACAATTTATTGCTTCCTATTTCAGTCTAACCTTCATCCTCAATTTCCAGCTTCTTCCGTAATTAAAACCAGGGCTCGGAACCGGTTTAAAAAGAGCGGTTAATTTCGATTAAATACCGGTAAATATATCGTTCCTTCATTTACCGGTTTAACAAGTGAACGGTTTTTATGGAACCCAAGTGATAAAGGTTTACCGGTTACCTCAATAGATTTCGGTTTGGGGACAATGACCGTAACCGGTTAAGTTTCAACCGGTATCCGAGCCCTGATTAAAACCAAACGAAACTGACACTTACAATCTAGACATAAGGTCCTTCAGTTCTGGCCTCGTGATGTCTCTGTTGGTAAAGAACTCGGGGCAGGCTGCCCTCATCGTGAAGTACAAGTCCAGCTTTTTCTTGCACTTCTCCAGGGAGAAGTTGCATCCGCGTAGGAAGGTCATCAGGCAGCGGTCCTCTGGCAAGAAAGATATAGATAAAATTAAATTAATACTGGAAGGGGTAAGCAGAAGTGTACCTAATGCACCATATCCACATTTCGCCAGTGACGTTTAAGTTCCCATCTAATAGGGACGAGCCTATCATCATCAACCGCACACTAATACCGACTCCGTGGCTGCTACTGAGAAATTTCTGATGGATAACTCGATAACATTTTGCCGGACCTGGAAATCGAACCCAGAACCTCATGATCAGCAGTCGCCCTTGCGACCACTAGATAGATATACATACTCGCATAGATTAATACAAAAACACAGAAAAACAAAAAAAAATACACAAATAAACAAAACAACAAACAAACAACAAACACACACTAAAAAAACATATATTGTATATATTTTTTTGTTTTTTTTATATTTTTATTTCAAATATTTTAATTGGTCTTGATAAGTATTTAAGTAAGTAAGGGTTGTGGCCGATGACGTTCCGTAGTTTCTGCTTACCCCCATGGAAAAAAATGCGTGAATTTATGACTAAGTTTGAAGTGACTTCCAAAATCGCAACAATCTGCACGATTATTCAGTAGGCAATACATAGGTATTGGAATTCACTTCCACACTCCTTGCGGGATAGCCCTTCGTTGGAGGTGTTCAGGAAGAGAATAAAGGAACATTTCCTGTCAACATGATCGATATGTATGTATGTATGTTTATAAATATAGGATTTTATATATATGTATATACACTGTATGTATTACGTATATTATACTGTATGTATGTAGTTTAGTTTATAAGTTTAATTAATTTGTAATGTTTACATTGTGCACATTCCCGTGTATCCTCTTGTGCAAATCTCAACATCAAAATTAGGTTTGCTGTAAGAAAACCCATTTCTGGGTTAAGCTCGCCTTTGTACATAAGCTATATTATTGCAATTTGTATTTATATTTGTAATGTTGTGTGCAATAAAGAATAAGAATAAGAATAGGTAAATCTTAGAATAAACCATCTTTCTCGACATTTACAGAATTTTGACCGCTTTTATCTCAAGGTTATCAAGTATTGGGCTTTGCCCAATAAATTGTAGCGGCTTGTTATTATTAAATAATAATGACCTTAAAGAAAAAACCAGATTTGTTGATATTTTAAATTAATTATTGATGATTTATGTTTTTAAAGTTGTAGGTAACTAATAAAATGAATTATTTAAGACATTTGGATTTTCCTCGCTTCCTTTTAGCTGGAATTGTAACTGTGCTAAGCACAATTTGGCTTGATTTCTATTCATGAATCATGATCATCATCATTCCCCTGCCCTTCTTCCATTACTCGTCATCACAGCATTCCCCTCTTTTCTAGCCATATCATCCTTCACACAGTCCATGCATCGTTTCTTTGACTTTGGCAAAAGCAGTTTATCATCATCTAAAACCAACCATCTAAAAACACCTTGACGTTGACAGCCAGTTGCCAAAATGCCAATGTGTAGTCTGCGCTGCGCTCGCGTCCCTTCGCTTGTCATGGACCATAGACAATAGTCTGTAGCGTTGACAAGCGAAGTCGGAACGGTGCGGCCGAGCCGATTATTATTAATATTTTCATTTAGTCTTATAGCTTTGTTTGTATACTTATAGTGTTTATTTTATTTAAGTGAACATTATGTTTTATTTTTTGTGTCAATGTATAGTGTGTCCGTAGTTGTGACCGTGACATCACAGTGGGCCCTATCAGAATACCAGCGCTGTGGTATTTGTTTTTCATCTATCGCAGCATCATGCTGAGATAGGAGCCTTTTTGGTCTCGCACAGGTCTTTTTTATTATTTCGTTTTATATTCTTTTATTTTTTATTTTTATTTTTGTTGTTCCTGTGCTTGTCCCAAATAAATATTTTTCTTTCTTTCATCACCTTCTTAGTTTTATTCCATGTAACTTGTGTAATGGCACCACAAAAAGCAGAACAACAACATTGTACAAAAGGACTACAGCGCTATCTATGCACAAATGACCACTAACATTAAATTCCGTAACGGCGATGTTAAAGTTCTCCGCGACTTAAGACCGTATAGTAAAGCCCGATGGCAAAACTATCGGGCAGTAGCCCACCAGATACAACACCCGTCTGATCAGATAGATATCCACGCTTTTCTCTGGGGGATAAAGATCTTTTCAGCCTGTTCTTCGTAAACCTAATCTTGAAAACGGTGCAAAACGTTTTTTTTTTATTCTATTCTCTGTGCGCCGTCTCGCTAACATTTACTCCTTTTTCTTTCAAATCATTCCTCACATAATCCATCCATCTTTTCTTTGGCCTCCTTCTCCCTCTCAATCCTATGTATCATTTATAATCATAGTCCCCTACACATAAGGTGGCAGTCCTACCATACACCGATCACCTAATTCGCCGCATTTGGGGCGCGTGTGTGTTTAATGTCAACGTGTTTTATTTATTTTTGTGTCTGTTTGTGAATGTTGTATGGATTTTATATCTGGTAAATAAATATTTCATTTCATTTCAATCCAGCAACATTTATATGCAGTACTTAAAAACACATAAGGTCTACCACCAGACTCACCCCATTCATCAGGCAGATGCGGCTGCTGCCTCAGCCATTCCCTAATGTATGCCAAGTCCTGATCCCTGGTGTCCATGTTCTCATTGAGCTCCTCCTTGATCCTCTCCCACATCTCGCCCTTGGGTTGCACCAGCATCACTGAAGCTGACGCCATCTTAAGTTCTGGAAAAGAAAAAAAAATTGTCAGTTATGTTTGTGATTGTGTACTTGAGTTGTCTATCCATCACCCAGGGCCCTCCATCTTGGTAGTAGTATAAACCGTCGGGTATACTCAGGTGAGAGGGACGTGGAGGATACTGTTACCAAAAACTTGAAAAAAAAATCTTATTGTCTCGAATTATGCAAGGTGTAAATGGATCCTTCATGAAGTTGTCAACCAAGCATTCTGTACATCAAATCTCTCTCCGCAAAAACTATTGTTGGGAACCGTGTTTATTCTAAGTGGTGGACAAAAGAAGGCTACAGCACGGTGGTTAAAACACAATTATATATAAGGTCCCATTAAAATAGGTGGACAAATTTTAACACATCGTTCAGTACGTCTAACCAAACATATCCAAGCAAAAAAAAAACTGATTAAAGTGATTTTATTTCGACCTTATGGATGTGTTTAGTTTAGAGTGCCGCCGGCAATTTATTATTTTAGGTCAAAATAAAATCACTTTAATCGGTGTTCGTCATAGTGCTGACTAATCAGGGTGTGACGTCGCCCGACCAGCCAGCCCCAAACAGGTGGCGCGCAGTTGTTTCTGAGAACGTGCGCTCGCTGAATAGGTGGGCTGATCTAGTTTGAGGTGCGCGCGAATGTAGTAACTTGTATATCCCGGACCTTGAACACATTGTAGTGGTAGGAACAGTTCGTTTGTAGTCGCTTAGAGTCCGACATAACCCTCCGCTCGCCCCAAACGGAGGGTAACATGAGGAAAAACACATTAAAAAAATAGGACGCGACGAAGATGTTCACAATGTTAGTGTATTCACCAAGCTAAGATAACAGTTAATACGAATAGCCTTTAATTAAAGTCTATTATTACATAGCTACTCAATAAGAAGTGTTACGTTAATAACAACAATTTTTCGCTTACATTTTCCGTAGAACCCCACATCACACTCTTCGCTTATTATGTTAATACTGATCTACCGTATCTGTACTCATATCCGCCGAAAATACACGTTATCATTGATATCCATACTTTTACAACACCTAATAAGTATTGCCATTATCTAGAAGATAAGAATAATGGAAATGACGTGTCACTTCGGAAATGACTGGCTGTCATATGTATGTAATGTCTTTTCACAGTTCTTTTACCTTAGACAGCGGCAGTCCAACATAAACTTTATAGTACTGACACTATAGATCACTATAATGACAGACTTGTCAGTTTCACCAACGTAACAGCAAACTTATCACTATGAGAATAAAGCCACACATTGGGTGCCAAAAGATGGACGGCACTGCCAAAGCCGGCTTAAAAGGACGAGGCGGGACAACTCATCATGAGGGCTGGTTCCAGGTGGAATAAAAATAAAAGGTGGTGGTGGTAAGGTGTAATAAGGTCGTGGGATAAAAAGTCTTTGAAGGGGAGGCTTTTGCCAGCAGTGAGACAGTATTCGATAGTAAAAAAAAAAGATTTTGACAGCGATGCAAAGTTTGAGGTAAACTAATTGTGAACGGACCGTAATGTACTACCAAGGTCAGACGATCGGTCATTTTTAAACCTTTTTGCTTAAGGCATAAGAGTAAAAAGTGGCAATAGTAACTAGTTGTGATGTTTGGGTGGATAAGGTCATGGGTTTTTAAGCTGCTCCTGCTCTAAGGTAGCACGTGTAGTAAGGTACATGGTAGCGAAGTGGATACGTTAGCAATAAAAGCTTCTAAATCTACCGGCACAGATTACCAGGCCTAGGTATTTCATTCATCGCCGCTGCTCTTGAAACCACCTCCCAGCCCAGCCTTTTCCCAACTAAGTTTGGCTCGGCTTCCAGTCTAACCGGATGCACCTGAATACCAATATTTTACATGGAGCGACTGCCTATCTGACCTCCACAACCCAGTCAGTACTAGGTTACACGATACCCCTTGGTAAGAGCGGTTGTGAGACTTTCGGGCCACTAACACAAACACAAAGTTCTACAATTGGCAGGCGGGACCAACAGCTTAACGTGCTTTCCGAGGCACGGAGGGAACTCCGCTCCATCCGCTGATGGGAATCTACGACCAAACTGTGAGTACAGGATAGGCTGATCTTGTTCTTCTGTTATTTTCTGGTGGTTTACATCCATTTTTTTTTTTTTTACTAATCTGCTCTGTTCCACTCCTGGGCGAAGGCCTCCCTCGACACCTTCCGCTTCTCGTGAACCCGTGCGTCCTCCTTCCAGTTCGGACGGAACTTGTCCAGTTCGTCCCGCCATCTCCTTCGTGGCCTGCCGCGACCCCGCCTCACTGTGTCAGGGCACCAGTTTCCTGCTGTTTTGGCCCAGTATGCGATGTCCGATTTGTGCGGTATGCGGCAGATATGACCTGCCCTGTCCCATTTGTGTTGGGCAACCTTTTAAGCCACGTCAGCTATATTTGTTTTGGAGCGCAGTATTGTGTTTCGAACACGATCCGTTAATTTAACACCTACCATACTGCGCTCCATTGCTTGTTGGCAAACCTTGAGTTTGGACTTCTGGACCTTGAGTTTTAACTTATATCCATACCCCAACTATTATTAAAAATGCTAAAGTAAGTTTGTTTGTGTTTTTGTTAACTTTTCACGCCTATACCACTGAACTGATCATCCTGATATTTTGCATATACGTTGTCAGGTGTACAGGAACGGACATAGGGTATCTTTCATGCCGAAAAATGTGTTGTTCCCAAGGAAACAACAATAACGTTCTTATCATAATAGATGGCGCCACGTGTCTTTCGAATCATGATTGAATTATATTATCAAGCAGAATACAACCCGAATTGATTGTCAAATTCTAAATTACCGCGCGCGAAGCCGCGACCCGCCGGTGTCGGCTTCCGCATCGTTATGATTTTGCGACCGAATTCGCTTGTTTTGCGATCGCGATCTACATATGTCAAGACTGCAGGGCCAGGATTAAAACTCCAATGTGTTAATCCAGATTATAATTATATCTATGTGCCCAATTCCATCTAAATCCGTTCAGTAGTTTTTGCGTGAAAGCGTAACAAACATCCATCTATAACTAAACTTATAAACTTTCGCAGTTATAAAGAGGTAATGTTTGTGAGTTTGTGAGGTTGTAGGGTTAATCTCTGGATCTACTGAAGCGATTTTGAAAATTCTTTCACTAATAGGAAGCTACATTATCCCCGAGTGCCATAGGCTATATTTACAATGCGCCCGTGGGATGATTTCCGACTCAAACGCGATCGAAGCTGCGGGAAACAGCTAATATTAGTAGTAAGATGATATTAAACCTGTTCTTTTATTTCATTGGTATTAGGTCATTTATATGTTATTTATTCACGGAAGCGTAGTTACAAAAAGCGATAAGATTTTCTACCAAATCCTGTATGCAAAGCGTCCAAACAAGCTATACAAAACCAGTTTATGCGGATCTCTCATTGTAAGGAATTATATACAAAACGAGGCCATGTTATACTGGAAATGTATAGTGCCAGTGTGGACTCGAGTGACCTTTCCATGGTACCAGTCTAACTACAATGGAAATTAATTTAATTATGTCAATAATAATAATAATATCAATCTGTTATTATCCCATCATTAGAACATCGGCATGTCCTAGAACTATTTTTCTATGTAGTGTATGAACTTAATGGTAGCCCAAAATCAAACATCTCCTTTGACAGTTTGTTGTAACTCCAGGGTTGTTACAAGGAACACGCTTCAATTCAGCAAAGAATTTTGTTAATAATTGTATCGAAACAACAAGGCGATCGTACAGCATCTACGCAGCGACTACGTGGTGTCTACGCAGGACATACATGACGTCAGAGCCTGCGCCGAAAGTATGCCCCGAGCGCAGAAGTTCTCAGGCAACAATATTAAATTCGGTTTAAGTTTCGATATGACGCAGCCCAAATAATGATAATGTCCCTATTAGACAACAACACAACTATTAATCTTCTGGGTCGTGTTACGATCTTTAATCCGGTATGAATGATAATTATTTATGTACGTCATATTTAATATTATGTATTCATTTTTTTTTTTTCAAAGGTGCAAATTCTGTAGGTACCTAAGGTACCTACATCACGAACGTCACACTTTAGGTTAAAAAAAATTGTTGTTGTTGTGTTCGCCATTAGATATGGATCTAAGTTGATCAGACTGGTTCCTATTAAAAAAAGCACCATCACGTCGTTTTAAACTGATACTAGTGGGCTAGCGTGCTCCACCCTAGGCGGCATCATAGCTTTACATCAGGCGAGTTGTGGCCAAAAGCAGCCCACTTCGGCTAAAAAAAAAAACGACTTCCAAAAAGACAAAAAAAAACTCTAAAATAACTTTACTTTCGGAAGTCAGTCACTTTGTTTGTTTCATTGACTTTTTGCCACTGACTTCCGAAAGTAAAGTTGATTTAGACTTTTTTAGTGTCTTTTTGGAACTCGGTTTTTTTTTCGCAGAAAGTTTTTTATTTTACCCTTTTTAGTTGTATACCTACAACTAAAAAGGGTAAAATAAAAAACCACACAAATTCTTAGCGCGAAACAATTTTTTACATTGTAACCTAGCAGTTATTAAGGAACCATCATGTCATCTACATAGCTCAAGCAGAAAAAAAATACATATTCAAGGAAAAAAAACAAATTACTGAACCGATTTTGATGAAATTTCTGTATGGCAACAATCGAATCAATTATCAATTATAATCACGGTCTCGAAAACGACTTTTAACGAATTCGATGAAAGTTGCACTATAACCCTCTTATTAATAAACACGGAATAAAATTACACCAGGAATAACAAAGGAATAACCATACAATTTCAAAGGTTTGAACTTGGAATAACTTTATTCTGAGTTTATTAATAGGAGGGTAGGGGTTTACGGAGGCAAAAAACCGGTCTAGCTAGATCTCATATCTGAGAAAAAACGTTTTCTTGATTTTTAACCGACTTCAAAAAAGGAGGAGGTTATATGTTCGTGTGCATATATTTTTTTTTACCTAAGCAAGCCTCGCTCGCCCAGGTACTAAACAAAAAATGTCGTAAATACTGCACCTATTAGGTAATTGTACCTACTACTTAATTAGCACTGTCTGCATTTGTATCACGCAGACTAAGCCAATAATGACATTGAACTTGTGTAGTTGAACATTGAACTTACTTACGTAGGCATTTAAGTTGTTTTATTTGCGCACTCATTGTGCATAACATAACATCACGCCTGTAATGCCCGAGGAGCTAGGCAGAGGTGTAGGTACCTAATAGTACACCCACATTTCTCCGGTTATATTTAAGTCCTATTAATACAGCATGTACCAGAAAGGGTGTAATCATATGGAATACTGTGGTACGGACCATCAAACTGAACAACTTTCTCTATGGGACCACCATCGAGGCGGGAGTCTATTGCTATCAACCGGGCACAAATCTAGACTCCGTAGCTGCTATTGCGAAATTCTTGATGGAAAAGCTTAATACTAATTTTCCCGACCCGGGAATCCCAGGACCTCATACTCAGCAGTCGCGATTGCGACCACTAGACCAATGCGGCAGTCACTCATAATTAGCCTATAATGTTCCCACTGCTGGGACACACGGCCTCCTCTCTATGAGAGGGAATGGGCCATAATCCATCACGCAGGCCCAGTGCGGGTTGTAGATGTCACTTGTCTTCGAATTTTTTGGTTCTAGGACATGAATATGTACCTACACCTCTGTCAAACCCTTCGGAGATTACACCCGTGTTATGTTTCGTTTTAACATGTCAATGCGGCTTTCTAGCCATTAAGTAATCTGCTATAATGAGATCTAATTCTTACTTAACAACAGAACGTTTTGTGTTTCACACGAAAATCAGCTGTTTATTTAATTGAAATTTTATTTTCTGCTTACATTAATTTCTAACAAATAAACATAATGTGATATTGTGTTTTTTTTTTCGGATTTGAAATCATCCAATTACTCCTCCCGCTCTGGGCTGAGCAGGAGGGAGTGTCAGACTTTTACTGACTAAAACCCATCCATGTTCCTTCCTTTGCCCTTTGTGTTCCAGGGCCGCGGTATCTCTTTCGAACAGTCCCGCAACCCTGGCATGCATCGGTCCTTTCGGACCCCTTCCCGTTTGCTGACATCTCTTTGAGGCGCGCGTGGAACACAAACGCGCCGTCGACACGGCCTGTCGTCATAAGACGGACGGACGGCGAGCTAGCCCATAGCTCACCGTCCACAGGCCCGCGGGATATTGTGTTCACGTACTTATTGATAATCCTCCTATTCATTTATTCAATTTTTAAAAACCTTTGTGTTTCTTTCGGCTTCGTTAAGGGTATTTGAACACCCGTCTTATTGTGGTAATTTCTTTGATACTTCCTAACTGTTTCATTTTCAAATTCACTTTTCAAACATCTTTTGAATGACTAGCCATTGAGTTCAGTTTAGTTACAAGCAAACAACACTACAATGAACTTTTTTTGCTTACATCAGTGTATTCACAGCAATTCCTTGTACTCACAGGTGATTAATATA
The DNA here is from genome assembly GCA_947578425.1 of Eugnorisma glareosa. Classification (NCBI taxonomy): domain Eukaryota; kingdom Metazoa; phylum Arthropoda; class Insecta; order Lepidoptera; family Noctuidae; genus Eugnorisma; species Eugnorisma glareosa. The sequence goes on along the minus strand of OX387974.1, from coordinate 13,428,479 downwards.
CTTCATAGTTTTCGCAACGAGTTAACCAAGTGAGCGGAACTAGTATTATGGTTGCGACACCCGATTTAACAGGTCGCCATATCTAGCAGGTTGGTCTATTTTTTTTTATGTCTGCGGAAACGTCGCGGTCGTCGCAACCGGTAAATTCCTTGGGCTAAATGTGTAGGTAAGGTACTTAATTTTATGAGCCTTGATTGTATGTTGTAATATATAGGTTTTTATTCACAGGAAATGTGAATGGACTGCTTAGGCTGAGTTACTTTACGTGCTGAAAATAATGTTTCCTTACTTACTCAATAAAATTAAGAATCTTGGTGCATGTTTCTCATTTGCAATTATTTCGCACGGAGAGGAAAATTTTCGGATACACTTTTGAATTGAATTTTTCAGTTCAGTTGGTCATAAAAATGGGGAAAAATGATCCTTACTAGTTGCGCCATTTTTGTTTGTACTAAGGCTCACTTTTCTTTAAATTTTTCCGCAGATGAGCCCTTTTTGCTTACATTGGCAGAATAATTCCCTACGAGGGTCCGGTGCCGTTTAGTGGATGCCTTTGAATTTTTAACTAACTCCTAAAAAAGGAAAGAAAGAAAGAAACATATTTAGGAGGAGGTTATGTATTCCACCAGCATCTTTTTTCATGTATGTACACAGATTTCTCTGTAATGACTAGTCCGATTTACGTTTTTTTTTTCATTTAATCTTACATAAATTTTATTAACTTTACTTGGATAGTTTATAATTATCATCTTCTGATTACGTTGCACGCAGTCGTTGCAAAGTAAAATAACAAAAAAAAAACGGGATAAATTAAAAAAAAAAAAATGCCAAAGAAACCGACTTCCTAAAAAACACTAAAGATTTTTAAAATAACTTTATTTTCGGAAGTCGGTCGCAAAAAAGTCAATGAAAGGAACAAAGTCTCATGACATTGTCTCAAGCACGCTACTGTAATCTTATGGAGATTCGAATTACAAATCTCGGGTTCGATTTCTCGGTTGTTTTTTTTCTACCTTTCTCCTGAAGTTTGACTAATAGGATTTTGGCTCTAAATTCAAAACGTGACTGAATACTTATCTGAACATCATTTCCAGGAAAAGGCACGATTCTCTGTTTATCCACCACCTGCTTATCGACCAGATTTTGCGATTGATAAAATTATTGTACAGCTGCATATCTATGCATATTGAACGTTTCATGGATCATGGAAAGATAAATACATTAATATCAATAACACATATGTCAAACAAATTACAGCACGTCGTATAAGATTTATAGGTTAGATTAATCAAATTATATTTTACTGAACTTCGTATAATAGGATAGATCTTGTCCGTGTTTGTTTATGTTTCATGAGATGCCAGCACTACAGCAGAGCGCTAGGTCCTGAGTATAAACTGACTGACTTATAGATGAATTTAAGCTAGTGGGAGCTACTACCTAAAAGACCATCTAGAACTGACTAGATGCGCACTTCGTAGAACCAGTGTTGAGCGAATAGGGGTGATTTCTGATTAAAAAAAATGAATCTATTTAGTTCGTCCGTCAGTTAGATTATCGAAAAATATTGTATACGTATTTTTTGTTTTATCAAATCAATAAAAAAATACGAAGATTAAACGCCTCAAATAATCGAAGTAGGGTCTTGTGACATCACTATTGTCGATAAAAAGTGTACCGAAAAGTGACGTCACGCGGGTTTTCAACGCACTGTATCGTCTTCATTTTTTGTTTACGTGAAAAAAAGAAAAAAAAATACGTGTCCAATATTTTTGGAAATCCATCTGACGTATTAATTAGAATTTATGGTCACCCTATCGATTGGTAATCTTAATATTTAGAAATACTTACCGTAGGTATATAGATTTGAGTACTAACCCTAAATAGACTTATTGTGATGGAGGATAACGAATAGTCCAGTTAAAAATCATTATAATTTTGTGATGAATGAAATACTATACAGAAAACCAGAAACAATGCGGTCCTAATACATTTCCGTTGATTTATCTTATCACCACGAGTTAGTGGACGGCGTGTTTTATCATGAAAATGTACATAAATAGTATTTATTTAAAACTAAACACGTGTTAATTATGAGAATTTGATAACTATAGAAATATTCACGAGTGCAGAGGTGGCCGTGACAGTAGTAAGCACATGGGCGTGGCACTTTTAGTCATTTATTTCATCTCCATACATCCTTTGCTCTTGAAGAGCAAGAAGAGAAACATCTTGGGGAAACCGCAAGTGGGTTTCCTGCGACCGAAATTTTGAAGACATGATGTGACATCCGCAAGAGAACCAAGGTTACCGACGTAGCCCGAAGAATTGCCAAACTGAAGTGGCAGTGGACAGGGCTCATTGCTCGCAGAACGGATGGCCGATGGGGACGAAAAGTTCTGGAGTGGCGACCACGAAACGGAAGACGTTGCGTTGGAAGGCCTCCCACTAGGTGGACCGATGACCTAGTGAAGGTTGCGGGGATCCGCTGGATGCGAGTCGCACGGGACCGGTCAATGAGGGGACAGTTGGGGGAGGCCTATGTCCAGCAGTGGACGTCTTTCGGCTGAAATGATGATGATGACGATGTGACATCCATCTAGTAGCGGTATTTTCATACAAGCCTTACAAGCTTGGCTTGATTCATGATTGATTGAGATTGAGCCACTCCGGTCGATCGAGTTAAGCCGTGCTTGCTTAGGTTGGTCTGTGGATGGGTGACCGCCCATTACATACCGAGTTTCCTCCGTACCTCGGAGAGCACGTTAAGAGCGGCCAACCCGTTATACTTTTCATACCAACGCTCGTATGCCGTTGTTACACATCTATCTTTGAATTTTTTGAACTGATAGGTATTTTGTGCACTATATCTAGGTTTAAATGGATGCAAAAAATAAAAAAGTACATACATAATCAGTACAAGCCTCCAAAAATTGCTGTTTTGCACAAATTTTACCTGAACTTTGGCCGTTCATAATGTACTCATAAACTGTAAAAATAAAGAAAACATCGCGATAGAAACCGTGCACATGTAATGGAGATTATGAATACAATTCGACAAATATTTATTTCACACACTTGTAAGACTTATTCAAAAACACGTATTTCCTGGAACAAGTTTAAGAAATTTTCGAACACTATTTTTCGTTCAATGTCATCGCGTTACGCAGTATGAGGTGCATGGGAGAGGAGTTGTGCGGGGTCGGGGCGGGGTAAGACGGGGGAATTGAAAGAAAATCGCCGCTGTGGCTCTGGATGAAACAACAAGCTTTTTGACCATGCTCGCGTTGACGATAGACGGGCCGGGAAGGGCCCTCTCTAAAAGCTAGGCAGATGAATGACTCTTCATGACGTTAGGGTTTCTGAACCGTCTGCTTGCCTCTGCTGTATTGTTGGCCCCTAAGCAAGCCACAAATCCACCAACCCGCAGTGGGCCCGCGTGGTGGATATAGCCCACTCCGTCTCTTAAAGAGGATATCGCTATCCCAGCACTGGGAACATTATGCCTTAAAAATATTCGTGCTCTTAAGCACGTAACAATATAATATAACCTTGATAATTACGTATACTTTTTGAAATGCAAGGAAAACCTGACATTGTCTTGTGTGTTTTCCCCTGATTGTTATGTTTCATAATTTTTAATTATGAATTATTATTAAATATAGGTAGGTACCTTTTTAGCTATCGTCATAGCCGGTATAAAACTCGATTTGGTATTTTATTGTCCAAGTTCATGTATGCTAATTTAAACCATTATGTTTTGGAAAGTAATACCTAGTCTGATTTGATATAAATGTTTAATGTCATGTTTAAAAATATAAGTCTTTGGTATTCTCAAATAAATTCTCCACATATTAAAGGTTAGATTCAAATTAATACTTATTTTTCTCACATACAAAAAATAAAAACTCAACATAGTTTTTACCATACCGCGGCGAGCTCAAAGTGAGGGTTATTTTTTTTTAATCTCACTTCAATAAATTAGGAATTTTACGATGCTATTTTTTTGTTTCTTGTCATAACAGATGGTAAGTTTTTCTGAATAGTTAGTTATATTATGTAGGAATGTAGTTTGGTAGCTAATATTATAGCCTAATTTATAATTATAAAAGATTTTTGTATTTATATATGAATACCAAAAAAATAATTGTTAGTTAAATTTTATTTAAGTATGAGACTTATTCATTTCAATAAAAACCATTAAAAAAATATTCACTACAAAATACTCACATTAAAAAAAATCCTTGTACAAATATATCACTAATTAAAAACTGACTTCGCAACGACTGGCGCGCGCGGTGTCTCACGTCACGATTGACAATGAGCCTATTTGCTTGACGAGAGTAAATCTCTTGACTAAGATCTCGTTTACGGATCATTTGCTTTTGCCCGCGGCTTCGCTCGCGTTAATTTAGAATTTGACAATCAATTCGCATTACTAAAGTTTCTATCAATAATTAAATCATGATTTGAAAGACCCGTGGCGCCACCTATTATCATAAGATCGTTATTGTTGTTTTCCTCGGGAACAGTAAGTTTTTTTTTTGGGGATGAAAGGTACTTACCTAATGTACTGTGTGTAATGTACGTTTCTGTTCACCTGACAACGTATACAGGGTGTAACAGGACCCTTAACGAAGCCGTCAACCAAGCATTATGTACCTACATCAAAATAAGTAACTTTACGCAAAAAATATTGCTGGGATACGACTACTTTTTTTGCGGTGAAAAATCACGTTTCTAAGGTAGGACTCAATGTAACGCACTCAAAACATTGTGTTGATAGATGGATTGAGTAGTACGGGGGTCGTGGAGGTGTTTAAAGTAAAAATCTTACATTGAAATATGTATTTAAAAAAAAAACTTGTTAAAAAGTTGAAACTTTGACACTTACTATCTACGTAACTAGAGGGTTCCCAGGTATGGTCTAGCACAAAAAAAAGATCGCAATGACTTGGAGAACAAGTGCCTTTCGGCTGTTTAGTGGTTTAACTCTAGTTGTGTGTACCAACTCTTCGAGAAAAAGTAACAAACAAACTTACTTTCGCTTTTTATAATATTAGTTAGGATTTCGTCAGTAGGAGGAAAGAGTTCCGAGGGCAAGAGTAGGCGGAGAAAAAAGATTTCCTCTTAATGAACAAAACAAATCGGTCTGCTGTAAATCAGCTATTATTTTCTCCATTCGTATTTTTAATGTTCAAAAATCATTTAGTTCTTGTTGGAGGTGTAATAAGGTCTAGGTGTAAGGTTACAAAGAGTTGGTCCTAATGGTAGAGGAAAATAGATTATATTGTTTGAGACATCATTATGTTTCTGCCCTTGAACCATGTTACTTGGGGTCAGCACAGTACGTTTCTTAACCGACTTCCGAAAAAATAAGGAGGTTATGTATTCCACCAGCAATTATTATTTTTCATGAATTTACACCGATTTCTCCGTGATTATTGGCCTGATTTAAGCGATGCGTGATGTACCTAAGTGACGACGCGCGACGTACATAAAAAAAAAACTTAAAAACAAAACCGACTTCCTAAAAAAACACTTAAAAGGAAGTCGGTAGCAAAAAAGATGAAACAAAAAAAAGACACCAACTTCCGAAAGCAAAGTTATTTACCACTTTTTAGTGTTTTTTTGGATTTTTGGAAGTCGGTTATTTTTATAGCAAAAAAAAAATTGTTTTCATGATAATGGATAAATATCATTGTATAATGATTTTTATTTTATTATTTTCAGGTGTTTTTTTTGAGGTTTTCAACACCTGCAGCAGCCGCGCCAACGCAGACCACTGCGCTTGGAAGATAGGATGGTGCAAGGGTGTCGACGAAAGTTGCATCCAACACCAAAGGCCTACCCAATTTCCATGGCATTATGGTCATAACATCTGGTCTCTTCTCATCGACGCGTGCCAAGCTGCCAAGCCAGTCGGTTCTAAGACAGCTGGCACCCCGGCGGTGGCAAGAACACGATGAATGAGATCATTGATGCTAGCATGCCGCGCAAGCCGACCTGCACTCTTACTACAAGAAAGTCCATGGTGTCCGAGGCAGTCGACTGCTTCACCCCGATGTGGAGCCCCACAAGGAGCGCCCAATCGCAAACAGGAAGCGAGCCGGAAGGTTGTGTCACCTAACATAGTACCTACCGGGCCCGACTCCCACTTACCCACAGCCAGCAGGCGGGCACGCTCAGCAGTATTGGTAGACGTATTAATAAGTTTATTCCGTACCACCCTGCAGAGCGGCTCATTCCACTGTCTCTGGGGCCGATCCGTATCCGGGCAAGCCATTTTCCGGGCGTCCTCTGCGTCGGTCGGTCAAGCACGACAGTTCCAAGTCAACCAGGGAAAGAGTTAAAAAAAATCTGGTTAGCTTTTTAGTGCTGTGGACAGACGACAGGAACGAAAAAAAAAACAATATAATATCAAAAGAGTACGAAGAATATCAGAATAACATAAATAAAATTTAAAAAAATATACATATATCAAAAGAGTACGAAGAATATCAGAATAACATAAATAAAAAAATTAAAAAATATATAATTAGGTATATCAAAAAGTACATGTCACTTTATACCGGTATTGCAATTTCATATCCAGCGCTGTTATTATTTTTCAGAGAATAATTTTAAGGTATCGTCGGTATCATGAATATTGAGTAGGAATTTGTGCTAAATGTCAGTGTATTATTATAGAAAATGTCATTCTGAGATTGAATTATGTAAATAAAATATTCATTAAATGATTCCACTATTTGTTCACTACTATTTATAACTTTATTGTATATTATCATTATGCTCCTAATTGTTATTTCTTCCCGTTGGTTTATTTATTTTCTGGTTATTAATTGTATTATACTTCACGTAGCTTTGCTCTTGTTTTCAGAAATATCTATAAAATGAGTGTTTTGAGCTTTTTGTGTTTGCTTAATTATGTGTATTAATCTGTTAGTGTAGGTTTTAAGTTTATTTTTATTTTATGGGTTAGGTGACTTTCGAAATTCCTTTAACATGTCCCTTTTCAGTTTGGAACACTTTTATAGTCCTGTTACTGATTGAGAGATGCTGGTTAAGGTTTAGAGGATTAAATAAGAAATATCTTTTAAAATAAACTGATGTATTAGCATGACTTTTTCAGAGAGCAAAAAAGAATTGATAAGAGAAAAAACAAAGACAATCATATACTTTTTATGTATTCAACACTCTTCGCCCCTCGGGTGTGAGGGCAGGCGCACCAGACGCAGAGCAGTGCCGCGCGAGGTCCGCACATCGACGACCCGCACTCGGCCATCGGCGCCTGGGTACACGGCTTCTATAACACCGCGAGGCCAGTAGCTCCTCTCAGAAGTCGGGTCGATCACTAAGACCACATCCCCAACCCAACCCGTGGCAGTAGAGACGGTAAAACTTCTTTGAGCCATCTCGACCAAAACATGACAGTGAGCCTTTGAGCCACACGCCACTGTTTTCGTGAACTTAAGTCTGTGTTCTCAGTTGCATCAATGGGAAGATTGGATGAAGTTCCCAATAAAAAATGGAATGGTGTCAGGGCTACATCGTCTGTGGAGCTGACGGACACGTGTGTCAGCGGACAGCTGTTAACTATTGCTTCAACTTCGCAAAGTAATGTCAACAGCGTTTCGTCTCGTGGTGCTCTTTCTTTCAGGATGACTTTTAGAGTTGACTTCACGCTTCGTATTAACCTCTCCCAAGCACCTCCTATATGTAGAAAAAAAAATATTCCTCAGTCCTCTAGTCCTCAGTTTATGCTCGAAGGACCAATGTTACTGATTGAGAGATGCTGGTTAAGGTTTAGAGGATTAAATAAGAAATATCTTTTAAAATAAACTGATGTATTAGCATGACTTTTACAGAGAGCAAAAATGATTTGACAAGAGAAAAAACAAAGACAATCATATACTTTTTATGTATTCAACAGTCCCATTGTTATCCACTTAGGTATTTAATTATTTATTTTATTTATATACACACAAAATACTTAACAGGACATTACATTAAGATATAAGAGCACAAAGGCAGGTATTTTAATCAGCGAAACTTTTATCTTATTAATTGGAAAATATCAGTCATAGAATAATTTATACAGCGTGTAACAGAAAGGGTATAATCATATGGAATACTGTGGTATGGACCATCAAACTGAACAACTTTCTCTATGGGACCACCATCGAAATCGTAAAAAAATAATCAGCTGTCCTATATAAAATTTCAATACCTACTCGACCCAAATGTATGGGACAGCTGATTATTTTTTTTACGGTTTTTTTTAGGTCATGAATCTCATTAAATGCATTATTGAGATCGGAGCACATAGAGACATCATAAAAACATTAAATTTTGACGGCATTCTCTAAATTTTTTGATTATTTTCGTCACTATAATCACGTTTATGTATAAACCAATGAGCTAATGTGTAAGTTTTCTTGACACGATATTTTAGCAATTGCGCTGTATGATCGCTGGTGATCGAGTACCCAGAATCAGATTGTAACTGTGCAGAATGTTTTCAAAAGAGAAAGTGGTTTTGCTATTTTTGTAAATTAATATCGATATTATAATCTCCAAACAGTATGATTTTAATATTATGTTTTAGACAAACTTTTAACATCATGTTCAAATTATCAAAAACCGGCAAAGTGTGAGTCGTACTCACACGCACATAGGGTTCCGTAGCACCAAACAATATAATAAAAATATTTTGAAGGCTCATTATATGTTTATTTGTTTTTCATAGCATGTTAATAAAAAACAAAGTTGTTGCTGCAGTCTGACCAAAAAGTCCCATTTCTCAAAAAAAAAACATCAAGTCTTATTCAAACCAATTTTGGTTGAAATATTTTTTTACTTACTATAATTCTATATTTTTTTCAGAATTTTCCTCCTCTTACTTTAGAAATTAGAGGGGGGGACACCCATTCTACCACTTTGGAAGTGTCTATCTTTCAAACCATTGACTTTGAGAGAAAATGGTTTTAGGAACCTCAATGTCATTTTTAAAAACTTATCTGTAAACACCTCGCACGTATAGGTTTGATGAAAAAAATATTGTTTAGTTTCAGTTCCATGTATGGGGAGACCCACTTAATCTTATATTTTTTTTTAGTTTTGTATAAAAACCGTGAAGCGCTTCACAGTTTAGTACAAAGTTTCAACTGTGTAGTCTTAATAGTTTTGGAGTAAAGTGGCTGTGATATACTTGGACAGACAGACAAAACAGAATTGGTGAATCTACAAGGGTTCCGGTTTTTGCCATTTGGCTACGGAACCCTAAAAACGACGATATTTTATCTTTGTTTTATTATTTGGCGGTCTTTACATACAAATTTTAATAATGATGATAGGGTGGGAAGAAAGTTTGATCGCATTATTGATGACTTAAGACCCATTTTTTGATATTGATGACTTTTTTCAGAATTCAACTCAATAAAGGGGGAAATGGGGTGACAAAGTCTGAAAAAAAAAGTGAAAAAGTTGGGGGTATTACAAAAACAACGATTTTAAGATTTAATATGGCAGACTGTCGGCGAGTGTCGATTCCGAGATTATCAGGTGTGCTGATTACGAATATGGCATTTATTTTGAGATCCAGAAGATTCGATTCAAGGATTCGACTTCTACAGGGTCAATTTTAATTCAGTGCGCAAACTTTGACAAATTAAACTTAAATGAGTTATTATTAAATACCTATTTTTTATTATGATAAATCTTAGTACAAAAAAATAAAGTTATCGTTAACGAAAAATGTTGACTTTGAAATTAATTTTATGGCCACCAACTCGCGGGCGACAGCGGCGCTCCACGATCGTTTATTTATCATGCACAGGCATCATTTACCTGGGTTACAATGTACTGATCGCCGATTTTATCTGGTTCCAACTAGACTTTTTTAAGATTTGGCCGTGATCTGAAGTTATTTGAAGAGTAATTCCAATTTTTACTTCATACTTTCGTGGGCTTAGGACCATCAAAATGCAGAAAATAAACTATAGGTACTGACCGTGATCAAGCAGCGTTTGAGTGGCTGCTAAAATGGTCCTTTCATTAGGGGGTGTCCATATTTTGCTGATTTAAAGTCGGATAAAAAAATATAAAAAAGTTTTGAACAAATAATGGAAATTACTGATACTGAACCACCAAACTTTTTTTTGCGCACTGCTTAAAAAATATTCCAGTATACAGGGTTATTATTGATTTATTGAGATAACGATGATGATGATTATGATAATGATGATGGTGATTGTGATTACGATGATAAAGATTGTGAAAACGATGATGGTGATTGTGATAGTGACTGTGATGGCGATAGCGATTGTTATTGTAATAGAGATTGCGATAGTGATGGTGATAGTGATAGTGATAATTATGATGATAGTTATCGGGATTGTGACAGTGATGGTGATTGTGATAATGAGGGTGATGGTGATTGTGACAGTAATTAATTGATGGTGATTGTGATTCTCTTTAGTTTAAGATCCAAAAGATGGCGGATTCGACTTCTATACGAGAAACAGCTTGGCCCCTCTTTTATATGCAACCTAGAACGCAGGGGTCTTGATATGCTGGATTTTAGTTTTACTTAATTCATCAACGATCAGATCACCCCCCAATGACAATAGATTTTGCTAATGTGTCTGCTGTCTGTTCGTTGAAGGGTTAATGATAGGTTATTTTGTTGAATCTAGGCACATTATTTAACATGTTAAGTAAGATTGGAATTGTATTGTATCTCGTGTCACATTGTTTGCTATCGTAGTCCTCCGAAACGGTTTGACCGATTTAACCTGGATAAACATGTAGGATCTATTTATCCCTTTAGTATGATCCCGTGGGACAGCTATCGAACTTCACGCAGGCGAAGCCGCGAGCATCAGCTAGTAATTTATTGATAAATAGGTTAATAACTAGACCGTTACAGATTCATATAATAAAAACCGGTTATTTTTATGCAATTTATAGTTGCCTAAATGCCAGACAGCTCATTGAACTTTGTGTTTTTAGGAGGAACAATCGGTTGCAAAAAACTCACTAACCTACGTTTCGCTGATGACTTCATCTTATTTGCACCGACTGCTGCCGAGTTACAACAGATGCTCCAAGATCTGAGCACAGCAAGCATTGAGGTTGGACTAATGATGAGTCGGTCAATAACTAAAGTCTTGACCAAAAGCACAAAAAGTAGGGTTGAGGTAGATGGGCAAGAAATCCACTACGTCAATCAAATCAAAAAAATATGTGCATTATATGGGTTGATAGATGGCACATAAATGTTTCATTTTCATAATATATCAAATCAAATCAAATCAAAGCATTTATTTCAAGTAGGCCAGTTACAGGCACTTTTTAACCGTCGAAACAAAGATAAAAATGAAATGTAGCTACAGTCGCAGTCACAAGGCATAAAAACTGTAAAAGTACTGTAGTTGCCCATTCCCTAGCGTAGATCTCTATGGAGAAAAACGGGCAAGAAACTCCATGGACACTCTTTTAAATATAATAATAAAGATCCTCATATTGACGACCATTATAGTATACGAAACATAAAATAAAAGCTTATAATAACAATGAAACGAAATGGGTACATAACTATACATAGGTACTCTTTTTCCCTTTATACTAACATAACTAGCTATTATTGCACTGGAACAGGAACATAGTGAGGTGTTACATTAATTTTCTAAAATACTTTGACCACCAATATCTCCGTAACTTTAGGATTCCCAGTCTCGACATAAATAGCGATCGCAAATAAACCGAATTCAGTCGCAAAGCCGATTGGATGCCGATTTAAGGAGGACGCGACGATCAAAACCATGGCGCAGGTTCCTCAACAGAAATTCTTGTCAAATGACAAAAACAGGATTTGTTTCTTAAACCTGCTACAAATTAAAAATCACAACATTCAAGTACTCCAAGCAGAGGAAAATGCTGATAGCCTCATCATCACTACAGCTGTAACTGTTGCCTCTACCTATGATGTAGGGGCAGTCGTTGGTGAGGTCATTGATTTGCTGATCACGTATAAAAAATCAGGTTGGCTTGAACCAACGTGAAATTTTTTACAACAAAAATGTGGAACAAGATCAGATGTCATGTATTCCAGCATCGTCTCTTCACTAGAGCTTTTCCTCTTCATCCATACCTTTAGTGGTTGTGACTCGACATCCTTTGGCAAAGGAAAGAAGCAAATTATTTCCATGGTCGAAAAAATCCGGACGTTGAAAAGGAACCTTTTCTAGACACCAACTCTACACCTGACGAGATAGCAGCAGCAGGACAGCGAGACATAATTGCTCTATACCGAAGCGACCCCAACACCCACAACATTGACGAGCTGCGGTACCAATTCTATTTTCATGTAACTATTGATTTTAAATAACTCAATTTACAACTTTTGTTGAACTTACCTTATTTATTTCATTATTCGTAGCATATCTTATCATTAAACATCATCGTTCACACTTCTCATTTTATTTTTTAATATCCCATCATGAAACGTACAGGGCTTCGATAGTATAACAGGGGTTACGAAGAATCAGGGTCAACATTTATTCAGAACGAATATTGCAAAAATTGCAAAGTTCTAAAAAAGTGTAAGCTTTGAAAGGCTTTATCTCGAAGACTGTTGGGTCTACAGAAAGAAAACTATGTATGTAATAATTAATTATGAACTCAAAAAATACTTAACAGAATATTATTCATTTATTAGTCTACAGAAATAATTCTAGCCTCATTTTGTAGCAAACATACAACCTACAATTAGTCTTTTAGGGTTATAATCGCTCGGAGGCCACGTGGTGGCCCCCAGCCACTGTAGGCGCGGGCCTGTGGACGGTGAGCTATGGGCTAGCTCGCCGTCCGTCCGTCTTATGACGACAGGCCGTGTCGACGGCGCGTTCGTGTTCCACGCGCGCCTCAGAGTGATGTCAGCCAACGGGAAGGGGTCCGAAAGCGGATGTTTTTCGGATTGGAAATCATCAAATAACTCCTCCCGCTCTGGGCTGAGCAAGAGGGAGTGTCAGACTTTTACTGACTAAAACCCATCCATGTTCCTTCCTTTGCCCTTTGTGTTCCAGGGCCGCGGAATCTGTTTCGAACAGTCCCGCAACCCTGGCAGGCATCGGTCCTTTCGGACCCCTTCCTGTTTGCTGACATCTGAAATGAAACTGAAAAACTTGGATTTTTCATTAGGCCAACATCATAAACAAGTCTGCAAAAAATCAGAACTACCGGATTTGACGCAAACTGTGATGTATAAATTTACTCGACTATTAACCAAGGTTGATTCATTAGTTTCATGAGTTTGTTTTTTTTTTACTGGAAAACATAGATTGAAGAACAGTGTGAGAGTATCATGAAATATTTGGAAGGCATTGTTTAAACCAGGTTGATCATAGGCCTCTGCCCAAGAGAGACAGATTTATTGATGCATTCAATGAAGTTAAGAATGTGGTCCCGCGAATATTCTCGTTTTAGAACATATCATAGCCGTATAGGGGATATTTTTTGTTTACGGTGAGGTACAGTGTTTGACATGTGTCGTGGTCTGGTAGGCCTGAGGGTAAAACTTTGCTTAATGCAGTGTGGTCGTTACTGATTATTTGGTTTATCTAAGCATGATTCTCCTCTTGTTTGAGTAGGCAGGCCATGTCAGTAGAAATCACGAGGATCGATGGGCCAGAGTCGTCACTCAGTAGGTGCCAGAAGTCGGGTGTCGTCGCCAAGAGAGGCCTAGAAAACGCTGGCGTGACGACTTAGAGGTGTTTGTGAGCGATTGGCCTGAGAAAGCCGCACGTAGAGAAGAGTGGAAGGCTATGGGGAGGCCTTTGCGGACACTGGCTCCTGCAACACAGACTCAACTATCGCAGGAGTCGGTGAAACCATATACCGTGTGCCAGTAGCACCACTGCCGTGTATAATGTTTTTTATCAATAAACATTATATGCCTACGTATATATTTTTAGTGAACTTTTCCACCAAGAGAACATGTTTTCGCATAGATATTTTTAGTATGGCTAAAACAGGTTTACTCATGTAAACCTGTTCTAGCCAGACTAAAAAAAATCTACATACTCGTCGCCAGCTATATTGACTTGTCTTCGGTTACTCCAAAGGTCGTCATGCGCTTAGCTTCAGTACCAACTGTGATGGGGTCTGCAGCATCCAGAAGCTTCGTAGTGTTAGTAGTGTTCGCATAGTAGTGTTATAGTAGACCAAAACTTAAACTGGAAAGAACACGTCACTAAAGTAAATAATCGCGCAAGAAAGCTAATTTATATTTTTTTAAACTATAAGAAATGCATGTGACATTAAGCTACTAATAAATATATATTTAGCATATGCCAATCTATACTGATATACGGCCTGAATGTATGGGGAAGAACCTCAAACACAACCATGTTGTCTGTTGAAAGAGCACAACGCATGGTACTTAAAGTAATTTCTCGCAAAAAGTACACTTACCCGACACTTACTTTACTCAGAATTAGGAGTCCTTACGGTGCGAACATTATTCATTAAACATGAGATCATTGCACAGCATAAAGTCAAACCGCACTTTGCTAAAAGACGGCGATCTGATATAGTTTATAATACACCCAAATATAGAACATCTTTTGCACACAAATTTCACAATTATCTCGGGCTAGCCTTTACAACAAAATAAGTAAATATCTAAAATTGAAGAATCTTGACAGCCAATCATGCAAAAAAGCTATTGAAAAATATTTGAAAACACTAGACTACAACAGCACTGAAAATCTTCTATAAAACGATGTTATAAACAAGGCACATTCATAAATAAATAATGGAGCGCACTTAACTGTACATACACATACAGAAACACATAAAAGCATATACACACATACATATACCCATACACATATACACAGACCATTTCAATCATTTGTAACTTAATTAATATATCTGTACTATGTTTTATTAATTATTACCTATACAGTATGTAATCAAACTGCTGTTAAGTGACTTGTAACTGGAACCTTGTGTGAATCTGTTGTTCTAAGGTTGAGGAAGACTATCCGCTCGTGATACAGTTTTATACTAGTACAAGGGGATAGGGCGAATAAGTCTAAAGACAGCCAAACCATCTTTACATTGCACCAATTCACATTCAACGATCTGTCCATTTTGTGTTTATTATTAACCACTATGCACGACAGAATTTTGACACATGACACATCAGCTGAATCGGCGGGGTGATGCGCATTGTCAAGAAATTCAAGAATTTTCGTGAACTCACAGCATTCGATTTTATAATGAAAAATATGTCGCGGCAGCTGTTTCATACGATAAGTTTGTGGTTAATATCTCCAAAAACGTGTTGATGTCGGTGAAATGGCGTCAGTCTATTGCCAAATATGTGTAAATTACATACCACTACACCCTTCCAAAAATAGGTAACTTAGATGCGCTTGAAATAATGTACATGGACAAGTTTCTCGTTTGCTAAAAAAACTCGAAAGGGCAAAATAAAGACAGTAACATTCTATCTGCGTTCTTATTTTTACCATTATTCATACAAAATTTCATAAAAAAACACGTAAGTAATATTTGTCAAGACTTGGAGTCTTGACAAATATTACTAAAACCTCTTAGTGCTGACCGTAAACCCAAGATTCAACATTCGATTAAAAAGTTGCAGTCAGCCTAATCGATTACTCGCAATGAAATCAAGTTTGGAAAAAAAAAGTTGAAACGGAATAAAAACTCCTTGGTATAATTTCAAATAATTATATCATTTTAAAATTAACATTTATGCTATCTTTTAGAATAATCTTATTTAGTAATTATTCGATGCTTTTGGCTGATTTCAAGAGAAGGAGAATAAATCTCCTCTCCTCCTCTATTCTATACTAATATTATAAAGAGGTAAAGTTTGTGAGGTTGTAGGGGTTAAACTCTGGATCTGCTGAACCGATTTTGAAAATTCTTTCACTAATAGGTAGCTACATTATCCGCGAGTGCCATAGGCTATATTTACAATGTGCCCGTGGGATAATTTTCGACCAAAACGCTAGCGAAACCGCAGGCAACAGCTAGTAAATAGACAGACGGACAGATCGACAGACTGACTGACAGACAGATTGACAGACTGACGGACCGACTGATAGACAGACTGGTAGACAGACTGACCGACAGACTGGTAGTAGAAGTGGGCGCCGCGCCGCGTTTTGGGTGCCGCCGCCGCCGCCGATCATTTGAAATTTGGCGCCGATTGAGGCGGGCGGCGCCGAGGGCCCAGGCCGCTGTGAACCCGCGCCCGCGCGGTACGCGCCACCGCCAGTCGTCACGGCACGTCACGCGCTAGTTGCCACGTACGCTCTTGACTTGGAACCTGACTGACTTTGACTCGAAAATGAACCAACTGGTGACGATGATGACGTTTTACAGAATTTTCAAACGTTCAATACTGAGTTTGGCGATATAAATCACTTGCAAAGCATCAAAACTGCAATGCCGACCCGTTGGCATAGTGTGCTAAGCATGTTAGAGAGCTTGGTGCATTGTTGCAATAGGAATCCAGTAAACATCATACTCACAAAGATTGGCCAGGAAGACTTGAAACTAATACAATTAGAATGGAACCTGCTGGAAGACCTTATTATATTTCTTCGAAAGTTTCGCGAAGCTGTCGGAAGTTTTATGTGCGCAAAAGTCTGTTTCTGTTAATTTCTTGCTCTTGTGTTTCGCTCTGAATTAAAAGAGATTTTATATTCGATCTCAGACAAAGAAAGAGTCACAATGATATCGCTTAAAAATAGAATCACAGATTTCTTTTGACCAAAAACGTAGTAGTGGCATCTCTTTTAGATCCCTGTTTTCAGAATTGAAAGAAATCGATTCTTATGTAGAAGAAAGAAATACCAATCGTGTGGCTTTTATGGCAGATTACATCAATGAACATGTAAATACTTCCCGTGATCTTACAGAGCATCCTATCAGATCCAAGGTCCTCTTCGACTCAATCTTTGCTGACAAAATTATATAAGAAGCATAGTAGTTTCAGCGACATTGAATAGGTAACGCGAACAGATTTTTCTTTTCGATATGCTGGAGATACCTAGCTTCGGTCTACCCCAAAGAAGTGGAGATTTTGAACGGAGATGTGCTTGCCTATTGGCGAGAGAAGAAAAATGTGATCCCAGGACTTGCTGCGCTTGCCAGGACTATTCTTGTAATTCCTGCTATAAGTACGCCGAGTGAACGTGTTTTTTCAATAGCAGGATTGGTTTTGAGCACTAAAAGATCGCGGTTGAGCCCTACACGCGTCAACAAAATAATTTTCATCCATGACAATTATAAATATTGTAAAAACTTTAAAATATATATTTTTCTGATTTTAATGTTTATTTCCTTCCTTTGATCGCTTTATAATATATAACACTTAAACCAGAAATGGTTCTTTTTTTTTTAAACACCCGCGCCGCGGCGTGGCGCCGCCGCGCCGGCCAGTTCCACCAGGCGCGCCGCCGGCAAATTTTTGGTCGGCGCCCACTTTTAACTGGTAGACAGACTGACCGACAGACTGGTAGGCAGACTGACCGACAGATCGAGAGATAGACAGATAGACAGACTGGCAGACTGATTAAAAGACAGACTGACAGACAGGCCCACAGACAGACTGATCAACAGCCTGACAGACAGACTGACTGCAGACAGGCAGACTGATAGACAGATTGAAAGACAGACTGATAGACAGACTGACAGACGGACAGGTCGACTGACTGACATACAGACTGGCAGACAGATTGACTGGCAGACTGGTTGAAAGACAGACTGACCGACAGACAGACTGGTAGACAGACTGACGGACAGACCGGTAGACAGGCTGACCGACAGACTGACAGACGGACCGGTCGACAGACTGACTGACAAACAGAATGACAGACAGATTGATAGACAGACTGGTCGACTGACTGACAGACAGACTGACAGATTGACAGACCGATTGATACACAGACTGATCGACAGACTGACAGACAGACTGGTATACAGACTGGCCGACAGACCTGTAGACATACTGACCGACAGACCGGTAGACAGACTGACTGACAGACTGACAGACGGACGGGTCGACAGACTGACTGACAGACCGGTTGACAAACGGATTGATAGACAGACTGATCGACAGACTGACAGACAGACTGGTAGACAGACTGACCGACCGACTGGTAGACAGACTGACCGAAATACTGACAGACAGACTGGTAGAGAGACTGACCGACAGACTGGTAGACAGACTGACTGACAGATCGAGAGATAGACTGACCGACAGACTGACAGACAGACTGACAGATTGACAGACCGATTGATACACAGACTGATCGACAGACTGACAGACAGACTGGTATACAGACTGGCCGACAGACCGGTAGACAGACTGACCGACAGACCGGTAGACAGACTGACTGACAGACCGGTTGACAAACGGATTGATAGACGGACTGATCGACAGACTGACAGACACACTGGTAGACAGACTGACCGACGGACTGGTAGACAGACTGACTGGCAGATCGAGAGACAGACTTACCGACAGACTGACAGGCAGACTGACAGATTGACAGACCGATTGATACACAGACTGATCGACAGACTGACAGACAGACTGGTATACAGACTGGCCGACAGACCGGTAGACAGACTGACCGACAGACCGGTAGACAGACTGACTGACAGACTGATAGACGGACGGGTCGACAGACTGACAGACTGACCGGTTGACAAATGATTGATAGGCGGACACGACAGACTGACAGACAGACTGACAGACAGACTGGTAGCAGACTGACTGACAGACCGGTAGACAGACTGACCGAAAGACTGACAGACAGACTGGTAGACAGACTGACTGACAGATCGAGAGACAGACTGACCGACAGACTGACAGACAGACTGACAGATTGACAGACGGATTGATACACAGACTGATCGACAGACTGACAGACAGACTGGTATACAGACTGGCCGACAGACCGGTACACAGACTGACCGACAGACCGGTAGACAGACTGACTGACAGACTTACAGACGGACGGGTCGACAGACAGACTGCCTGACACATCGAGAGACAGACTGACCGACAGACTGATAGACGGACGGGTCGACAGACTGACTGACAGACAGATTGACAAACGAATTGATAGACAGACTGATCGACAGACCGGCAGACAGACTGACTGACAGACCGGTAGACAGACTGACCGAAAGACTGACAGACAGACTGGTAGACAGACTGTCTGACAGATGGAGAGACAGACAGACCGATCGATCGACTGACAGACAGACCAACAGACTGACTGCAGACAGGCAGACTGATAGACAGATTGAAAGACAGACTGGTAGACAGACTGGCTGACAGACCGGTAGACAAACTAACCGACAGACGGGCAGACGGACGGGTAGACAGACTTACTGGCAGACAGATTGACAGACGGACTGATCGACAGACTGGTAGACAGACTGACCGACAGCGGTAGACAGACTGATCGACAGACCGGTAGACAGACTGACCTACAGACTGAACTAACAGCGTGAGATTTGGCATTTACATTTACATTTTTTTTAATTTTTTGCATTTACCCACGGGGAGGCTGTTGGCATCCCCAACATTTTATAAATTATATTTGTTGTCTTGCAACACTTTAACTGTCAATGTCAATATTTTTATGTCAGATCAACGTTCAGTTCAAAAATATAGCAACTCGATTGTCTCCATGAAACAAGTCACGGTTTTTTATTTCCACAAAACCTCTCTCTCAATATATACAACCCACAAGCCTTAACAGAGGCCTTGCCACCAAATAATTTTTTTTCTAAGGGCCCAAGACCTGGGTATTCTATATCCAACCACAGATAATATAATACTTCGTCCAATCGACCAAACAATAGAAAAATATTTATTTTTAAGTAATTCTACAAAAAAATACTTAAGTATCTTTTTAAAAATTATAGTTTTGCCGTTTACTGAAACGGCAAAACTAAAAATTTTAACAGCGGTAGCAGCGGTATCAGTATACCGCATCATTATATTATGCTATTCAGCGTTGAGTAGTGTCATCCTGAAAAGATAATCCTGGCTGAAGGATCAAATACGATTGAAATTATGTCTATTCATCCAAATTGAACGAGTATCTATACAAAGTTTCGTGTCTGGGCTATTAACCGTTGAGGAGTTCCCTCGTGAGGAGAATATCCTGGCTGCAGGATGATGTCATGATAGAAATCATATTTATCATCAAATATGAACGCATATAAAAAATTTCTTATCTGTGCTATTAACTGTTAAGGAGTTCCGTCATGAGAAGACGATCCTGCTTGCAGGATAAAGTCATGAAAGAAATTATCTATATCTATCAAAATCAAACGCGTAGATAGAGTTTTGTGTCCGCGCTATTAACCGTTGAGGAGTTCTCTCGTGAGGAGACGATCCTGGCTGCAGGACTAAGTAATGTTTCTCATAAGAATGTATTGTCACCAGAACCAAAAGTGTGTGCAAAATTTCAGCTCAATCGGTATAGGGGAACTGGTTTGAAATTCAGTTTCAAGATTTGGCCAATACTTACTAACAAATTATGTAGATAATTTAAATACAATTTAAAATTGAACAGCGAATGCATTCATAATTTAATTTTTTATAAGTATAGAATAAAAACGGCGCGAATTTAGCCATAGTTAGTCTGTGCTGTTTGTTGTGTCGGTTTTAGTACAACAATGTACGAAAAACTATTAAAATGACTATTATAAACTTAAAAAAATAATTAGTGTTTATTTATTGTATTTTACGCTTAAAACAAATTTATTTTAATTTCAATCTATCAATTTTTTAAATTCCTTAATTTAATTTCTCGATTTGATCGAAATTTACAAAAAAAGAATCGATTGAAATAATCGCTTCCACACATCAAGATAACAAAAAAAAAATGGTCGTCAATTTCGAATATAAATTGAGGAGTGGTAATGCATATTACGAGTTATTGGTCCCGCATTAGTAAACTACTCTAAGATCAGGGCATTTTCATGTTGTTTAGAATAATTGGAATGATATTTTGTCATATTTGTTATCGAATTAATACGCGTCTGTGTGATGTAATGTTAAAAATAAAAATGCAAAACACGCAAGTTTGGCGCGAAACTTCGACTTTTGATATCAAAATTCGTCATTACCACTGCTTACTTAAATTGAACCCTGGATTAATTCGTCACATAATTAAATGACAAGTTAATCATTCTCAACATACTGGAGCTAGGATGTCCGAAAACCACTATTTTCATGATTTTTAGCCTCGGCCAGCACTGCCGTCAAAATGGCGATGACCGTATTTACGCACTTGGATTTTTTAAGGGTAAATTAAGAAACTTGCGCGCTAAAGACATAAGTTTTAATGGCGAGGACATATGAACTTTTTATCCAACTCTCTTAATTAGCGCACACTCATAGCATTTGATAATCGGAATATTAAATATTTACTTATTTAATGAGGATGACGTATGACTTAAACGCTTGCCCCTTTAGGGGCCGGTACCAAGTCAGCGGAGGTTTGTGTGTCGCGCCCCCAAAGGTACCCGTACCGAACTTTATGTTTAAGTTACTCTGGTATGGTTGTCTCAAATTCGTGAATAAATAAATTATTATTATTATCTTGCTCCCAGTCTACTAAGATGCAGCTGAATACCAGTTATTTGTCATGGCTCTTGGCTATATAATAACAGCTGCTCAGAGGCCTTAGTCTGCTATTGCAATAGTGTCAGAATGGTCTATCATTGATTTAATAAGGCCCCGCGCCGACGAATTACCCTTTGTACGCACGTCAAACGAGTTTCGAACGCACTTCAATACGCCGTGGGCTAGGGGCCTTATTAAATCAATTATAGACCAGTCTGACACTATTGCAATAGCAGACTAAGGCCCCAGGTCGATCTTCAGTTTAAGCCGCGCTTGCCTAGGTTGGTTCGTGGATAGAAGACCGCCCATTACATACCGAGTATCCTCCGTGCCTCGTAAAGCACGTTTAGCCGTTGGTCCCGGCTGTCATTTGTAGATCCTTGACAATCGTTACAGGTAGTTTGTGGCCCGAAAGTCTGACTACCAGTCTTACCAAGGGGTATCGTTTCACCCAGCACTAACTGGGTCGTAGAGGTCAGATAGGTTCACACCATGTAAAACACTGGTATTCAGCTGCATCCGGATAGACTGGAAGCCGACCCCTAGTTGGGAAAAGGCTAGGCAGATGATGTCACGGAGTGGCAGTTCCTCCAAAGATACCGGACTGACATCTATGAACGATGTAAAACTACATAATTATGAACAAGTATATTTACTTAACTGAATTTGGTTCGGACCGCGAAGGGCATGAGGTAATGAGTCGGTTCACACAGAACAATAGTTTAACTGTAAGTATTCCGGTTTTACGTAATATTTGTCTTCAAGTAATTTGTTGTAAAGCATCGATGACGATATTGAATTAATTGAAGCTAAATCAACTGAATTCTGCATATTCATAAGTCTGCCTGTATTCCTATTCATAGATCTACTGAGAACTTTCCAGATTTAATAACCCTCCTATACTAATAAACACAGAATAAAGTTATACCATGTTTAAACCTATGAAAATGTATGGTTACACCTTTGTTATTCCTGGTGTTTATTAGTAAGAGGGACCAGCTGTTGTGCGTGACCTTCGTCCGCTTGAAATTATTGTAAAAATATCACTTCCTAATTAAGGAAGTGATATTTTTTATTTTTTAAACTTGCCATTTTTTTCTTTTTTTTTAAGTAGCTATGAAAGGTTAATTAAAAAACGCAATCTCATTCACGCAATCCTTACTAATAATTTGCGTATTAGACCAACATCCTACTGATTCTTATTCTAATTCTTCACACAAAATAAAAATATACATAAAAATTGCAATAGTATAGCTACCTACACGACTGTATACCTTTTAAAGTACTTAAAAAAATCAAACCGAAATCGATTTTGCACACGCCTCGACGGGAAGGTATTGATTACTTTGGGTTAATAAGCGACAAGTTCCAACAAGTACTTATATATCATATCGTTAATTGCACCTTTTAAGGTGGATGCGCAAGGGTAGCCCGCGAAATTTAAATTTTCTTAAGTTTATTGCAATTTGCAGGTCAGTGTCAGGTTGTATGTTGATAAAAATATAAATCGCGCCAGTAACACGTATAGGAGTTATAGAATTATAATCATTCAAATCATAATACAACTCTTCAAGTTCATATAATCCCAAAGAGTGACTTTTTCATGAAATAGCTATTGAATGTGATTATATGAATTTGGAGGGCTGTATTGATGATTTGAATGATTATTATTCTGTAACTCCATACGTGTTACTGGCGCGATTAATATTTTCATCAACATACAACCTGACACTGACCTGTAAATTGCAATAAACTTGAGAAATTTTAAATTTCGCGGGCTACCCTTGCGCTTCCACCTTAAGTTGTTTACTTGTCTGACGCTGTCATTTTAAACTTCATTATTGTGAAAATAAAATAAAATATTATTTTTAAATCATAGACAGTGCGTATCGGTTTCCTTGTCTCATACGTAGCAGCTGAAATGGGTTTTATTTTGTCATAAAAAAACTTGAACATAAAAATAATAAAATATAAACTTGAAATAGTAAAAAAAATAACGCTGTATAAATGCGAAGTCGTGTTTGTTTTTCTTTTACACAGAAACAGAACGATATGTTGACGTAAATGGCTTCGACAGATGTATAATATATAATAGGTATGTTTATTGGTTGTACAAAAACTCTTAACGAAGCCGAAAGGCACTTGTTTTGTGACTTGTTTACTATAATTAGTAGTAATACTAATTATACTTATTTCTTTGGCTATTATTAAATTATCAATATTTTCTCTTGCAACTTAGTGAAATAAATTATGTAAAAATATGATTATTCAGTATAAAAGGCATAAATAACCAAATGTGACCTTTCTTAATCGTATTCAATGTAAACATAGAACATATTGTAATAAAAAGGCACATTTGATCAATTAATAATCAACAGATTACGACTACGATTACGACGACGACGATCGGCCGGCGACGATTACGATTATTCAGTTACGATTCAAAATAATCCTATGAAAAAATATTAAAAAAAAAAAATTGGGAATATAAACAGGTATCTATATAAAAGGTGAAAATATAAACAAAAAAATATTATGTTGCTATTTCGACTTCAATGAAAATTATCTTAAAGATTCAAGTCTTTGTTTTTAATTTTGAATATTTGAACAAATTGAGTGATGGACGTTTCAATTCGCATATTTTTAAGTGATTAATTAATTCAATAATAATTAATTGTATTTAATTTTATTCCGCGATTATCCCAAAATGTTATACAACCTGTTTTTTTTTGATATCCCATAACTCTAGGGTTATATTCTGTAGGTAAAAATAATACTAAAACTCCTAGAATAGGTGGTCCAAAAATGCATCGTTTCGGAGATATCATCAATCATAATTAAATTAGGTCAAAAATTGTCACCAGTATGACGAATCTTTACTTTTGCGAGGTTGCCAAACTTCGCAGTAGTGTAGTAAAATAAATAGTAAAATAAAATAGGTAGGTAGGTAGGTAAGTAATTCATTTTTATTCATACCAATCATTCATATTTAAAGCTAAGAAAATGCGACGTTGTCATATTTCACGTAAGGGTGTTTTACATTAATAATCGTGACTTTGCCGAATTATTTTGTATGAAAAATGAAAAAAAAAAATAACGAAGGATTGGAACATAACTCATATGCCAGTTGATTCTTTGATATGGCCTCAATCATACCCTAGAGTCATAACTCTAGGGTACGTGTTTATTTTATATCCCATAGGATATCAAAAAAAACTCGTTGTATATGTAATATTTCCTAAAAATATGAAAAAAAAAAGTAAATATCTACAAAATTAAATTACTTAAGCCTTGTAATAAAAATGTACAAAAAAATTAATAAAGAAACTCCTTAAAAATAATTAAAAAGCAATATAAATAAAATGTAAAAATAGAAAAACTAACTTTGAGAGTAAAAATAGGTCTAAAGATAAAAAAAAATTAAGAGAAGTATAAATATTAATTTAAAAAAAGAACTAATTATGTCCTGTATGTAGATACATTTACTCTACGTTTATCCCAAAATGTGAAAAAAATAATATCTATCCGTGCGAAGCCGGGACGGGCCGCTAGTCGTAAATACAAGATGTAAATGGACCCTCCGCGAAGCCCTCAATCAAGCGTTCTGTACATAAAGAAGCGTGGTCTCGCATTGACTCAACACCAACAGGCACATCTGACTAGTTGTGTATTTTCTTTAAACTCATTGTTTTGTTGTCTGTATTGTGGATGAAAATTAAAAGAAATAGGCATATTTGGCTCTTATGCCTTTTATTTTTAATATTTACCGGATAGGCATTTTTATAAAAAAAAAAAAGCTACATCTAAACATTTTGTGACCTTTCAACGTAATCAAAATCGAATGAGTCATTTTCCGTATCTTAATGTAAAAAATGGTGTACTTATGACCTTTAGTTTAAAGTATCTCTGAAGACCTTGCTCATAAAAATATATAAAAAATCGTGCAGATCAGATCAGATGTGCCTTTTTTTCTGATTCCGATTATTAAATGTATGTAACTCAATTTCGGGAAAAATGTTAGTTGTGCCCTTTTACCTTATTATGATGGCAGAATGTAACTTCTTGGTATGCAATTTTTTCATCAAAATAAATTTCAAGGTTCAAAATAAAAAATGTGCAAAATCAAGGAATTCGAATTATTTTTAGAAAAAACAAAGCTTGAAATGGTTTGTTTCACTGAACATTGGTTAAAAGACGAAAATGATAATAAATTACGCAAATTACAGTGACAGTTGCTTTAATCGGAAAGCTAAGATTAGTGGGATTCCTGGATTCGTTCATTAATCTTAGTTAAAAATTGTATTATATTTAAGGCTCCTAATGACATTGTTGATTTATTGGTTGAACATAATATTGAGGTGTCTTGTGTTGAGCTCGATATGTAATAGTGTGCGTTTACAGACCCCCAAATTATCAAAACTACTCTATATTTGAGTCAGTAATGGAAGATGCTTTAGCAAAACTTACAACTGGTAATAAGTCACTAGTTATCCGTAGTGACTTTAATGTAAATATTTTAGACTAAAATTCAAATAGCAGTAGATTCTTATATCTTTTTAAATCATTTAATTATTTAAAAAACGTGTTTTCGGAACCAACTCGAATTACTACAAATACTGATACATGTATTGATAATGTTTTTTGTTGCTGCAACTATATAAATATAAATTCATTGTAAATCATCTTCCTTCTGATCACAGCGGTCAAACCGTTGTTTTCGAGTCCTGCACACCATTACAAAAAATCCAGGTAAAATCTAGACAAATAACACCCAAAACTTTGATTAGATTTTATGATAAATAACCTAATTAGTAATTTAGGCATTCTGGGCCATACTATTAAAAATGTTTTTCAATTAAAAGAGGAATACATTGAAAATTAAAATAAAAAATATATACCCAAAGTTTATGTTCAGTGACTGGGCAACTAAGAGTATTAGGAAAAATAGGAGGCGATTGTTTGAGCTATACGGCCCTTAGCCAACACTCAGATACTTTTAATAAATATGTTGCTACTTAATCAATAAAAATTAAGCAAAAAAAAGACACTAGTAAGGTAGCTTTCACCTTATTCATTAGCAACAATATTAAATCCGCCGATAAATAAAGACGGTTTGGAAAATGATCAATAGTGAAATTAATAAAAATAAAAAATATAATAACGATATCACACTAGAGACTTCTCCTGGTCTTCTGAGCTCTAAAAACGAAGTTGCTCAAGAATTTGTAGATTTCTTCACTAGTATCGCACTTAAAACTATTGAAACCTTACGTTTTTCACCCTTGCTTTTTATCGATTTATTAAGAGCGAACGTTTCAGCCTGTCCGGTTGAGTTTTAATTTAAGCATTATAAACCCCATAGCGGTCATTATAGCTTATGTATAATGGAAATCAAAATCAAATTAACCAAAGATCTATGGGGAATATCGATTAAAGTTTGTCAAGCTATTATTGAGAGAAAAAACACTGACAGACTTAAAGAGAAAGAAACACTGTATAGTAAACGTTCCCTCAACTAAAACTGAATTTGCCAGTAGACAACATAGAAAACGCTCTGCCTATTTATACAATGCAATTAATAAACTAATATATATTTATGATTAAAAAAAATATAAATGCAAAAAAAAAGCCAGCAATATGGCTACACAATTTAAATTATGATGACACTGAGTTACTTATGCAACGTGTGACTTAATAAGAAATAATATAGTGATGTTACTTGCTTAGGTAGACACATTATGTACACTCAAAATCTCTCTCTCTCACACACGCACACACACGCACACTCACACACACACGGGCGCACACACGCTTATACAATTTATCGTACTCTGTATATATTATTTCTCTTTTTGTTAATTGCCTATTCATTTTGTATCTTTAACATGTATAAGGGAAGAGCGGAGCCTTCAACTACAGGCATTTTCTATGCCTTAATGCTAACTGCTCCTTGACAGGCTAAGTAACCCAAATTTATACTCAATAAACTTATTTTTTTTTTAGTGAGATTAAAGCACCGTACTTATCCTTAATATTTAATTTGTGTGTGGACCGAGGAGTCTTCCCGGACCTTATGAAACACAACAGGGTAATACCACTTTTCAAATCCGGGGACAGTAAAGACAACAATGACTATAGACCCGTATCCGTGTTGCCGGTTTTCATTTCAGCAAGGTGATTGAAAAAGCATTATTAAAATACATAAAGGGTGTAACAGGACCGTTCACGTTCATCAAAATAAGTAACTTTACGCAAAAAATATTGCTCGGAAACGACTTAAAAAAAAAACTTGTTTATAAGTTGCAACTTTGACCCCCAACATCTCCGTAACTAGAAGGTTCCCAGGTATGGTCTAGAACAAAAAAATAATCGTATATACGGGGAGAACAAGTGCCTTTCGGCTTCGTTAATGGTCTTGTTACACCCTTTATGTTCTGCATGGGATGAGACCCTGCAAGTGACCTTTTGAAGTGGAAATTATGTTTTTTCTACTCCTCCGCTATTATTTTCTGATTAATATCGTTGCGGGATTCAAGACAGTTAAATTGTTTCTCTGGGACTTCGTTGAGATTCATTATCTCGGTGCTTTTCTAGTTGTAGCCACTGTTGATTCTGGCTTTTAGGTGTTGCAGTGGTTTGGGAATAGTGTGGCTGGCTTGACCCTTTGAAGAGACAGACACGTAGGGGCGGATAGGAGCAAGCTCGAACTCGCAAGTAACGCCAACTAGTTTTCGCATAAACAGATTCATAGATCTCTTATATAACTTTGTCACAAATCGACCCAGCAATTAACGCCAGCAATTAAGGATTAACAATAGTCACAACAGTCTTGCTTGAGTAGAGCTATGCAACTGAACTAGCCCAGATTACGGCAGTCCTATTGTGAAGTTGGTAAGTAGAACGGAACGTAGTGAAGACGGACGGTTATCGGTCAACGTAACCGTTGGGTGTAGTGGCCTTAACACAGGTAGAGATACCACTTGATCGTGATGTTCATGTTTTAAATTATAACCAACAGCTTGACAAAGATGTAACAGAGCTGACAATAACAATCTTTTAAACAGATGAAACGATAGACAAAGTTAGGGAACGCGGATGTACTAGCATGAGCATTCAAAAACAAAATACACAATACAGATGTAGAAAAATGTCTACCGGCGTGACGTAATTGAAGAAAAGACTAAGTGAATAGTTATTGAAAGGGGTATTAATCTACTTTGTTGGAGTTCATACGGTAGAAGTTTTTTTAATATTTTTTTAATAGACTTTTGGTTACACGAACTGACACAAAGTTTATCTTCTTAACGACATAATAACAACTAATCGCTGCGTTTCCGAGTCTATTCAGTACTTAAATGTTTTCCACAAGTAAAAAATTATATTGTTTCATTCAACAGTTGTGATCACTATTCAATGTCGTCGTCAAGGTTTTATTAACAGGATATTTTAGCTTGTCAACAGCAATGTCAGCTGTTAGAAAGATACAATGTATTTTAGAGGGTGTAGAAAAGCGAGCGGGTTAAGATATCTGTAAGGATCCAGAAAAATCCTTGCGCTCTTTTGGATGACACTGATTATAGGACCGTATGCGTCTAATCGGATGGATGGAGGATGCGCGAGCGCTCAATTTTAAACTTAAAGGCAATACAGATACTGTCGTTTATTAAGTGACATCAAAGTAAAAGCATAAACAACCCACATGCACTCGATGGGATTTCCAATCTATAATAATGAATGAACTCCCAAAAATACTGTCTTCTCAAAATTTTAAACTCGGAAGGAGATGTATCTTTCAAAATCCCTTTTTCAGTGCTTATCTTTGTCCTTTAAGGATTTTCTGTGCAAAATTTTATGCTCTTGGCCCAGATGTTTAGGCCTTTTAAAAAAACTCAATAAAAATCAATAAATTATAATATTATTTAATATATCGTCTAAATCGTATTATGCATCGTCATTTGTATATCCAAAATAATTAAGGTCGGCTAATACAGTTTCATTCGCTTCTCAAAATAGTCTTGCATACAATTAAGGATTCGTAATAACACAACTTTAGACATATCTATTTATAGATGTTGTTTACCATACTTTTAAAATTATACCTAAGTACTCGTGTTAGGATACGATACATTTTAGAAGATTACCAAAAAGTTGATTTATTTTATTTTGGCACATTTCATTCGTATTATAGTTGTAGACATTTTTGCAATGGCCGAAAATGCAAATATTTACTTTTTATTATCATGATGAAGTACAAGTAAGCTCTATATTTGCTTATTTTCATTGAAATTTCAGTTAGCTTTGTGATACAAATAGGTCTCCTATTGGCACACTTCCAACAAATGATAAAAGAGGAAAAGAAATAATAAAAATCAAACCACATTGCTTTAAAGAAAATGTTTATAATCAAATACCTAAAATTAAAGACGCCATACACACGTCATAATAACAAAGATACGACAAATTGAGCAAAACTTTGGTTGACAAACAAAACATATACTTCAAGAGAATGCAAACTGAACTCAATCAAACAATTTTATACCTTAACCCAAACGAAATAGATTCAAAAATTGCACTAGCTGTTCAGCAAGCAGTCACAAGAAACAATCATATCGTCAAATTATGCTAAAATTTAAAAATGGTAACTGAAACAAGCGACAGTAGAGAGAAGCTGATACCCGATCAAGTTGAAAAGGCCGCCAAAACATGATTGTTTATAGACCTAAGGTCTTTTAAACTTGATGGGGTAGTAACTGGAGAAAGTAGCTTAGTCTATAACTAGCTGGCGGAAGGAGCCGTCAATACCGAAGAGCTCATCATAGTTGGTAGGCTTTCCTGGTCTGAGGGCCTCGTTGGCTTTGAGGTTCTCTTGTTCCGCGAACCAGTCTTTGTATTCATCTAGTTTCTTAACCCAAGCATCTGGAAGAAAATTAATTTTTGGCTAGGTTAGATCATCGAAAATAATATTGGTCTTGAAATAGCCAGGTTTGAATTTCTCTCGTTCATTTCTTATACAGCGTGTAACAGAAAGGGTATAATCATATGGAATACTGTGGTACGGACCATCATACTGAACAACTTTCTCTATGGGACCACCATCGAAATCGTAAAAAAATAATCAGCTGTCCCATACATATGGGTCGAGTAGGTATTGAAATTTTGTATAGGACAGCTGATTATTTTTTTACGATTTCGATGGTGGTCCCATAGAGAAAGTTGTTCAGTTTGATGGTCTGTACCACAGTATTCCATATGATTATACCCTTTCTGTTACAAGCTGTATATTGAAAATCAAATGAGCGAGAATTTACTGACTGCAGTCAGTTCGCAGATGGAAGAATGTTATGAAAGAAAAAGGAGTAAATGTTAGGGTGACGGGGAAAATGGGACAAGGGCCATATGACACCAGGGCCAGGGCCAGGGGATGATGGTCACCTGTCAGGGGAGGATGGCAGAGGAAATTTTACACAGCCAATACCAAGTTACGTGCAACTGGTGCCATTTACTAAACGGTTGACAACCTTAATGTGGCAGTGAATAAAGATACTTACTGTGAAGGTCATTCATGGGGCCAGCGTTACCACCGTATTCTTGAGGAAGCATTTCCTTAGGAATGTATTTGTAGAGATCATTGGTGTCAGTGTGCAGGAAGATCTGAAAATAATGAAATAATAAATAAAATTATATACTTAATGATAATTTCATTGAATGGCATTGAACAACATACTCGTAACAAAGAGCAATTAATAGAACTTCACCCAGCCCTCTTAATTGTTCTTTGGGGCGATGGCATTATATTGTGATCGTAATCCATATAATAAGGTCTGTTAAATTAAACATTGATGCATTTTACAATATTATTCTTGTTTTATGAAGCAAAATTGAACAACGGAATATATCTTACCCTTTCTTTGATCTTGTCCTTGATGAAAGGTTTGACGAAGTTGACGATCTTGTCAACAAGAGGTGATACGTTGATGACGTGGACTTCCTTCAGCTTTACGGGATAGGCCTCCTGCAGAAACACATTAAGAATGAATGAATGAACAAAATCCGTAACTCAGCATTCGCAGCTTTTATAGAATTCTGTGCAATTATTTAAAATGATCTAAGCCGTCAAACTTTGAACTGATTCATTTTTATACATTTTATTCTAGTTTACCATGTTATAAGTAAGCCATCTAATGAATTAAGGGAGCATCAAAACTACAGAAACACTCGGATCCTTACTAACCTGTACACAAACAAGGAATTTCTTCACAAGTGTAGGTGTGAACTTGGCGAAGTGCGTCGGGGTTGCCACAGAAGCGTCCAGGACATACACGTCGCCTGCCACTCCCTCCTTCTCTTCAGCCAGTCTGACGTCACCCAGCATGAGAGCTAGCTTGAAGGCATCCGCCACGTTGGGGGTTTGGATATCTTTGTCGACTCCTGTAGAAGAATAGGGAATATTGAGAAAATATTATGGTGTGATTTCCATACATGACTGCCTCAATCAAGAATCTTGAGGAATTTGTCACTAAGAAAACTATTCTAGTGCTTATTTCTCGAAGTGTTTTCATTTTCGTACCAGTAATTCAAACAATAATAATAATATTTTATACTCTATTGCAAATCTAATTTATGAAGCCCATAGTAAGAAATAATATCTCGCCGACTGGTCGACACTTCGCGTGACCAGAGGGCTGGCTCTTTCTTAGGTCAAAGAATTAGCATTGCCATTCAACGTGGCAATGCTGCCAGTCTTCTGGGCACGTTTCCGGATGACTGCGATGTGGAGGAGTACTTTGACGCCAAGTGTTCTATAGTCGTCATTGTAATTATGTAGGTTCATACACCAAATCAGAATGATGCTCAAGTTTTTATCAATAGTATTTTTATTGCTACAGTAACTAACCTCTCATAACAATCACACGTCTTCCTTCAGGTGTGAGACCTGGCAGCGGCGGCATTTGACTGTAAATTAACAAAATGTCTTTTATTACTAAAAGTGTGGGCGTTTTTAGGGGTAGATCAAAGACACGATTGATGGACTGTGGGACAGATGATATGGCTAAACAGAGGGTATAAACCGTGATGATTAAAAGAGAAATATGGAAGAGCAAATCACGCTGCGCTGATCCCAAATAAATATTGGCAAAAATGTTTTTTTTTTTACTCCGATTTCTTTCTTTTTCGTGTGGTTGGTGCCTATCTGGAGAGTTTTTATGCCGCCCATGCGCCTTTTTTTTTGGATTGGAAATCATCAAATAACTCCTCCCGCTCTGGGCTGAGCAGGAGGGAATGTCAGACTTTTACTGACTAAAACCCATCCATGTTCCTTCTTTTGCCCTTTGTGTTCCAGGGCCGCGGTATCTCTTTCGAACAGTCCCGCAACCCTGGCAGGCATCAGTCCTTTCGGACCCCTTCCTGTTTGCTGACATCTCTCTGAGGCGCGCGTGGAACACGAACGCGCCGTCGTCATAAGACGGACGGACGGCCAGCTAGCCCATAGGTCGCCGTCCAGAGGCCCGCGCCTACAGTGGCCGGGAGCCGCCCATGCGCCTCAGACTTGGTTTTACATGCCGTCGAGAAATATCTCTCACGCATAATGGTTTCCTCACGATGTTTTCCTTCACCGAAGCAAGTGATAATTATACAATACTAGCGACCCGCCCCGGCTTTGCACGGGTGCAATGTTTTACATAACCTTCATTCTTCCTTTGATTCAAGAGGAATCACTCTATCTATTTTAAAAAACCGCATCAAAATCCTTTGCGCAGTTTTAGAGATCTAAGCATACATAGAGACAGACAGAGGGAAGCGACTTTGTTTTATAATAAGTAGTCATCACGCACATGAATCCAAAAAAATCATAGGTGCGTGTCTTGGGTTCGAACTCGAGACCTATGACTTGGCAGTCCAACAGTCATCATACCACAAGGCTATCACTGCTATTGACTCCGATATTAATATGTTCGTTGCAGATGCAATGTAACTAATTAAAATATTAAAGTAACAAGTTGCTGGCTTCGTTTTAGTTAACAACTAACACACTGCACGGTGGTTCCTCCCATAGGTCATAATTCCAAATAAAAATTCATTGTTTTTACTTCATTACTCCGATAAACAACCTACCGAAAAGTATAAATACTTATGTAATTTCTTTTATTATTTTATCACTTATTAATTGACCTCGGAATAATGCACAACGGCATGGTTGCATCGCGCTGTTACCAGCGACTCATTTGTTGTTGTTTTTAAAATTAGAATTCCCAGAAGTCTATTGTTTCTTTGAAATGTTTGTAAAATTTAATTCCAAGAAAAAGGTATGTTTTTGCGAATACAATTTTATTAAAATTAAATATTCTGTTTAAATTTTTACAATATTAAATTATGATATTGTACTTTAGTCTGAGATATTGAAATTCATGGAGACTTTTGGAAAGTTTTGCAGATCAAGCGGACATTGAGCCTCCCCTTAAAATAAAGTTCTATTAGTATACTTTTCTTTCAACTACGTAGTAATGTTATCATTAATCACTACAAAACCGATCACAAAGGACATCTTTTTTGCTTAGAACCAAAACAGTGCAGAAATGTTATATGAAATCTCTTTGCTGCACAATTTTTCATTAATGGACTGTTTTATGTTTTTAATTTAGATATATTAATTTACCACAGAGATTTACTGTCTCCCATTAGGTTTACTAAAAAATGTATGCATTTGATCAAAAAGATACTGGCTGAAAATAAAAATCGGATGAATAAAATAGACTTGGTGAAAAAAAATGCAAATGGCGCGCATTTTGTACCATTAATTGTAAAACTTTGGTTGTATATGTAATAAATATATTGTAATAAACGTTAATATGCTTTAGAAACCACACAACTTGTAACAAGACCCTTAACGAAGCCGAAAGGCACTTGTTCTCCCCGTCATTGCGATCAATTTTTTGTTCTAGACCATACCTTAGAACCTTTTAGTTACGGAGATATTGGGAGTCAAAGTTCCAACTTTTTTTACTTTAAACGCCACCACGACCCCCCCCCGTACTATTCAATCCATTCATCAACACAATGTTTTGATTGCATTAAATTGAGTCCTACCGTAAAACCTGATTTTTCACCCCAAAAAAAGTCGTTTCCCTGCAATATTTTTTGCATAAAGTTACTTAGATTGATGTACCTATACGCTTGGTTGACGGCTTCGTGAAGGGTCATGTTACACCCAGTATATTATTGTGTGAGTTAATTTACTAAAATTAAATAGATATTGTCTTTTAATATTATTTTAAACCTAAAATACACAAAAAACAAGTGCCATTGAAGGTTAAGTATTTATGACCGCTTTCGTTCGGCCGCTGAACCACCGTACACTGTTGTCAAAACGATATTTCTAAGGAACGTCACACTTCTTCAATATCATCATGTTAAAACTTGTTTTTGTTTTTAAAAAAATGAACAACGTCAAACCAAACCAAGGTTGGAGCATGTTTTATGATAGGACATTCGGATTTTTATGTCAGTTAAACCTAAAAAGCACTTAATGATTTTAATGATTGTTTTTACAATCTCCAGGGTTCCGTACCCGAATGGTAACCAACAGGACCACATTACTAAGCCTCCGATTTCCATACGTCCGTCTGTATGTCAGCGGGCTGTATCTCATGTTCCGTGATATGTACACAGATGAAATATTCACAGAATGTGTATTTCTGCTGCCGCTATAACAGCAAATGTTTTTTTTTTAAAGGGGGCTCCCCCACTACGATGGTACTGAACCCTTAATGCACGAGGCCGACTCGCACTAGACCGGTTTATATTTTTTCCTAACTTATTTTCATAAAAGTACAATGGTAGGGCAAACCCGTCTATTTCCCACCAGTCACTTGGTGTAGGCATATAAAACTTAAGAAAACTTATAATTTCATGTTTACTTATAATTTAATTACCTACGTCATGGATTAAATAATTAGTCCTACGCTACGTCTTTTCATTGTTGCACATAATATCCACACTTGCCTGTAGTGGACATATATTGTGTTTATAATTGCAATTTCTGTAAAATGGCTGCTAATTATAAAGATAGGTTCGCACTGGGTTGTAAAATTGCTGCAGTCTGATGAATCATAGGGAGTATTCGTTGCCCTATATCCCTTTAAAGTAGGTGCGTTTACAAACATTTGAACTCACACACAAACAGCCAGACCCGGCAAAACTTCCAGTAGGACATACAAATATTTTTGGTCCGTGCGGAGATCAAACCGCCGACACGCAGCGAAGCAACCAATCGCTCAGCCACTGCGGAAACCATGCCATCGTCGTCGTATACGCGATTACAGTTTGTGTCAAACTATAATAAGTCGGAGTGAATTTAATAATGCTTTGGCAGTAGTCTACATATTAAATTAATCTGTGTTCATGGCACAAAGTTTGACCTGTGCATTTACCCAAGCTGACCAATGGGACAAATATAAAAGGAGCCTAGAAGAACAGAAATTAGAATTCAATCTGCGATAACGATGCTCGAATAGTCAAAAAAGTATTTTGTTTACATAAATAACTTAAGATACCGAAAAACATCTGCCATTTGGAAAACCTTGTAATAGAAACATGAACCGCTTGAAAGCCACTGCTACTTGTGTAGTTTCTTAGAAAACCGCAGCAGTAAAGCTGACTAGTACGTAATTTGCATTAAACGTCATGCATGAAGATGACACAAATTATAAGTTTTCAGTAGTTAGTCATACTGTGATTATAAATCTTCGTTTTATTCAAATTAGTGAATAATTTGTGGGTTTCCACTTGAGTACCTAGTGGTAACCCCGGGGTTAAGGATTTTGAAGAAAAATTCGATGCTAAGGACGGTAAATAAACATGTATGAACCTAACTTTGTAATAATCTCCTCTTCGTAGTAGGACAGGCAAAAATAGACAGAAAAAAAAAGAAATACAGTCTAGAATACGGCACAGTAAAAAAAAATGAAGCAGTTTCCATTTTTTTTTTTTTAATAAATTTAATAATTTAAATAAGAAGAATCAATCGGTACAAGGTGGTACGATACCCCTTGGTAAGACTGGTTGTCAGACTTTCGGGCCACTGACTACCTGTAATGACTGTCAAAGATCTATAAATGACAGCCTCGAAATTCGGAACGAAATAGGTGGTCACCCATCCACGGACTAACCTAGGCAAGCGCGGATTAACCTAAAGATCGACCCAAGCAGATGTTATTATTTGACCTCGAGTGCTCTCTCCATTTAGTGTGCTAGTACTTACACAATATTTAAAATCTCCTGCAGCTCAGGACGGTTGACATCACGGTCGTTGAAGAACTCTGGGACGGCCGCACGCATGGTGAAGTACATGTCCAGCTTACGCTTGGTCTTCTCCAGGGAGAACTTGCAACCACGGAGGAAGGTCATGATGCGCTGGTCGTCTGTTAAAACGTTATAAAGAAGTTAGAAGGTATTGAAGAAAATCTTTTGGTAAATGAATTGATAGCAATGTGTTTGGTGGGTGTAGAAATTTAAATGCGAAAATGTTAGATAGGCGCTCTAAGTAAAAAAAACTTTTACAGTAGTAGCTGCGCTTTTTTTAATTTTTTTTTCGGATGGTATATCATCAAATAACCCCTCCCGCGCTGACCCCAAATAAATTGGGATAAGGGCAGAAATTGGTAATGATGATCATGAAAGCACTACTACAGGATTATTATCTAGAATAAGTCATAGACATTGATTGTCATACATACATTACAGATTTATGATTGTTTCGTGAGCTTCGACACAGCTTATTTTTTTATTACAATTCAGATGGGATAACAGATATTATGATGGATATAATATCAGGGCAGTGTAGTTACGTTGTTAAATAACATGGCTATTATATATAAAAAATAAATAAAAAAGTTTGTTTAACGTCAGTACATTACGCATTCATACAAACATATTTAAAAAAAATACAAAAAAAATAAAATACATAGTATGTCTGTACTGTATACTTTGTGCTGTGTGTATATCTGCTGCTAATCTACCATATTCCATAAAACGAATATGGTTGCGGCACAGATATATCAAAATCCAAAATATACCAAAATCCTTAACGAAGCCGAAAGGTACTTGTTGTCCCCATCATTGCGACGTTTTTTAGTTCTAGGCCTGGGAACCTTCTAGTTACGGAGATATTGGGGGTCCAAAGTTCCAACTTTTTCACAAGTTTTTTTTTTTAATTAGTTATTTTTAACGTATGATTTTTACTGTAAACACCTCCACGGCCCCCGTACTATTCAATCCTTCCATCACCACAATGTTTTGAGTGCGTTACATTCATGATTTTTTAGCTCAAACAAAAAGTTTTTTCCCAGCAATAATTTTTGCGTAAAGTTACTTAGTTTGATGTACAAAATGCTTGGTTGACGGCTTTGTTAAGGGTCTTGTTACACCCTGTATACTTTTTAATTTCTTTAAAACAACAACACAAGAACTTTAAAGAACAAAAAGGTAGTCTATTTTGTATAGTAATTTGTTTGTATAGTACCTAAATAGTGCTTAAGACGTCATAGAAGTAAAAAAAAAACATGCTTGGTTTTCAGATGGATCGTGATACTTGCGTTAGCTAGGTATTATCTGTATTATCTGTGGGTTAAGGTGACAGCTCTCTAATTCAATCATATTCAATCATGAAACGTTAACGTTGTTTCAAAATCTTGCTTATATCATGAAATAGCAATAAGTTATAATTATGAGTGTGAGTATGATTTGGATAGGAACTTATTTATTGTAAACAAGCAAATCCAGTTTGACAGGTTCATTAATATTCTGCCGGATACTGTACATTGATCTTTCTAAATTCAAAGTTATCATCGGATTGAGAAAGAAGCTACTGCCGAAACATTCAAATAATCAATCATATTATTTTATTATACAATAATTAAACAATAAAGTGGTTTTAAAATTGGGTTCTTGACTCCTGTGCTAGGTGATAGACCTATGCTACAAGAGCCAGTACCCACGGCTACAGATCAAACTATACATTTCCAGTATAAGCTCACCTCGAATTGTACGGAAATCCTATACAATGCGAGATCAGCATAAACTGGAAATGTATAGCTTGATGTGTCTCGCAGGAGGCGATATTACAGAATATAACGCAATAAGATTAGCAAAAATAAAAACTAAGTAAATACAAGTTTCTAGTGTTAATGATAAGTTAGTGACCATGACAGTTTAAAAACTTATAAATATAACAACAATGAAAAAATAAAAGCGGTAAAAAGAAGCCTGTACTGAGTTGAGAATGTTTGCGTGTGTGTGTGTGTTTGTGAGTATGAATATTGAATGATCAGGAAGGGTTTTCAGCAATTCAATTCTGGTTGAAGACCTAGTAACGAAGCGTGGCTTACCAAACTCATCAGGTAGATGGGGTTCCTTCTTCAGCCACTCCTTGATGTGTGCCAGGTCGGCCTCCTTGGTGTCCGCCTTCTCATTCAACTCCTCGCGGATCTTCTGCCACATTTCTCCTGCTGGCTGTTCGAGCGTCATCTTGGCAGCTTCGACTGGTCCTGGGGATAGAACTTCAGCTTTAGTCTTCAAAATATAGATTTAAAACTACTATAGGGAAAATTGAAATTTAAACAATGGGACAGGTTTAAATTAACATTATTTTTATACATTTTATCACTGTAATCATCCGTAAGTCCAGATACGCTAAAATTATCGTTGATATTCATGGGTCCTGAATTGTGAGCTGTTATTTATTTGAAAGTTAGCAAGATTTGAATTATACTTGTGTTTTCTTACACTTATCACCTAATTTACGAGGTACATAATTATCCATACACGTTACATATTCATGAGGGCCAATTTTAGAACCTGTCTCTCAACCTATTACATACAAATGAATCAAATTGACGTGTCTGTTTGTAATATCAAAATAACAGCATTTTACTGAATGCCTATGAAAGTATATATATATTGTACTTATAACAAAAACAGATTTTTTCAATTTTTGTCTGTCTGTCAGTCTGTTTGTTCCGGCTAATCTCCAAAACGGCTGGACCAATTTTGTCGGGAGTTTTACTAGCAGATAGCAAATTCTATAAGCTGTAACTAAGCAACTTTTTATTTTTATTTTTATTAGGGTTTTGTGCAAAAAATTGGTAAATTAAAATAATTTCACGTGAACGAAGGTCGCGGGCAATAGCTAGTTTTGATTAATATAAAACACGTGCAGATAATCATAGATGACGTAGAAAATCCTGATTTTAAGGTTATTATTGTAATTAAATTGATTGAAGTTTTTTTTTTGGTTTTTGGAGTGACGCTTTTCTATGACGCGATGATTTTTTGCTGTTGGGCTGTCTAAATGGCCAGCCTATGGAAAGTTTTCAAATAATTTTTTATCTAAAATTATTGTTCTTCTAGATTTCGGCTTACGGTAAAGTGCTTTCCGCAAAATTGGTGGGGTGATTGTGGAGATTGCAAATGTCTCCCCGTATCCCAGACAAGATAAGAGCGGTTTTAGTTTGGAGGAGTCTGGCAGACCCCTCCGCCCGCTTCATAGCGCGGGACATCCATGAATAATTCGCCATATATATATATAAAAATGCTTTCCGCATTGCGTTAATTTCGAAACAGCAACTCATGACATTTTTAGTATAGGTATGTATATTATTATAATTATACGAGCGGATGTCATGCCAAAAGTTACGATGTCTTAGGTATTCAAGAAACAGGTTCTACGAGTATTTATACTCATTTTTTACAATTGTGACGCCTTTGCCCTGTTTCCTAAAACTTTGCATGACGATAATTTGGTTTAAACCTATTCTGAAATAAAATACACCATCATAGCAGATTCTACCATCATCTGCCTAGCCTGTTCCCAATTATGTTGAGGTCGATTTACAGTCTAACTGGCAGCTGAAAACTAGTATTTTTCGTGGAGCGACTGCCTAACTGACCTCCACAACCCTGCAAATTGGTAATACCGCTTGGTAAGACTGGTTGTCAGATTTCTGGCATTCTAACTACCCGTAACGACAGCCAAAGATCTACCAATAACAGCCGGGATCAACGGCTTAACGTGTTGTCTGAGGCACGGAATGAACTCGACATTTAATGAATGGTCACCCACCCACGGACTGGCCTCAGGAAGCGTTGCTTAACCTTGAAGTTCGACCCGTGCAGCTGTTATAGACATGAGATTTATCTAACCCTATCACAATAATCTACCTCACAGAAATAGCTAAGGGCACATGGGGACATGGGGTCATCAACGTATTTCCCAATACAATGAGCAATGAGTCTGTTTATATGGTCACATGGCCGTGCCACTACTTAGTTGTGTACAAGGTCTAAGTTTATTCGGAATGTTGTAATTAGCAAGGACGATTGTCTGGCTCGATAGTGAAATATGTGAATTAATGAGAGGAATAATTATTGTCTAAGATGGGATCTTTTTTAACCGACTTATAAAAAAAGGAGGAGTTTATGTATAAATCATGTATTTTACTGTTATGTGATTACTGGTCCGATTTTAGCGATTTTATTTGGTAGAGGAAGCTCGCGACAAATATTAACTTTGCTTTGGTGCTTTACTAAGAGTTATCCATACTAATATTATAAAGAGGTAAATTTGTTGTAAGTTTGTATGTTTGTATGTAGGGGGTAATCTCTGGATCTACTGAACCGATTTTGAAAATCCTTTCACTAATAGGAAGCTACGTTGTCCCCGAGTGCCATAGGCTATATTTACAACGTGCCCGTGGGATAGTTTCCGACCAAAACGCGAACGCACGCCCGAGCATCGTTTTAGAATAGCTAGATACCATATAAATACAGACTTATGTCATGTTTGTGATTTTAGGATTAAAACAAAAGAATGCTATGAGCCAGATGCTTCCCTATTGTTGTTTTGTTGAAATCATTTATAATGCTCATATAAATGCATAAGAGATTGGGGTTTGAGAGAGCAACCGCAGACATCAATGACTAGAAAATAGACTAGAACGCCTATTTGTACATTTCTCTTTTAAAAAGCAACCACAGCAACATAAAAAGAAATCAAGAATAGTACAACAAAACCTCAAATAAAATTCAACACGCGCAACACACAAAAAATCTAAACGCGTTTTCGTGAAAACAAAATAGGTAAAGTATGACTTTTACTTTATAAAAACAATCATAAAGTGTTTTGTAACTGCGTTATGTGTACCGTAAGCCGTAACGGTTTTCATGTAACGAAAAAAGTAATTTAATGAGTTTTTAGCAAACTTTCACCATTTGGTTGAGCAATGCCCTCGCGTCTCGTGTGGTCACGACGTGCCGCTCTGTTTCTTCTTCGTAATTGGTAATTAGCATGCACATACTGACATGCAACCCTAATTAATGAGTAAAAAGCGCATTTTACTTCGCCAAATACAATTTTGGTGACAACGCCATCTATCTTACATAGTTTAAACTAAATTCAAATAAGAGAGGAACACTCGAGAGTTGTAGGTGGTGGTCGTTCTAAATGTTAAAAATAGATGGCGTTGTATATAATTTCAGCTAATCAATTAAAATTATTATGACGCGGAGATCTTTTTTGTGACAAAATATTACGCCCATCGCTTAACTAGTGTTAGAAAGTCATACACACGTGCGGACGTTTAATTGCATCAGCTCCTAAAAAAGTACCGAACCAAATTACGTTATAGGCCAATTGCTTAAGGTTTAAATCATTTCAGGGACTATATAAAGAATGAGGAGTAGGTATTGAGGAGTGATTCATCAGCGATATGTTTCAAAAGATTATAAATAATGATTATTATTTCTATGATTAGCTAAAACGTGTCTGTTTAATCCCAGATATAAGTTTAAACAGACATTTTGCTTGAAAACAACCGAATTTGAGATTTTTACCGTTAATTATTACCGTTACCAAAACACATAGGTAGCTCCAGGTCTCAACTGCAATTTTACAAAAAACCCAATATCTGCTAAAGCTAAATGATTACAAGACCATTTAAAATCGAACGAGGCAATGAATCGCAGACTTTTTGTAAAGTTTACTGAACTTTTATTGTTATGGTCAATTATCTTAATTGATTAACTAGCTGTAGGTTTTACTTAACTGTTCAATTAGTGGTACTTAGTAAATACACAAGTCTAAGAAGGAAGTTACGAAGAGGCTAGGGCATCTTACTAATATTTAAATGCGAAAGTTTGCGAGGATGAATGGATGTCTGGATGTATGTTAATCTTTTACGTAAAAACTACTGACCGGATTTGGATGAAATTTGGCACACAAATAGTTTACAACCTAGATTACCACATAGGATATTTTTTATCACGGTAGTATTTGGATGAAATTTGGCACAGACATAGGTTGTAAACTGGACTAACTTTTTATCCCAGTACCTAGTACGAACCCGCGGGACAGAAATTGCCAAAATCCACGTGGGCGAAGCCGCGGGCATAAGCTAGTAATATTATAATTATGTGGAAAGTTAAACAACTTAAATGTTATGGAATTAACGGTAAACCATAAACTAAGAACATTTTCATTTTGGAAATACCAAAGTGTACAGTAATAGACAAAGAGCTATAGATATAAACGCATCGTGTTCCGCTAGGTACGCCTTTCAGATGATTTTTTTCAATCTCTTCGACTTTCAAAATAATTGCATCCATCAGTAACGGTGTAAGTACCGTTGGCAACAGAATTGTAGACTAGTGGCTGTGGTTAGGGTTGCTACGAGTTTTTTTTTATTGGGTCTGGTCTGAAGACTATTTGAATGGATTGTACACGTGATGTAGGCTAAAAGGAGAGCAAAAAGTTTTGTTAAAATTTCTAAAATGTTATGTATCATTTTCTTTTTTAAGTTTTTGCAATAATTTTTCAAGTACCTACTTAGCTAGTATCATGTATCTTATCTTTATTAATTCTTCTTACATACCTACTATTTCGTTTTTCAATATATATTTTTTAATAAAATGTCATGTTTATTCATTATTTTATTAGAACTGTCAGCTGGTGATCAAGATGGAGATCCAAATAATGAGGTAACTCCTCAACATTAACGATTATCTCTTGTTTGTAGATCAGGATTCCTGTGATCAATAATTTCCAACTTATTCACTGTGACGTCTTCAACTCTATTTCCAGTGACAACCCTACCTTAAGCAACAATGGCACCTATTCCAACGGCGGGATGCGCGGAAATCACGTGCGCCTCGCTTCATTCGTTTAGTTTTTATTGGAAGCGTGATGATTGGCTGATGGATTCAGCGCCCAGCTATTACACGAGTCCACAATGGTAATAGATGGGTGCTTGAAGTTTATTTTTTATTAAAAATTGAAACGGTGAAAGCTTTTTTTGGTAACGGTATCTTGTAGCTTTGGTTTTGATTTTTACCGAGTTTTGTAGTTTTTATTTTTATGTTACTGGATTTTCGATTGCAGCCACATAGGTTTCATTTATGTAGAAAAGTGGAATATCTTCATATATGAGTTGATGCTTGGATAAAAATATAAAATATGGTACAGGTGGTCAGGACAGACTGGAAGCGAACGACGGAGACCAGGGCATTGTGGTTCAAGTTGAATATAGC
Source organism: Eugnorisma glareosa (assembly GCA_947578425.1). Classification (NCBI taxonomy): domain Eukaryota; kingdom Metazoa; phylum Arthropoda; class Insecta; order Lepidoptera; family Noctuidae; genus Eugnorisma; species Eugnorisma glareosa. The sequence goes on along the minus strand of OX387974.1, from coordinate 13,384,204 downwards.
AGCTCTATGTGGAGCAGTGTGGCGGGAGCGCGTGTAGACTGCCAGCTCCCCACCACCAATTTTTTTGGAAGTATCGATTACTCGTGATTAAAATTCGGTTTCCACTTCACACACTTTAATTGGAGATGACACTGTCGCAATGATTAGAGTTGGTTACTGACAATTACTATTAATATAATAAATATTCTTAAAATTCGTGACCACCGCGTACAAGGAACAGAAGCAAAGAGAAAGAGAAAACGGATATAAAAAACAATGTTGCCATTTTAGCTAACACAAAGGTATTTTGATGTTGCAAATTAATTTTTATACTAAAAATATTTCATGTTGTTTCCAACACAGTGGACGACGAAAGGAGAAATTGATTAATTAAAAAAAAAATATATGAAAATATTCGTATATAGTAGTAACAGCTATGTAAATAGACAATAGATACTGATTCATACCATTCGCTTATTTGTTTAACAAAACGGGATTCTAGTTTTTGAGATAAGCTCGAATTTCTTCCTTTTGGAGATTTCTTTTAGACCTTCTTTTGGATTAACTCGTTCCATCGTCGACCTCATCTCTGTCCTCAGAACAAGATTTGAGGGTAGGCCCATTTTAATATCGAAAAAAAAAAACAAAACTTTATTAAGTCTTGGAAGGGTTAAATGATAATTGATTTTTATTAAACAAATTGGTTTTTACAAGCACTTTTACACGTCATTTTTTTAAACTAGATGGGGCCGATGTTTCGTAACTGACTACTCTCAGAAGAAACAGCCGAAACAAACTCAAAGGTCTCTTTTAAAGCCCAGACATAATCTTGTGGTCAACTCACATTATTCATTCATTCATTATGAAAGCATACTCCCGGAGTGTTTGAGGGGAAATTGTTTTTAACACCATCGTTGCCTAAACATTGATGATCGTCTTTTATTTTTATTAGCAACCTACGACAGAAATTGCTCAAAATATTATCCAACTTCGAGATCTTGACGACGATGAAACTTCATGAGATTTCTAGAGTTTGCTCATATTAAACATGAACATCAGAATTCCGTGGAGTGAGACGAAGGGAAAACCTCAAGTCGGGTCATAATATAGAACTACTGTGCATGCCTTTTGCCCCATTTAGGGGACTCCTTTGTCCCCATATATTATATATTTTTAATATATTTAGTTAAGTAAGTCATGGGTACAGCATAATCAGCCTATAATGTTCCCACTGCTGGGACACACGGCCTCCTCTCTATGAGAGGGAATGGCCTATAATCCACCACGCTGGTCCAGTACGGGTTGGTAGATGTCACATGTCTTCGAATTTATGGTTCTAGGACGTGCCGGTTTCTTCACGATGTTTTCCTTCGCCGTTTTTGAGAGCAGAGGTGATGAAATAAATCACACAAAGTAATGCGCCTGCCTGGGTTCGAGCCCACTACTTACTGTTCGTAAGTTGGGGCCGCTACCACTAGGCCTCCGCTGCTCTTCAGTCATAGGTATACCTCTGCTTAACCATTCGAGAATTACAAGCCTGATATTGTTACCTTCCATGTCTAAAAACATTGCTTCATTTTCCACTCAATACAATACACTCTTTGGAAATAATATGTTCATGACCGTGAAGATATGTTAATGGCTACAGTACGATAGTAATCTTGTACCCTATTTTTTTTCACAATTACATTAGTACTTCTAGAACACTGTAATCATTGTCTGACTTTTCTTTTTAACGTTATGATGTGCCATACGGTAAAAATTCATACAGGCAACAAGAAAACACCGAAGAAACACCGTGGTGGAAGAAACACCGAAGCGATACCTAGAAAAATATCTACGGGTTGGAAGACACTGATGCACAAATGGTAACAAAGTATTCAGTATATCATTCTGAGCGGCTACATAGTAACTTTTCATCGATTATTTAAAAAAAAAAAACAGCTATTTCCTACAAAAGTTCAATATCTACAAATACGGTCAAAATATAAAGGTTGTAACAAGACCCTTAACGAAGCCGAAAGGCACTTGTTCTCTCCATCATTGCGATCATTTTTTTGTTCTAGACGATACCTGGGAACCTTCTAGTTACGGAGATATTGGGGGTCAAATTTCCAACTTTTTCACAAGTTTTTTACTTTAAACACCTCCACGAACCCCGTACTATTCAATCCATCCATCAGCACAATGTTTTGAGTCCGCTACATTCAGTCCTACCGTAAAACGTGATACCAAAAAAAAGTCGTTTCCCAGCAATATTGTATCGTAAAGGTACTTATTTTCATGTACATAATGATTGCATGGAACAGCTGTTTTTTTTTAATAACCTACATAAAATGGGGGGAATGAAAATAATGTTCTCAATCCATCAGGGGCCTTAGTCTGCTATTGCAATAGTGTCAGAATGGTCTATCAGTGATTTAATAATGCCCCGCGCAGACGAATTACCCTTTGTACGCTCGTCAAACGAGTTTCGAACGCGCTTCAATACGCCGTGCGCTAGGGGCCTTATTAAATCAATGATAGACCATTCTGACACTATTGCAATAGCAGACTAAGGCCCCAGTTCTCGTGTCGGTGTCCCTTCCTCGTCGTATTCCCTACGCAGTTTAAGTACAGGCAACCTGATAATATACATAGTTAAGTTCGTTGTTGCCAGTGCACATTGAACGGCTTGAGATACAAGGCCTAAGACTAACTTAGACAAATATTAAAGACTGTCTGCCAAGCCTTTTTCCAACATGTTGGCGTCGGTTTTCAGTCTTACCAAATGCGGCTGAAAACTAGTACTTTAAGCCTATCTGACCTCCACAACCCCAGTTACTGAGTAATACGATACCCCTTGATAAGACAAGTTGTCAGACTTTCGGGCTGCTGTTACTGACTATCTATAACAACTGTCAAAGGTCTACAATTGACAACCGAGACCAAAGGCCAAACTGGGTTGCGGAGGTCAGATAGGCAGTCGCTCCATGTAAAATACTGGTATTCAGCTGCACTCGGTTAGACTGGAAGCCGACCCCAACTTTGTTGGGAAATGGCTAGGCAGAGGATGTTTAAGATAATTGAGCAAAGATGAAGAAAAAAAATGGGACAGCTAACTCAAGTACCTATGAACGGGAAACAAATGTACCCTATTTCTTTTACGGTTATGTGAATGCCTGGTACTCTGCTCACGCTGCAGGAATCCAGCGTGACAGTTACACAAAGACAAACGTATTTACATTACAACATGTTTGATCGGTATGTAATGAATGTATGATTGTGTGTACATTTGAGAACGTCAATAATATCTTGTGCATTTCATTTCTCTTCGCGATTCTAAAGCTTAGTTTATATGGTTTGCTCCAATTGTTTTATTTAATTGGAGCATACCTGTATGAATGTTTTAGCACATTCTTCATTTGCCTAGCCTTTTCCCAATAGGGAATATGCATGTAATATGCAGTACTATCAACCCAAGAAAATAATTTAAAGTTAATTTCAACTACTGCTTGTCGCACAAAAAAAATATTAAACTCCTACAATTTTCTACGACAGTTTAAACGTCCATGACTATCGCGGCCATTCATGTCATAGCATTTGATGTCACTTACCTCTATCTGCCTTGTTTAAATCTAATTTTTTGCCCTTAGTAGATTAGTTTTACTATAATGTAAGTGCTTTATTTAAGCAAAAATTTCAATAACAATATTGTAGTAAAATCTTTGTGAAACTTTAAGTACTTTTCAACTAAAAGTGTTTCTTTGACTTATATCATTTGACGTCACTACCGGAATCGATACGTTTTGTGTTAGCGTTCCGTTTCACCAAAAACACGCTACATAAAGTATTAAATTGTAAAATAAGCGTTGTATTAGAGAATTAAACAAGTGTACCACAATGTTTTTACGGTCGAATACAAGGCATTTTTATAAAATAAAAAAAGTTTTGTATTTCTTGCAAAACACCCCCCCCCCAACCCCCACACCCCCTACTATGTTGGGGTTGGCTTCCAGATTAAATTGAAGCAGCTGAATACCAGAATTTTATATAGAGCGACTGCCTATCCGACCTACACAGCCCAGTTAGTACTGGGTAATACGATATTCCTTGGTAAGACTATAAGTTAGTTTACTAGAATTTCGGTAGTTTGTTTTTTTATGTCAGCTAAAATATTTGGGATACAATATGACGCGAATAATTTCTTTCAGCACCCAAATGTACAGCGGTGGACCTAATAGGTACCATAGGTTTTTTCCAGTCAACCTTTGGATGATGCAGAGACAAAACTTATTTCCTACCTTCCTTTTTACCATTTTTCTTTATCTAGAGTTATTTTAGCCCAATCCTAAACAAACTGTTATTTATTTAAATGTTAAAATACCGATACCGATTTTTTTTTTTCAATTAGCATATTCTCTCCCACTGCTAGGCAACTGGGCCCATTGCTTTCCAACTCTGGGAGAGTTGTTTGCCTGTTGTTTTGTCTTTATATTTAAATAATATAAATTTTATAAAAGAAGGAGATGGTACAGTTTTTTTTAAGGTTTCATGTAAATACATTAATTATAATGGTAACAGACACAAATAAAAAAAGGACACAAAACAAAGGAAGGTCAAAGGAAGACATAAAACAAAGATTAGACGAATTTCCACAGTGAAGCAAAATATAAATACGAGTACATCTATCAAAAACTTATTAAATGATACATTCATCACTTATCAAATGATACCGTTACTATAAAATCTAAAGACAATATAGCATTAAATGAAACCAATAAATAAATAAAATAACAGTTAATCCAGTGTAAGCTCAGCTTTAATGCAATTTCTCCGCGGAGGCATTGACCGCTAAGTAAGAGGTATGTACCGGTAACTGCGAGATTTTCATCTCCGGTTACTCGTACTATAAAACTGGAGAACTGTTTGTTTTATACACTTAGGCTTAAATTAAATTTAAAGTTTAAATATTAGGCTATGAATTAGGAGGTTTACTTGCTGGATAATATAATTGGACCATGAACGTAAGGAAATTAGGGTTTTTGGGTAAAATGTGGTGACAACAATTTTTTTTTAGTTTACGATTTTGAAAATTTTTCATGACTTTTTAGTTTTTTTTTTTATAGATAAGTTGAGTTTTGTGTTGACATAATTTTAATTTAAGTGTAATAAATTAAATAACTTATAAATATTATTCAAAATTGTGATTAATTAGCTCAATGTATTAGTTATTTTTAAAGAGTCGTCATTTCGAATTATTTGTTAGTAAAAAAGTCTTTCATATTTTAGGGTTGATCTAATTATTATTAAAAAAAATAACATTAAATTATAGTTCACCTAGTTAATCTTGTTATTATAATGGAATTTATTTTTAATATATTTTTTTTGCTGCTTCCTTTAACCACAGACCACCTTACCAGAACCACATCCAGACACAAAAAATCACGACACACTCCAAAAATACCTGATGATTAAAAAAAAGAACCCAATTTTTTTCATAAAATTTCAAAAATACCTTGGAACTGGAAAATTAAGTCACAAGCCAAAGTCTCTACTATAAACACACTGGCACTTTGTCGTAACGTGTTGATGGGTTTCCTGTCACTTTTGGTACCAAAAAGTCTCTACTTGCTGGCGCGGTATTCGCGCTGACCGGAATAGAGCGGGATTTGCGCGGGCGCAGGTTTTATCACTTCGTTACGGGGCGTGAGCAAGATGGTGTGGAGGGATGGTTGGTAGTGTTTCGATGTTGAGGAGTAGGTGGCAGTGGTAGCGGGTGAGATTACTTTCACGCTTTACACTTACACATAAACTGTCACTTACGGGATATCTTCCGTGATTGTCTATTATTTTGAGCTCCCGATATTCCAGTCAACCCGCGATCATGGCGCTTGCAACAGCGTCGAAATATCGGGGGCTCAAAATAATAGACAATCATGGAAGATATCCCGTAAGTGACAGTTTATGTGTAACAAACATACTGTAAAAAAAAAATCTTTCTTTAAAACAAGCTTTTAAATAAAAGTATGACGTCATTGTATATTTCCAGCAAACCCTTTTAATTGATATCCATATCATGGAGTGCATAAAAAAAACACTAGTCCGCCATCTTTGGGAGTCCACCGCATTGGATGTAGAATGACGTCACTTAGCTAACCACGCATTGTCATCCAAACTGAACGTGTATGCAAAATGTCAAAAAATGTAGTAGCAAGATTTGACTTTAACAAAACACTGCAAGGTAATTAAAAGCTTTTAAAACGATTGGGGTTAGTCACTTCATTTTTCAATGTTTCGATTTTGTTTCAATGGCTCCTACCTTTTGCTGTTAAACCTTGTCAAATTTTGTATTTTAAGGTGTTAGAAACTGCTCTAGTCGGCAAAAGACCTCACCAAAATGCATAAAAGCGTACTTGGTAATTGAAAATGTTCTTTCTTCCTACCTGTATAAAGACTACGTTCTCGTAAAATACCCAGCAGAACAGAATAGAATATATATTTTCATTTTACAAATATGGTTATATGGGTATATAGGTATGGGTATAGGTGTGGGTATCTTTTGGCCGCGGCTCGCTCATGTTAATTGTGAATTAGCCAATCAATTCGGCTTGTAATAATATAATTCAATCTTGATTTGAAAGACACGTGACGCCATTTATTATCATACGAACGTTTTTGTTGTTTTCCTCGGGAATAGTACTTTTTTTTCGTGAAAAGAGGACATAGGGTATGTCCGTTTCTGTACACTTGATAACAAAAATATATATGCAAAATTTCAGAATGATCGGTTCAGTGGTTTAGGCCTGAAAGGTAACAAACAAATAAACTTACTCACATTTATAATATTAGTATGGAGAGTATGAAAGTATGTATACACAATAGTTGTTATGAAATATCAAAGCTCAGTCATATTTTACCATTCGGCATTCATACATTTACATTATAAAAATGAAAATAAAAAAAAACAATTCCTATCCCATTAAAATAATCCAACTACAATTTAAATAAAGAAAATTCCTCTACTTAAGCAAGTTAATCTAGGGAATGTGCCTTAGATCCTAATATAATTTTTTATAAAATCGCTATCAGTCTGACCACAGCTCAACGAGGGTGACCGAGAAACTATGAGTCATCGCATCGGAGATATTCAAAAGAAAAGTCAAGCAGTCGCGTGATTTTTATCTCCGAGTCGGATTACAATAAGTTTTAGTTTTATACATTCTTTTGTAGTAACATAAAGAGCTACTGGCTAAATACAACAAGTAGATAGCCTCGTGGATGAGCTGATTCCTAAATTATAACAACCATTGGGTCGATCTTTAGGCTAAGCCGAGCTTGCTTATGATGTTCTGTGGATGGGTGACCACTCATTACATACCGAGTTTCTCCATGCCTCATGGTCCCGGCTGCCATTTGTAGATCTTTGACAGTCGTCACAGGTAGTCATTGGCTCGAAAGTCTGATAACCAGTCTTACCAAGGGGTATCGTATTATCTAGTACTAACTGGGTTGTGGATGCTAGATAAAATACCAAATAGTAAATTAGTATAATAAAAAAATAAAAAAAAATAGTAAATTATTAATGCTAAAATCATTCGCTCCATGTAAAATACTGGTATTCAGCTGCATCCGGTCAGACTGAAAGCCCACAAGGCTAGACAGCTGAGGCGCCACGTGCTTGTACCTGACTGCGACGTTCAGTCAAACCGTGTCGTAATATATGCGAACACGATTTATATTTCGAACATTTCTCAGTCGCTCATTTCAAAACGTAAACGTGCCCTTTATGGGTGTGACGATGTGTTCGGAGTCGCCAAACAAAATCAACGCGACTAGTGGTTGTAAATAAAGTGTTAATCACTAAACATATGAAAATACCTCTTATCTGTGTGTCTTGAACCATGTAAACAATCAATTTACTAATCAGTAGCTACTAAAGCGAGTAACGGTTCAAACATTGTACACCAAAACTTATAAATATTCAGTTTTTCAGCAATCGTTATCGTTACATAAAATATTTCAGTCGATATTTCACCACTTCATGCGCATAACTTGCAAGTCAAATACTTGACTTGGAAATGTTAGATTTTTAGTAGGCAAGCATTTCGCGGTTTTTGATTAGCTACAAACAACTGCTTGGGTTCGATTTCCACCCCCACCCAATTGCGTAACACAGTTTGTATCATAATTCGAAAATCTTTGTAAGAAATTCCTTATATATCTATATCTATACAAATAAACAAAATGGAAATACCTGTTTGTAATTTCAAAATTAAAACAAAAAAAATATTTGTTTATCTGTCCGTACCGGTTTGCCTGTTTGTTCCGGCTAATCTCTGATCGGCTAAACCGTTTTTGATGGGACGGGATTGGCAGATAGCTGATGTTATATGGAGTAACTTAACCTACGATTATTTTAGAGAAAAAAATAAGGTTCCGTTCAAAAAATTAAAACCCTTGAAATGTTTAACAAAATCAAATTCAAATATGGAAGTAATATTTTTATAACAATTTCATGCGGACGAAGATCGTAGCTAGTTTCATAATATGTTTGAAAAAGGAATCTGCTCTAAAACCATAGACGGCTGGCTGGCTGGCTGGCGGATGGACGGCTTAATTAAGCGCGGCGCGGCGGCTTTTTTTTTTAATTGTTTATTTTTATGGTGTACATTCTAAAGAGTATTCTATTCTATTCTATTCTATTCTTAATAGTGGCCAGTCACATCAAGATCTGTTTATCTTAGACTTGTATTCGATAGTTTGACCTTACAAAACATTTACGATCCGTAATAGTTAGGGTGTCTTTTTAAAGGTTAATTCTAGGTGTGTTTCGCAAATACCTCGCTGGTCAGGGAAAGTGTTATTCGATGTTTCCACTTTCGTGATCCATATTTTGTGACCATTGGTCCGACCCAATTACATAGGACTCAAACATAGCTGGCGGGACGCGACTCTGCTATAGGCACAAGACTGTCTAACCTATCGGGGAATATAGGCGTTATGTTATGTTCTAGACATAACTTTATACTGAAATTGTTTTAAAAATTAAAGTTTAATGTTCAGCAAAAGCGTGCAATAGAAAAGACATCAACGCGTTTCTTTGTAAAAGTTTGTTTGAAAATAATAGGTGAAAATGTTTAAAATAATATCCATTGTTATTAACCTGTCTTTATTTTTCTTATGTAAATATAATTAGGAAGCTGTTTGAAAGCAAAAATGAGTTTATAATTTAGTTGCCTTAATAGACTTCCTTTTATCATTTACACAGGTTAATATCCCGTTTCCAGTGTTAATGATAATGTTAGTGACGATTTCATTTAAAAAACTTATAGATTTCCTTTTTCTTGTTTATAAACGGTTCGGAAGAAGATAAGAAGTAAAATTCAGGGACCTATTAACCGGGTTAAAAGGTTAACTAGTCATACCTATCACCCATATGTTTGATTACCCATTATACGGTTTAACCCTTGAAATGAATGGGTTAATCCATTTAATAACCATTTCAATATTGCTGATTAACCAGATTGGAAGAGATTAAGAACCAAGCGCGAATGAACTCTTTTATAGGCTGGTCAACCCTATATTACGGATTAACCATAACTCTCGGGGTTTACACCTAACCTTAAAAGTTAACCCGATTAAAACACATATACGGGTAACCTTTTCGGGCCCTGGTATAATCACATTTCAAAGTTTGTGAACGTTGAATTTATTCAAACAATGCTTACACTTTAGTAATATCAAGATTTGTTCGTGGTGCGGCCGTTGTTGCATCTATGATGCCATTGTATCTCGATGGTGTTCGCATCGATTATACAGATACCGCCAAAGATCTGGGTGTAACTATCGATTCCCATCTGTCGTGGCGAGCTCATGTCAGTGAGGTAAGCCGTAAGGTACACTTCTCTCTTCATTCACTGAAATGCCTTCAGAGTCTCCTGCCTTTGAAGACTAAAATTTCCTTGGCTCAAACACTTATTCAGCCGATAATAGATTATGCCGATGCCTGCTACCTGGATGCTACTGAGGACCTATTAAATAAGCTTGAGCGCTTGCAAAATTTATGTATTCGCTTTATTTTTGGTCTCCGTAAATAGGACCACGTTTCTCACCTTCGCAAAGAGCTCAAGTGGCTCCCAATCCGCCTTCGCAGGAACACTAGGATCCTATGTCTTCTCTTCAATGTCCTACATAACCCATCCCATCCTTCGTCCTTTTTCTTATGCCCGCCCTATTGACGCACCTTAGATCCCTACCTAAATCCCATCCTCATAAATCCAGCTATTACTCATACTCCTTCTCCGTCCATGCTGTAAGGTTGTGGAACTCACTTCCGCCTAGCATTCGTGATTTGAAGACCATTTCATTGTTCAAAACCAGAGTGAAAGAGCATTACCTTTCCTCTCAATTATGATTTATTATATATATATATATTTTATTGTTTATATATCTTTCATTATGTATTTATATAAGTATATATTCATATTTACTTAGTATTTGTATTTTATGTTTATTTAATATTATAGATTAAGTTAGATAAGGGACATAAACACATTATTCTTTTCCTTTTCTCACACACTATAGTCTACGTTTCTTTTTCATTTCTCCTTTTGCAGGTCTGCTGGCAGAAATTTCTTAAGAAATAAGCAGTACCTTTGTACTCATATTTTATAATTTTATTTCCTGTGTAATAAATAAATCAACGAACGACTGCTTATATTTAAACGACCTATAGATATACGATATTTAGCTTGTATGTGCCTCTGATGTATTAATTTTCTATGGCTATGGTATACCAATACTATTTTGTTAGTTGATTTGGCAAGGTACGCTTGGCGACCAATCAAGCCATATAATACCAGTTTATGCGGATCTCTCATTGTATCGGAAATCTAAACAAAGCGAGGCCATGTTATACTGGAAAATTATAACTTGATTTGCTGCCGTGTGTATTCGCAACCGGCGTGGGTTATGACCAGATTTATGATCGTGGACGGGGAAAGAAGGATTTAAGGATCGTAGCAGGTGACGTTCTCTGGTTTGTACTTACCCCATGGGAAAAATTCGCGAGTTTATCTATGCATGTATTTTTTTTTACGGAAGGAGAAATCCTCAAATAACCCCTCCCACTCTGGGCGGAGTGGAAGGGAGTGTCAGACTTGTACTGACTAAAACCCATCCATGTTCTTTCTTTTGCCATTTGTGTTCCAGGGCCGCGGTATCTTTTTCGAACAGTCCCGCAACCCTGGCAGGCATCGGTCCTTTCGGACCCCTTCCTGTTTGCTGACATCTCTCTGAGGCGCGCGTGGAACACGAACGCGCCGTTGTTTTCACCCCCTTAATAATGATTTAACTGTTCCCCTAGAACTTTTATATAGTTAAGGTAATGAATTTTTTTGAAGTCATGTTTGTGTAATGCAGGCAGCTATGCATTATAATATTTTAAGTATAATGGCAGCGTAACGCAAAAAAATGGTGAAAGCGCATATTATTTTAAATTACTGTTCGTGCTAGTGCAAAATATATTACATAAAACGTGCCTGCATATTATAAAGGGTGTATCAAGATACTTAACGAAGCCGATTCTCCCCGTCATTGCGATCATTTTTTTGTTCTAGACCATACCTGGGAACCTTCTAGTTACGGAGATATTGAGAGTCAAAGTTCTAACTTTTTCACAAGTTTTTTTTAAATACATATTTTTAATGTAAGATTTTTACTTTAAACACCTCCACGAACCCCGTACTATTCAATCCATTCATCAGCACAATGTTTTGAGTGCGTTACATTGAGTACTACCGTGAAACGTCATTTTTCACCCCAAAAAGAAATCGTTTCCCAGCAATAATTTTTGTGTAAAGTTACTTAGTTTGATGTACATAATGCTTGGTTCACGGCTACGTGAAGGGTCCTGTTACACCCTGTATACATATACTTGTCAAACTATATCTGTTTTATAGAGATAATTTATGTAAGCATTATTTTAATAAAGTCTTGGATTCGATTTCCATGTCGGGCAAAGTGTAATTGGTATTTTCCATCAAGAATTTCTCAGTAGGAGCCACGAAGCCTGGATTTGCACCCGGTTGATGGCAATAGGATTTCCTCCTATTACATGGGAGACTACTATTACATATTGTACTCATAGTACTATTACATGGGTCTTAAACGTAACTGGTGAAATGTGGCTGTACTTGTAGCTACAGCTCTGCCTAATCTTTCGGCGATTACAAGCGTTATGTTATGTTATTTGACTAAAAAACTTCTCTTGTAGAAAATTTATACTCTGAATCTACCCTGGAGTGTAAGGGACCTCGCGCACTACACCAGGGGCCTTAGTCTGCTATTGCAATAGTGTCAGAATGGTCTATCATTGATTTAATAAGGCCCCTAGCCCATGGCGTATTGAAGCGCGTTCGAAACTCGTTTGACGTGCGTACAAAGGGTAATTCGTCTGCGCGGGCCTTATTAAATCAATGATAGACCATTCTGACACTATTGCAATAGCAGACTAAGGCCCCAGGACTTTTAGCTCCAACCAGGAAGAAAATCATGTGGCACGACCGGGCATCCGATCAGTATTGTTCAAGATAGCGGCCGGTCATGCGACAAGTAGTGCTCGTGGCCTCGTAGTGCGCGAGGTCCCTGAATGTAGTATTGCTCCACAAATGATAGCACATCGAATATCGTGTCCCGCGTATTCTGTTGTCTGCACATTTTAGGAACTTAATGGGCACCACTGAAGTTGCCACACACGGAGCCAAATACTGGGCTAACTCAATTGAGGTTACCATCGACACGCTAAGAAGAAGAGGAGGAGACAAGTTCTCCCTGGAGAAGATCAAGCGTAAGCTGGAAATGTAATTCACCATGCGTGTTGCCGTCCCAGAGTTCTTCAACGACCGTGATGTCAACCGTCATGAGCTGCAGGAGATTTTAAATATTGTGTAAGTCCAAATAATAACATCCGGTCGGGTCGATCTTCAGGTTAAACTACGCTTGCCTAGGTTGGTCTGTGGATGGGTGACCACAATTGGACACCGAGTTTACTCCATGCCTCGGAAAGCAAGTTAAGCCGTTGGTCTCGGCTATCATTTGTAGATCTTTGACAGTCGTTACAGGTAGTCGAAAGTGACAACTAGTCTTACCAAGGGGTATCGTATTACACAGTACTAACTGGTTTGTGGAGTTCAGATAGGCAGTCGCTTAATGTAAAATACTAGTATTCAGCTGCATCCGGTTAGAATGGAAACTGACCCAAACATAGTTATATAATGATCGACACACTTAGAAGGAGATTGACTAAACAGGTTTAATCAAATAACGGAGATGCACTTTTAAGTTGCAATCATAATCTGATTATAGTTATTTCAGGTTAGTTTTCTGCTGCAGGGATGGAGGAGGGAAAAGAGGAGTCCAGGAGCAGATTCTGTTAAAAGCAAAAAAAAAACGGAAATAAATTGCAATTGATTGAATTTTTTATTGGTATTGTCTTGTAACACACTATTTCGGATTGCGAAATAAGTTTGTTCTATTATAATTCGCAGATTCAAACTATGATTTATCATCAGTACCTACTGGCAAAAACGGTGAAGAAAGCCTCAATGAGACATGTTAGGAAAAGTCAGTCTTTTCGTCTCCTGCAGTTCTTATTATCATTGTAATGTCAAAACATCACTAAGAACCAGTTTTTACGAACGTGGACGAATCAGAGCACTACCGGTATGTAGTTTCTGCCAACCCCATGGGGCAAAAGCGCGAAGCGCAAGTTTATGTATTTATTTGAATCATTATTTTCTTTCTCATGAGGCATGAGGGTTTGATTCCCGGGTCGGGAAAATTTTTATTGGATTTTTCCATCAGGAATTTCTCAGGATCAGCAACGGAGCCTGGATCTGTGCCCGGTTGATGGCAATAGGATCGCCGCCTATTACATGGGACTTAAGTTATAACTGGCGAAATGTGGGTGTATGTACTATTAAGTACACCTCTCACACACAGGCGTCATGTTATGCTGTTTTCTTATTCTCATCTTACTATTTATGTATAATAGTTTAATACACCTACTTTGTCAACAACAACTGACAAGTCATTTTCATTTCGCCATGAGCACAATAAAACGAGTAGAACGTTCCGTAACTGTAATGCTCCGAAAGTGTCTAATAGAGGTGACTCATAGTGGTGCGATGTCCCCCCTCTAGTTCGGACGGACTGTTTCCATTGATATACTTTTTTTTTTTTTTTTTCGGATGGGACATCATCAAATAACCCCTCCCGCTCTGGGCTGAGCAGGAGGGAGTGTCAGACTTTTACTGACTAAAACCCATCCATGTTCCTTCCTTTGCCCTTTGTGTTCCAGGGCCGCCGTATCTCTTTCGAACAGTCCCGCAACCCTGGCAGGCATCGGTCCTTTCGGACCCATTCCTGTTTGCTGACTCTCTTTGAGGGGCGCGTGGAACACGAACGCGCTGTCGACACGGCCTGTCGTCATAAGACGGACGGACGGCGAGCTAGCCCATAGCTCACCGTCCACAGGCCCGCGCCTACGGTGGCCCCCGACGCCCGGTGCGTCTCCCGCGGCGGCTGGGACGTGAGGTTCTCTCCCTCTCACGTTCCGCCACCTCCTTCGCTAGCATGACTGCTTCGCAGAAGGAGGTGACGGCGTCCCATTCCGTCTCGCTCCGGACCATAGATTGAACCAAGGCCGGAAGCGAGAGGTCGCCGCCGGCGATCGCCCGCTACGAGGACACGGTGGTGCTCCGCCCACGCGGGGCAGATCTCCACCGTGTGCTCCACCATGTCCTCCGGTCGATCCTCACAATGGTAGCACCCGGGCATTTCCTCCCGCTCGACCCCCAGTACCCCTCAGTTTTCGTAGGGGGTCAAAAATATAACAAACTACTAGTGACCCGCCCCTACGTTTCACGGTGCCACCTATCAGGTCCAAATTATCTTATCTTTCAAGCTGGAATCAACCAAACCTATACATACATACATTAAAATATTATGTTGGCTGCTTTATGGGATTAACATGTACGAACTTAGTGACAGGTGATTTTTATAAAAAGTTATAATTATGAAAAACAAAAAAAAATATTGGTGCTCGTACGACTTTTCATCGCTCTCTTTAAAGTCAGTTTTACATTTATTAATAGTTTTTTATGTCGCATTTACTTGAACGAAATCATTGCTTAGTTGAATGTTTGTTTCTTCTTTGTATGCGAAAAGGTCTTCCAGGGTCATATTTTAACTGTGTTCATATTTTCGTGTCGTATTAAAATGGAAACAGCACCACCAAACGATTATACTCTGTCGAAATATCGTTGGCCAGTAATGTTAGATTCGCGTTGCGTACGCACTTGGCCCGCAGCGAACCGCGCCGAAACCGCATCAAGGATTATTGCGGTTCCGTAATGTGGATATTTGGAGAATCGTCATTATTATGGGACGGTACTGAAGTTCAGGGGAATGGAATGGGATGATTATAGATATAGGTAGGTGGTAATGGTCTAGTGGAGATGGAAAACCATTTGGTTAAATGAATATTGGTATACCGGCTTGCTGGTTAGGGGAAAACGTTGAATGCTTTTGTTTGGCGAAGAACACGAAGATACAATCTGGCTTGATTTTAGATACACAACAGTCCGCGCAGCATGGCAATACTATTTCTATTCTACCAAGTATCGACAAAGCTCTTTCTATACAACTTGACAAGTCTGTCATACATTTTTAACATCGCCTGCTTGCGACGATAGAAATCTTTTCACAATTTGTATTGTTTTTCAATTCTTTGACTACAAAACCCGTTTCTACGGTGGTCATGCAACGCGGGCAGGACAGAACGTCAGTCTAGTTAGTCTAGGCTACAAATGTTCTTGGGTGATTGTGGGGAATGTAATTGTGCACAAGCACCGCAACCAGAAGTGACGAGGAGGAACACCATGTGGTTTTAGTCAGTAGGAGTCTGACAGACCCCTCCACCGGTCTCACGGCGGATGACATCCATTGAGGATATCCACACAAAAAAAATGTTTTTCATAGAATTTTCTTTTTTGTTTTAAACATCAATCAATCATTGTGCAAAATTGTTTTGTCTCAAAATTTGACTGCTACAACTTAAGAGTTGTAGCAGTCAAATTTTAAATTAGGAGCAATAATTTAAATTAGGAGGTCAGATTATTTTGTCTTCGGAAGTTATACTGTTTCGTCTGCCAGGCTAAATTTAAACTCAATTTCTAAGTAAGAAAATGCTAGGGGATAATGAATTCTTTCCAAATAAAGGACTTTCACTGTCTTCATACATTTTTAAGTAAAAAATAACGCATTAGATGGTCTTTCTAATTAGCAAAATATGTACTTAACTCTGTAATTATCTAGTAAGAGTAATTACCTGCAACAAACATGCCATTCTCCAATTTTAACTGTTATGACTGTATACTCTTTTAATTGTTTCCATTTTGAGCAATAATATAACTTTATAGTATGCTCTATGATTTATTTTGCAGTATAAGCATTTGAATTAGATGAACTTTTTAATGGTTTTGTTTCAAATAGCGTATAGTGGTTTTTTAAATTTTAATTTTAGGATGCGTGTAATTCATGTTTTTCGTTCAATTGTCATGCTTGCATTACACCTTTATTTTGGAAGGTTTTTGAATTACCATCAAATAAGTGGTTCACCTGACGGGTAGCAGTCACCGCTGCCTATGAGCACCTGTAAACCAGCGCTGTGGTGTGGGCTCCCCATAGCACATAAACATGCTGATTGGTAATATGCTTGTCGCAGTCACGATGTGCATGCTGTCAAATTTTTTGGGGTGGAACATTGACGCACAAACGATTCAGTAGGTACATAATTCCGATCACACAGAAATTTTAAATCGGTAATTAAAGAAAAAAATCAGTATTGATAGTGTATACATGGTATAAAAAGACCCTTCACGAAGCCGTCAACCAAGCATTATGTACATCAAATGTAACTTTATGCAAAAACTATTCCTGGGAAACGACTTTTTTTTGGTTGAATAATCACGTTTTACGGTAGGACTCAATGTAACGCACTCAAAACATTGTGATGATGGATGGATTATATACTCGTAGTACTGAAGTAGAGGTGTTTAAAGTAAAAATTTTACACTAAAAACATGTATTTAAAAAAAAATCTTTGACCCTCAATATCTTCGTAATTAGAAAGTTCCCAGGTATAGTCTGGAACAAAAAAATGATGTCAGTGACGGGGAGAACAAGTGCCTTTTGGCTTCGTTAAGGGTCTTGTAACACCCTTTATAGGTGTTGCACTAATGTAGGAAATAGCCTTCGAAACAGCAGATATTTAATTAAATATCCTTGTAAAATAATTCGGAATAATGTGTTGAACACATGGTAACCGATTGGGCCTCGATGTCCACCGTGTACATACTTAATAATTTCTTAATAGTTGTAACAAAGCTTGATATCACGATTTCTAATGCGTCGGTTTATGAGTACCTACGTGTGTACAAGACGGATGCACATGACGCAATCGTTGCTAAATTTGGCGGCGCCGCAATAAACTGTGGAATACAGTTTTTCATTGCACTATCTATGAGTTTGGTATAAGTGGGATAGTCCTGGGGTTGGTCAAGAGAATGTTATGGATCGATTAGCAAGTTGATGGTGCATCTGTGTACTTACATATTCATATTCAATGAGGGCTATCGTTTTTGAGCTCACTAGATGGCGCCACTGTCGATTAAGGTCCTGTCAGTAATTCTATTTTATACTTTAAAGTACCAATAACTTCATAAAAAGTTCATCTTCATTTTATTACGTACTAGCTGTTGCCCGCGACTTCATTCGCGTGGAAATTCTGATGTGGCTGTGAGAAAAAAAAGATAGCCTTGACTTTCCCCAGGATATAATTTTGGTGGTATGCAGATGGAGTAGAGGGTGTTAAATTCTTCATCCCCCATAAAAAAGGGAGGCTCTTCCGACCGGACGGGTGTAATGTCTGGTAGGCTACTGCCCCACAGTTGTTGTCGGGTTCATAAATATATTTTTAAGTCGCGGATAACTTTACCTGCACGATGTAGGATTTTAGATGTATTTCGATGTTTAGTTCATCATCTGTGTCATAGATGGCGCTGTAGTTATTTTTGTTCTATGTTGCTGTACTGTACCCTTTGTAGTGCAGCTACATAATCTACCTCCTCCAAATTGCATTACGATCCAATCAGCCGTTTTATCGTGAAAAGTCTCACGTGATCGCGTTTTCTTTTGGCATTATCAGGGAACACTAAATGGGAACGAGAAGTCGTGATATATTCCTAATATCTGCTACAAAATAATATTACTAATAAACTGACTGGTTTTGGTTTAAATTAACAGGAAATCAGTTAATTTCGATTGCCATCGACACGCTCAGAAGAATGTTATGAACAAAGCAAATAAATGCAATTCAAGATCTATTTTAGGTCCCAACGCTGAGTATCCTTATAAAGTCTAAAAATCCGTTCTAACCCCGTTACTGAAAAATACTAGAAATGCTTAAAGTTAATGTATTTAGTAATGGAACCAGAAACAGTATACGCTTCGGTAATATTCATGTTTCATTGCGCACATTATAAAGTCTCGCCACTTTAATCACACTTCGTCTTATTTGAGTTACTCAAAAGTTTTGAAAAGATTGTGTCCCCGCGCTACACTAGCGCCTCTAGCGGCGAATTCATACGCGATAGCCCCCATTAGTTGCATTTTACAATGTAGGTATAAAAAGTTTTACATTTTACTTACATGTAGATGTGACATAATTATGTGAGGGGTTGAAAAGGGCGTGTAAAAAATTGCATGGTTCAATTGGTGGTTGCATTGGTTGGTAGGCTTGGTTGTTTTGGTGGTTTCATGGTTTTTTGCTCTCGGAGGCGAAAAGTGATAAGTTTAAAGAAAAAATGGCCAGCCAATTGTAGATTGCTGTTAATAGAATACAGAGTAACGTAAATTCTGTTCCTGGTTATGATGGATTCTTATTTACAATAGAAAAAGAGACGTTCTTTTCCGCAAAAAATAAAATTACATCAAATTACGCATATTTCCCCTTCCGTACTTTTTAAATTACATTGTAATCAACGTGTTATCACTCTTTGGCAGAATTGAAATAAAATATCCCATTAGTCAAATGCGTATCACCCCATGGTCACCCTACATTTCTTTACTAGTGCGTGAAGCGTTGCGTGCGCAACATTTACCGATTTACTACTTGTTTCTATTTCTGCTCCTCTGTTTACCCCTAAAACCAATTTGCCATAGGAATATCAACCTTACGCCATTAATAACCACCACCATTACAATAAGAATTTCAGAAAATCCACCAGGTATGAATTTTAAAACTTTCTTGCAGAACAATTTGGAACTTTATGACCTTGTTATAATAACTTTAGAAGAAAGGGTTGAATGTCATGTCGTGTGCTGATTAGGTAAGATGGAGAGATAACAGTAGCTACTGTTATCTATTTACTGTTGTGTAATGATATAGTGGCCGTTATTTACTTCTTTTTATTAATTAATATAGTTATGATGCAAATACCGCATGCCCAATGAGCTGTGGGCCAAAATAACTACTTTCTGGAGCCCTAACACAGCCAGAAGGCGTCGCGGCAGACCTCGTTGAAGATGGCGGGACGAGCTGGATAAAACCAACGACCAGTGGCCCACATTAGCCCTGGATCGAAACAACTGGAAGACATGGGCCCTTTGCCCAGCAGTGGGATGACGCAGGCTAACATTATCAGTATGATCTAAGTAAATGTGATAGTACCTAATTGGTACATTAATTCGTAACTTACATACATTTGTAATTTTGCAAAAGTATCAAGATTGAGTGTATTTTGATTGCGTGGCGTAGTCGAAGCAATTATATTTTTACGCTTCCAAACTTCAGATAATTTGCAGAAAAAACGACTTTGAGAATGTTACTTACGCGTATTTTTTGTAATTGTGATTATGTAGACATTTAATCATAACTGATTAGCAACTCCGAGTTCTTTAGTTTAATTCATTTAGCATGGAGACGTCCACTGGTAGACACAACCTCCCGAAAGCGTCAACGTATCAGTCCTATGAGAGGCACAATCAGTGGAGTCCCACGATCAGAGTCATCGGTCCTCCCCATGGAGGGTCTACCGACCCGCACATTTATTGTTTTTAGTGCCCGGTTTATGGCAAAAGGCTTGCTCCCTATTACATATAGTGGCGCTACTTTCATAGCAGCCTATAAGCTTGGCTTGACCCTTCATGATGTTAGCGTTTCTGAACAGTCTGTTTGCCGTCTGGCTTGCCATTAACCCCAAGGCATATCACTGATGGCGTGGGACTTAAACTTAATCTGTGAAATCTGTGTATATGTATGGTACACCTCAGCCAAACCCTTCGAGGATTAATATAAGGCGTGATTTTATGAAATTATATTTTATGAAGAAAAAGCAAGATTTTCTTTCTTTTACTTTGTTACCAGCCAGCTCTCTAGAGAGGTGGTGGTCCAGTGGTACTGTCCCCGACTTACGAGTTCAAAGTTGTGGGTTCGAATCACGGCACGCCCATTACTTTGTGTAATTTCTACTGGTGTGCCGTGTGACCGTTGGACTGCCAAGTCACAGGTCTCGAGTTCGAACCCAAGACGGCATCTCTGATTTTTCGGATTCATGAGCGTGTTTTTATAATCATCACTGGCTTCGGTAAAGTATAACATCGTAAGGAAACCAAACCATGCCTGAGAGATATTTTTAGAGGCATAATAGCATGAGGAAACATCTACCAACCTGCACTGGGCCTGTTTGATGGATAACAGCCCACTTTCTGATAGAAAGGAGGCTTGTAGCCCAGCAGGATAGATCATTGTACCCTGAATATGCCTACACCTTTGTTGTGATGTCCTGAATGCAATAGCAAATTTATTAGGTCGCCACGTCAGCAAATACATTGGTGTATTAAGTCTAGATAGTTTCTTGCGCAGCATACACCGTTATATTGACGTATCTATCTATTAAATGGTGCAAACGCCAGACAAATCACAGCGGTGAATGTTCTAACAAGACTATAGTACAAGCACGTCCAAAAGTGCTTGCAATATTTTATCAGTTAAAATGGGTACGACTAACCCCGAATAGGCATCAATGACGTTCTGTTGTTATATTGTTTTTAGAAACAAAATCAAAATCAAAGCATTTATTTCAAGTAGGCCAGTTACAGGCACTTTTGAATTGTCGAAGCAAAGATAACAATGAAATGTAGCTGCAGTCCCAGTCACAAGGCATAAAAAGTTTAAAAGTACTGTAGTTGCCCATTCCCTAGCGCAAACCTCTATGGAGAAGAACGGGCAAGAAACTCCTTTTTGATATATCAGCATATTGTTACAAAAATTTGGTTACATCATTCATATTGAGATGGTACATTATGTGAGAACGATGTAGCAAGATGTGCACATTAAAAGTCTCCATAGTAAAAACAAAAAAGACAATTAAAAAAATAAAAATAATTAATTCAAATAAGCCGTGGCAAGTAAGAGATGACCAGTCACACTGACAGCGCCCGTTCATGAACATGACGCATGAATCAGCACCATTCAACTCAACCATTTTGAAGGGAACTAAATGATCCGACCCACGCGCCACCATCAGCGAGACATTTGAGTGAGCACGACATATTCTCAACCGCCAGGGCACATACAAGTCGAGAAAGAACGTAGGTTTCCAGTGAACGATAGCTTTTTAGTACATAGTACTCACACAATATGGGCTTTATATAATACTAAAGAGATTGAATCTATACAATGCAAATATACTTGTACAATCTTCAGCAGCTCCAACAATACTATTTAATGTTATCAACTTATGCGTCCCAGTCCTTGTGGAGCAGGACCGGCATTGAGCCAAGCATTTTTGTCAGCGATATAATCGTTCAACTTGTAATATGCTTGCTTGCAAAGTGTGCGTTTAATGCATGTTTTAAATTTCGTCTCATTGAGTTCAAGAATACTTTGTGGAATTTTATTATAGCATCTCAAACAGTACCCCATGAAAGATGAGTCTACCTTAGCGAGTCTGAAACATACTTAAAATGATGAAGATCTAGTAATAAATAGGTAGTGATGGTCAATGTTTAATGTGTGTAATAAAACACACGGGACACATCAAGCTATACATATCCAGTATAACCTGACCTCGTTTTGTGTGAGCTTCCGGTACAATGAGAGATCAGCTTAATTTGGTTTTGAATAGCTTGATTGGTCGTCGTGCGTACCCTTAAGCAAGCCGAAAGGCACTTATTCTCCACGCCATTGCGATAATTTTTGTTTGCTTTAGTCTTGAACAATATCCCAGGAACTTTCTAGTTACGGAGATATTGGGGGTCAAAGTATTTACCAAATTTTTCACAACTTTACGTTAAAACTCTACTTTAAATACCTCCACGACCCCCTTTCTGTCCAAAGCATCCATCAGCACAATGGTTTGAGTGTGTTACATTGGGTCCTACCGTAAAACATGAATATTCACCCCAAAAAAAATGCCGATTACTTAGTTTGACGTCCAGAACGCTTGGTGAAGCGGCTTCGTGAACCGTCTGTTTACACCCTGTATGTCCACATGCTTAATAATGTTTCGCTTGTGTCAGTAGTTATGTCACAACTTGCTTTTACCTGCGGCTTCGCTCATCGTATGGTCGGATGAGAACATTTTATATATAGCTTATGAGACTCAAAGATCAGAAGTTCCGAAGTTTACCCCCCTACATTCAAGCCTGAAAACCATGTTCAAAAGTATCAACTGAAAGAGAGAAAAGATAATGGGAAAAACCGGCCAAGTGCGAGTTGGACACGCGCACGAAGGGTTCTGTACCATAATCTAAAAAAGATTTTTTTTTTTTTTTTAATTTTCAACTTTTTAATTTTTTGGAATTTTTACTTTTTTTCCGGTTGACCTACAAATGTCAATTTTGGTTAAAAGCAAGGTCTTACAGCTTAAGTAAATGGAAAATTCCGAAAATTAAAAATAATTCAAAATTAAGGTAAAGGTGGTGGTTTTTTTTTCGGCCAAAACATGTACCGAGGTACAAATTACTATTTAAATTCTTTCCAATAAATTGTGTTATTAGCAGTTTTTTAAATCCTTCAATATTCGATAGATTAAGAAATAAAAGAATGTGAAAAAACACTACCTCGAATCGTCTGCGTTCAAAGAAACGTTCGTAATAGCGCTGGCCGCTGTCAAACTATTCCCTGTCAAAATATTATACTCTTTCGAGATCGGTCGTCTGACAAGGGCACAGAGCATCATTATATACTGGACAAGGGCTAGAATAATCTGAATTACAATATTGTCACCAACAACAACAAAAGGAATAAAATAGTAAATTATTGGCCCTGGAGCACTGTCTTTTGGCAAGTAGCTAACCAAACGCAAAAAATAATCTGAAATGTGAAATAAATGTATTTTTTAAATTCTTGATCCCCTAATGTTTCACGAAAAAAATGTGCCGGGAAAAATAACCTATCTTTAATATAAAACTAAATTCTAAATAGGATATTTTTAGATTTTCATACGTGTATAAAATAAAGTAACGAAACGCATCATCGGAGAAATGAATCACGAGATTGCCAGATTAAAATTCTTGGGTTGCAAGTTTTAGCATCTTTGATCGACAATTTCAGGTGGTAAAAATGCATTAATAAATCCTTAATTATATCATTAATTTTTTTTTTTTCAAAATCTGCTATTTTTTTCCTATAACTTCGTACCTTTATTGTTAAGGTACATTGTTGGGCCACAATTGTATGGGGGAAAAAAACACCTCCTTTTGGTACTTACAAATTTTCACGAAAATTTAGCTCAGTATCTGGTATAAATTTCAATTTGCTAGGTCTAACCGTTCCTGAGAAAATCGGTGGTGACACACGGACAGACAGACGGACAAGAGAGTGTTCTTACAAGGGTTCCGTTTTTTTCTTTTGAGGTCCGGAAATCTAAAAACTACAGATTTTAGTAGAACTTTATCAATATATCTTTTGTTAAAATACAGATTCCGATTTCCGACTGCATAATTAGTACAGCACAACAGATTAACACCAAAAACAAGCACTATAATTTTTGTTGGAACCACAAGCGTGACGGCTAAGTATAAATTGTACAACGTTAGCATTGTTGTTAGTGCCTCTACTCTCAGATTAGAAAGTACGTGAACGCGCTTGTCTCGTGGATCAGTGCTCATTACCCCAACTGTTACTTTTTATAAACGATGAATTTGTGGTTGCGATTCTTTAGACGATACGACTGCTTTACGACTGGCCGTAACGGAGGTAGCTTTAAAACTACATATCAACATTGATATGAGTTCAGAATGTTTGTATAATGAGTATCGCATCGGTCTTTCAATGAGAATAAATAAGACCCCGACACAGTCGCTCCTCCTCACCTCACCTTCTCCTCATTTGGAATCCTTGATAAATCCACAGCACCTCATTTGGTTCCCAATTTCCTTTAATTTACAATCACTATCAAAGTTTCGGCATGGCAATTGATATCGTAATTTTAATCGAGAAACAACATTCGTTGTGTGTGTCGATTTGAAAGATTTCGGAGACGTTTAACTTTTCTGATAGGATTTTTTCACTTTTTATGCGATTTGTACTTTTGAATTACTTTTCAATTACTTAGCTCCTAAAATTGTTTTTAAAATTTCACTCGTCGGGTCTGGAATAAAAAAAAATCGAACTCCACAATATGGAGCCCAAAATCCACGAGATTTTGTTTTTTCGTATTTTTGATGTAGTTTGTAAGTTTTACACCACCAAGAAAAATCTAACGACGTATAATTTATCCAAATCGGTTCATCCGTTTAGGAGTTACGAGGTCACATACATTATGTGCGCGCGAAAAATATTACCCTCCTTCTGAGTCAGTCGGATAAAAAGTGCTGATTCTCTGCCTGATTTCAATAATGTCTTTAGTTGTGAAGTCGTATCGCACCCGTATCCTATAAATCAGCTCCTCAAACATTTGCAGCACTTTACAGCGCTAGATGCTCGTCCGAAGTCTCCTTTCACCAGATATAATGAGATGCACTCGTACAAATTGCAGGCATTTTGCTTTATTTTATAGTAGAAGGCTACCGTTAGAAAAGACTGGCATTTTTGTAGCGAAATAGTGGGGCATGGAGGCAGCAAAAACTGGCTTTAGCTTAAATAATAATATTTCTATTATTATATGTATATGTCTATTACTGTCCCACTGCTGGGCAATGGCCTCTTCTCAACAGAGAAGGCACGAGCATTGATCACCACGCTTCCTCAAGACGGGTTGGTGATTTCAGACATTTTATATGTCAAGGTTTCGTCACGATGTTTTCCTTCACCGATGTCTGTGATGTGCAAGATAAACTTAGCATCACTATATAGTATAAAACAAAGTCGCTTCCCGCTGTCTGTCCCTATGTATGCTTAGATCTTTAAAACTACGGAACGGATTTTAATGCGGTTTTTTTTTTATAGATAGAGTGATTCAAGAGGAAAGTTTATATGTATAAAATTTAACTCTTGCGAAGCCGGGGCGGGTCGCTAGTCGGTAATAAAAATATAACCCAACACTTTTAATCCACAATGGATGAGGCAGGAGGTGTAGATAGAGCACTGGCGACATACAGCCTCGTGCCATTAATGGAGTAAAAATTCTGATTCAAAACTGATCTCGAAATAACACTTTGCCCGACCCCTTCCCCCCCTTCCCCCTCCCCCCTTCCCCCTGAATCGACCCCTTTTTTATTTTTTTATTCGGATGGGATTTCATCAAATAACCCCCTCCCGCTCTGGGCTGAGCAGGAGGGAGTGTCAGACTTTTACTGACTAAAACCCATCCATGTTCCTTCCTTTGCCCTTTGTGTTCGAGGGCCGCGGTATCTCTTTCGAACAGTCCCGCAACCCTGGCAGGCATCGGTCCTTTCGGACCCCTTCCTGTTTGCCGACTCTCTTTGAGGCGCGCGTGGAACACGAACGCGCCGCCGACACGGCCTGTCGTCATAAGACGGACGGACGGCGAGCTAGCCCATAGCTCACCGTCCACAGGCCCGCGAGGGAATCGATCCCTGGAGCTAATACTGCACTGCACGAGGCAGCCTTTCACTTATATATTATTATTATTATTTGCCAATAGGTCGAAATGCTCGGGTCCGAGGGCGCTTCTCCTCTTTAGGGCAACTTCTCGCTGACTGGTCGACACTCACCATGAATAGACGGCAGAATTAGCATTGCCGTTCAGCATGGCAATGCTGTTAGGGAACGTTTCTGTTTGACAGCGATGTGAAAGAGTACTATAACAACTACAAAATCCATTTATTTTCAGGCTTCTTTGGCCCATAGACCTTACAGACTAACATACATATGATAAAATACAATGTATGTTAGTAACACTTTACTTGTGCACTATGTCATTGTATATTCATGTGGCACTTGCCCGTGGAAGCGACGGAACACCACTCCCTGCGGCCAAAACAAACAACAAGCTATGACGCCTTAGTATTTTTTTTTATGAATTTGTAATTGTTATTTTTATTTTATCTTGTTTGATTTTGTAATTTGTATTATTGACTAAAGATTTTTCACGTCAACAATAATTTATTCTATGTGGACAATACACACGTGGATTCTTGACGGGGACAATAATGGAAGAAAAAAACGTGTTGCGCCGACCCCAACTAATGAGTAACATGGGACCTTGTTCCATCCATTGTCTTATGTTATGTGCGGGAAGATGAGGTTTGTACATTCACAATTGAAGATTTATTTGACTGACTGCAGTTGCATCATCTGAAAAAAAAACAGGGAGAACATTTCGTTCCAGAAAAGTTACACATATTCCATATTTCACTTCATATTCCAAGCATAATTCACACACGAGATAATCGTCAAGTACGAAAGACATTACAGCTATATATTCTACTCACATGATCACAGTTACTTCTGAACACCCCTTTCACTGTACTGTAATCAGAGAAGTACTCACCCGAATTGCGGCCATCTTGGTTTTATTTCGCACGTTTCAGCTGCTGTACGCCGTTAGCTGCATGGTTTTTCGTGAAATTACTTTTTCTTGTTTTTTTTTTTATTTACTGGTGTTGGAAAAGAGATATAATGAGCTACCCAAGTTCGCTTTTCAGTATTTTGATTACTAGTAGCTCAGTTTTAGGCCGACACAATGGAGATTGCGAACGACACGCTAAGAAGAAGTATTCTGACTGCCACCGTGACTAACCCAGCGACGAATTGACTATGCATAATTATGGCCGGATGGATTTGTTGATCGAGCAAAGTGCTATTGAGTCTTTCCGTTTGGAAATCGTCCGTAGCAGACTGGAGTCTTGTAAAGTCAAAGTCAAATAATTTATTTCAATAAGAGCGGCCAACCCGTCATACTTTTCATACAAACGCTCGTACGTGATTATGCCGATGTTACACATCTATCTTTGTTTTTTTTTTTTAAACTAATATGTATGTTGTGCACTATATCTAGGTTTCTATGGTTGCAAAAAATAAAAAATAAAACGTATAAACAAATTCAGTATAAGCCTCCAAAAATTGTGGTTTTGCACAAATTTTACCTAAACTTTGGCCGTTCATAATGTACTCATAAACTGTAAAAATAAAGAAAACATCTCAATAGAAACCTTGCAAATGTAATGGAGATTCTTAGTGACAAATATTTATTTCACACACTTGTAAGATTTATTCAAAAACACGTATTTCCTGGAACAAGTTTAGATTTTTTCGAACACTATTTTTCGTTCATCGCGTTAGGCGGTATGAGGTGCTCGTGAGACGAGCTGTGCGGGGTCGGGGCGGGATAAGACGGAGGAGTTGAAAGAAAATTGCCGCTGTGGATTTGGATGAAACAACAAGCTTTTCGACCATGCTCACGTTGACGATAGACGCGCCGGGACGGCCCTCTTAAGTCATTAAAAACACTTTTTGAACGTCAAAGTTTAGAACTAAGGAAGTAGAATTGATTCTAATTGCTCTTGCCTACAAATTTTCTTGCTCCCTTTAACATGGGACTTCATATAGCTACCTTCTGCCTTGTGGGATAAAAAATATCTTTTGTCATGTTGCTCTATTCATCTGCCTCATATAAATCCGTTCAATCGTTTAGACATGAAAAGGCAACAGACAGACGCATTTACTTTTGCATCTATATCTATACGAATAAATAAAAATGAGGTGTCTGTTTGTAATATCAAAATAACAGCTTTTTACTGAATGCATATGAAAGTATATTTGGTACCTAAAAACAAAAACACTGTTTTTTTTTTTATTTTTGTCTCTGTCGTTTTGTCTGTCTGTCTGTTAGTTCCGGCTAATCTCCGAAACGGGTAAACCGATTTGACAGGACTTTTACTGGCAGATAGCTGATGATATAAGGTTTATTATAGGCTACTTTTATTTTAGAAAAATAATTAGGGTTCCGTGCAAAAAAAAAACCCTTGAAATTGTTAACAAAATCCGATTCAAAAAGAGAAGTAGAGAAAGAGAAGTATAATAGCCCTCCTCCTAATTTTTATGTTGTTATGCCCGACAGGGCCCACTATGCTCCAAACCGAATGTATGTCTTTATGTACCTACCACATTTTTTTTTTTTTTTTTTTTCCGATGTGAAATCATCAAATGACTCCTCCCGCTCTGGGCTGAGCAGGAGGGAGTGTCAGACTTTTACTGACTAAAACCCATCCATGTTCCTTCATCGCCCTTTGTGTTCCGGGGCCACGGTATCTCTTTCGAACAGTCCCGCAGCCCCGGCAGGCATGTACCTACCACCTAAGTTCACATTGTGGAATGCAAGAAACGTATTGAGTATTTTTTTTATGAAATTTCACGCGAACGAAGGTTGCGGGCAACAGCTACTAAATTGTAAATCGGTAAGTAAATACGGATTATCTGGTTTAATGTTTTCTATAGGCACGGCGTCTCCTTCTTCTGCATAATACAGAAACGTAGTGTTTTTTATACTAGTTGATAATTCTGCATACTCGAAAAGCAAGAATAATACAATACAACATCAAGGTACACAATAAATTGTATGGTAACAGCATGCGGCGTACTGGCCACTAACATACGTCTACATTTCACCCCAAAGCGGTCCGTACTGTGAAATTATTAAACCCCTTGCCCCAGCGTTCGCTTGGGTACAAATGAATCTAGGAGGGGTTCTAAATTGCTTGTGGCTTTGTAGTCGTGTGCACTTTGCGGGGCGAAAAGCTTTGTATATATATGGGTATGAATTGTATTTCTAACTATTATATCGCATCGGCTTTCAGAAAGCATTGTTCGACATTCAAAAAGGGTTTGCGACAAAGTTTAAGATGAATGACTATGTTAAGGGCCTATCACAAAGTTGCTGAGTTGTACGGCGGTACTGAGTTCAAGCAGCCGAGGTATCGCGTAAGGGCAAACCCACCACCTCCCATGACCCCATCGACATCATGTCGTATGGGCCGAAAAACCAAGGAGACGACTGCATTGCATAAAGACAGAGGTGTGAACCGATCGGACAGTAGCGAGTATATACAGACACTTCTAGGTGTTCGCCACTGTTCTCGATCAAAGTAAATCGGGCCTTACTGCAAAGTATGAAGACTCAAATAGGCTTTTCTCAATTTGCTCCTAAAATAAACTAAAAAAATGAAACCAGAACAAAAGGTCTGACTTTTTACTCAATAAAAATATTTTCATACACGACTGATCACGAAAAATGGCGGATATTTTTTTGATGCAAGATGATGATTGATTGATGATTATTTTGATGATGAGAGAGTCTCGTGTTGTTGAGAATTTGAACTTATTTTATTTTGGTACGAAACATTTGCTGCCAGTTACCTAAAATATTTCAGACTGGTTTTTGTGCAAAACCAACCTGAATTTTAAGGAAACTCAAAATCTTCTGTTACTAGGGCCAGTCATAATTATAGTTTTAATCTGACGTAGTATAAATCCACTATAAAAAATTACAAAAGAACACAAGGTGTAAACTGACCGTTCACGAAGTCAACCAAGCATTCTCAACATCAAATTAATTAACTTTACGCAGAAATTATTGCATTATTTTTTGGGGTGAATGACTACGTTTTACGCTAGGACTCAAAGTAACGCACTGAAAACATTGTGCTGATGGATGCATTGAATAGTAAGTATCACCACGCCTGTAATCTCCGTGGGGTTAGGTAGAGGTGTCCCTTTTAGTGCACCCACATTCCGACAGTTTTGTTTAAGGCGCCTCCCCGAGCAAAACGCAGCGGTAGCCGATTTTTGTGCAGTTTTTGGGAGCTATCTACTCTTTACTCAAAAGAAATACCAACTTATTAAAAAAAACATGAAATTTCTGCATATTCTTGACTCCAAAATGGTAGTTTTGTTTGGTTTTTTAGTAGTTAAATGTAAAATTAATCTCCTCACAACGAAACCACAGAAATGGGACAGAATTATTGATGACATGCATCTCCTTGTAAAGTAACCATCATTTTGATTTGATTTTTACACTAGTTGGTAGGCAATTTAATAATAAACATTATGCCAGTTTTTTTTTTTTCAAAAGACTTAAATTTGATTTTATAAAGATTTTATTCCTAAATCTGAGCGTACTCGCTACGTATATCGCTATTTTCTATCTCGCGATCTTACGCTGGGTGGCGTGCTGCGAAAAGGGACGAATGCTCAAGGTTATTTGGTCAGGGTACCGCCTTAAGTCGCATGTAATGTAATAGGGGGCGAACCCATTGTCATCAAGCGGGCTCGAATCTACTCGGTGCCTGCTACTGAGAAATTCTCGATGGAAAACCCCAATTGCCCGACCCGGAATGGACCCAAGACCTCATTTATGCTCAATGGCTAACGTTTTTGAGCTCAGCCCCAGATGGCGCCACTGTTGCGTAAGGTAATGTCAATAAATACTGTACAACTTCATAAAAAGTTTATTTTATTACGTTTAACAACATAGTGTAAACTTCAGATACATTTATTTACAATATTCTCCCTAAAATTAGCAAGCATGAAACATTTAAAAATCATTTTACCTACAAGTACTAACAAATAAGATCCTAAGTTGCTACTTAAAATCTTCAAGTCTTAATTAATCAGGAATAGCTCAATAACAATATTAGTAAAAATACGTGACAAAAAAGCACGCAACGCGTGAACTTTCTATGAAATCTGACATTTCGGTGACCTCTCGCTACACTAGCACCTCTAGCGGTGAATTCACTACACGCGATAGGCCCCATTGCTCACGACCACTAGCTAGACCAACGAGGCAGTCAGTCAGCAGCAGCACTGAATTCAGTATTGATGATTGATACTAAGTTTATAAACTCTGCCGAAGCAGAGTATTTCAAAAATACATAAGACTCATTTGAGTGTTCCCCTCCACGGAAATCTTTAGTAAAAGGCGAAAGATTTATGCGTTTTGAAGGGAAACCAGAGATTGACATACTTACTCAGTACAAGACACCCAACCAAACGGCGGAGAATCTTAACACCGCGATTCAGAAACGTGACGTAAATGCACAACGCCATCTATCGAGAACATGGTGAACTTAACAGGTTTAAAAGAAACATGCCAAGGGGAGATTAAAAAGGGCGCAGTGTAACTAAACCTTAAGAATAATAAAACTTTACTGAAGTTAATTCTTGGGGGGATATTTTTTTGATAACCGCGGTAAATAAATGATGTACTTTGTTCATGGTTAGGAAAGGGTGAAACCGCTTCATTTTATTGCAAAATAAACTCCAGAACGAATGATCCAATTCAATTTTTTTTTTTAATAGAAAGCTACTTAGATTATTCGTGGGTGCATATGTTATAAATTATATTTATATCGCGCATATTAGCCGAGCTATCACCACTTTTGAGGGGGAAGTCACGGGCGAAGTGCTAGATCAGCGTTTCAATTGAATAATATCTTCCTTGTTTGAACTTTTCTGAGATAGAATATGGTTTATTTGACGATTTTTGACTGGAAAGACCCCACAAGACAAGAAGACAGTGTACCCACAACGTATACAAATGAATAAAACTATACAAAGTATACAAAAAATGTATTTTATTTTTTTATAATCACAGTAGGTATCAAATAATCTTTATAATTAACTGAAAGAATCATTTTACATTTGAGTATTTAAAATAATATTGTTTCTGATCGCCAAGCGGTTGGTCGATCCTTCACGTAACCAGAGGGCAGGCCATAGAGTAAAGTAATATAACGGGTATAGAGAGCCCGCTCGCAAAATTTATTGAAGACCGCTAATGTCAATTGATTCGGATGAATAGCGCCATCTATTATCGCCATCCACAAACTTGTGACATATATATCTATAACTAGCTATATGTACTACCTATGCATTATTGCACCCTATACTTTAGGCTTCCTTACTATTTTACTTGTTTTCAAGTTGATAAAGTTCTACTTAATTTAAAAAAATCATAGTATAACTTTATCAAATTAAAAACAAGCATAATAGTAAGGAAGCATCAATTCCAAAAGGTACACAGTGGATACATAAAAAAAACAACTTTTCTTTAACAAAAAAATTATTTATTTGTTTTATGTTTATTTTTATAAGCTTGCGCTGCTGCTTTAACTTCATCCTCACCCTGATAAGTGATTTTGCCAGACAAAATCCGGTTTATTGAACGACACCAACTATAAATGAGCACATTAATAATTGTTTTCAAAATATTTACTTATGTTTTTCACAACTGAATGGAACTTTTTTTAATGTCTGTCACTAAATTTTGAATTTGGATAAAACATTTTTCCATTTCCTTTGATGGGTATATTAGAGAATTTGTACCCTTTTTATATTCTTTGGCCCTTATATATTCATTTGATTTGCTTTCAGGGTCGCCATACATATCTTTTTTACAAATTTTGCAGCTTTTTGATACATTTTAAATGCATTTCCCCAAGACTCACCCACACACATAATTGCCCTGACCAGCATCATTTACATTTGTATTTAAATTGATGAAAGGCACCACAACTTCGTCTTCTAAGCTTTCAGAAAATTGTGGTGTCTTCTCATCAATGGGGCTGGGAATATCAGAAGTTGACGCAATATTTTCTCTTACAAAAAAATCCAGATTCTGCAAGCAGCTGTCATCGCCTTTTTCGCAGTTTGCATGCAGAGAATGGGGCGAGTTAAAATTATTAATTAAGAGGGACTTAAAGGCCCCTTCAAATGCAACCGTGTCTGGTGCCGTATTTCTCGCCCCATAACTTCTGATATTCCCAAAGAAATTCTCTAGTGGGTCCTGGTTGAAATTACGAGTTAACATAGCATCAAATGAATATTTTTGGGACAGCAATATCTATAATTGTTGCATTCCTTCAATTGTATGTATGAATTTTTTTATAGATGGTATAGCTTTCGTTTCAATCACGGATTTTGTTATTTTTGTCCTTAATTTTTTTAATAAATGTTACAGTTTTTAAAACTTTATGGCATGCTTCTACAAATCATGGTGACAACTAGATCGTCGTACACATCCTTTATATATTTTGCCATCAGGCACATGAAATGTGTTTGAATTTAAGGAATCAAAAAGATTGTCCATTAATGTTGTAAATTTCACCAAATTTTGGCATTCTCCCGGAATGTCTCCTCTTGCCACGAGATGTCCTGCAGACGTAGCTACGCTGTGGCTGAAAATCTGGGCTGCTGGTTTAACTTTCATTTTTCGTATTTTGTCGAAATAGATGTGCTCATCTGTGACTCAGCAGACATTTCACCTCTCCGTACGATTTATCTGCTTCATAAGTTTTCTTAAAGTAGTCCCATTTAACCGTTTTTTCGCACTTCTCTTCAAAATCATAGTATTTTAAATCTTTAGTTAATAAATTATTTCGAACTCCTTTTAATATGTGGAACATTTTTGCTGCGGTAGTCATTTTGTTTGTCAGTTTTTTAAATAAAAAATCTGTAGACATTTTTCCAGCACTGGCTATCCAATCCAGGGATTGAAGGGTTTTGTTTTACTTTTGTGATCTGATCAATTTCAATTGCAAAATTTTAATTTTTCTTCTTGTTTTTAGCTCGTTCAAATAAAATGACGGCAACTCTTGCTGCTGATGATTATCTGTAAAAAAAAAAAGACGTTTTTTTTAGTCCCAAACTAAGCATATTATCTCTATTAAGCTATGCTATTTATGTATTTATCTGTTCGTCATTAGCTTTTATAAAATTAAGGCCATTTGATTTTTAGTTGAGATTGGGTTGGGTAGAATTTTAGGGACACAACACTATGGTGATCCACCACCATAGTGTTTCCCTAAAAAGTGCACTCTGTCTCCTAATCCCATAGCAATCTAAATAAAACTTACTTTTGTTTTTATTTATTGCCTTCTTCTGCAGTCGGCAATAATTGTGTTCTGGAGTTATAATTCTGGCACAGTTATCTGTAATGTGAGAGAAATATTGATTTTGTTAGTGTGTTTTTTTTATTAGATTTAATTTGGTCTAATTTTATGTATATATTTACCAACAACATGAATGCAATAAATAATTGGAATTAATATGTAAGTACCTGGCAGTGTCAGTTTTAATGTAGCAAGGCTGCTTTCTTCATTCACAAGTTCAGGTTCAGGTACAAGTAAAACTTTCTCTGAAGTATCAACTTCATCAGACTTGCCTGAAAAATAAAAGAATATGTTTTAAGCATAATACTGAGCACAGGTACTTAGAAAGATCGGGTCATAAATCACCACACAGGTCAGCTAGAGATTTTATAGTTGTTTAGAGTGCACTCTCCTCACTGTTCGCAGCAACACTGAGCTCTTCAATGTTGTTGTTTTATTTATCATAGAAGTTTTAACTTAGGACTAAAATCGAAATGGCCAATAACTGTATTGAGCTCAATAACTGAAACATCCACAGTATATTTTATGAAGTTAGGCTTAAAACAAATTAATATGTAGTTGTATTTAATTTTGTTTTAAGTAAAATACCAATAACTAAAATATCGTTCATGAGGTGGGCGATAATGAGCTTTTGAAGTTGCTGATGGCACCTATACACCTTATAATCTAAAAAAACTTACGTTGCTTTTCTTTAATTGCTGTCTGCGGCAGTGGGCAATAAATGTGTCCTGAAGCTATAATTCCAGCATGGTTATCTGTAATATGAGCAAAATATTAATTTTGTTGGTGTATTGTTTTTAATTTTAATTTAATTTTAATGCCCTGAGCTCTTTCAGAGAATATGTTTGCTGTTTTATATGGTTCCATACCCAAATTTACATGTTGCAACCCTAATACTAAGCTTATGACGTCTGAGTCTCTCTATTACAGGGCTGTTTCTTTAAAACCGTAATAGCTAGCCAGTTAAAATTTTCACAGAAAACATGTAGGTATGGCAATATCATGACAAATTATAATAATATTAAAAAGTACATACCCAGAAATGTGTGGGGTTTTTAGTCTTACTTCATTTACGTACGAATAACATGAATGCAATAAATAATTGGAATTCATAATTATTATTTAAGTACCTGTCAGTGTCGGTTTTAATGTAACAAGGCTGCTTTCTTCATTTACAGGTTCAGGTGCGAGTAAAACTTTCTCTGAAGTACTAACTTCATCAGACTTGCCTGAAAATAAGAGAATAATAATATTATTTATTTTCAAAATAAATAAAAAATTATAATGTTGAAATTTTTAATTCAAAGTGGGACATAACTTAAAAACGTTTTATTTTTCCACCACACAGAATAAACACCATAAATATGTTTGATAACAAAAGAATATAAAATGAACATAATATGAATTAAAAAATTACTGATATGCATAAAAATAAAACAATACTATCAATGTAGCCTTAATTGATTAGTATCAACATTGGGTATAATATGGGATAAGGACAATGCATGATACTGTATATTTTGTACTTGTTAGAAAACATGAGCAAAATTAATCACTAATGAGTAGTGGTCCTTCCGTAATGCAAATCTTATAATGTTTACCTATTATTTAGGACAAGCATGTAAGTTCACTGGGCACTATGGAAATCTATTGATTAGGCAGGATGGCAGAGATATAGGTAATGATGATTATACTTACTGTCTGTTTGAACATCCCAATCCCAAGCTCCACTCACACAATAACTTCGGGAAAAGTTTACACTTCACTACGGAGGAGAGGACTCAACACGGATCGGTGGATTAATTTCACGAAGAAATGCACAAACATGGAACGAAAACTACAAACAAAAACAAGCGCAAGCGCAGGGAGCAGTCGCCATATTTCTATTTTCTGACAATTTGACAATCATTGCCAAATCACAATTCACTGTGTTGCTATTGTAATTATTTCGCAGCTTGTAATCTACACAAATTATGGCAAATAATTATAATACGTGTTATATAAAATGATTTGGTTATTAAATTATATTTAATTTATAAATTTTTTAGTCGCAAATTATATTTATATCGATGGTGTCGCCATCTGTGGTGACACCAAGTAACTAATTGTTTTGGATGGGGATAATAGATGGCGTCTTTTGAAAAAAATTACCCCAAATCCATCAATGTAGGGAATTGTCCTACCCCTGGGGCAGGCCTATTTTTTGACCAAATAATAATCATCATTACCATCCAACGTGACAATATTGCCAGCCTTCTGGGCACTCCTATTGACAGCGATGTGGTGTGGCCGAATTTTGTGACGCCCTATAGCCCTTTTAATACTTGTACATATGTTTATTATTTCCTTTATTTATATCTTTACAAATCAATTACGTTTTTAAATATTCCTTAGAAAAAACAATATAAAAGCATTAAAAAAATATAATGGTTATAATAAATGTTTTATTACTAATAAAGATCTATAGTTTGTAAATAATGTGTAGGTACATACTTGATTCAAATAAATATAAATTGTTACTAAAATTACAATAAAGTTATGATTAAAGTTTATGTTATGAAAACAGAATAGTTTGATAAATAAATTGATCTGGACAATATTATAACATTGTTTATTAAGGTTTCTACGATTTGACAATAAATCTTTGTAACCTATTTTTTAGTATATTAAGGTATACGATTTGACAATAAATCCTTGATGGAGATCATCGCTTCAAAATACCTCATAGTTCGTAAGACACGGACGTACAGACAGACAGGACCACAAGATATGATTTTAACAAAGAGATTTCAATTTATATTTATGTATTGATATAATAGATCGGGCATTTGATCATAATTATCAAAAAATAGACATTTAACACATTTGAGATTTTATAATAGTTTTTTAACTTTGCATTCAAATAACTAACTGAATTAATTTGCCGTCTGACACATTACAATTTCACTATTTACAATAATACTAAGTGCCTATAATAATCAAAAAGTTTTTTTTTTTTACTAGGTGAACCGATGACCTGGTGAAGGTTGCGGGGATCCGCTTGATGCGAGTCGCACGGGCCCGGTCAGTGTGGCGACACTTGGGGGAGGCCTATGTCCAGCAGTGGACGTCTTTCGGCTGAAATGATGATGATGACGATTTTTTTTTAATATACCTACGTAATTGTCACTGACTTACAGTACTACCCTTCCTGATTTAATGTTGGCGCGATTGTGTTGAGATTTACACCTTATATCCAAAAGGTTAGGCAGGGGTGTACCCATTGGGACACCCACGTTACGCCAGTTTACACCTTCACTTGAAATTATATTTAGGGCTGATTTACATTTGCATTCGTCAATGCTCTCACATTTAAAGGTGTTCTGGGGGCCTAAAATGGCTGTTTTATCAGAATCATAATATGAATCACGTTAAAAATTTAATATTCTAATGGTCTTAAATCTTAAGAGCTTTAAATTTTGTTTCGTGATTCCTATTATGATTCCGATAAATCAGCCATTTTAGGCCCCCTGAATAATAATTCAATATTACTAAATTAAGTAATAAAACATCGCTCAACAAAAAAACATTCGGAAACCTTGCATGAGCTCTTTTGCCCAAAACGGTTACAACACAAACCAAATCCATGTTATTGCAATTCATGATAATCAATTTTTAAGTGCAACACAAAACGCATACCAATATCATACATTTATTTAGTAATATTAAGCAGCTTCAATCTCAGTAGAGTTGTTGCGCTGCGAGTGGTCATACCTAAAATAAAAAAAATAAAAAAAAAATAAAAATTGATTCATTATTTAAAACAGGGATATGTTTCACAACCTTTTGCGACGTTCCTAACTATTAGAATGCATAGCCTTACTTTTCACTGTCAAAACTGTTGAAGGTGGAAGCGCCCGTGTAGTCCGCGAAATTCAAAAGATTCTATGTTTTCAGCAATTTGCAGCTGCAATTTGGCTAGTGGTGTGACGTTCGGACTGCCAAGTCATAGGTCTCGAGTTCGAACCCAAGGCACAAGACCTCTGATTTTACGGATTCATGTGCGTATTATGTAAATTATGACTTGCTCCGGTGAAGGGAAGGGAAACATCGTGAGGAAACCAGCATGCCTGAGAGATATTTCTTGACGGCATGTAAAGCCAAGTCAGAGGTCCATGGACGGTCTAAAAACTCTGTGACACCAGGTTAGGCACTAACCACACGATAAAGAAAGAAGCAATTTGCACGTCTGTGCCAGGTTGTATGTTGATAAAAATATGATTCGCAACCGTAACAAATATAGATTTATAGAGTTATAATCATTAAAATTATTAATACAGGGACCGTAAATTCATTTAATCCCATTGAATGACATTTTCATGAAATATTCATTGAATGGGATTCAATAAAATTAGATGTGGTTGTTTGTATTGATAATTTTAATGATTATAATTGTGATACTACAGTCATCGTGTTACGATCAACCTGCAAATGCGAATTTCAAAAAACGTAAGAAACAATAA
Source organism: Eugnorisma glareosa (assembly GCA_947578425.1). NCBI lineage: Eukaryota > Metazoa > Arthropoda > Insecta > Lepidoptera > Noctuidae > Eugnorisma > Eugnorisma glareosa. The sequence goes on along the minus strand of OX387974.1, from coordinate 13,345,319 downwards.
TCAAATTTCGTGGGCTACCGCGTCGCTTCCCCTTAAATGTAAACCAGCAACGGCTAAGCGAAATTTTAAGGGTAGGTAATCTGTATTAAAATCTATGTTTATTTTATTACAATTATTTTACAAATAATCTAAAAGGGTGTAACAAGACACTCAACGAAGCCGAAAAGCACTTGTTGTCCCCGTCATTGTAATTTTTTTTGTTCCAGACCATACCTAGAGTTACGGAGATAATTATTAGGGATCAAAGTTCCAATTATTCGCAATCTTTTTTTTATAAGTGTTTTTAATCCCCCCCCCCTATTTTAATCGACCCCCGTCCTGTTCAATCTATCCATCAGCACAATGTTTTGAGTGCGTTACATTGGATCCTACCGCAAAACGTGATTTTTCACCCCAATAAAAAGTCGTTTCCCAGCAATAATTTTTGCGTAAAGTTACTTAGTTTTTTGTACGTAATGCTTGGCTTCGTGAACAGTCTGTTTACACCCTGTATATTTATAAAAATGAATCCGTATTTCCCTTGGTCACGACGGTATCACGAAGGCAACGGCTGGACCGATTTCGCTAATTCTTTTTTTGTTGCATTAGTTATTGTCAGAAGAAGGTTCTAATGAAAGAAAATAATAAGTAAGTTGGGTAGTAGATAGGAAAAGGTGCATTGCAACGCGTACCGAGCACAGCTAGTACAAAATATTGTTTTAAAATGAATCCACTTTAATATTTCTATCACTGCTCACTTTTAAAATCCTATAAGCACCATGAATGCCGTCATCCAGATGGTCATGCCGATGCAAGGATCTGCACGATTGTGCTCTGATCATTGTATCGTAGGATCCGTTGCGCCCGCGCAGGACTCGGACTGCGCTTCGGTGACGCATGCGCGCGCGCGCCTCGGGCTTGAGATCTGTGTCGTAGAATTTGCGCTCTTCTGTTTGGAGCCATTTTGAGTTTGATAGGAGTTTCTTTGTCCATTCGTCTGTGGAAAGAGATTATGATATTTTAGGTGAATGTTTATTGTAAGCAATCCTTTCGTCCTAGCTGTCGTGGGGTGAAATGGCGTAGGTGACATATTTAAGTAATTTAAATGGTTCAATTGCAGTGAAATCTGGGGCTGTACTGTGATTCAGCATTGTGAAAGTAACCCCAAATATCAACACTTGGGTTTTGTAAAAACTTTGTTTCTTTCCTAGCTTTGAGCTGAAATAAAAACATCACACCTGTAATCCCCGCAGGGTAAGGCAGAGGTGTACCTAATAGTACACCCACATTTCACCAGATATATGTTTAAGTCCCATGTAATAGAGGGCGAGCCTATTGCCATCAACCGGGCACAAATCCAGGCTCCGTGGCTGCTACTGAGAAATTCCTGTTGAAAAAACCGAACAACACTTTGCCCGACCCGGGGATCGAACCCAAGACCTCATGCTTAGTATTCGCGCTTGCGACCATTAGACCATCGAGGCAGTCAGAGCTCAAATAATTAATCATTGATATTAAGTATTTGATAAAATCTGATGTTGAGGGTCAAACTAGCAATAGATCAAGATCTGTGTACTTTGCCGTCTAATATTAATCAAATTAAAAAGGTGAACCCTTGTCGTCACTTTGTGGCCGAAGTCAAAGCTATTAACCCTGTATTTTCAATCCATAGGCGTTTGTGCACTACCAGGAATCTCACTGTTGGCAATCCGATTTTTACGGTCCGATATGGCACGCCATAAATGTATTTTTTACTTCTTATGCTCTAAAATTTCGTCTATTTGTCGTGTGTAGGCGACATAAAGTCGCTTTTTATGCTCTAGAGCCTTCAGTAAAATCTCACACGAACAACTTCAACTTCATAGAATAACCTCTTTATTTTAATTCGTTTCGTTATTATTTTATGAGCAAGGTAACGATACCAACAGCCAAAGTACACTTATTGTCTACTTTGGCTGTTGGTATCGTTAACTTCATGAAATAGACTTAAATTTTTTATTTCGTGAATTTATTATTTCTCATTGGCCTAATGTAACTTTAAATTTTAATTTAATTTACAATATTTACATGTCACTTTTTCATTTTCTCGCAATCGAAGTGAAAAGTAGAGTGTACTACTCGTCCATAAAACTCATTTTACACTCTACTTTCGACGTCTTTAAACGTCTCGCGTAAAATGGTGCGTTTTATGCACTTGATGTACAATCTACTATTATACCTTTGAGTATATTATGTCAAGATGGCGTCGCTCTGCCATCAAAATAAAGCAAACGAGGCAACAACTTTTTTGTCTTCTCACGTAGAGTAATAAAGCAAGCAACTGCCGAAGTTCCAAGAAACTCGTAGTTCCTAGCGTAATTACGCGTGCGTGGCGTGTGGTATCAAAGAGAGCTACCCTAAACTGCACCACACTGATCCGAGTAAAGACGGATGTAGGGACTCAGGGATGTAGAGTCTAAGTTTCCGCACTTAGACTCTCATATAATTATGGTCCGTTGTGCGTAGGTGTCCGGCTAAGTTAGCCAGCCTAGCTCCGCCCAGAAGCACAGAAGTTTCCTGGGAGCTTCACAGGCTTCGCGGAGCGACCTCACCGTTCCGAGGATTTGTTTGCGTTGGGTAGCCACGGCCTCGCATTCCAGGATGACGTGGGCGGCTGATTCTTCGGCGTCAAAGCAGCCCCTGCAGAGTGGGCTGTCCGTGGCGCCTATGTATAGTATAAAGACGGACAAGTGCACAAGCCAATCATCGTTTCTTTCATGCCACATCGGACCGTAAAAAATCGGACTGGCGGACAGTAAAATTCCTTGTAGCACACAAACGCCCTATGGCAAGGTTGATAATAGGGACTAACTCTCCAGGGTTCGTCGGACATCCTAAGGCTATTAGGCTAGGTTGCTTTCTACCCCCACATGTCCGTCTGTAATTAACTCAGACATTTATTTCCTGCAAAAACTCACCATTAAGATCCTTCATGGTCCCAGCCCTCCCCCCATATTCATATGGCAGCCCATCTACAGGAAATCGATCTGAACCCAACGCCTCCTCGATGCTGTCTGATGTCCCATGCAGCTGGACCACCTTGCGTCTCCAGGTGTATAGGCCTATGTGGAGCAGCAGGAGGGACATCGTCTTCAGACGCTGTGTGTTGATTATGTGGACCTCGGAGATACGCTGGGGATAGGCTGTCTGAAAAAGAAATAAATACAAGATTGTTATAATTGATAATATTGCATTTATGCTATGTAAAATTATAGTTAAGAATGGAGATGCTACATGTCCTACGTTCTACAAATTGTGATAATCCCAATCTCGTCGAGGGGTACCAGGAGTCCATAGCAAGGGGTATCCTACTTTGGATTCCTAACTCCCACAAACCTTTGTACCTGCAATATTTGTAACACCTCTTTATTGTTATTGTACTTTGTGGGAGAAAATAAATCTTTATTATCGACTAGTGACCCGCCCCGGCTTCGCACGGGTGAAATGTCTTACATATAAACCTTCCTCTTGAACCACTATCTATTAAAAAAAACCGCATCAAAATCCGTTGTGTAGTTTTAAAGATCTAAGCATACATAGGGACAGACAGCGGGAATCGACTTTTTTATAGTAATGATACTAATATTATAAAGTTTGTGAGTTTGTGAGGTTGTAGGGGGTAATCTCTGGATCGAACCGATTTTGAAAATTCTTTCACTAATAGTAAGCTACATTATCCCCGAGTGCCTTAAGCTATATTTACCAACGTGAACGTGGAATAATTTCCGACCAAAACGCGAGCGAAGCCGCAGGCAACTGATAGTGTTATTATAATAAAATTCTAAACACATGTTGCCAAGTCGCTACTTTAAAAACCTTTGCCAAATTCATTACTTCAGAGCAGTTTTCCCATTGACAGCAATGCGGACGAATTTTTAATACCCTGTAAATCCCTTTTGATACATCTACATTATTATTGTTATTTTAAATCTATTTATTACCTAACTACTAATTATGTATCCATCCATCTCTTAAAATATGGTGCGGTGATAATTTTAACATTACCTTCATGCACCAAACGAAATCTTTCCAGTAGGTACCTCTGAAGTGGTTCTTGACATGCGCTGGTTGGAGATCGCTGACATCTATGAAGATAACTTCTTCCCCAGGAGTTGGGTCTTCACGAAGTCTAGAATAGGTAAACAAAGATACATAAACTCAGACCAAAAACCAAGTGGGTAGGTATAAACCACAGAACGCGACCTGCTGAGGTATACATACTCCTTTTGCCTAAACAATATTGTATTTCTATTTGTCTAAGACTTTCTGGATCGCACTCCACTGCTGGACATACTACAGAAAAGTTATTTTTATCGAAACGTTTTAGAGAAAATGTTACAAATACAAAGAATTTTTCGCAATCCACCACAAAATGTAAGTCATCATAGTTTGTGGAGGTATGGGGTCGGCTTTCAGTCTAACCTGATGCAGCTGAATACCAGTATTTTACATGTAGCGACTGCCTATCTGACATCCACAACCCAGTTAATACTGGGTAATACGATACCCCTTGTTAAGACTAGTTGTCAGACTTTCGGGGCCCTGACTACCTGCAACGCAGCCGGAACCCACGGCTAAACGTGCTTTCCGAGGCACGGAAGAAACTCGGTATGTGGGTCACCCCTGAAGATCAACCCTAGCGGCTGTTATCTAGACATTAGCTCCTCCACACAACGAAAGTAAAGAGGTCTTATTCTTGGTAGGTAATTTAAACGATCTGCCAATATTTTTCCCAAATGTGTAACAACTAAGTACTTACATAGATATTATTCGATAAGTAAACTGAAATAAACGTGCTAAAGGTCTATTAAGACGATACGAAACGATATGCAAACAGTCTGGAGTTAAACAAAAGACTCCATTGTAGTAGTCACAATCTTTGTTAGACTTCACACTGGCTCTTTGTTTCTATAACCTGATTATATTCCAATATTCTGTAGAATTAATTTATCTGTTTAAACTTAGTTGTGAGTCATTTCGATAAGGCTAATGTGAGGCCTGTGAGGCTCTTGTTTTTGATTAATATTAGTAATTTTGTCTTATTCTGTAGGATGTGTGAGTTAGTAGGTAAATTACAGTTAAATGATAAAAATTAGGTATGCTTATTTTGAAAATAGGTTTTTTTAAACTAGATGGGACCGGTGTTTCGTACTCTGAGAAGCAACAGCCGAAACAAACTCAGAGGTTATAATTATCTCTTTTAAGGTCCAGACATAATCTTGGTCAACTCGCATATGGACTATATGCAGATAGGTAAGTGTCTGAGATGGTCTTTTGCAGAAGAAATCACACAGATTGGACTGGATGTGTCCAGTCAGTGCAAGCATTTCGTTATCGTGTAGCTCGACTCATAACTCAAGGATCTCAACGACACGAAGAACAATACAAAAGAAAGGACATTTGGGTAGATCGCTTATAGTACACAAGCAGCCAGACACAAAGGGAAAAACAAAACAAAAGAAAAAATAAATAACCCACATGGTCTATGATAATTATGATAATAAACACATTTTGGAGCCTGCCCTCACAAAGAAGCCTTTCGTCATGGTATCATTTAAAATTGCAGCTTCTTATCCCCCCACAAACAACATTAAAGTCCTTCCGACTTTAGAGGTAGTCAATGAGTCGGTATCAAATATGCTAGAATAGAATACAAATTACAAAGAGCGAAATCTGGAAAACCAAAACGTAACCCAGCTAGGGGTACCGGCGAGATGACCATAAAAAGTGGAACTTGGGATATACTGGATGGGGAAGGCGTGAGGGAGTGGGGGGTGTAGTGGCGTACCGTGGGAGGGGGCTATGTTCAGCTGAAGACTGCTATAATCTGAGATGATGGATTGGTAAAATACAGACACAAATGTATTTTATACAGCGTTTAACAGAAAGGGTATAATCATATGGAATACTGTGAAACGGACCATCAAACTGAACAACTTTCTCTATGGGACCACCATCGAAATCGTAAAAAAATAATCAGCTGTCCTATACAAAATTTCAATACCTACTCGACCCAAATGTATGGGACAGCTGATTATTTTTTTACGATTTCGATGGTGGTCCTATAGAGAAAGTTGTTCAGTTTGATGGTCCGTACCATGGTATTCCATATGATTATACCCTTTCTGTTACACGCTGTATAGTGTGCACAATGCTAGGCTAATATGTTGAACACGGTACGAGTCACAGGTAGAAAACCAGTCTTACCGACGGGTATCGTATTACCCAGTATTATCTGGGTTGTGGAGGTATAAAGGCAGTCTCTTCATCTAAAATACTGGTATTCAGCTTCAACCGGCTAGACTGAAAGCCGAAATCAACATACTTGGATAAAGGAGAACCAAAGCAGAACAAGAACTGGCAGTTAGAACCTTCGTACGATATAGTAGTTAGTAAGTATGCAAAAGGTAGCTATAGGATAAGTACCTGACGTCTAATATCATCAGCCATCGAGCTAGTAATGCCTTAGCTGATAGAGGTCTGTCCTGCACTGATGGAGCCGGCAGCCGGACCAGGGTCACGCGTCTGCCTCCGATGCTGCGACACCGAAGTGGCACGATGTATCTGGAAACAGTTTAATGGTTGATATTAGGGAATGTCTGTCGCATGCCGAACGGACTGTGGGCCC